>CM041786.1:68265629-68981044 GCA_023375725.1 Nephotettix cincticeps
TGAGAGAGGTTATGTTTTGGTTTAAATGGATAGTTTGAGCCCTCTGTTTTAAAGTGAAATAATTAATTTCTCAGCTTTTTCCCTATTGTGTAATGTGAGTAATAATGAAAAATGTAGTAGACTGACCATTTTAAGTTATAAACTTTTATATATATTTAATATCAGCAAGTGGAAGTTAAGTTTGAATATACTCACTGCAAGTGTCTCCAAAGCACATGTTTTCCTGTTTTATATAAATCATTATTTATAAATAAAAAGAACTATTTAATTAAAAGTTATATTCAGATTAGTTGGATAACAATCTGAAAAAAATAAAAATAACCCTAAATTTACAGGATAGTTTTATTTAACTCAACACGAAAAGAACATTACATATTACTACTTTGGGAGTCAACATACCTAGATTACTAACCGGTTTGGGCATTAATTGCTCTTATCACTTATCAGTAAATATTTCTGTGGACTTAATCCTATGCCCAAAAATTCATAGCTTAGCTGTTAAATGAACGCTGATAGTAAGCTGGCCACTGCTACTGTATAAATAATAACTACAACTTTTTTAAGAAAAATGACAACTTTAAGGAATGGAAAAGTTCTGCTTGTTAATGCAGAATCTGAAGAATACTGCAGTGATATGTCGGTTTTGGAAGTGTCTGACCACATAAATCAATTAAATTTTGAAAACAAGAAATTAAAATGTACAGTTAATGCTTTGGAAGATGAAGCAGAAGAAACAATAAGGGAATTGAGCGCTAAAAACCATGCACTTACCACAGAAAATACTGGTTTAAAACGACAAGTTCAAGATCTAATGTGTTTAAAAACAAGAAATATGGGGCTTAGTAAACTGTTACAAGACATGGAAAAACAGCATTTGGACACACAGAAACTAAATGAAGAACTTTTAAGTGAAATTGCTGAGCTGCAGAAGGATTTGGAGTCCAAGATAGAAATTATTAATATTTTAAGAAGTGAGATAAATGAGGCTGTGAATCATGATGTGGAAAGTGACTTTCATAGACCAAATAAATATGTCAAAAATGGTTATGTGATAAGTAGTACTCTATTAAGTAAGCCTATTGAGACTAAAAATAAGTTTAGCATTCTATGCAATGAATCTCAACAACCTAATAATAATACTTTGGAAAACTTTCCGACTCTTTGTCAACCTTATAAAGGCGGAAGTATTAACAGGCCTAGGTCAAAAAAGTTAGTCACTAAAAGTCAGATAAGCGCAATGTTGCCTGAAAAACAACCTACTGATATGAACAAAGCGTTTTCATGCCAAAGAGTTCTAATATTGGCGGACAGCCAAGGCCGTAGATTGTCTGCTAATCTAAAAACATCAGTCCCTTCAAGTATTTCAGTAACAAGCATCATTAAACCTAATGCACGTTTATGTGAAGTTGTTGAAGATCTAAAGAACCTAGTTGCGACATTTACTAAAGAGGACACAGTGATTGTGGTTGGCGGCTCCAATGACAATTTATCTGACAGGGAAGAAGACATGCTTAAAACATTTAGTAATTTGCTTAGTGTAACATCACATACAAATGTAACAGTTGCGGCTCTTCCGCTCCGTCACAACCAACCCTCAGCAAGCAATAGTGTTGATTATATAAATTTTGAACTTAAACATCTAATCAATAGGACCCCTCATGCAATATTTTTGCCTGTAGATGAGTTACCACGTCACATGTATACTCGGCACGGACTGCATTTTAATAAATCTGGAAAGTGGCGAATTGTCAACATGATTAAAAGGACACTGAGTTATCTTTTCGTCTCAGCGTCTGCAGAATCCACCCTGACGATAGAAAACCAACCCATCTGTTCTACACAGACACCATCCATAAAGCCTAGGGAATCAACAGCCTCTACCTACATCGACTCAGCTTCCGTTGCAGTTACACAGACACCACCTAGAGGACCCAGGGTTACAACGGACTCTACCAACAGTGACTCAACACTTTTTGCAGGTTTCAACACTCCTGAAGTGTCTAGCTTAAGTTTAATGCACAATGTTATTAAAAATCAATCAGAGTTAGTTTGTAATAGAACCAATTTTTTAACACAAGCTGCTCTACCATTTGTAGTAACTTAAGACCTAATTCAGTAAACTGTCAGAACCATACTCAGTCAAGTGCAAATGAAGGTAGTAATTTAAATTTTAAAATATTGTTTTTGAATATTCAAGGATTAAAAGAGAAAGTGTTTGTACTTGAAAGTTTTGTGATGGGCCTTGATATTGATATAATTTGCTTATCAGAACACTGGTTTCCGTTAGGCGAGGTAGATTTTTCAAATCCTCCTAACTACTCGTTGGGTGGTTCATTCTGTAGAAGTAATATTGGAAGAGGAGGCTCTTTAATTTTTTTAAGTAATTGCTACATGTCATGTTTTACTGCTCTGGATGTCTCTTTTCTTTGTCAGGAGTTACATTTCGAAATTTCAGCAGTTATTTCTCAGAAATTAAAACTAATTGTAGTATCTGTCTACAGGTCACCTGATGGTAGCCCAACTTTATTTTTGGGTAGTTTGGAGGATCTTTTTGACTATCTTTCTCAGTGGCCTAATCACACTGTTGTGATTGGTGGCGATGTAAATGTTGAATTTGATGTAACCAAGAACAAGGGTACTGTTAAAGATTTTTTAAATTTACTTAGGCAGTTTAACTTTTTTCTTCAAAATTTCAACCCCACAAGAGGTGCAAACTGTTTGGATAACGTTTTTATTAATAGAACTAATAAAGAATCGAGCCATGATTGTAAGATTGAACCTTTTCCATTCTCAGATCATGACAGTCTAATTTTTTCCATAAGTTTGCATAACCCGGACTTCCAAAAAAGTAATATTTTAAGTGATGCCAGTAAACCTACTTTGTTTAAAATAATTTTGCCACAACATGGTTTAAGTAATTTGTTGGAAATGCTTATTTGCACTGACTGGGAGCAGATTATGTGTGGTTCAACTGACTCAAATACCTTGTTTACTTATTTCTTCAACAAACTTTGCAATTCAGTAAATTTTTTCTGTAAAAAAAAGACTTTAAATAGTTCAGAATGTGAAACTTCAGGGTTGCCAAAACAAATCTGGTACACAGCTGAACTTGCTAATATTAAGCAGAAAATGTTAGCTTTAAGTAAATTAATTAAGGAATCTTGTTCCCCTGACTGTAGAGTTAGCCAGGACCTTAGTAATTTAAAGAAATTGTACAGACAAAAAATCTCTCTGGCCAAATTGCATTACAACCAAAGACAGATTGAACGTAGTAGCAATAAATGTAAAGCTGCCTGGAATATCATCAAGTTAAATACTCAAAACACGCAAAATTATACATCACAAAATATTACACCATCTCAGTTCAATGAGTATTTTGTTGAATCAGTCAAGGCAATAAAACAGAGTATAGGCAGTTCTGATCTTCTTCCAGAAAGTCTAGTAAAGAAATATCAAATAGTGCCAATAAATTTCAGTTTCAGACCAGTAATTTCGAAAAATATCTTTGATGCGGTTAAAAAACTTAATAACTCTAACTCCTTGGACTGCTATAACATGTCAAATAATATTATTAAAAAAATTATACCTGCAATAGTACATCCTCTGACCACAGTGATTAACAGCTGCTTATCTGAAGGAATTTTTCCTGAACAATTAAAACTATCCCGGATCTGTCCTATTTTAAAAAAGGGAGATAAAAACAAGCCTGAAAGTTATAGACCCATCTCAATAGTCCCAATATTATCTAAAGTAATAGAAATATTGGTCTCTGATCAGATAAACTTTTTTTTAGAATCCAATAAACTCTTTTCTTTCTCACAGTTTGGTTTCCGCAGTGGCAAATCAACTCGTGATGCCATTGACGCCCTGGTCTGTGAGGTCATTGATACTTTTGAGTCTAAAGCCTTTGCTTGGGCCACCTTGTGTGACCTGAGCAAGGCATTTGACTGTGTGGACCACCAAGATCTTTTTATGAAACTCGAATATTATGGTCTTGGAAATACCTCTCTCAAGTTTTTAAAATCTTACCTTAGTAATCGAAGACAGGTTGTCTCAGTAAATGGTAATGTGTCAGACCAAATTCAAATAGAGTGTGGTGTGCCCCAGGGATCTGTCCTTGGGCCATTATTGTTTCTAATTGCTATTAACGATCTTCCAAGTAATATCTCAAAGCCAATAAAAACTATTTTATATGCAGATGATACAACCTTTCTCTCAAAAAGCAATACATTAGCAGAACTACAACAATTGACTCAAACTGCAATGAAAGATGCTTCGGCATGGTTTCAGTCTAATGGCCTCCTCTTGAACCATAGTAAAACACAAAACATTTTATTTAGTTTAAGACCAACAGACCATGAGTGTCATGGTAATCAATCAAGTGTAAAATTTTTAGGAATGTTTTTTGATAACCAGCTTAACTGGGAATCCCATATAAATTACTTGTCTACAAGATTATCTCGGGTTGTCTATTTGGTCAGAAGATTAGTTTCACTTATTGACAATAACTATATAAGGATGTCCTATTTTGCTTTTTTTTCAAAGTGTCTATCGCTATGGCCTGATTTTCTGGGGAAGTAGTCCAAAAATTCACGACATTTTACTGATTCAGAAAAAAATAGTCAGAATTATCTGTAATGAACCCCCTGACTCACATTGCAAACCTCTTTTTGTTAAATTAAATTTTCAAACAGTCGTAAATTTGTACATTTATGATATCATGGCCTACGCCCTAAAAACTTTACCCTCTCAAACATTCTGTAATGAAATCCACAGTTATAATACTAGAAATAACTTCAATATTAAAAGAAATTTTTTTAGATTAAGTAAAAGTCTAAATAGCCATGTAGCGATGTCGCAGAAAATTTATAATAAACTCAGTAAATTTGTTCAATCATATCAAAATCATTCACTGTTCCTAAAAAAATTACACAGCTGGCTACTAAAAAATCCTTTTTATTTAGTTACAGATTTTTTAAACAAAAAAGACATTGTAATATAGGATAGGTTAAGGATGTCTGTACTGTTTCTTTACTATTTCCTTGTTGTGATTTTTTGTTATTATAGGATTTGACAATTGCTGATACATATGTTTATGTCAATGGCAAATAAAGATTTCTTATTTCTTATTTCTTATTACAGATATTTAGGTTATGTACCGCATTATCTGAGGTACTCTCGGTCCCAATTACCTCGGTTAACACTTTTGAGTGCTAAGCTTTCCGAGTGATGGGCAACTAAAACTTCCATAGAATAAAAATTTTTTCACCCTAATTTCGTACTATTTTGCTGCGATCGTGAATAAACAGAGTTCTTAGGAGTGTTATATATTTTTGTTTAATATATTTTACCACTAATATGAACATAAAACATTTATATTTAGGTCAGAACGTGATTTTGCAATGCAATATATTTATGCGTCACAGCCAGCTGTCGCGGCAGGCGACGACACAACGAAACAGATCTGTCAGTTGTTATGTTTATTGTTGTTTGAGTTCGCTCTGGATGACGATGATATTTTTGCGTTATTAGGGGAGTTGAGTGATGGTGATGATTGTGATATTTCTTCAAATGATTCAGAAAATGGTCCTGTATTTAATTTCAATGAAGAAGACAAAACTTCAGGTAAGAATCTTGTTTCATACAATGACGTTTAGTTTTTGTTTAGTAAACAATATAGCTGTTCAAACAATATTTGATTATATATTTTATATTGCCTTAAGTTAAAATCATATTATTCAATACTCTTTTTCAATTTGTTTTTTTTACAGATTCTGGATCTGATGAGGACTTGCCACATCCAAAGAACCCAGGACCTAGTCCTGGAAAAAAAAGTTGGCGCAAAAAACTGTGATTACCGAACTAACACGTGGTATCCCTGTGAGGAGTGGAAAGCGTATAGTTCACCTCCGACAAGAGCTGAGCTCACACTAAACCGAATTGTTTGCAGATGTACCCACACACGGATCCGAGTGGCCTGCCCCTCGCATCCGAGTGGAATCATGTTCCGAGTGGCATCCGAGTGGCATGGTGTTAAATCACAAAGTAGCTTGAGCAAAAGTTCTTTCCTCACCGGATCTATGAATGTTTCTAATTAATTCATCCAAGCCAAGAGTGAGTTTTTCCTTCTAAAACCGAATTGAGAGGGACTTAAAAGATTATTGTTTTCCAAAAAAGGATTAAATACTAAAATTTTAATTAATTTACCCGGGACAGGGATCACAGAAAAAGAGCGGTAATTATTTGGTAGGTCTTTGGGACCACTTCTAAAGATAGGGCAGACACGAGAAATCTTAAGTTTGCCAGGTAAAGTGCCTTCTTTTTGCAGACGATTTATACAATTGCCAATTGTTTGTCAATGCTGTTGATTATAGTTTTTAATAGATTGTTAAACATTCCATAAATATCAAGGCAGTCAGAACTGTTCATTCTTTTGACAGCATTCAAAATATCCCTCGGGGTCATTTCCATCCATGTAAAGACATTTAAACAATGAATTGAGCTGCTATCCATAATATCTTTAAATGAGCCGATTGTGGTACTGTTGTTAACAGCTTTATTTCTAATTCCTTTTACTGAGTTTATAAAGTATGCACTAAATGTATCCAGTTCAATATTGTGTCCTACACTTTTTGTAGATACCGTCTTACTATTAATTAAATCCCACACAGCTTTACATTTATTTTTGCTTTTTACAATGTAGTTGACATTATTAAAAAATTTGGTTTCTTTGACAGTAATTCTTTATTGGTTTTTTAATTTGTCATATTGCTGCTTAAGGTCAACATTAATTATTAGCATTACATGAACAATTTACTATATTATTTAATGACAAAAATCTTTCTTTCATGGTTGCTAGCTCACTTGTGTACCAGTTATTATTAATTCTGTTTTTGTTTGCTGAGTTATTTTTGTTTACTTTAAAAATAATAATTTTAATAGTTTTATCCAATACTATAATACGAGTAAGGTTTGTATATATATATATTTGCACACGGATCTCGAAAACGGCACTAAGGAATTTCTTTACATTTTGTAAATAACTAATTTCCGAGTAGAAAATAAGTTCTAGATAGGTCTAATGTCCAGGAAAATTTGTGTGTTTTCGTGTAATATTAAGTTTAAAATCTAAAAATTTAACATTACGCTTATGGAGAATCAAATGTAAACAATACAAACCAAAACAGCTGTTTATAACCGTTTGACAGTTCTTGATTGAAGACGGCGGGGAACAATATAGAGGTTATGCATAAATATTTATTTTATGTATGTAATAAATGCAAAATTATCAGGTTACTAAACAATTTGTAAAAACTTAAGGATAACATAACTGTGCGAAATAAAAGCAGAAAAAAGTATTTCCAAAATCTTCCGTGTTTTGATAGAAAACGTATTCGTTGTATTGCTTGAAGCCACACTGTAACAAACCAATTAATTGATGTTAATGAAATTTCTCTTTTGCTTTTTAATCCTCATTCCGTTTATAATAAAATCAGTTGATGACAGGCTAATAATAACTGTATGGATAATTAAACAGTAAATGATCGGCTTTGGCTAAAAGACGTTAAACGGCGTCGCTCATTTGACAGACGCCGTAGCCGAGTGGTACCGTGTCGGCCTCAAGAACTGTAGGTCGCGAGTTTCATCCTCACCAGGTGCGATACTTTTTGTTCAGTGCTATATTATTTATGGTGTACTAGCCAAAGTACCCGTTCTTCGCACGGGCAAAAAAGGCTGAGAGGTGTAGGCTCTACAGATACATTTAAGTTATTGATAATTAATTCTTTATTGTTTACAAAATGACAAAACACGTGTCTAAGTATATATCTAAACATGACAAAGTAACATATGTCAAATATTGGGAGAGGATAAGCATTAACGTAATAGAGGCAGGCATCGGGAGAAAATTAAAAATCTACCATTCCACTATTTCGAACTAATAATTCACTAATTTCGATCCAGCAGTTTATGTGTAAAAATTAACTTTATTTCTTTTTATTCCCGAACTGTCAAAATGTAAAGTAAACGGATGTTGACATTAAAAACTGTAAACATTAAATCCCAGGGTATTTACAGCAACCATGTCTTCTGCTTCTCGAACTGTCAAATATAGTGTTCACAGCTGTTGACATTCAAGTAATTTTATGTTTTCATTTTCTAAAAATGTAAACATTGAAACTTAGGACGTTCACAGGGCGTAGGCCGGAGAGGATTTTAAGTAAATGAGTATGCCTATGTGTTGCATGGGCTTAAGATCTGTCTTTGTGTAAAATTTCAAACTGTTTGGTTCAGTATTTTTTGCGTTCACTTGCCACAACAAACCCACAAACACACAAACCCACAAACAAACATACAGAAACCACCTCTTCTTTATAATATTATTATTATTATTATGGTGTATTAAATCGGTTTTATTTAAACCACATAAATGTTTTCATTGAGTAATAAATGTTTTAATTTTTCTAATTAATTTTTATAATACATGTCTTATCCTATACGAGCAAAGCTCGGTCACCAGGTACTAATAATTTATTAATGAATTGAGTATCTTATCTTATCAAATGTGGCACAAAACAATATTCTGGAATCCATTACTTAAAAATTACCTAATAGATCCAGCCAGTCAGTTGAAGCTAATTTAAGGGCAAAATGAAGGGTATTTATTTTTGGTAATATAAGCTGATTATTATTAAGTTTCTCAGATGCTGACAATGACCTATTTTCTTGTGAGGACTTAAATACAACATTGGTAGACATTAGAATGCTGTCTGAAATATCAATATTGCTATTGTAAAGAAAAACATTATTTGAACAATTTTTTTTACTCTGGTGGGTTCATTATTTAAACGAAAAAATTGAACTGTCTGAAAGATTAAGTAACTCTTTTGAAGTTTTACTATTTTTGGTCACATCAGAACTAAGATTTAGATCTCCACCAATCATTATGTTATCAGAATTCCATTTAGTTATAAATTTTAAAAAGTTTTCAAGAACACTTATAAATTCCAAAGGATTTCCATTGGGAGAGTGGTAAATTGATACTAGTAAAGCAAGTATCAACCTATAGCTACCCACAAAAGTAACAGCGGCTTCAAAATGCAGTTCTCTGCAAAATTTTGTTACATATCACAACACAAGTTTAAAAAAAAATGGGAACTCCTCTAATATGATTAGTCCGTGAGAAATCTGCAGAGCATTGAATGAAAATTATTGATGTAAGTAAGATTAATTTCATCTTTTCAAAACCAGTGTTCAAACTACTGAAAAGTTGGAGCCAACCAAAAACTTTCCAAAAGTAAACTTTATCCCTTAAACCTTGGATTAAAAAAAAATAAATTGATAGTCTCCATCTGATTCTGATGATGAGTTTGTAGAGGAGTGAAACCATCAAAAGAGAGATTGCTAATGTTATTCTCAGGTGTTTATCTGTGATTGGATCTTGACTACGCTTTTTGGTTTGTTCCTGTTTATACAAACTATGATTAAATATCAGACAATTGTTGGGTGAGCCCATGTAGCTGCTATCTTGTTGATAGGTGTCTTGGTTTCTGTTGAGAGCTGTAACATGAGTTGTGATGTTTGTGTGTTGAGTTGTCATAAGTAATGATATGATAAGTAAAAATAATTATTAAGTTTCTGAAATCAAATACATCAGAAGGTTTATTTATCACAAAAAAGAATGAATTACTTATGACTATTTTAGCCTAAAATGAGTTACATTGTGGGTCTAACCATGTATACCTTGTCAACGATCTAAAGCATGGCGTAATAATACCTCTAGAGAACTTGGTTCTTATCCTTCTGGTCAAAAAAGATTTTTTCATTTAAACATCTACATCATTGGGCTTTTAAAACCTTCAAGAGGAAAGTGGATACTGTTACCTTATGACTATCAACGACAGAATTTTTGTTGAACTGAAGCAATCCCAATATCGTGCGTTACCGCAGAAGTAATTGCATCAACTATTCTTCATTTACTGATAAACTGCTTCAGTGTTCCTCGTTTCATCATGACGGATAGAGGTAGACAGTTTCACTGTCAAGTAGTCAAGTCTCATCGTTGACATCCATGCTCGGCATTAATCATAAAATAACCACAGCTTATCATACTGCTACTAATGGGGCTATCGAAAGGTACCCTCAAAACACAACTTACAAATGATTGGGCACCAAAACTTCCATCTGTGTTACTTGGAAATCATTAGACCATCATCCCAGAAGTAGGAGTTTCACCTGCTCCAACTCGTCTTTGGTGAATCAATTGCTCTTCGTGCTGATTTCTTTGGAGACTCCCAAGTTAGCAATCGACATACCTACACTTCTCACCCAACTTCAGAAGGACCTCAAGATTACAATAAGAAATCAATTTTTATGCACTCTGATCTCATGAATATCCAATATGATTCCATAAGAAAACCACTTCAACTAACTTACTAAGGGTCATTCAAAGTTCTATAAGGAGACAACAAATTTTTCACTATATTGTTACCAATAGGCGAAGATTCTGTTTCTATTTATCAGTTGAAACCAGATTTTTTGTTACATAATCAATTTTATAGGTTAACCATGAGACTGATATAACATCAGACAACAACCCATTAAAGAAACAATCTAAAACGAACACGTCCCAGTCACCCCAAACAAAAGTAAAATTCAACCAACCTACAGACAACAACAGTGTAAACAACCTGCAGACAGTTCCAGACAGCAACCTCACCATGTTGACACACTCCCTGAGTGAAAGACCTGCTTTGGAAGAGTTTTAAAACTTACAAATAAATATGCCTCTTAACTATCATGTGGTCACTGGGTATGTGGTTGTGCCTAACTACTGTCATGCAGCCTGTTTATATAAATATATAAACAATATATGAAATATAAAAAATATATGATTTGTAAATACAAATCATATGATTTAATCTTTGTTTGCATTTTGAATTATTCATTCTTTTTGTGATGGATAAATATTCTGATGTATTAGATTTCTGAGAATTAATTTTTATTCTTACTTATTATTAACAAGTGCCACAGCAGCATATCGTATATACTTGGTAATCTGCCATTCCTGTGTTCCTTTCTGGTCGCCATTTGAAATGTGTTATTTATTAACTGGTTGGGGTTTCCTATCCGAAAAGATATAAAATTATATTTGTGTATAAAATATATAAAATGTATTTGAGTAAAGATGTAGCATGATAATGGGTTCACAGATTGGACAGCAAGCTTCAAGAGTTCAAATAGTTTAAAGCAACCTTCAAAGTTATTGTTGACCAACTACATTTCAAACTTTTTCATGGTTTTTAATTTATAAGAACAGTGTCTTGCAAACTAAGTTATAAAGCGATTGCTAACTTAAAAAAATCACATTAAAACCATTATCAAAATTTAACTTCTTTTTGTCCTTGCGGCTATGACATAAAACCTTCATTATGACATAAAAGAAATGGAAACCCATGCTATTGTTACGTTTTTAGATACCTAGAGACCAAAAACAATAGTTGTTAATATGTGTGTGGGTAAATCCAGCCCAAGTAGTCCAGCATTAGTTGCTTGACCATCTCAGAAAAAATTGATACTTCCTGGGTTTGATCTTCATAACATAGTGAGCTTAAAAATATTTTTTTCCATTTTTTAGAATCACCGTTTTGAAATGGCGGCCATTTTTTTATAGGCTGATTGTGGTTTTTTCGGGATTGTAAGCATCTGCGGTTTTTTAAATATCTCAGGAATGAGTTGCTCTAGGCCTATCAAATCAAAAACATTGCATTCAGTACACTTTTTCCTATACAGTAAACCAATAAACATTTGGCTTCATGCGTATCTTTAGATATTTTTCATTACTCAAAGTTTTGTTTCTAAAATTTAAAAATCCGAATTTTCAGTCGATAATTTTTCTAAAAAGGGACACTTTCTCATATCTAGTATATTTTGTGCTTCTACACTTCCTAGTAGTGTAATTGTTTGTAAAGTTTCAGTGATGAGAAGTTACCCCTTAAAAAGTTACAGGCTTTCAAAAATCAGATTTTTGATATATTTTAAATTTTTGATCTGCTATATTATATTCGGGGGACCAGATAAAAATCTGGAAATTTCACATTTAAAGGTCTTTATGGTTGTAGACCCCAGTGTAAATTTCATGTTTGAGATTCAATTGTAGGTCAGTTTAAAAAAAACATTCATTTCGGTAAAAATCACATTCACAATTACTCTACTTTTGAAGTAAAAAATGTACAATGAATAAAATATGCAAATTGCATGGTGATGAATTTATATTAAACTGTTGAAACTAATCAATATAAACAATTTTAAGTAAAAAATTCTATACCATTCTTAATTAATTACAGTTGTGAACAATGTATGTACTTGTTCAAACAAAATGATACATATTGTAAAATAAAAAATACAATCAAGACTTTGATTACTTATTCTTAAATCTAAACCTTTTTAAAAGAAATATAAGAACATTTATATGTTTATAAATAGCTGCATTGAAAATTGTTTTGTTTACTTTTATAGGTTCACTTAGTAGCGTTGAATATCTGGGAGATTTCTTCACACACTTTGGGGGTTAAGTTAAATGTTCGCCCTGTCACAGTCGTAAACTCCAGAGGAGACATCTTCCTTAGTACTTTTTTAATTGGCATCCAAACTTGATCTTTTTCATTTTTTTGGAATGAAGTTCTTGGTCCTGGATGGTGATAAAATATGACGTGCACGTCTTGGTTTTGGTTGTTAATATTGTCGACTTCTGCAATCCACCACTGATCATCATAGACACAAGCCACTATGTCTTTATTCTGCAGTGTTAATGGCACAGCTTTGCCAGTTTGGTGAAGTACACTGTCTGGAGATGTTGATGTTAACTGACACTTCAGCAGGTTGTCTGACTGTGGTATAAAGCAATGAAAAGATTGAGTACCTTTTATCTTTTTGCAAGTGTTGAATCTTTCCTCCAAGACATTGACATACATTTCTTGGACTTCCTCTGACCTAACAAAAACATAAGTAATACCCTTGATATTTTCTTTACAGAATTCAAACATTTGTTGAGGAGTCAGAATCTGATTTACATATGCTCGCTGAAGACTTGCTTTAGTGACAGCTCGTTTTGTTGTCCCACCGACACCATCACACGCATTCTTCCCATGGCATGATGCAAAAAAATGCCACTCTACATCCATACTAAAGTCTTCCTGGTGGTAGCATATGTTGATAAAGTTTTTTTTGTTTTTGTACTGACTTGAAGCCCCATCAGAAAAATAAATCAGTTTTTTAATGTATAGGTGGTGTTCTTTAATGTATCTAACTAAATGACCTTGGAAGGCATGTACTGTTGAAGTGTTGTGCTCAAGGTAACTTATGACACAGAAACTATGACTTTTTTGGCAGTCTAATAAAACACAAAGGGATGAACCGTGGCTTGTTTATTTACCCAGTGGTGTCCTTGCACTTCATCTTGCACCACAAAAGAGAAGTTTTCTGAGAAGTCAGCAAGAACCAAGCATTCATCAATAGTCAAAGACTCATTTTTATCTTTCATATATTTACTTTGAACTTTGCAATAAAGTGATGCATTTTAAGACTTTCAAGTTTCGCTACAAGAATTTCAAAAAAATTCCTCTCTTGGTTTTATGATTGTTACCATTTCTGTTCTGTCTTGAGTTATCCATTGTTTATATTAAATATTGTCTGGCATCAAATCTTCCTCCTCTGATTCTTCAAATACTGTATGTTTAATAACGCTTGTTTGCCAGGGCACGCTTGACATTTTCCCATCATAGCTGTCAATTCTACAAACTAGAAAAAGGTCTTTGTAATCTACTTTAAGGTTAGCTCCACTAATCATCAATTTTATGTTTTGGTGCTACAAACAAACGCAAACATTATGAGTCCCAGATCCTCCAGCGATAATACACCATTTTGGTCTTAACTCGCAAAACTTGAATCTCCCGATTTTAATTTCAGGATTTTCTTTTTTAAACTCACTGAAAAGCTCATTTAAATTACACAAAAGTAATCTCTTTTGTTTGTAAATCTTAATACCATTTTCCTTTACAGGAATACAATCTTTTTTCCCAGGCATCAAACGGCTATTATTGTCATCTTCATAAAACATGATGACTTTTTTTACTAAGCTATCATCAATCGACTTATTAATATTTTTCCTTTGCAAAACAGGTAAGATCCCCTGTTCCTGTATTAATTGCCTTGTTATTTTAACTAAGCGTTCTGATACTTTAAATTCATCACTAATTTTTGCCCTACTCCAAGGATTTGGCAGTAAACTTATAATCTTAATCTTTTCTTCTTTATTTGAAATCTTACATTTATTTTCTAGGTTTTCAATCAAATATTCATATTCTGTTGACAAATTTTGTGAGCTAGTGCCTGGGTTTAAACTGATTTCTTTTTGAAAGGAAATTTCTAAATTTCTTTTAATTGTAGTGGAAACTTTCTCAATTTTTGCTTTCAAAGCAGATGGCCTCTGCTGTTCATTTAATTTCCTAATTTTACTTGCAGGAGATACACCAAGGACTTTACAAGCTGAGTCTACTTTTGTTATTGTTTCTTCTACATTGCAAAATTCTTCATCAGAACTAACACTAGCCCTATCTCTGTTAACCACAAATACTTTTGTATAACAGTTTGGACACAATGATTTTCCTGGTATTAGATTAATGATAGGGTTTTCATTTTTATAGTAATGATCTAGAGTTATTTCTCGGAGTCCTTTAGTAATGGGCTTCTTGTGTTTCTTTAATGGGTCGAAACAAGATTGTCCATACAGGTGATGAAATTTTTTTAAGTGTTTACTTCATGGTACTTACAGCTTGATTTAACTTCTGGGTTAACCCTTAAACTAAACAACACTTTTTCTTCTTCACTGTAATTTTCAATCACTTTAATTTCTTTAGAAAACACTCACATGTCACATAAACACTTTTGTGACATACTTCATTATGAAAATTCCAATTGAACACTGAGACTCCATCTAACTACTATAGTACAACTGTTCACTGTAAAAGCTCATGACCAACTAAGTGGGAAAGAACAGATTGAATGGAAGGGGAAACAAGTTAACAAGTCTGTACAGGCTCAGAGACTTGAGCAGACTGGCAGTTTTTGACTAGTATACTTATGTTGAGTGTACTAGTCAAAAACCTGGTTAATTCGAATAAATATTTGGATAATTCAAATTTTTTACAGCGTAAATCTATAAAGAGAGCAAGTCATTGTGTGCGATTTTCCAGGAGACGTTCGGGTTTCCTGTTCGCAGACTATTTTTAGCTAAATGCCCACCTCACCAGTCCCATTACACGTCTCTCTCTATTGCTCATAAATCACAACAGTGTCACCTCTAGTCTGTCACCACCCTGCGCAGTTCAGTAACGTGTGTATCGTTTTTGAGAAAATTGGATTTTTCACGTTTTTAAGGGTTTTTAGGGGTGAACTACCCTTAAACATAAAAAATCCAAAAAAATGAAAAAACGCCTGGAGATACGGTGACTATATATATACATGCCAAATTTCATCTAAATCGGACCAACGGGGTAGGCTGTGGCACTGTACACATCCAGGCACACACACACACACACACACACACAGACAGACACACGGACGGACAGACATCACGTCCAAACCCACTTTTTTGGATTCAGGGGACCCCAAAACGGATATATCCACCCTCAACTCAAATTCGAAAATTTGGACGAAAACAATACTTTCTCCATATACTACGTATGCCTATAAGGTGAGAAAGTAAAAAAGGTTCCTGTCAGTGGACCCCTTGTAAGAGGAAAGGCCGACCAGTTTGCTTCAAAACTGGGGAAAACTAATTATAAGGCCGGGCACACACGTTACGGTAAACCTGACAGGCAAACCTGCGCAGGTAAACCTGACAGGTATACCTGAGCAAGCTCGAGCCCACACACGTTAGGGTAAACCGTATATTTTAGTTCAGTTGAGAGAACATGGCGAGCAAACAAGATGTAGATGACGCGATCGCCTTGGTCGGGTTATTAGTGGTTTTGGACAGTAAGAAGAAGCGTAAACGTAAAACCTGGTGTAAAAAACCGTAAAACCTGGGAGCCGATCTCGCTCCCGTATTCCTCTTCTAAATTGGACACAGATGTACTGGGAATATCTTGATCTCCAAGAAAATCAAACAAATCTAAGTACCACAACTTGGATACATAGACATTGTCGGCTGATGCGCCAGATTTAATTGACATGTCACGTTTTTTCTTTTCTTTACGAACATTGCTTCGTAAACTATTAATCTTTGCAACCACTGATTTTCTTGTTGCATCAGGTTCCAACTCCTTCAACTTCAGCAAAAGTTTTGCATAAGATGCATCTCTCTTTTCACGGTCATGATACTCTTTACTTTTCACTCGCCAAAGGCACGGCTCCTGTCTATAAATTTCAATGAACTCTTCAATCACTTGATTACGTTTTCGACTCGACATAACTAGAACTTAATATAGTCACAAGAAACTAAAGAAACTTCAAAAGAAAGTGTCGCAAAAAGCTCTCTACTCGAGGTGCAAGTCCAAACTAATAACAAAACAACTGCGCAGTTGACTGTCGGCCTCACACACACGGTCAGGTCTAGACTACTGCGCAGGTAGAAATACCAAATTTTCATTCCGTACAGGTCGCTACGCCTGTGCAGTTTGGCCTGTAGCTACTGGCACACACGATCAGGTTTACCTGTACAGGTATACCTGTCAGGTAAACCGTTACGTGTGTGCCCGGCCTAAAGCGAGTACAGGATGGCTGAATGGCTTCAAAGAAAGAAATAAAATTTCTTTCAAAGGCTTGGTGTGAGTCTGTGGGGCTGTCAGTCAACCATAAGAAGACATCACTTGTGCCTTTCACAAGAAAGAGGAGACTTGAGCATCTGAAGACCATCAGGCTTGGGGGGGAGGAGCTTGAGTGGAAATCAGAAGTGAAATTTCTAGGGTTAATACTAGATAAGAAACTTATGTGGAATAGACACATAGAGGAGGTGACCAACAGGGCTAGTAATAACCTGATGACATGCAGGAGATATGCGGGGAAGATGTAGGGTTGTAACCCATATATACTAAGAAGTATGTATACCCTGTTAGTGAGGCCTATCATTACATATGGGTGCGTGGTCTGGGCTGGTAGAACCAAAGTTGAAGCAACAAAGAAAGCCCTGGAGAAAGTACAGAGGCTGGCATGCGTTATCATTACAGGAGCTATGAGATCCTGTCCCACTGCTGCCCTGGAGGTGATCTTGAATCTGACACCCCTACACTTTGTGGTAGAGAGAACAGCAAGGGAGACCTTGCTTAGAATGGAGAAGACTGGCTTTGACACTTCCTCCACAATTTGCGGGGAGCTACTTCCGCCAGGCCTAAGGGACCTGATGAAACGACCAAGGGATTCCATGGTAAGAAAGTATAACTTTGAAAGGAAATTCCATGTGGAGCTAGGAAATAAACTTAGCTGGGACGGGAAAACCCTAAATTCCCTCGGGAATCAGGTCATCAGGTGGTATACTGATGGCTCTAAGACCGAGGAGGGGACTGGTGTAGGGTATTTGGTCCCAGGATCAAATACAACGAATCACTGGGGCGTTCCCCCAGCATATTCCTAGCAGAGGTCAAGGCCATAGAAAGATGTGCACACTTCAACCTAAGCAGAGGATACATGAAAAGGGAGATTGTGATCCTCTCAGATAGCCAGGCTGCCATTGGAGCCTTGAGCTCAGCAGCCTTCAGATCCAAGATGGTCTGGGACTGTCGGAGCAGTCTAGATCAATTGGGGAAGAACAACAAGTTGTCACTACTTTGGGTACCTGGGCACCAAGGTGTCCAGGGGAATGAAGTAGCAGACAAACTGGCTAGGGTAGGGGCAGCCGCCCCCTTTGTTGGACCGGAGCCAGGTTGTGCACTGGAGGACTCCTTTTTCAAAAAGAAATTAAAGGAGGAAGAGAAGGAAGCCAAAGGGAAAGCCTGGACTGTTCATCCAGGATGCCGACAGGCTAAGGAAATGCTTGGAGGGCATAATATAAGAAGGTCTGAGACCATGATCAGGCTTAAGAAAAACGATCTAAGGATACTGACGGGATTTCTAACCGGACACTGTAGGCTCAGGGGTCATCTGAGCAAGATGGGCATTGTCCAAGAGGGTGAATGCCGCTTCTGCCAATCTGGGGAGGAAACACCTAGACACCTATTGGCTGAGTGTGACGCGATAGGTCAGAAGAGAGCCAAAAGCTTGGGAACACACCAGGTGGCGGTGGAGGATTTTCCAAGGTTAGAACCCCTCGTTATACTAAACTTTATTAAGGCATTAGGACTAGAGGGGGTTCTCTAGGCAAGAACTAGAGACTAGTCTGGGGGGCACAATAGATCTCATAGGTCGCGGTGCAATCTTTCCCCTAGATTTTATCAAGTATCAAGTATCCAAACAGTGTTCTAATGTTTCAAATTTTCAACTTACAAATTGCTAACACGCAGGCCCTGGAGCTAAGACATATCCATGTCAATAGTGACGGATAATAAGAAGAGGCGGTTAAAAGGGTAACAGTTAATCGAGTTTACACTGTAATTAAAAAATTCTTCAGATTTCTACAGTCCCTTAAAATCTACATGTCAGACCTTCCTCCTCCAGAAGAAGCTTCCCTGGTTCTTAATGTAGAAGATACTGTCTTGATATGTCAATATTCTGACATCTATGAAGCTCGTCGAGCTCTACAAGCTTCTATCTCTTTAAAACAGCACACAAATCCTCATGATATTCATATTCGTAGAAAATTCTTACCCTGGAATCCTTATGATCAAGCTGTAAAGTACTGGGAGTCTGACTTGATAAAAAGCTTAACTGGAATTTGCATGTAAATAAAAAAGTCAATCAAGATTATGCAAGACTTGTCAAACCTTTCCCATTAATAAACAGAAAGTCTTCATGAAAGCCAAATTGTACTATGATCATGTATTTAAACCATTATTAGACCTCTCGTAATAATCTAGCCCAGTTGTCACAAAAATTTTACACCTGCGACCCAAAACAATCTTAACATTGTTTCATGACCCACTAGTATTTAAGACACTTCCAAACACCAGGTTTCTTTCAATGCTTGATAAACTAAAGGTCTGTCACATGTTTTAATTGTTTCCTTTGATTTCAATAAAATATAGGCTATCCATATTAAAATTTGACTAATGATGGAAAAATTGAAGTAAAAAACTAAAAATTTATTTAATCTTTACCAGGAATCATAAGCACTAAATGAAATATCATTAGGCCTACTAGGTTTTTATTGTATTTAAAAAAAACTGTTTAGCTACAAAGTAACAGCTTGAAAAGGTCGTTTAATACTTTGATATATGGCTCAGATTTTCATCTACAAGAGATTCAATGTCAGGAATGAATGAGGACATTTTCAGTCTCATGTCATTTTCCACTGCCCGTTGATTTCTGCATTAGTTTTTCAAAAAAACACCAATGTTAAAATGTTTGCTAACATAAGTATATGGTACTAAACTTCTAGAAAAACGTCAATTGAAACAGTCACCACGCCAAATCGTGCTGGCATGGCCGGTTGGATGTGACATTATTTTATTCCCTAGCTAAAATCCAATACCAATTGTTGATTGAAGGTAGTGGTGAACAATGTGAATAGAGGTTTTGCAAAAATATTTATTTTATGTGTGTAATAAATGAAAAATTATCAATTTACTAAAACAATTTGTAAAAACTAAAGGGTAAAATAACTTTGCGAAATAAAAGCAGAGAAAAGTATTTCCAAAATCTTTGGTGTTTTGAAAGAAAACCTATTCATTCTATTGCTTGAAGCCACTGTAACAAACGAATTAATAGGTGTAAATTAAATTTCTCTTTTTTTTTAATCCTCATTCCGTTTCCAACAAAATCAGTTGATCACAGGCTAATAATATCTGTATGGATAATTAAACAGTAAATGATTGGCTAAAACAATTGAGGTTGGCTAAAAGTAGAGGTCTGGGGGTAGTGATTTTTACTGTCGGGTCGGGTAGTAGATTACCAAAAATTTTCGGGTCGGGTCGGGTTCGGGTATCTTAAGCTAAATGAAAATTCGGGTCAGGTCGGGTTCGGGTATTTTAGTCTAAAATTCAGGTTGGCTTTGAATTTTATTAGTAAGCAAAATGTTAATTTAAATCAATTTTGATTGATCTACTTAGAATTATTGATGAAAGTCAGAAACCTATCATTGCATTTACCAACTTATTTATTTCACATATAGGCCCCAAAGTCATTAAACACATTATATGTACAGTTCTCTGTTTGGTATATTAACCCCAACAGTTTTATCCATTTAATTAATTATAATTCATTATAATTATTTAAGTTGTAAAAAATTAATAATGGGAAATAATTTTCTCAAGTCTATATGAAACTAAGGATGTATTTTATCGCAGAATAAAAAAGACAGAAAATGTATTGAGTCAATACCCTTAGCCAAGGGCTTATTAGATTTATGTTATATATTGTACTGGTTTCTTATTTTTAATTAAACCAACCACAATCATTGTTCAAATTAAATCAACACTTTCATAAAATGTCAAAGGGCTCTTTAGACTAAAATAGTTACTTTAGAATAAAGTGGTTGATATTTAAAATTACAGTGGAACCCCTCAAATCTGAACACATTCTCAGGAAATCAAAAAAAGAAATAGATGTAAATTTAAAAAATTAATGACTTTAAAAAATTAAATTTTACTTAAAAATTAACTTAATCACTTAACAATTTTAACTTGTTTTTTAAGGTCTAATAAAGTCAGGTTTTTCCCGCTTAAAGTCTTGTATCTTTAACTGTTTAAGTGAAGAAAACCTTCACACTTCCAAGCCAAGATTTTCTTGGCTTGGAACGTAATTCCAAGCCACATCTGTTGTTAGCGATACGCACTTATCAGCAGGTAAACGCTCACTAAACTAGACACAGGCAGTAGTAAGACGCGATACGCATCCCTGTTAGTAAGGGTGGTGGCAGGGGGAGAGTGGTTTATTTTTAGCACAGACTCGACCTGCCAAGGTCACTGCCCTTATGAATTATTAAATCACGCACAGCCTGTATAACCCAAATCATCGCGTCTCCCGACGCTTACCGCGAGAATACAATGACACAATGACAAAATAAGTGCGTAATATTATTTCCCGGGATGAAAAGGCTTTAGTCCCAATCAGTTCGGATTTTCTGGGTTCCACTAACGAGGAAATCTAGAACATATCGTTAAAAAATAAAACGGTTAATTTATGTCCATTATTCAGTTATATCCTTAGCATAATGATTTTTTATTTTATTTGAGTGAAAATCCTGAAAGAGCGAGATCACTACGGCAAATCACAGTTCTGTATTGGTCATATAACATCGTCAACAGGCTGTCAGAGCAAAAACTACGAATCACTTGAAAGAATCACGAATCTCAGTTTAAAAGGTTTTCACTGTGACTGAAAAATCACAGGTATTTCAATCACTATTTGAAACACGACTAATACGAGCTTAATACTGGTACGACTATTTTGTTGTCAAAAGGAGGAACGGTTCCCTGATCGCGTAAGCTACGATGATAAGCTGCGAACGCACAATAATTTTGAGCCGGCAGGGAGACGGCTGGTTGCCTGATTTTCACGAAAGTCCTGGTTACATCATTGAGGTTGTGCAATCCAATGTATTAAGACAGTAAAAATTACTTCAAAGTTTGACATCTCGATCGAGAACACCTGTATTTGATAATATTGCGTGAACGTGGCGGGAGTCAGAAATTTTGGACGAAATGTTATTACCCGACGTCTCAGGTTATTTTCAATGTCATCTCTCTTATTTACAATGTCGGGTATTGTGTACAACCCGATGCCTTTCGGGTAGTTGGTACCCGCCCGACCCGACATCTAATAGAAGCCCGCCCGAATGAAACCCGAGACAAGCCGAGCCCGCCCGACCACTTGGATTCTTGCAATTACCCGAACTTTCGGGTACCCGCAGACCTCTAGCTAAAAGACCTTAAAAGGCGTCGCTCAATTGGCAGACACCGTGGTCCAGCGGTAGCGAGCGCATTGGCCTCGTAAAACGCAGGTCGCCAGTTCCATCCCCGTCAGGGGCAATACTTTTTGTTCAGTGCTATATTAATTATGGTGTATTAAATCGGTTTTATTTAAACCACATAAATGTTTTCATTGAGTAATAAATGAGTTTTAATTTTTCTAATTAATTTTTATAACACATGTCTTATTCTGTACAAGCAAAGCTCGGTCACCAGGTACTTCTTTTTTATTTTAAATTACATTTTAACTCAATCGCATATGTCTACAGATTAACCGTAAGAAAAATTGTTGTTGTTGTTTTTGTTTATTTTTTGTACATTATTTGAGTTGGTGTATTCAGTAAATTACGTAATTAAAAAAAAATTAAATTTAGTTTTGAGCCCAGGTCACGACCCACAGTTTGGGAACCACTGGTCTAGCCATATCAGAGTAAACTCCACAAAATTCAAGTACTGTATTTTAAAACAAAAATCTCAGTATCACTGTTAGTACCCCTTGGTCCATAAGAAATGCTCACCTTCCCAAAAAGTTGAAAGGTTTGAAAAGTTTATAAAATACTTGCGTTTGCAGACATTTTTCTGTTATAACTTGTAAGTACTATGGCTGATATAATTGCATATTATTAATTTATTTATACAAGAAAAGGTGTTAAAGCCAAAGCCCAAACAGACAATCACTTTTAACTCTCAGTTCGAACTGACAGTTTGATCATCTGTGGGGGCTCCCAAAGGATGAGACATTATTGAGAGCAAACTAAGTTTATTAAATCGTTTTATGTACATAACCACCTATCTTAGATTTCCTTCCTTTTAAAAAATGCTGGAATAAATAGTGGTATTGTATAGAATTACTATGGTAATATTATAGAAAGTACATAGTGGCTTATTATTTTACCAAGACATGCCTTTAAGATAAGAACAGATTCATCTTATATTTGCATCTACTTCACCATGTATCATTTTTAGATGAAAATGCATATCATAAATTGACCCTAGGTATATAACTGTGACTCCAACCAAGGCACAATATTGGGTATGCAGTAAGAAAACGTACATGGTTAACATCTTATCAGATATTTAGAGAAAAATTGTGTTCTTAGAATTCACAATTTCATTCCAGGCACTGTTTAGAAACCTTACTTGTTATCAAGAGAATATGTAATTGTAGATTAGAGATTGTCTGTTGCCTTGTAGTGATAATCATCAAAAGTAGTGAATATATGCCCCTCAGTGGACAGGAATTGAAGGACCTTCCTGAAAGAAAAATATATGTATATAATTAATTTGCAGGTATATCATAATTATTATAACTCAAAATCAGGGTCTGGGTCTTCAATTTTCTTTAATTTATTAGCTAGCGTATAAATTATTATCTAAAATTATAATTATAAAAATATTAATAATAATAAGTTATACAGTTACACTTATAAGTTATACCCACATACATTAATTTATTTTGAAACAAACTATTAAGCTACAATCATAAAAAATGTAAATGATGATATTATGTACGAGGCATGTTTTTTAAGTAAGTACCGTTTTGGAATTAAAAAAAGACGTGCAAAGATATCGCAATAATTTTATTTTTACATGAAAGCCTGTACCTTAATCTACTTTTCTACATAATTTCCGTGAATATTGAGACACTTGTCATAACGTGGCACCAGTTTTTGAATACCCTCCTCATAAAATTCTGCCGCCTGACTTGTTAACCACTGTATCACAAATGCTTTGACTTCGTTATCGTCTTGAAGACGCTGACCGCCCAGGTGTTTCTTCAAGTGCAGGAACAAATGGTAGTCGCTGGGCGCCAGATCAGGGCTGTATGGAGGATGATCTAGAGTTTCCCATTGAAAAGATTTGATGAGATCTTTAGTGCGATTAGCCACATGAGGACGGGCATTGTCATGCAGCAAAACGATACCCTTACTCAACTTGCCACGTCTTTTGTTCTGGATTGCACGACGCAGATTTTTCAATGTCTCACAATAACACGCTGCATTGATTGTCTCATTACGATGCAGAAACTCCACTAGCAATACTCCTTTTCTGTCCCAAAAAACTGTGCACATGATTTTCCGGGCAGAAATTGTTTGCTTAAACTTCACTTTTTTGGGTGATGATGAATGTCGCCATTCCATGGATTGTTGTTTCGATTCTGGTGTAACGTAGGCCACCCATGTTTTGTCACCAGTAACAATTTGATCTAAAAAATCTTCACCTTCCTTGTGGTACCGCTCAAGGAACGTCAATGCACTGCCTAAACGTTGGGTTTTGTGCAAATCCGTCAACATTTTTGGAACCCAACGTGAACACAATTTCCGGTAATTCAAGTTCTCGGTCACAATGCGATACAAAACACTACGAGAATATTGAGGAAAGCAGTCGCACAATGATGAAATTGTAAAGCGTCTGTTTTCTCTAACCTTTTCGTCCACTTTCTGCACCAAATCTTCATTAACGACCGAAGGACGCCCACTCCGTTCTTCATCATGCACATTTGTGCGGCCATCTTTAAATGCTCTCACCCATTTCCTTACCATTCCATCACTCATAATGTTTTGTCCGTAAACTTCGCAGATCTCACGATGAATATCGATCGGTTTTACGCCTTTAGCACTGAGAAATCGTATAACAAGCGGCGGGACTCACGATTGTCGGAGGCATCTTAAACACTCAGTAAACAACGTATAAAATGAAGAATCAGACTGTAATGGCGTCAGTGCGTAGACAAGAGATGTAGGTAACTAGCGCGCATGCGCGGAACGCCGACCGTAGCGCTGCGGCGGCGGAATCACAAAATGGTACTTACTTAAAAAACATGCCTCGTATGTACCCGTTTACTTAGTGTTACAGAGGAACAGACAGTAAATAGGTAGGACCCATTTTGGCTTTTCTTGAGTATTAAATGTAAAAATAACCTTAAATAACTTTATTCCAAGTAATGTCCAGATAGTTCTAATTTTACTTATATAGATAGTAAAAAAAATACTATAAAGGAACTTTACATACAGAATAGTTTAAACGTATCAGAGCATTAAAACCTGTTAAATTCTTTGATAAAATAGTTTTTAGAGGCGTACTAAATTTAAACGAATAATTATATATTATATTACAATTTTTATAGTTATAAAAACTTTTATATATTTTTTCAAATTTAAGATTTCTGTTTGTGTGGTATTATTTTTCAGATTTCACTTTATTTTTACAATCAAACTTTTATGTATTTTTACAAATTTAAGATTTCTTTTTGTGCGGTATTATTTTTTCAGACTTCACTTTATTTTTACAATCAAGCTATTTTATTAAGATATCACAATATCTTGCTTAGCTTACTTGGTTTGTTTAACAGTTAGGAGTCATTTTTATAATATCTGTTTTAGCAAATTTCCCATAGGAAGAAGCTATTACTGTAGGTCTCAAAGTAAGACTTAAGCCCGGGACCATGTTATATTTTTGTCTTTCAGTTCTCAGAGGCCAAAAACAATAGTCATTAAAATTTATATATATATGTGTGTGTGGGTGTGTCTGTGAACACGATATCTCTCATAAAAATGGTCCGATCGAGACCACTTTTGGTCAGGAAACATATATTTCTACATTTGCTCGGACGAATTCTTAATCCAGATATATCGGCCAATCGGAACAGGTAGTTTGGGGGGGTTTTGTTTTTGTTTTGCGTTTTTCCGTGTAATTTTTAAAATTTAAACTTTCACCATTAGAATCAGCTAAAAAAAAAACTACACAATTTAGTTCCTTAAAGTTTTGCTCTATCTCCAACGGTTACCCAGATTTAAAAAAATCTAAACACAGTACATTGTATTTAGGGACTCCAATGCTAATCTTATGGACAGCAAACCTGTTCCTCAGGGCAGCAAACCTGCATTCTTTTCCCATATTAATCTTATGGACAGCAAAGGGTTAATTAAAATTTGCTATGTGGAAGAAACAAAATGATGGCTGTACGGGTAAATTTTTGAGTTTTAAAATTTTTGAATAATGATATTTTAGTACCGGTATGTCTATGGTCCAGGACTAATATCTGAAAAGGTCGGTAAAGAGTTCAGGCATACCCTGTATATATGTGTTTATGTGTCTGTAAACACGATAACTCATGTAAAATTCTCTTGATAAAATCCAGTACAGACTTGTAAATTGTGCAATTACTTTTTGGAAATATAGCCAAAATCGGTGTATTCAACACAGGGTTTTGTACCCCAAAATGTGAATCTGAGAACTATCTAAATATATAAAACAAAGTCGTGTTAATTACACACATTATAACTCAAGAACGGCTGGACCGGTTTTAATAATCTTTGATTTTTTGGATTCGTCTCTGCTCCGATCATGCTTTAGGCGTATTCAGTTTCCATAAATTCCATTAGTTTCCATTTTATAGCGTTTTAAATTTCTAATGTTAACCTTATAGGGACTAAGTTTGTTTATAAATTATCTACAATCAAAACATTTGATTTCTTAAACCAGCTGTTTGTTTATTGTCCGTTACCAGTATGCTTTACTACCCAATGCTATCTGAATCATTCATTAATGTAAAACTATGAAGTAAATATGTGGTGTACAAAATAAACAGCATTATTCGCCACGTTAATAGTTTACGGTTTTTGGGAATAATGTATTGTATTTATATTTCTTTATTTTCTGTATGATTAAAAGTCACGTGTTTATATGTTTGCCAAATAAAAAATAATTACAATGTTTATAGATATTGGGTTTATTATAATAATCAGCTGTTGTATATTTAGAGCTTTCACAACGAAGCCGCAATGCTAATTGACTTCAGGACATGGCCAATCTTAAAGTTAACATGTATTTACTGTTTAGGCGTTACGAAGTTCGCCGGGTCAGCTAGTTTATAATAAATTAAATTTTGACTAGCAACATCGGAATCTGCTAAAAAGCAAACAATTAAGTACCGGTATTTTTAATTTTCGCTCTATGTGAAGTGTACTTAGATGTAGAAACTGGTCAACATAGGGTGTGGTCATTTGAAGCTCCAATGCTAATCTTAAAAGGAAAACAAAGCTAGTGACTAGCACTAAGGGAATGGCCCTTTTAACCACTTAGTAAATATTGGCCTACTGACAATATTTAAAACTGAAATACCCCCGTCGCAGCAGACCTGCGTACTCAGCGAATTTCCAAATAAAATAACAATATAATAATAATAATATATGACAAGTTTGGTCAAATTCTGTCGATAAACATGAGAATTATTTGCCTATTCTCCATAAAATTAAAATGGGAAAGAGTGAGTAGGTTTGCTGCTGTGAGGAACACTGAAAGTAACCATTTATACCATCAAAAACTTTATTTTTAACATTTATACCAACTTTCATCAACATCTGTCCATAAATAAAGGAGTTTGCCTAATCTCCATATGATTAACATGGGAAAAGAGTATGCAGGTTTGCTGCCATGATAAACACATATACTATGATTTTTTAGCACAAATGTATGGATCTCAACCACATGAAGCTAAATATCAAGTTTCATCCAAAAATATTAGATAATAAGTGAAAAAATTAATTTTTCCTAATCCTCCATAAGATTAACATTGGAGCCTCAAAATACAACGTACTGTGTTTAGATTTTTTTATATCTCAGTAACCGTTGAAGATAGAGAAAAACGTTAAGGAACTTAATTGTGTAGTTTTTTTAAGCTGATTCCAATGGTGAAATATAAAATAAGAAGTTTTTAAAAATTACATGTGAAAAACTCAAAAAACCCCATTTTGGGGTACAAAACCCCAACAAACTACCCGTTCCCATTGACCGATATGTCTGGTTTACGAACTCGTCCGAGCATTTGTAGGAATACACGTCTCTACCACATTTGGTCTCGATTGGACCATTTTTACGAGAGTTATCGTGTAATAATTTAAGATTAGATTAGAAATTATAGTAATAGATCACTCACTCAAGTTCTTTCTTGGGTATTTTTACTGTCAGTGCTGCCATAATCTCATCAACAGTTTTGCCATTGTCAGAAGTGCAATTAGCCTGAAATAAAGTGCATTAAGTTCATAAAAATAGAAAACCAAACAACATAATGACAGTTGTTTGAATAATTATGAAATAATATTTCTGGAGCCACCGCCTTAGCATGAGATTATTGAGGCTTGGGGCCTCAGGTTATTGCCTAACACCTGTTCTTAACAAAGTCACCCATGACATCAACGTAATTTTGAATTCATTCTTTATTTGTTATAAATAAAACCCAGGTATTTACCCATTTTGGGTATTTACCCCAATTTTTAACCTGTTGAGTAGTAACGAAATGAGCCCATTTGAGTATGCCCGTCATGTGACGTTTGTTCCCCCGAGGACCCACGTCATATGACGGGAAAACGGATATTTGATATTTCTTCAAGTATTACAAATAAATTAAAAATTTATTATGGTTAATTACACATGAAAACATTTAAGTAAAATAATATTATTTAAAAACTAATAATTTAAAACTGATGCGTAATTTACTAGGCATGGTAAATTATAGCTTTCTGGTTGGTTTGGCCAATGTTTCTCGATAATTGGCTTAGCGCCAATGTGATGGTGTCTGCGCTACTTAGTGTTCAACTGATCTTCTACCTGTTAGGTTACTCTAGTGATTTTGTTTGCCGGTTAGTAATTGACTCCTTTGTAATTGCCAATAATTGGTTACTACTATACTTGCATCATTGTTTTGAAATATATTACACCCAAAACACGTTCTAAGAGATTTAAATAATATGAAAAATGTCAAAATGTGTTTGTAATATGCTTTTTTTATCCATTTATTATAGTAATAAAATATATTTCAAGAAATCCATAATTTTTTTCTTAGTCCCAGGGCTACTGTTTATGGCAATACACCTACTCTAAAATAGCACTGATATTAGCCACGTCACATGACGGGCATACTCCTCAACAGGTTAAGTGAAATAATATTATTTAAAAACAAGTAATTTTGAACTGATGCATGATTTACTAGGCACGGTAAACTATGTTCAATGGGTCGATACAACGAGACAGGTGACGGAAGCGTCAACTTGTACTACTTTCAGTAGTACACCGTGAGTTTCAATGAATGAAACAATATTAGTTCGGATGAAATATGCAACCTTTTGAACAAACAAAATATGTACCAATATGTAAATAGGTATTTTGTATCAATAGTAATAATTTTTTAACCAAATTATATTCACTATTAGCATTAGCCCATTTAAAATTATTTTTTTAACCCTAAGGGTACTTTTTATGTAACATCAGCCTACTACTGGGGATCTGTGACGTACAGCTAAGTCATTACTCCTTGTAGGGTTAATAGATATCTATACAGGTTTGTAATAATTGTAATAAAATCTATCTGTAGTTCTTCATCATAAATTTGCAAAGATACACACACGTCTATCTTAAGTGGATACTTCCTC
The DNA here is from genome assembly GCA_023375725.1 of Nephotettix cincticeps. Lineage (NCBI taxonomy): Eukaryota > Metazoa > Arthropoda > Insecta > Hemiptera > Cicadellidae > Nephotettix > Nephotettix cincticeps. The sequence goes on from CM041786.1 coordinate 68,295,118, forward strand.
CACACAAATATCTTCATCAATTCTTCTGCTCCAACTCACTTGATACAGTGCATTTCATTGCAATAATTATAACGTATGAAATGCGATAAAACAGTGATTTTAACTATTAGTCACTCACCGATACTGCTGTGAGAACCTTGATCTGTACGGGGGTCAAATTGAAGTTATTACTTGATTGATCTGCTTCGTTGTTAATGGCGTCCGTTGTTCCACCATACACCGAATTATTAGATTTTGCAACAATGGCTGGTTCCTAGAAAAGTTTTAATTTTGATAAAGATCTTTAATGTTAAAGAACAACATTACTCAACTTTTTCTTACCTTAGTTAATCAACACACACTATTTTAATTTTCTTTATTATTTGGATTCCACCCGCCCTTAGCGGCGCTCACCTTTATTTTTAATTCCTTAAAGTTATGTAATTTGTTGTATTTCCTGCCTAAAATTTTGTGTAGCTGTTGTCTGGGATGTTTAGGAGTGGAGGACTGCTGACACGATTTTTAAGATATATTGAGTCTATTTCTTAAGAATTTTTTTTGTGAACTCACGACATTCTTTTTACATGTAATGCAAATAAAACAAAAATTAAATTTTGTATGAGAGGGATTAAATAATTAATAAGTTTTGATTATATTATTTATTGTTCTTTTTGGTGTAAATGTTTTATTTTATTCCCCTAATTTATGATACTCTTTAAAAAAACTGCCAAGAATTAAAAAGGTTTAACATATATGTTTTTCCACTACTGTTTTATTAATCTATATTTTAACTTCAACAACATTAAAATAGTGTGAAATAAAGAGATAAACTTGTTCTTTTGACAACTAAATGTAAGTCATGCAGTAATCACTTCAAATCTGGCCACAGCTGTTTCTCCCAGCTAGTCACTATTTTTACAACGTTGTACCTCTCAGGTCATATGGCCTGCACTGCTGGCCTTGGCAGTTTCTCTGTCAGGTTGCGCCACATTCTGTTCTCTATGCTACACCAGCTTGTATTGGTATTATATTCTGATTTTTTAAATGTGATAAGGGCAAGTTTTTACTAATTTAAAGCCCAAAATGACTTTAAATACCAATGTTGTAATGTTTTATTGAATATCAATGAAACAGCAAAAATAGTGAAAAATTAATTTTGCTAAATACTGTAAACTATAATTAAATATTAATATATAGGGTTATCATAAAAGAATGGTGCAGTTTCAGTAATTTATAAGAAGATCGTAGGGAAATTTCTGAATCTTATATTAGTATCTCTGAAAGCCTCCAACCCAAAAGTTTGTTTATAAGCCTTATAAAATTTTATAAAATGCAGATAATGCAGGGATTGAAACTCAATGGTAGTGTAACCCATTACAATTTCACTGTTAGAATGTTGGACAGATTAAGTGAAAACAAATAATTTTTAGATAATATAATTTTTACAGAAGAACCTACTTTCCATGTCAGTGGATGTGTTAACAGACACAATTTACGAATATGGGGCTCTGAAAACCCACACCAATTGTTGAGAAACAACATGATTTGCCTAAAGTTAATGTTTGGTGTGGTTTGATGAAAAATCGTGCAATCGGGCCTTTCTTCTTTGCTGATAGAACAATTAATGGAGTTGTGTATCTCAACATGTTAATCAATTATTGCTTTCCTTAGCTAGATGAACTCGAAAATATTCATCAACTTCATTTCCAACAAGATGGTGCTCTCCTACACTTCAGTGCATTGGTGACGGACGCTTTGAACGAAAAATTTGGGGATCGATGGATAGACTGGCAAGGACCTATACTGTGGCATCCAAGGAGTCCAGACCTGACACCTTGTGATTTTATCTTGTGGGGTTAAATCAAATACATTGTTTATTCACAAAACATTCGCGACCTGAATTACTTAAAAAAACAGGATTAATGAAGCAATGACAACCATAACCGAAGGAATGTAAGCGAATGTTTGGAGAGAAATTGATTATTGTTTGAACATTTGTCGAGCGACTAAGGGCGCAGATATTGAAATTGATTAGTTACGTAAAAAAAACTGTTTGAGACGACAAAATAAATGAATAAACAACATTAACTGTAAGTAATTTGGTTTTTCTTCAAACCATGTTCGAAAACGTACCATTCTTTTACGATAACCCTGTATAATAAATGGTACCAGTGGACTGACACATACTTTCTCCCCTATGTAAATTTAAAAAAGACAATCTGTTATAAAACTTATTTTATGAGCTCTGGGGGTTATTGGCAATTTGTAAGATGAAAATAATTTGTAACAGGTTTCCATAGAAACTACTAAAGCTATTGTATTAAATTTTTAAAATATAATAAATAATAAGAACAGCTGTTTAGAAGAACTGAATACGTTCCCTTTAGACGTATCCATCATCTAACCTACTTCCCACAGGGAAATAAATACAATCTCATTTTTTTAAAGAGATTGATTTATTTAATTTTAACAATGGTTAAATAGACAATATTCTTTAGACAATAGACAATATTCTTTATTTACATATTCATTAAGAATAGTAATAGAGTCAATTTGTATAAATAGTTCTTGTATTTATAATTGAGAGGATTGAATAGCAAATCATAAATATATATATATTATATATATATATATATGTATATACAGTGGAACGTGGATAATTCAAACTTCTGTAATTCGAAAACTTCTTTAATTCGAAATTTTGTCTTGGTCCCTAGAATTTTATATGAAAACAATGTTAAAATATCCTGGTTAATTCGAATAATTTTTTGGATAATTCGAAGTTTTTCAGCATAAATCTATAAAGTGAACAAGTCATTGTGTGCGATTTTCCAGGAAACGACGTCCGGGCTTCCTGTCCTCAGACTATTTTTAGTTAGATCAACGCGCCCACCCCCCGCCAATCCTTCTCATAGCACGTACACCTGCTGTTGACTGGTCACATTATACCCCTCCTCCTCACCTGTCCACTACTGCTCATAAATCACAACATTGACATCTCTAGTCTCACTACACGGCGCCGACGCAGTTCAGTACTGCATGTATCATTGATGGTGGTTTTATTCCGATATTCGTCGTCTTTGTTTCGTGTTGGCATTTGTGACTTTGTCTGCGTTCATGTTAACTCGTCGTGTGTATGATGGCTTCGTCAAAGCGAACATACAAATCTCTGACGTTGCAAGAATAAATAGCGGCGATCAAGGAGGTAGAGAAGGGATTTGAAAAAGTTTGAAATAGCTAGTTTCGGGATCCCTTTAAACACATTATCCACATTTAACAAAAATTAGGATTTTTAATCAATAATATCTTCATTAACCTAACTTTTTTAATATACAATGTTAAAACATGATGTTTAATTGTTTTTTCAACCACATGGAAAAACTTTTCTAATTCGAATTTTTGGATGGTTCGAATTTTTTTCTGGTCCCTTGAGGTTTGAACTATCCAAGTTCTACTGTATATATATATATATATATATTAGCCTATTAAATTCATATGTGTTTCTCACATGAAATAATGAGAAAAAAACACTAAATGGATGAAAATAAACCCTTATGCTAATATTCGATTCAAAAATATTTGATATTCATAATAGTAAATAAATATTCGATTTAAACCCAAAAATCACTATTTGCACATACATGACTACTTTTAACCTGTAAAACTATGCTTTGGTGAATACACATTGACGTCTGAACAGTGTTTTATCGCAACAGTCACGCTATACAGTGCTGAAAACATTGTAAACATTAATTTTATTTTGTTATAAATTTAGGTATTGTAGTAGTTTAGTGGTGAAACCAATGGAGAAATACTAAAATATTTCAAATACAATATGTAGAATGGCCACCCGGGCTGGCCAAGGAAAGTGGTTGTGACCAGCACTGCTGGCCGTACGACCTCAGAGGACTATGCTAGTAAAAACTATGACGAGTTGACATAGTAAATGGCAGTACCCAGCAGTGCTGGCCATTCGAGTTTAGAGGAACTTTCTTAAAATACGTTTGAGAGGGCAAAGAGTTAAATTAGTTGCATTAGCATTGCCATTCAGGCAATTTAAAATTTGAAATACTATTTATTTTACCACTCACACTCAGATGAAAAAAGGACCGATGTGCACGGCGACCAAGCTGTGCACATGTGTCTGTACTAATGATTAGAGTGATTGTGAGATCCAACATTACCTGTGTGAGATGATCCGACTTGAGCGCAATGTGGATGACCTGAAGTGTGTGATCTGTGACTTCATTAAGGTCAGTAATTGGAAAAATCTGGAACACCATGATATGTCGCTGGGAATGCTGGGCCGATGTGTTACGGATGGAGCCTACCATGGTGCAGTAGGTATTCTCTACAACGGGCACCACGTAACTCTCATCCTACATGAAAAAGAAAAATTTCCCATATTAGTCACGTCACAACTAAAAAAATAGTCATAGTATGTAATCTTGACAAAATATATTATTAAATAGCTACCCCTGGTTGCAGCAGTTACTTACCAAATATAATTAATTATTTCACACTATAACTTAGCTGATCTGAACCCTGTTAGTTCTACATTTCAGATAGTCTGAATTGTCTATATTCCCTACATAACCAGGGGAATATATTATCCCTAAGCCAATGTACTATTATAATTCAAAAAGATTTATTTATTTTTTTCTGTAAAAGATTTTTTTGAATGACTTATTCATTGTTTTAATATAAATAAATAATTATTTTTAAATTTGTTTCACGTCCTAAAAATCAAGGCAAATGATTCTAACTCGATAAAATAGATGTTTGAACGAAAAAATTAGATTTATTTATGTTTTACAATACATTGGTATCACAACATAAGTTTTGTGAACGTTTTGTCAGGTCGCTGTCAAGTCACTGAACCGACAGATTGTTTTTTTAACCATGCATCTTGTGCATGCTCCCCACCAAATTTTTGATTTGCCAATTTTGAGTAATGAATTTGCAATCTGATGAGAGATTGCACATTAGATCGCTAATTCTATTAGCCCAGCCAGATTATTGATTTGCCAATTTTAAGTAATGAATTTGCAATCTGATGAGAGATTGCACATTAGATCGCTAATTCTATTAGCCCAGCCAGATTATTGATTGGAGTGGCCTTGGCAGATCATCAATTTGAACAAACCCACAAAACCTTTTATAAATTGGCAAGTGGAAATTTGACACATTGATGCAACCAATTTTGTCGTGTGAGCCAATATAAGGCCAAGCAAAGGGAAAATTGAAGATAAAAGAGTTCTGACTTACAGAAGGAAGAAAATATTAATTAGTACAACTTTTAATAATTTATGAGTAACACATATGAAACAAGATACCTGTTACAAAAAGAAGAATGCAAAGAAATTATTCTTTGCATTTTTTCTTTTCAAATTTCTCAAAATTTTTCAAATTTTTTCTTCATTGCATTCATTATTAAATGAATTTGTTTTAATCTAAATCTGTAAAAGAGGATGTTTGTAAATATATTTGTATGTTTGAAGTAAGTTTATGCACTCGGTCACCGTTGGATGATGCCATGAAAAGTGGTACTCTCTTAGGTAAAATTTCATGGAGAAGGTTTATGGATCATAAATTTTGTTGTAGCTCAATTGGGTTTCTCCCTAGAAGTCCAAAAAGAGGATCCCATACTATGGAACCAGAACTTTGTTTACTTTATAAAAATTTCCTTTTCAAAAGCTGATTGCTTTACTTATCTGTTAGTTGGAGATAAACACCACAGATTGATTTGTTTACATTTTGGTTTTAGGGTTATATGAGTGACTTAACAGTTAAAATTTTATAACAATTAAATCGAAAAATCGGTCAAATTGACCGATTGATAATGATACATTGACCGATCGATAATGATACTACATATTAGTGGCTAAACTGCTTGACCTTGATGGCTGTCATCCCCAGTACCTTCCCCCCAAACCCCTCTCCGTAATATTTGGTCATTTCCAACTAGTTGGCGTGACGTTGTCGTACATATTACACGCATTGTGTGAATACGGTCGGTCAGATTTACTGTGTGTTTCGCTTACCGGCTGGCAATCGTCGGTTGAATATACCTTGTACGAGGGCAATCCAGGAAGTAGATTAAGTTTTCGTCTTGTGTCCGCTAGGGGCGGGGCTAGCGCGGCCATGTTGGAATCAGAGCGTTGAGCAGCTCAGTCGGCATCTAGCCGTGCTAGTGAGAGGTTTGTGCTGTGCTCTGTTCAGATACTGTGACGGTTTAAAATGTCTACGTTAATTGAAAATCCCGCGAGCTGCGAGGTGCGTGCAGTAATAAGGTTTCTGACTGCAATAAACTGTAAACCGATAGAAATCTATCGGCAGCTTTGTGAAGTTTATGAGGACAACATTATCACTGAAGGTGGAGTGCGTCAGTGGGTCATAAGATTTAAAAATGGCCGAACCAATGTTCACGACGAGGATCGACTTTTTCGACAAGTTCGGCAGTCACTATGCTGGGTCTCCCACTATTTTCAGCTCTGGCCTTGGGCAACAATCCTATACAGATTTTTTCCCGAGGCCAGAGCTAGTCGTCTTGGAGCATGAAATTTGGAGTTTCATTTTAGCGAATTTCCCATAGGGAAGAGGCTGTTACCATAGGTCTCATGGTAAGACTTAAGCCCGGGACCATGTTATTTTTTCGTATTTAGGTGCCCAGAGTCCAAAAACAATAGTCGTTAAAATTTATATATATATATATATACAGGGTTTCCGAAAAAGAATGAAGGGATTTCGAACGGCCGTTGCTTGGGGACTATTCAAGATAACTAAACGATTTAAACGCCAAATAGAAGAGAAAAGAACTAAGTTTTTTTCATACCTTAATATGTTTCGATGTGAGCTCCATTTGTTGCTCTGCATACATCGAAGCGATATTCGATTTCTCGCCAAGTGTTGTGAAGCATCTCTGGTGTCACAGTTGCGATCGCATCCGAAATTTGCGAACGAAGATGTTGCAAATCACGAATTTTCTCAGCATAGACAATGTTCTTTACGTATCCCCACAAAAAAAAATCCAAAGGGGTCAAATCAGGACTCCTGGGAGGCCAGGGAATAGGCACACCCCTGCCTATCCAACCATTTGGAAACCTGTTGTTAAGTGTGTCGCGCACTTCCCGACGGTAATGAGGTCAACGCTCCCTCTAATGCTACGCGGGAAACAAAACTTAGTTCTTTTCTCTCCAATTTGACGTTTAAATCGTTTAGTTATCTTGAATAGTCCCCAAGCAACGGCCGTTCGAAATCCCTTCATTCTTTTTCGGAAACCCTGTATATATATATATTTATCTTTAAATAAGTCAACCGAATACCCTTAGAAAACATTTTAATTATTTCTTCGACATGTTTCGGGAATCATCCCATCTTCAAGAAGTACAAAAATGTTTAACCTAATTTGATAATCTTAATTTATAAATGTAAATAAATGTCATATGATAATTTAAATTTCACTGTATTCAAATTGGTGGAGTGTGTTAGCATGTATTATTTCTTCCTTGTATAATTTTTTTCATATATTGGATTGTTTGTTTCAATTTGTGAAGTGTTTAGTATATTATTTTTGTCAATTTGATAGTGAGTATAAATTTGGAATTCTTCTTTTGTATCCAATTTTCTTCCTTTTTGTTCGAAATTCAATATAGTCATATTATGTATATATAGTATGACACATAATATGACTATATTGAATTTCGAACAAAAAGGAAGAAAATTGGATACAAAAGAAGAATTCCAAATTTATACTCACTATCAAATTGACAAAAATAATATACTAAACACTTCACAAATTGAAACAAACAATCCAATATATGAAAAAAATTATACAAGGAAGAAATAATACATGCTAACACACTCCACCAATTTGAATACAGTGAAATTTAAATTATCATATGACATTTATTTACATTTATAAATTAAGATTATCAAATTAGGTTAAACATTTTTGTACTTCTTGAAGATGGGATGATTCCCGAAACATGTCGAAGAAATAATTAAAATGTTTTCTAAGGGTATTCGGTTGACTTATTTAAAGATAATTATATTAGTAGCCCTACTTGATGAACTAAATAGTGAAAATATATATATATATACCGTATGTATATATATGTATATATGCATATATATATATATGGTTTGAATTTAAGATAATTTGATAAAGAACGATTCAACTCAATTGAAAATAACATTTAAAAATTACATGTATAAACCTCTATATTTATTTTTAAAATGCAACAAAATCATGTGTTCTATATTTAAATTTACTGTTAAGACAATCAATCACCTGTTTAATTATTTAGTCTCTGTTTATTATTGTTTATTGTTCTCATTTCTATTTTTTCAAATGCTTGAAAACGTTTATATATTTATTAAACGAAAATTCGCAAACTTTTCATTTTCATTTTTCATTTATTCTATCAAACAAGTTGAATAATTGTATTAAGTCATTTGACACATTTCTACAAACATCAAGATATATATATATATATATATATATATATATATATATATATGTGTGTCTGTGAACACGATAACTCTCGTAAAAATGGTCCGATCGAGACCAAATTTGGTAGAGACATGTATTCCTACATTTGCTCGGACGACTTTGTAAACCAGACATATGGGACAATCGGAACGGGGAGTTTGGGGGGGGTTTTGTACCCCAAAAATGGTTTTTTTTTGTGTTTTCCCATGTAATTTTTAAAAATTTCAAATTTTATCTTTCACTATTAGAATTGCCTTAAAAAACTACATAATTTAGTTCCTTAAAGTTTTTCTGTATCTCCAACGGTTACCGAGATATTAAAAAACCTAAACACAGTACGTTGTACTTTGTACGTTGGGCTCCAATGTTAATCTTATTGAGGACTAGCCAAAGTACCCGTTCTTCGCACGGATAAAAAAGGGTAAGAGGTGTAGGCTCTACAGATATATTTAAGTTATTGATAATTAATTCTTTATTGTTTACAAAATGACAAAACACTGTCTAAGTATATATCTAAACATGACAAAGTAACATATGTCAAATATTGGGCGAGGATAAGCATTAACGTAATAGAGGCAGGCATCGGGAGAAAATTAAAAATCTACCATTCCACTATTTCAAATAATTCACTAATTTCGATCCAGGAGTTTATGTGTAAAAATTAACTTTATTTCTTTTTCTTCCCGAACTGTCAAAATGTAAAGTAAACGGATGTTGACATTAAAAACTGTAAACATTGAATCCCAGGGTATTTACAGCAACCATGTCTTCTGCTTCTCGAACTGTCAAATTTTAGTGTTCACAGCTGTTGACATTCAAGTAATTTTATGTTTTCATTCTCTAAAAATGTAAACATTGAAACTCAGGACGTTCACAGGGCGTAGCCCGAGAGGATTTTAAGGAAATGAGTATGCCTATGTGTTGCATGAGTTTAAGATCTACCTTTGTGTAAAATTTCAAACCGGTCGGTTCAGTATTTTTCGCATTCACTTGCCACAACAAACCCACAAACAAACATACAGAAACCACCTCTTCTTTATAATATTATAGATTTTATATTTATGTTCAATTAGGTACATTTATATCTTACTAGCTTCGTTTGCTGGGGACTCCCCCCCCCCCAGACCTCCATGGTTGTTATCGGCAGTCCTTAGTAATTAGAATACAGTTAATTGCGGTGTAGGGAATGTGCGTGTGAAATTTCATATCATTATAATCGAAAATAACGTAACACAGTGGGAAAATGTGCAGGTGAATAAGTCACAGTTAACACTTATAACGAAACATATTTTTAAAACGCTAAGAGAAACATAAGGTCAATTTGACCGTTACTGTTTTATTGGTGTTTCAAGCGTTTATTATTGTTTTTATGTATCACTAGCAGTAAGCCCGTCCTTTGTACGGGTTGTAGGATTCAGTTTAATGAAGAAAGATAATCATACCAAAATGTAAACCTTAAATCCTAGACAAATAAATACAAAGAAAACAAATCGATACCCAGCTTTATTATTTAGTATTACTTTACAATTAAATAGATTAGAACATTTATACAATTATTATAATTAGTTATACGGTAAAATAACTTTTTAATATACAGTGGAACTTGGTTATAACGTCATTGAAGGGACCACACAATTAATGACGCTATATCCGAGTGACGCTATTAAAGAGGTTACATAATTATAATTTAAAACCGAGGAAAAATAGGGAAACACATTTTTTACCTTAAATTACGACATTTAATGAAAATAATTTGAAATACACCGTAAGTTTATGTTTATGACTGACAGACTACTCTACTATATAAAAAATCGAATTTGAAAATATTGCAATGAAGTTCGGCTTGATGAATTCAACTGTTGGTTCGATTTTAAAAAACAAGCCCGAACACACGTCTGCTATCTTATGTCCCTCCTCACACGCTCTTGTAACTCACACCTTTTCTTCAACAAAACCTTTCTCTTAACACTTGCCATTATTTTTCAATACTGTATTCGTAAATTAAAAGAACGAAAAACAAACTGTAAAAGACATACACTGAAATAACGATATCTACACGAACTGTAAGTAAGTATGAACGGCATCACAGTGCTTTGATGCGACGTGAGTCACTGACACTGACCTTGATGACCAGCGACAGCGGATATAGGGTAGGGGAGGGGGTTGGGTTGGTTAGCGGTAAGACAGCAATAAAATGCCATTTCTAAAAATAGAATGTAGCTTAACAATAGCCGTAGCCCTCACGTTGCACCACCGACCAAACTTTCTCTATTTAGCTACAGTAGAACTCCAATTATCCGAAATCCGACTATCCGAATCGCCGATTATCCGAATCACTTTCAGAAAAAAATTTGTCCAAAAAAAGTCTAAGTGCGCTATTATTCTTCCCCCCGCGAAGCCAGTGTTTGCGTGTAAAATGTAAGTACATTTTATTTATATTTAAAACATGTGAAAATATCATGTTTCTTACATTTAATTCATTAAAAAAATAGTGCAATATCAAAACGTAGCTTTTTTTCTCTCTAATGGAAATTTAAAAAAAACTCCGATTATCCGAATATTTGATTATCCGAATGGGTCCCGGTCCCCATTAATTCGGATAATTGGAGTTATACTGTATATGTTGCCTTCATCTCGGCCCGATATTCTTGACGTTATATACGAGGTTTGATAATTTACTGACGATATATCCGAGGTTTTTTCCTATGTAAATACATATAGTTTGGCGGGACCTAAAAATAAATGACGTTATATCCGAGTTGACGTTATGGCCGAGGCCGCAATAACCGAGTTGCACTGTATTATGATTTCGGAATGGGTTTAAAATCATAGACCAATATAAACTAACTAATATTGATTTGACAACTGATTGTTTTTATTTCTATTAAATCTTCAAACTATAAAGACAGCTGATTATTACCAGAAGGTTATTCATTGAAAACTGAATCTACAATTCCGCTATTTCAAATAATTCTATAATTTCGATCCAGCAGTTTATCTGAAAAATCAACGTTATTTCTTCTTCTTCCCGAACTGTCAAAATATAGTGCAAACGGATGTTGTCATTAGAAAATGTAAACATTGAAACCTAGGACGGTCACGGCAGCTTTCTTCTTCTTCTCGAACTGTCAAATTTTAGTGTTCACAGCTGTTGACATTCAAGTAATTTTATGTTTTCATTCTCTAAAAATGTAAACATTGAAACTTAGGACGTTCACAGGGCGTAGCCCGAGAGGATTTTAAGGAAATGAGTATGCCTATGTGTTGCATGAGTTTAAGATCTACCTTTGTGTAAAATTTCAAACCGGTCGGTTCAGTATTTTTCGCATTCACTTGCCACAACAAACCCACAAACAAACATACAGAAACCACCTCTTCTTTATAATATTATAGATAAGGAAAAATTAATGTTTCACTTATTATCTAATATTTTTGGATGAAACTTGATATTTAGCTTTATGTGGTTGAGATCCATACATTTATGTTTAAAAATCATAGTTTATGTGTTTATCATGGCAGCTAACCTGCATACTCTTTTCCCATGTTTATCATATAGAGTTTGGGTAAACTCTTTTATTTGTGGACAGATATTGATGAAACTTGATATAAATGGTCAAAATATAAATTGTTTACGCTAGAAACACCTAATTTCAGTGTTCCTCACAGCAGCAAACCTGCATACTCTTTCCCATGTTAATCTTATGGAGAGTAGGCAAATAATACTCAAAGTACCTGGTGACCGAGCTTTGCTCAGATAGAATAAGACATGTTTTACAAGTTAATTAGCAAAATTAAAACAAATTTACTGCTCAACGAAAACATTTATGTGGTTTAAATAAAACCGTTTTCGTACCCCTTAATTAATATGGCATAAATACTGAACAAAAATATAGACATCGGGTGGGGATCGATCACGCGACCTTGCGTACGTGAGACCTGAGCGCTACTAACTGAGCTAGGGCGTCGGCCAAGTTGTCTTCGTTGTTTAAGAGTTTTTGGCCAACCTCAATTGTTTTAGCTAATCTTATACTGAATTTAAATGTCCACACAGTTTGTTATTATTATCCTGTGATCAACTGATTTTGCTAGAAAAGGAATGAGGATTGAAAAGCAAAAGATGAATTTAATTTACACCAGTTAATTGATTTGTTACAGTGGCTTCAAGCAATAGAATGAATACGTTTTCTTTCAAAGCACAAAAGATTTTTACAAATTGTTTAGTAATTTGATAATTTTTCATTTATTACATACATAAAATAAATATTAATGCAAAACCTCTATTCACATATTGTTTGCCACCATCTTCAATCAACAACTGTCAAACGGTTATAAACAGCTGTTTTGATTTGTATTGTTTACATTTGATTCTCCATAAGCGTAATGTTAATTTTTTAGATTTTAAACTTAATATTACAAGAAAACAAGAATTTTCCTGGACATTAGACCTATCTAGAACTTATTTTCTACTCAGAAATTAGTTATTTCCAAAATTTAAAGAAAATCCTTAGTGCCGTTTTCGAGATCCGTGTGCAAATATATATATATGTATATACAAACCTTGCTTGTATTATAGTATTGGATTTATTGACATATAATGATAAAACTTGTCATATATTATTATTATTATGTTACTGATTTGGAAATTCGCTGAGTACACAGGTCTGCTGCGACGGGGGTATTTTTCTGTCACATAATTTTTGCGTAATAAATATGATTTGTCATCCCTAATGTTGTAAAACATCATTTGTTACTCATGTGATTGTCAAGTCTATACATTGTGTACTTTTCGTGCGTTAGAGAACCCGAAACCGGTCTTATCTCAATTTTTGTCTGTTTGTCTGTGACGCTCCAGGAGGCATTTTACGCTGTCTTCTCCAAAAAACGGGAGTACTGATTACAATGATACTTATTTCAAACATTCTCTACATTCCAGAGAAGGTTTATAAATGCTTGAAATCGCCCGCCGCCTCTTGAAAAGTAAATAACGAGCATTTAAAAACCCACTTTTACGCGATATTACTCGCATTTTCATTCAGTTTTCAATGAATAACCTTCTGGTAATAATCAGCTGTCTTTAAAGTTTGAAGATTTAATAGAAATAAAAACAATCAGTTGTCAAATCAATATTAGTTAGTTTATATTGGTCTATGATTTTAAACCCATTCCGAAATCATACTATATTAAAAAGTTATTTAACCGTATAACTAATTATAATAATTGTATAAATGTTCTAATCTATTTAATTGTAAAGTAATACTAAATAATAAAGCTGGGTATCGATTTGTTTTCTTTGTATTTATTTGTCTAGGATTTCAGGTTTACATTTTGGTATGATTATCTTTCTTCATTAAACTGAATCCTACAACCCGTACAAAGGGCGGGCTTACTGCTAGTGATACATAAAAACAATAATAAACGCTTGAAACACTTGAAAATCCTCTCGGGCTACGCCCTGTGAACGTCCTAAGTTTCAATGTTTACATTTTTAGAGAATGAAAACATAAAATTACTTGAATGTCAACAGCTGTGAACACTAAAATTTGACAGTTCGAGAAGCAGAAGACATAGTTGCTGTAAATACCCTGGGATTCAATGTTTACAGTTTTTAATGTCAACATCCGTTTACTTTACATTTTGACAGTTCGGGAAGAAGAAGAAATAAAGTTGATTTTTCAGATAAACTGCTGGATCGAAATTAGTGAATTATTTGAAATAGTGGAATGGAAGATTTTAAGTTTTTTCCTACGACTGTCTCTATTACATTAATCCTTATCCTCTCCCAATATTTGACAGATGTTACTTTGGAATGTTGTAGACATTCGTGTTTTGTCATTTTGTAAACAATGAAGAATTAACAATAACTTAAATGTATTAGTAGAGCCTACACCTTTCAGCCTTTTTAACCCGTGCGACGAACGGGCACTTTGGGTAGTAAATTATAAAAGAAGACAAATAACAAGAAAGATTTGGAAAAGAATAAATTAATACATTTTCTAAATATGAAGCACTGAAGAAGGTTGCAATATAAAAAATACATTCAATTATTAATAGCATCTGGAATTCAGAAGATCTGTGGATTTATCCCAGGTCAGCCATTCTGAGGTTAGTATGGCCAACAATCTATACTAGGTACTGGATTGCACGCTTCGTATAAGAAAAGCGGTCCTGCCAGCCGAGCACCTTCCCCCACTCCGGGAGGTACAATCCCGCCAACTCCCGTATACCTCCATTATAAAAGGCGTCACTTCTGTCGTAGATCTCATAAGTTAGCATGAAAATAATTATTATTTACTTCTATTGCTGGATGCTACCATTACTCTACATTGCATATTTATGTGTTTCCCACTTGTACTATGTACTACAGATACAAAATATATTAATTTTTCTATTGTTATTTTTATCTATCTGAACAACTCTTTTGGTTTGAAATAATTATTTTATTCCAATGCCGACGTTTTTTGAATCATTAGGCCATAGTCTTGGTATACCAATAAACCCTAAAACTAAACAAACAAATAAGCCTAAACAAGAAAATATTTTATAATAATATCAGATTATTTTTTCATGTGTTTTCTAATTTCAGTTTTTGAATCTAAAATTTTCCTTATGTATTTATACACTCTTAAAATTAAATTATTCTATTAGGGCCTACTATTTAAATGTAGAATCGAGTTTCAAGATAATAAATTCTACCACTTATGAACAAAGTATTACTTGTGAAATGAAAACGTGCAACCTTTCTCCCTTTTGCTTTTGCAATTATAAGCCGTGCAATACACTGGCATCGTGCGTGCTACATTTTGTCTAGACTAACTAACTGAGATAGCCGATTGCCTCAAATGTAAAAGTTTTAGATAATCTCATAATCTAAAACTTTCCTGCTGACAGTTTGCTTCAAACCCACATATAAAAACGCTCTTATTGGCCTAGCGTTCCTCCATTACTCAGACGGCAGACCACGAATCTGGCTCGTTTTGCATGGCAGAGCGCAATCCAGGAGTATAGATTGTTGAGTATGGCTAGTTTTCTCGTTTAGGCAAATGCTGGAATGGTTTCCAAAAGGGCCATATCCAACCAGGAAAAGGGAAGACAGGATATGTAAATAGGATAGGACATGTCTTACCTTACCCGATTGAATAACAAAATCACCCTAGTTTTCTAACATTGTAAATTCCTGTATCGTAACATTTGTAAAATTAAATAATATAATATATATTAGTCTGTGAAAATAAGTTATTATTATTATATACTTACCATGTCAGCATCAAGCCAATGAACACCTTCAATAGCCCCAGTGTTGTCTTCAAGAGTATAAATTACTTTAACACTCGTTCTGTTGATCTTTTTCACAATTCCTACCAACTTTGCCTGGAAAAATACAATTAATATGCTATATTTTATGAAAAGAACAACTTAGAGATAAGTACCCAGAAACCCATTTGCAGGATAAAATTATTTCCTTCTATGAATTAAATATTAAAATTACTGATCTATTTGTTCACTTTGAGATCTTCTGACATTTTTAGCGAATTTCCCATAGGGAAGAAGCTATTACCGTACCGTAGGTCTCATGGTAAGACTTAAGCCCAGGACCATGTTATTTTTTCGTCTTTAGGTGCCTAGAGACCAAAATCAATACCCCCGTCGCAGCAGACCTGCGTACTCAGCGAATTTCCAAATCAATAATATATGACAAGTTTGGTCAAAATCTGTCGATAAACATGAGAATCGTTTGCCTATTCTCTATAAGATTAACATGGGAAAGAGTGAGCAGGTTTGCTGCTATGAGGAACACTGAGAGTAGGCATTTATACCATCAAAAAATTTTATTTTTAAAATTTATACCAACTTTCATCAACATCTGTCCATAAATAAAGGAGTTTGCCTATTCTCCATATGATTAACATGGGAAAAGAGTATGCAGGTTTGCTGCCATGATAAACACATAAACTGTGATTTTTTGGCATAAACGTATGGGTCCCAACCACGTAAAGCTAAATATAAAGTTTTATCCGAAAATATTGGTTAATAAGTGAAAAATTAATTTTTCCTTATCCTCCATAAGATTAACATTGGAGCCTCAAAATACAACGTACTGTGTTTAGATTTTTTTATATCTCGGTAACCGTTGGAGATAGAGAAAAACTTTAAGGAACTAAATTGTGTAGTTTTTTAAGGTGATTCTAATGGTGAAAGATAAAATTTGAAATTTTTAAAAATTACATGGGAAAAATGCAAAAAACCCATTTTTGGGGTACAAAACCCCCCCAAACTACCCCTTCCGATTGACCGATATGTCTGGATTACGAACTCGTCCGAGCAATTGTAGGAATACATGTTACTACCAAATTTGGTCTCAATTGGACCATTTCTACGAGAGTTATCGTGTTCACAGACACATATATATATATATATACATATATATATATATAAAAATTTTAACGACTATTGTTTTTGGTCTCTGGGCACCTAAAGAAGAAAAAATAACATGGTCCCGGGCTTAAGTCTCGCCATGAGACCTACGGTAATAGCTTCTTCCCTTTGGGAAATTCGCTAATAGTCGTTAAAATTTATATATATATATATATATATGTGTGTGTGTGTGTGTGTGTTTTGTGTGTGTGTGTGTGTGTGTGTGTGTGTGTGTGTGTGTGTGTGTGTGTGTGTGTGTGTCTGTGAACACGATAACTCTCGTAAAAATGGTCCGATCGCGACCAAATTTGGTAAGACATGTTTTCCTACATTTGCTCAGACGAGTTCGTAAACCAGACATATCCATCAATGGGAACGGGTGTAGTTTGGGGGGAGGGGGGTTTGTACCCAAAAAAATGGGTTTATTGCGTTTTTCCCATGTCATTTTTAAAAATTCCAAATTTTATCTTTCACCATTAGAATCAGCTTAAAAAACTACACAATTAAGTTCCTTAAAGTTTTTCTTTATCTCCAACGGTTACCGAGATATTAAAAAGTCTAAACACAGTACGTCGTATTTTGAGGATCCAATGTTAATCTTATGGAGGATAAAAATTAATGTTTCACTATAACAGATAATTAAATTGTTGCATTCTGTATTGCGTTGTCAGATTCTATTGCTTCATTCAAACTATAACTACAGGTTCATCAGTCATGTCACGCAACACAGTGAAAGTGGATATGATTCGAGTGAACAAGATCCTTTACCATCTATGAACAGTTAGTTTAATGTTGTACATGTAAATGATGTGGGCTGGGTAAATACCCAGTGGGTAGGGTATTTTTAAATGGGTATTTACCCCAGGCCAGAATAAATACCCAAAATTGAGAGTATTTACGAAAGTAAGTAAGAAGTACACGATGTATGAGGGTTGTCCGTAAAGTAAGGTTCCCAGTGATTTTACTCAGTGAAAAACATGTTTATTAGCATAAATTCGTACATATTCGGAAAGTTCAGACTTTTCCCTATTTTTCTCTGTGGTAGGTCAATGCATTTTTGCATGCGGTGAACCGGCTTTTGAATTTCCAAGTCAAAGAAGTCTGCCGCCAAGTCGTGCAGATAGCTGAGAACCGCTTTTTCCAGCTCTTCTCAGCCGCCGAAATCCGTTCCACCCAGGTGTTTATTCATATCAGGGAAGAGGTAGTAGTCGCTGGGGACTAAGTTCGGGCTGTAGGGTGGGTGTTTGACGATACCCCATCCAAAGTTAGCGATGAGTTCGTTGGTAACGTTAGCAGTGTGCGGTCGAGCGTTATCCTGATCCAAACGCACCCCCTTGGACAGCATACCCCTCCTCTTGGTTTGAATGGCACGACGAAGTTTTTGTAGAGTCTCGGGCAGCGTTGATTGTTTCACCGTTGGGCAAGAATTCGTACAACGATACGTCTTTCCTTGCCGGTACTTTGCGCTTGCTTGAATTTTCGCGGAACGGTCCTCGTCATGGACGTTGGTACGCCCGTTCTTTAACTCCCTGTATCATTTGCGCACATTTTGTACGCTCATACACTTTTTTCCATATTTTTCGAACAGCTGGGGTGAATTTCCCGGACGGAAGGTTTTTGGCAGTCAAAAAACGAATCATTGAGCGCAGCTCACACCTGGCGGGCCAAGCAATGGGAGGCTCCATCTTGTTCGGCTGCCAGGCCAAGACTGAGCACCGCAGACACTTCTCGTCAGTGGGGATTTGGAGTGGGGGAACCCAGGTACACAACAAAACCGCGTGAACCCCCGTCGCAGCACTATTGTCGACTGCAGCGCTATGGGAACCTTACTTTACGGACAACCCTTGTATTTGGCTCAGTTCATTGGATTTATCAAGTAAAAATGAGGCTAACACCCTAAAACTACTTGCATTTAAATATGTGTTAAAAGTACAGGTAGGGGAGCGTGCTTGTCTAGGGGTAGAGCGCGGGGCTCTAAATAATAATTATTATTTAAGGATTTATCATTAACGATTTATTACTGCAGGTAACTAGAAGTAGATCTGCCAAGTGAAATAAAGGAATCTTTTGAAAATAAATAAAATTTGACAAAACAAAAGTACTTACTTGTTTCTAAGTCTACAGCTTGGAACTGGTGAAAAAGTACAGTAAAAATCTTTTTTCTTGCTAAAAGTGATTGTATACGCAGTTAAAAAGTATAAGGAACAGAGCAAAGAAATCAAAACATATAATTCATGAAGTTACTGTTAATTCTTTCATGCTAATAGTGAACGAGGCTCGATTTTCGTTCAGTCCGGGTGGCCTCAGGCGTCGACAGTTCTGCAAGACAGGAATGTGATAACCGAAATAAATGGGGGAGAGCCGTTTCGGATAACCAATTTTTGGTTAAACTGTTATATGCTTATTAAAATTGCCCATTAACGTGATGTGTAGGAAAAAATTATTTACAAACAAGGTCTTAACAATACAGTAGAACCTCGATTAACCGTCACCCTCGGGACCGGGACCATGACGGATAACCGAATAGACGGATAACAGAAATAATAATAGCGCCGATACAACTCCGCACCTAGATAGTGTTTGGCGTGGCAACATCGCAATTCACTGCCTTGCATGTTATAACGGTGCCATTGTAAGTCCTAATTAATTTTCATGGTTTGACTTAATGTGAATTTATTTTAAATGAGAAAAAACAAAACTACGCCAGTTCAAGTGAAAAATACTTTATTAAAATATTTTATTAATAAAACAATTAAATATCAACTGTACAACTCTCAAAACTTACGTTACCGGTATTTAGTTTTTAAAATAATCCGTCATTTTCTTTTGTTTCTTTCCCCGTCGAGCTTTTCAGGCAGTCATGTTTCTAATTTTTCTGAGAAGAAACACCAGCGTTTAATAATTTATTATTAATTGTCGAGTCCCAAAACTACACGTTTTCGTTTCTCAGCCATAACAGAAGAGCATTTACACACTACGTAAACACAGAACTGTCAACAATAAACGGTAAAGTACAGTACTTAAAAAACTAGTAGGCATTGCATTTGAAATTGGCAATAACTTCAGTTCACTGTAGCCACGTACCATACTGAACTGGAATGAAAAAGTAGCAGTGGAATGCAGAAGACAGTGTAAGGGATTAACCAGCTGGGTTACTACCCTTGCCGCCAATGATTCACGCACATTGCAGGTGTGCAGTACAGTCGTCACTACTCATCATAGAGCCTCAACAGACGATTCGTCTCGGTGCTGACGCGGAAAAATAAATTTTTTTTGCGCTAGCGGGGTGACGGTTAATAGAGACTTTCGGTTAAAAGGGTGACGGTTAATCGAGGTTCTACTGTACAGTGTTTTATTTCAGCTAAAAAATATTATAATGGGCTATAAAATAGAATAAACTAAACAACTTAATTTAAAAACATCCGAAAACACTAACTTGCAAATGGTACACTACTGCAACACGTTAACCCTTTCCCATAACGTTTTGACGTTTTTAGACGGCCAGGCACACAAGCTCCTTTAATTGACATGGGGACCATGTCAAACGAGGCAAGGGTGATGAGACGATAGTCACCTTTTTCAAAATTATTTTCAAAAATTTGGGTTTCATCTACAGATATAAAACCTGGTACTTGGATTTCACAATCCACACACCAGTGTTAGGTAATTGGCACATAGAGTCATTTTATGATGACACGGAACCTAGTTACTTGTTCTGACCACTGAATTTGGATGGTCTCAGCGATTTTTACCTGCGTGAGCACTGAGGCCTGGTTAGACAGAGTCAGAGACGGAGCCCCAGGCGACTCACGGGGGAACATCTCGGACGCCGAATTCCGTGGTAAGGCGATCTCTTTAATTTGTATAGTCTTTTAAATTCAGAGTTTTAAAATTTATTTTTGAAAACTATTTAAACTATTTATTGATTTCGGTACGTGATTGTTTGATAGTTATTCTAAATTAATTAATAATAAATTTATGTGGGAATTCGTGTTATCATAAATATAAATTAATAACTTTCACATATAGATATTGTTTATTGTTAGGAGCTTGTGAGCCATTTATTTAATTCAATTGAACTGTATTTTTAATTATCATTTAACTAATTCAATTGAACTGTACTATCTTGAACTTATATTTTCTATATATACATTCGTATTTATTAAAAGAGAATTTAAATGTCATTATTGTGTTTATATTATTAAATCATAGCTACGCCCCTATGGCTACCCAATCGTGACATAGGTAATTATTACAGTAGTGGGAGAACATTTCTTTCCTATCGCAAAATGTCCAAGAAATCGCTGGAATGTCTTATTTGAACATAAACCAATATTTATATTTAAAATTGGAAATTTTTGCTGAATTTGTTTCTTATTTGAATGTCAGAAGTTCCCTAAATGCTTTGGACTCACAAGGTTTTTACCACAGTTTTAAAGATCCACGGAATATAGCAGATAGATGTTCACAACCAAACATCGAACAGCCAAAAAAACATTTTTCGCCATCATTTTTTTACTTACGAACAAACATGTAACTGCTAATGTAATGATCAATATCAACACCCGCCATTCTATCATTGTAGTCACAAATCACAACCAGTTTCATTACTGTTTCCATTTCTGCCTTCTTTTTAACTCTCCTTTTAATTTGAGTGGAATCAGCATTGTGGTATGTACTCAACATACATACAATTCTTTGATCTCGCCACGCTAAAACTAAAATGTCATCTTTGTGGCGGAATGCTAACTGTTCCTTAACTCCTAGTATAAGGTTACGTTTCTTGATTTCTGAAGGATTTCCTAGCCTATCAGCAAGAACAGTACCAGTGATTTTTGATATTTTTCAATTCCTAGGCCAAGGAGAAACTGGTATATAAACGGTCCGTGTATATATGGAAGCCACAGTCTAGCCCACACTCTTTTCTCAATCGCTCCACCAAAAGCATCACAATTCGAGTATTAAATAAAGCTGGTTGAGGGAGCACGTTAGTCGTTGCAGAGCCTTAGTATGGTTCAAAACTATTTACGTACCGAGAGCAAGAGTCAGATAGTACAAAGATTTTGAGTCCCTACTTTATTGGTTTGTTCGGAATATATTGTTTGAAATGCACTTTACCTTTGAAAGACATTGTACTTTATCAACTTAAACCTCATATGGCGGTACAGACTTCTGCTGCAAATAAACTACGATGTTCTTGATCTTATCTGCTCTAGATCTAGGCCTACCTGGTTGATTTGAAGGCTTGTCTGATACTTTAAGGGTCCAAAAGATTTGGCTCATTCTCTTGAGAATACTTCCGTAAAAACGATTGGTTATAGAGCCATTATTGGGAAAAATAATCCTGAATGATCGGTTTGGGGTTCAGTGATTGAATGGGTTATGAATGGGTTTATTATGTTACTTCTATTAACAGAATTATCTTTATCGTATGTAGCCGCTTTTAAGGTCCCCGCAAAAGTTAGGTTAGAATTACCGAAGGTGGGTGGTCCGTTGGGGGAAGGTTGACTGTCAACTGGTGTTACCGCTAGTTTCTTGCCCACTAGTTCCTCAATAAGTTTAATTAATTTATTATGACTATCTTGGAGTTTTTGGATTCTCTCACTCATCATGTTAAGGTTAGGACATGGGCTCATGCCACATTGCTCCAGGGAAGCGTCTTTACAGGAAGAACAAAACCATGATATAATGTAATGTCCCCCAGACTTACTATTTGTTGGTATTTAACCTTTTTAATACGAAGACAAGTAGAATGGAACCACATTGCACACTTACCCTCACATTGAAGGGCGAAATCATTATCTGATACATTTTTGTTACACAGACCACAGAGAGACGCGTCCTCACTACCCGCCATCTTGATGATCGATGATCTGTGATTACCCTAGTTAAAAAACTTAATGATTGATTATCATAAAATTGTGCTCTAAAAGACCCATAAGATTATATAAATTAAATCCAATGTTTTTTAACACTTTCGGTGGCATCACTGAGTTTTCCCTTGGTGCTTTTATTTTTGTAAAATTGCGCTGATGCCGGTCGTCAGTCGCAGAACTCACAAAACCTCATGAACCTCCTATTATTTTCACAAGCACTGTAGTTTATAAATCCAAAATTCACATCAGAATGAGAAACTATGCCAGTATCATTCACATCACTCAAATTGTGAACATTGTCTAGTCCTAGGCCTAGGTCTATTCCTACAGCATTACCAGCCTCCTCAGGTATTGTTATATCAGATTCATTGTCAGAATCACATGACGAATCTCCAACAAAGTCATAAGAATTGTCTTCAAACAACATACAGTAATTCATTTACAAATATTGTGGCTAAACGACAAACAACAAATAAAAACCACTCAGTAAAACACTTTGCAACACATAGGTTAGAAACATTCACATTAGTCTAGTCACAGTTTTCAAAAAATATAAATATGTGAATCACTTGTAGTGATATAAATGTAACACTAGTTTTTATATAAAACACTGAACGGATTTCAAAAAATTAAAGTTTAACAACTCAAAACTTGAGGAAGTAATAATAAAAAACAAACGTTGTAAACACTATAATCTCAGTAAACACAACCGAAGCGTCACAGACTGCAGTCGACAGCGAGCAACTGTTTTCAGCAGAAAAAAACTTTTTCTTTGGATTATATAACAACTAATGCATAGTAGTTTATGCTTTTGGATGTTAAAATAGTAGGGAAAGTATAAAGCCAGTAAATATTATACAGTGTATAAACAATGGCAAAAAC
The DNA here is from genome assembly GCA_023375725.1 of Nephotettix cincticeps. Classification (NCBI taxonomy): domain Eukaryota; kingdom Metazoa; phylum Arthropoda; class Insecta; order Hemiptera; family Cicadellidae; genus Nephotettix; species Nephotettix cincticeps. The sequence continues at coordinate 68,318,761 of CM041786.1, forward strand.
ATTAAAACCATTCGCAGCTAAATGGGGCTTCCCCGACATACGAGTGGAAAGAGTTAAAGGGCAATAAAATTTGAGTAGAAATCGTGTATAAAATATATTCTTATTCCTTTTTTAACTAAGAAAAAATTAGCAAATAAGCAAAACTGACAAAAATTGTATCTTTGGCAATTTCTAGCGTAACTTAGCAACCATATCCATGGTAAACTATAAATTATAATAATTAGTCTTTACAATAGACACTAAGGTGTTAAAAATGACAATAAATTAATAATAAATATTAAAATTTTAAAATGTTGTTATACAAATGAGCCTTATGTGTCTTTAGTTATTGGTCGTCGCAGCTGTTGCGGGATTGTTTATGATTGATCACGATCTCAGAAATTATTACGCCATAGAGTAAGATGCATAAAATTAAAGACCATTTCTTTCTGAAACTTTTGGTGTAATTTAACCCTAGAAGTGACAAGCTTTTTACTCTTAACTGTAACATAAAAATAATTACTAATATCTTCTTGAAATATCAAAGTTTAAACAAAAAAAGCTTAAAACATGCCCCCCCTTATAACCACTAGCCACAAAAGCAAAACAGGTGTCCACTGCAATCCCAATTAAGCCTACAAATGCCGTCAACTTCCACCCAAGCCGGTCAACGTTTATTTAACCCTAGAAGTGGCAAGCTTTTTACTCTTAACTGTAACATAAAAATAATTAATTATATCTTCTTGAAATATCAAAGTTTAAACAAAAAAAGCTTAAAACATGCCCCCCCTTATAACCACTAGCCACAAAAGCAAAACAGGTGTCCACTGCATTCCCAATTAAGCCTACAAATGCCGTCAACTTCCACCCAAGCCGGTCACCGTTTATTTAAGGTGGGCCCTCCACTCCGTTATACCGCACATTTGCAAGCCAAATTGGGATTGCTCATGGTCGGGATTCGAACCCTAGCACTTCCGAATGGCTAGAACGTTACGCTCGTCAGCGTAGCGCGTTAGCCACCTCGGCCATCCAGTGCCTAGGAAAAGAAAGCGCTTACTTGGTTATAAACCTGCCCGGTGGTAGGCTCGTGTACTACAAGAGCAGTTTCGGTTGTTGGCCCCCAGAGGGAAACACGGTCGCGTAGGCGATAGTGTCTAACAATTCCACAAAACTGACGACAGATGCCTCCACCTGCCAATTCTTATTGAATATGTAAATGCGTCGTAAATTACGACTTTGCCATTTCTAGGGTTAAGGTGGGCCTCCACTCCGCTTTACCACACATTTGCAAGCCAAATTGGGATTGCTCATGGTCGGGATTCGAACCCTAGCACTTCCGAATGGCTAGAACGTTACACTCGTCAGCGTAGCGCGTTAGCCGGCTCGGACAATCAGTGCCTAGGAGTAGAAAGCGCTTACTTGGTTATAGACCTGCCCGGTGGCAGGCTCGTGTACTACGAGAGCAGTTTCGGTTGTTTGCCCCCAGAGGGCAAGAAGGTCTCGTAGGCGATAGTGTCTAACAAATACACTAAACTGACGACAGATGCCTCCACCTGCCAATTCTTATTGAATATGTAAATGTGTCGTAAATTACGACTTTGCCATTTCTAGGGTTAAAAAAACGTAGATAATATTTAATTTGACTAACTAGGCTAATTTTAATTAAATTTTGTGAGACAATAACATTTTTCAGAAATCAAGTGTCCATATCTTTACATGATAGGCTAATACTTAGGTTAATACTAAAATATTTTAAAAACACAATGTTAGAAAATTTGCTACACTTAGATCAAAATTAAACAAATCACAATTGTTGTTATATAATCATGTAAAAAACCCCTAGATAGATAATAAAGTAGAACTAGGATAGTTCGAACCTCAAGTGACCAGAAAAAATTTGAATTATCCAAAAATTTGAATTAGAAAAGTTTTTGCAAGTGGTTGAAATAAACAATCAAACATCATGTTTTAAAATTGTATATTAAAAAAAGGTTAATGAGGATATTATTGATTAAAAATCCTAATTTTTGTTAAATGTCAATAATGTGTTTTAGGGATCCTGAAACTTTAGCTATTTCAAACTTTTTCTTAAATTCCTTCTCTACCTCCTTGATCGCCGCTATTTATTCTTGCAACGTCAGAGATTTGTAGGTTCGCTTTAGCGAAGCTATCATACACACAACGTTTTAACATTAACGCAGACAATGTCACAAATGCCAACACGAAACAAAGACGACGAATATCGGAACAAACCACCATCAATGATACACACGCTACTAAACTGCGCCGGCGCCTTGTAGTGACCGACTAGAGCACGTTGATCTAACTAAAAATAATCTGGAAAATCGCACACAATGACTTTTTCACTTTATAGATTTACGCTGTAAAAACATCGAACTATCCAAATAATTATTCGAATTAACCAGGATATTTTAACATTGTTTTTATATAAAATTCTAGGGACCAAGTCAAAATTTCGAAATAAAGAAGTTTTCGAATTACAGAAGTTTGAATTATCCATGTTCCACTGTAGTTTTAAGCCTAACATTTTTTTAGTTTCTAAATGCATACTGTTTTAGATACAATATATACAGCATTAATTTGATACAAAAATATAAAGTATATCTACTTATACAAGTACCACTTAACATTCCAAAATAATTTCAAAAATATTGTTATCTTAAAAATGATTCAATCCCCATTAGTCTAAAAATTATGTATTTGAGTAATTATTGTTGCTTTAGTGACAATTTGAGTAAAGTCCACATTTATGTCAATTGTCTTAGGAAACTGAAAGATGTATCAGATGGCAAATTACAGGTCAGCCAATGGGTTAATTAGAATTTTTGGATAGTTCAAAGCAGGGCTGTCCCGTGTGTAGTGCAACTGGGGCGACCATCCCGGCCGTCCAAGGCCAGGGTGGCCCCACATTGCTGGTACCACGGCAAAAGTAATAATACAATTTTATTAAAATAAATTAGGCCTGGATGTAGATTTAGGCTCACAAAACGTACTTTTGAAGGCTATATGTAAATGAACTATGAATATTACGTTGCATACATTTATCACAAAATTTCATGTTTGACACCTATCAAATATTCCTCTAATTGCAAAGATTTCCTTCACAAAATTATAGCCTCTGTACACACAATTCGCTGCCATTTTACATCTTTATTTTGCCTGACTCTATATGGCCAATATAAGGACTCTGACTATGACGTAACCCGCCACACAACCTTATACAACGATCTAATGAACATTTTATTACGGGGCGCCTGTTAAAATCTCGCTCCCCCCAATAAACCATGCGATGGCCCTGATTCAGAGTTTTTAGATGGTTCCTTGAAGTTTGAATTACCCACGTTCCACTGAATTTATAGACTTTAAAGCATAGATAATAAAAACATACTTTACCATTTGGGCTTCAACATCTGTTTGGCCTATGTGTAGCCCACCATCTGGACTATCTAGGATCTGACGAACAGTAACTGGGACAATACAGTCAATTCTCCTTGGTCCCTAGAAACATACAATACTAACCTTTACCTTTCTAAAATGGTAACATACCCAGTTATTTTAAGCCAAGTATGAATAAGAAATTAGTGTAAGATGATTATGGTGCCATATTGTAGTCTTGTTACTGAGGCTGACGTGTTCCCTTAGACAGACTAAGCCTTCCCTTGGACAAAGCCCAAACAGCCAGTGGGATCTAAGGGACCTACAGTTTGACGTAGGGTCGGAACCACTTTTGCCTAATTATTTATTAAATACCATACATATAATTTAACTCTCAAAATAAACTCATACAAAAATAATAAATTTAAAATCTAAAGGTAAAATGATTAATATTTTAAGAAACATGGGGTTGGATAAAAATTTATTAAATTTACCTTTTTATCAGCCTGAGGTGTTTCCCCGGTTCCACCAAAACCAGATACATCGAAGCCACCTCCACCCTCATATCCACCGAAACCTGAAATGAAACTTTTTTATACTTCTATAAGTCTAAATAAAACTATATGGCTAGTGTATTTTTTATTTTATTTCTAAACTAGCAGCAAGCCTGTCCTTTGTACTGGTTTTTCATAAACAAGGCTAGGGTATAGCTACCCTGTGCTACCTCGACCTGAAGATCTTTTGTAGCACCCTGATTAATTTAGTCACACTGCTCTAGGCCTTTCACAAAGCTCAACAACTGTGGCACCCAGATCCTTACTATTTTTGGATCTAGAAAGACTCGTGTCCAAGGATTTTCAACCTTTTCTGACACGGTGCCCGGCAGACGAGCTAGGATGGGTAGCCGACTCTATGTCCTCCATCCAGAATTTTCCCGAATCTGTCTGTGTGAGTCTGATAATCTTGAGATGTTCCTCAGTGGACCATGTCTTGTCAGAAGCCCCACCAATAGGCCGATGTACCCTATGGAGAACCTTGCAGCTCTCATTTCTGAATGGTTCAATTAGCATCTTTGACTGCCGTAGGCCGGGGAAGACTGATCACACCTCCCTATTGTAGTCCTCCTCCCAGACTCGTTGCTTGGCCAGACCCTGGCAAATGAAGATGAACGCATGGTCACCTTTAGTTTAACAAAGACTTACGTCCAGCATGTTAATTTGTTAATTTGGGACTTTAGCCCCCACTTCTTGCTTAAGGTTCTTTTGCAGGCTCCTAAGGCTATGTATCTTGTGGACAATGCAAAGTCTAGATGGTTATTTAAGGTCAATTTCTGATCCCATAAAACCCTCAAATACTTTGTAGCTTTTTTTGGCAGATCACTTCCAACCATTGATTTGACAAGCACTATTCACCATTCTTCTCTTCCTTGTGAAGATCCTCAAAGAGGTGCTCTTCCTCAGAGAACAGTCTTTACCTTCTTTAGGGTCAAAGGCCAGTGCGGCCATTTCAACCTCACTAGACGACAAAGATGCGGACATTGCACCCAAGGGGTCAACGGCTGGTGAGGCCATCTCCTCACTGGGCTGCCAATTTAGGGGCTTGAGAATTGCCCACGAGTAGCTAGGGATTGTTGGTCGCCACAGGTAAACCACCATCTTAAGGAGTCAAAGGCCAGTGTTTCACCTCGCTAGATGGCAAAGATGTGGACATTACACCCAAAGGATCGACGGTCGGTGAGGCCAACTGGAGGTTGCCTGGTATCCAGAGTCTGCATACTCAAGCCAAGCACCCCCTTAGCCACGCAGTCTTCGGCGTATGCTGTTCCACCTTGACTTGGGAGGTTAAGAAGGGAAGAAAAGACACCCATAATGCGAGGTCGAAGAGAGGATGAGGTTGGGCAAGATTAGCCCAGAAAAAAACAAAGGTTGCGAGCTAAGGCCCAAAAAAGAGAAGAAAACCGTCGAGCTGCAAGGAGGAAGGACTACGAACTAGACACAGTCTGTTTTAACACCCTAGCTAAACTGTGAGTTTAGCTAGGGTACCTCGGGGTTACCGGCCTCCCCGTGCAGTCGAATGCCAACTGCCCCTGAGGGTCCTTTGAACGGTTTCATGATTCAGTTTTAAGAAGCAAGACACTAAATGACAAAATAAATTCTCAGCTCATTTATTTCCAATTAGGTAAATTAGAAAACTGGAATGAAATATTATTTAAAAAAATTCTTTATCCATGAATGTAAATCTTTTTGAAAAAAGTAAGTTAGGCCTATAATTTTGAAATAAAGCCTAGGTTTAAAATGAATGATCAACTTAATATTGATCTCAAATATTAGGCTATATTAATTTATAATACTGTATCTGAGATTATTGATTATATAATATTTTTATTTGAATATTGATAACTAATTTTGATTTTAATTTGACAGCTGATAGTTATTTCTTTCTATTAGAGCTCTTTAATAAATCACATGTTATTTGAAACCTAAAAAATAGTATGTTTAATATTGTCCAAACCTAAGTGTTTAGGATCTTATTATTTCATAGTCCTACTGTATGGGGTCAGTTTAAAGTAGATAAACAACTTTTCCAAAAGGTAGGCCTGTAGAGCAATCAAAATAAGTTTCAACTTAGTGGGTGTTCTCCTTGTCACAGTAAAGTGTTACAAAAAGACCTTGTTTACCACTACAGAAAGACGGAAACAGACAGGAACTGAGATGAGACCCAATTTGAAATTAGTGGGTTGTAAAACAAAAAAATCATAATTCCAAGTAATGGAAGGACAAACTCTTTGTTTGTATAGATTAATTGTAATCATTGTTTAAATGATTGTAATAGGGCCCTAAACCTTAACCCTACCCCTCATTTGAAGCAAAACATCCTATAATTTTCTTGAGACAACCAATTCACCTAGATAACTTCCAGTTAGCCTAGCAGATTCTTCTGTTATTAAGCTGTCTCATTAATAGCCAGTTTATCTTAAAGAGAGTATCTACCACTCTGAATAAACAAAATCATATTCAGTAGAACCTCTCAGGCTCGACACAAGTGACTGCAGGTCGAGTGCTGAGGACTTCAGTTTGATTTGTTGTATGATTGTGATTGTTTTCTAATGGATGGTTGTGATGGTGTATGGGACAGAGACAGAATAATAAATTAAAAGTTTTTCGTGAACAGCCAACATTATGTGATACGCCGTGCCCGGATTATAAGATCCGTACCGTAATTAAAAATAAAACGACACGTAGGGAAGTATCGCATTTAAGATACAGATGGAAAGACCAAAAGTTGAAAAAAATTGATGTCTAATTGGACAATTTAAAAGATCTTTTAGTGATGAAGTGGTTCTGTAGCTTTGGACGGACATGTCAAGTGATTTGCTTTAATAAAATGTTCTTGAAAATATAAAACAAACTCGGGAGTCCTCTTACAGGCCAATATCATGGTTATCGCAGCCACAGGCACTGTATCCCATCTCCATGACATTTTCAGCAACGAAGAAAAGTTTAGTAGCCTACCATTTTGTCAGAATCATTTTTCAAAAAAAATTGAGAAAAGTTTAGCAACATTTTGTATATAGCATTTTACAAAAAACAGTTTTAACTTAAATGTTACATAACATTTGCTACAACATGTAACATATAACATTTGTTGCATGAAACATCTAGCAGGAGTAAAATGTTTAGAATTAAAATGTTATAAAGCATTTGCTACATATAGCACATTTCTATACATAGTGTACACATATTGCTGTGCCACTATTATTAACTTGGATTTTTTCGGTTTTTCACTACTTAAGTTATTATAATGTCCAATTAAGGTCAATCAAGTTATTTAAAGATTTAGGTTAAAACTTAAACTGTAACTTACCATCATTCCCAAACATGATTGAGTTAAAATAAAGTAAATGAAACAAAATGTACTTCTACAACTAAAAAAGAATCTAGTACTAGTAGTAGTAAGATTTCAGTTGAATTGTTAACATCAAACAGATTTGCAGAAATTATCTTAGATGCGTAATGAGATCTTATAAACGGTATATGGCAAACCCCAAACCTGTATAATATTAATATGTGTAGGGTACACGGTTTAGCATAATTCCCGCCAACCCGTCAATCACGTAAATTCAATGCAATGGGTTCCATCTCATAGAATCCTGCCCTGTCGAAAAATCGGGGTTCCAATCATGTCAAATAAAAAAAATTTCCTTCGTTTATTCGGCAAATCCATTTATGAACGGATTTATTCATTTCTAGCAAAAATTGCATTTCGACACGATGGCACACCCTAACTATTTAATATATGCTCATCCATTTTCTGAATTTAAGGGTGTTATTGTTTTTAAAGATTGTAATAGTCTAAAAATCCTAACAAAAAGTGCCACAAGATACCAAAAACAGCGCAGATGATGTAGTATTTCATGAAACCATTCATAATTTTATACTGTATTAAGTTTGTTAGAATGCCATAATATTATCCCTCATGTCTATAGATAATTCATTCATATATTCGTGTTAAAATAACTTTTTTTTTTTTTTTTGGCAGGTGGTAACTCTTTATGAGTACCCCCGCTCCTGCGAGGGTTATGTGGAGACTCCACCGTTAAGCGGTGTTTACCCAAACTAAACCCACCTTCCCCCATCCGTCCAGACGTGTATGCGCAACTTACATACGGGCGAATGGACTTCATTTGAGCGACCACAGCATTAGCGTTTACCGCTGTAGCTGCTGGATTACCTCTTGGAATGGCTAAAACAATCAAATCAGAACAGGGCCGGAGCAAGTGAAATATCAGATATTAATCAAAATATAATAGACACAAACTTAAATTAAGAAGATTCAACACATTGCTGTGACAGGCTTTGGCTGGGCAGGTCATGCTGTTCCTACGGCGGATCATCCAGGATGGCGATGGGCCTGGGCCTCCAGACCTCTGCGACATCTTGCCGTGTACAGAGTTCCCTGATGTGCTCTAGGCTGGACTCGGCTGCTTTCTGAAACAGCCCATTGGCTTTTGTTCTGTTAAATAGGTCAAGAGTTGGGACTCCCAACGTCCCCATAATTACAGAGTTCCTGACGAACCACGGTTGTCGTGTGATTCGTCTCAGCGACTTCGTCTGGATTGCCTCTAGGCGTTTCCTGTTGGTCTTGCAGGCCAGAATCCACCATGCTTCTGAAGCATACATGATACAAGAGCGCACAATTAGTAGGAACATGGTGACCTTCGTCTTGACCGGGATTGGGCTCCTCGCTGCAAGAAGTGGCCACATCAGCCCCAGGATTGCCGTTGCCTCAGCAACTTTCCTGTCAACATGTTGTTTGAAACACAGGCGTGAGTCCAGGGTGACACCCAAGTACTTCACGGACGTCTTCCACGGTATCCCCACTCCGTCTAGCTGGATCTCGGGTGGAACTGCTCTCGGCATTTCTCGCCTCTTCCTGAAACAAATGGCATTACTTTTATCAGCGTTGACTTTGATGCGCCACTGCCGGAGCCATGGTGACAGGGCGTCCATCTGTGTCTGCATCATCCTCGCGGCGTGTACAGGGCGACAGCTGCTGTAGTGCAGCAGTGCGTCATCAGCGTACAGCGACAACGTTACCCCTGGAACAGTCGGCATGTCATTAGTATAAACAAGGTAGAGTACCGGGCCCAGTACACTGCCCTGGGCTACCCCAGCCTCAACCGGGCGTGTCGTTGATAGCGCCCCCTCAACGCATATCTGGAACTGGCGACCCTCTAAGTAAGACTTGAGGAGATGGACCGCTGCCGCCGGGAGCGGGGACTCGCTGAGCTTGAGAAGAAGTCCCTTGTGCCAGACCTTATCGAACGCCTTGCTGACATCCAGTAGCACTGCAACAGAGCATAGGTTAATATTATGTTTGTCGACCAGCTTCGTAATCACCCGTACCAGCTGTTGCGTCGTAGAGTGTCCGCGACGAAATCCAAACTGCTCCGGCCTTATGTATCCGTCCAGGAAGGGGGATATCCTGGAAAGGAACAGGCGTTCGAAAAGCTTCGAGACCGCCGAGAGTAGGGAAATGGGGCGATAGTTTTCAGGGAACAGGTGATTCTTTCCTGGTTTCGGGATCAGGATTATCTTCGCGGACTTCCACATTGCCGGGAAGTAATGGAACCTGAGGGTAGCATTGAAAATTAATAATAAATATTCAAATATGGGGGCCGGGGCGGCCTGCAGGGCTGACGTGCCTATCCGGTCAAGGCCAGGGGCTTTCCGTGGCTTGAGCCTTCGAATCACTGCTTCCAACTCCATCATTGTGAAGGGGTCTAAGCTGTCTTCTGGGGGTTCTGCAAAGAAGTTCTCCATGAAATGCTCTACCCTCTCCCCTTGGAGTTCATCGTAGACATCGTGGTTCGTCTGAAACTGAGCATACATTGTACTAGCAAAAGTTTCCGCCTTGTCCTCCGCTGTGTAGACTAGGCCGTGATCTCCATGGAGGGGACGGGCTGCCGGTTTGGTCCCCCTGATCTGCTTAGCTGCCCTCCACACACTGCCTCCTTCCACGTTTAGCGTTAGCAGGTACTCATTCCAACCCTCGGTCCTGAAATTGTCAACAAGTGATCTGATTATTCTATTCTGCCTGTTGAGCTGTCGCCTAAACTCTGGGTGCCTGGTCGCCCGCCATCTGGCCCTCAGCTGGTTCCTCAGCGTAATCTCACGGCGTACGTGGTCCGGCAAGCCGGCTCTGGGTGTCTGGGGCGGTACCTCTCTGGACGCATCTGAAATTGACGATGTTAGAAGCTCATGCAATTCCGTGACGCATCCGTCGAGTTCTTCCGTGGTTGCTGGGTCCCGTGCTGGCGGAAGGCGCTCTGAGACCAGTCGTTGGTACTTCTTCCAGTCGGTCCTCATGCGGGCATTGACAGGGGGGCGACTCAGCGTCGGGCTAGCGTTGATGGTCACGAGAACCGGCAAATGATCTGATGACAGACCGTTAACCGTGCTCGCGACAATCTCGAACGGCAGGTTCCTGCACAGAGCAAAATCAATCACATCAGGTGAGTGGCAAGGATTCGAAGGGAGGTGTGTCGGCTCGTCGGGGGCCACGACGTCTGTGCCGGCTCGTTCGTCGAGGAAAGCTCTCAGCGCCACACCCCTTTCATTAGTGCCTCGTGAATTCCAAGACGGATGTTTGGCGTTGAAATCACCTGCAACAACAATAGGCTCAGTGCCTGTTAGTAATTCTGTAAGGGTTAGCGCATCGATGTGTCTGCCTGGAGGATGGTAGGCAGCGACTAGCTGGAGCTCCAAGCCACCTACGTGCACGATAACGCCAGTGGTTTCTAGCAGACCCGTGGCTGTTGCGCTGGGCCTGTGAACAAGGCGGCGGTGAACCATGATAGCCGTACCCCCTCCCGGGTTTCGGCCGTGCTGCCTAGGTGGGCGATCCGTCCTGTAGACCTCGTATGATGGTAATCTGAAACAATCACGTTGGGTTAGATGGGTTTCACTGATGAGTGCGACGTCAATATTCAGCCGGGACAGGAAGAAGTGTAGTTCGTTTCTGCGGGTCTTCAACCCGTTGGCGTTCCACGCGATGACCCTGATGTTCCTAGGCTCCATTCAGAAGTTCTAGGAGGCTAGACATCAGCTGCACGAGTAACTCCGGCATGGACTTTTCCTTGGCTGAAATAAGAATGGGAATTGTTTTGGTGAGCCAGGCAATCAGCTGCCTGACTGAAATAGTGTCGCCCTGCACCGCGGTGGTCACTGCAACAGAGGGTGAGGGGATGGCTGGTTGGGCGGGACTAGCCGCTGTTGGGGCCCTGGCAGCTGGTATGGGGGCCTTTGGAGCTGCTGGGGGAGCAACTTCCGTCTCCGTGTCGCTGTTGTCCAGCTGTGAACCTGAAACAACAATATTAGACATTTTTGGGCTCTGGCGCTTCCTGTTGCGTCGTTGGCGGCACGCCCGTGGCTGTGGTACCACAGCCTGGGTTTCTGCCACCTCAGTCGCATCGGGTTGGGTCACTTCAGCCGGTGCTAGAGCCGGGGAGGCGTGTGCTGCTGCAGAAGGGGGTACGGGTTTAGTCACCGCGGCCTTGCTACCGCCTGCAACAGATGCATGGGAGGACCGATGCCACTAGGTGTCTAGAGTGACGTAGTTCTCTCTACTCAACCCTTGGTAGTTTTCTAGCAGTTTTCAGTTTTCCAAGACACGGTACAAGCTGTGCTTACATAGTTAAAATAACCATTCAATTACCCTTCCTCAGAAAATCATTATTTTTATCTAATACTAGCTTTTTGTACGGCTTACATTTAAATAAAGTTTAGATTCAAGATTTTATTTCACATAAATATCACATAGCAAATTGAAACTTTCTGGAACTATTTAAATTTCCCTTCTTCAAATTTTATCTAAACTTAACTCATTATTTAAATTCGGTGTGAATTGGACTCACCTTAAGGACAATTCAAAATTTCAGATTACTGTACCATTAAAGGCCTAAGTTAAATTCAACAAATTGGACATTATTTAGACAACTAATTTACATTCATAAAACGTTGTTCAAGGCAGCACGACTACCCTAACCCTGAGATAAAAATCCATGTAATCAGTAAATTAATCTTTAATTAAAAGGTATTGTTTAAATATTCTATTAATAGGCCTAGCCATTTATAATTGTATGATGAAGGCATTTCCATGTTATGTTATAGACATTGTATTTTCAAATCACAAACAAGATTCTTTTATTTCATTCCCTCCTTCTATAATAAAAAGAAATTCACATTATCACATAGTAAAAGTGTATTAGATTTTTATTATTGGGATTTTAAAAAATCTGCTAAATATATATGTACATATACATATATATTATTCTCCTGCTTATTTCCCTGAAGATTAACATGGGAAAGAGTATGCAGGTTTGCTGCAGTGAGGAACTCTGAAAGTAGGTATTTATAGCATAAATAATTTTTTTGACCATGTATACCAAGTTTTATCAACATCTGTTCATAAATAAATGAGTTTGCCCATTCTCAGTAAGATTAACATGGAAAATTGTATGCAGGTTTGCTGCTGTGAGGGACACATTAACTATGATTTTTAAGAATTTGCACACTGGATAGTTTTGGATTGTTAAGAGACAGTTGGCACTACTTAGTGCATGTTGATAACTGGATATGGAAACATACACTACAAATTTCCATTGACTTGTATTAATTCTTAGAGATATTATGAGATTAAGAAATTAAGTGTTATGTAATTAACTATATAACATTTTTATATTATTTTAACTGATCACAAACGTAAAACCAAAAATAATGCACTTGTACAAAATAAATGTATGAGAAAGTATGTACATTAGTAAACAAAGTTAACTCCTGACAGTCCTGAATCTCATCAGTTAGTTGAAAATGAAACAAAGTATGGTAGATTCCAAACATAAGTACGTTTTTCTTCCAAATACAGAGGAATTAGCCGCTAGAAGATTGGTCTCTTGCCAGTTGTCATTGAAACTGCAGATTGGTTAGATAGCACGCGATTCTGAGCCTAGAATGAGCGCAATACGGTTTCTTTTCGCATATAACTCAGCTTCTCAAGTCGCTTTTAACTGAGCAAGTTCATAATATGGGATCCTTTTTGGGCTTCTAGGGAAAACCCCAATTGAGCTATAACAAAATTGATGATCCATAAACCTTCTCCATGAAATTTTACGTAAATGTACTAATTTTTATGGCAAATCTTCCTGCGGTGTTCGAGTACATAAACTTCAAACATACAGACATACAGTGTATGCGTAGATATAAAGAAAATATTGATGAATCAACATTAGTCAATATAAATTAACGTTAATAAATTAATAAAGTTAATAAATTAATAAAAGTACAAAATAGATATTTAAATAAACAACGAAACACATCAACAAGGACAAGCAGGAGGACCATAATAAATAAGATACAGAAAAAGCAATAATGTGTCACAGCATTAAAAGAGGAGAATTTTTAATTTAATTCTAGATTGGCGTGGAAAAATTCACTAATATTGTAGAAGGGGTTCACATATATAAGCGTAACTAATACGACTTTTTATGTATTTAGATAAGACTAGCAGTAAAAGTCCGTCCTTTGTACGGGTTGTAGGATTCAGTTTAAAGAAGGAAAGATCATCATACCAAAAATGTAAACCTGAACCTGCTTAATACCTGGTTACTTATAGCTGTAGTTATCGTGAATTAGGTACCATTAAAAATTAAGAAGGTGTCGCCTACATACCTTTTGTAGAATGCAATTTTATTAGCAAATTTGTTATTTGAAAAACATATTATTGTTCTCAAAGCTGTTTAAGTAAATTTCAGATAGAATACTGGAAAGAGGTGATCCCATATCCAAACTATCTTCCTGCAAGTAGAATTTTTTATTGAAAGTAAAATAATTTTGCTCCAGAGTATTTTTGAGTAGGTTGATTAGTTCATCAATAGCTTCTATGTTAAGGCCAGAAATCTTTAGTTATTCCCTATTGGTATCGTATTGTTAGTGTTATTGTTGCACTCAGGGTCTGTTAGTAATTCTGTAAGAGTTTCGCGTCGATGTGTCTGCCTACCGCCGCCTTATTCACAGGTCCAGTGCCACAGCCACAGAACTGCTGATACAACTGGCGTTATCATGCACGTAGGTGGCTTGGAGCTCCAGCTAGTCGCTGCCTACTAACCTCTAGGCAAACACATCGACAATAACAAATACAATACAATAACAAATATTTGTTATACTACCACTATAGGTACTTTTTTTGTACTATTGTTTCAGTTATTTATACTAAGTAGTAATTATTATATTCTAGTAATTCTTACTAGTTACTCCTCTAACATACTAGTTATTTTGCGTTGTCAATTAATTACTATTATTGTGGATATCTACAAGATTTAAATTAGAAATCAATTTTAAACGTTTATTTACTTTAGTTATGTATACTTTTAACTCACTACTTGCATGTCACTTTCACTTTCAGGAATGATGATAATACGATTATTCTTCTTTGAAACTAATCTTGCTAACCATGGCTCACAAAAAAATCATTACTCGTCAACTACAGTTACCCTGTCTTCAAAATTATCGTACACCTAGCAAACCTGTCTATTTGTGTATATTATCTGTAATTAAAAGAAATTTAACAGCATTGGATAACCTTTCATTTTGAAAGGATTGGAAACCTTTATTTCCGACAATTTAAGACGATTTTGAATATTTATACAAGATTGTAGGAGCTTATATTTCGATACGATCGGAAACCTTCTTTTTCGACAGGATTGGACTCGACAGGATGGTACCGCACCATCTTTGTTTTGTAATTTTCGCACGCATGACAAGACGCACAGCGCACAGCAGCCACAGCACAGCACAGACTACAACAGAGGACACATGATTTGAATAAGGTTATGTTCGCTGTTATTTCATTTATAACTGTATCCTACTGTTACCCGAGGTCTTGCTTACCTGTTGTCTTCGCAAGATTTAAATAAAAAGTATATTTAGGTTGCAATACTGTAGCGTACTAATTGAATTAGAGGTTTTACGCTAAACACTACTGACAATGGGAAAGAAAGGTTATAACTGGAAAGCGAGACAGGTTGTTGATACTGTTATTGCAAATGGACAAAACTGGAAGGTAGGCATAACACATTTCATTTTGTGTTTATTTTTGGATAAACGATATCTGTGGGATTTGAAATGTAAAAACTAAAATTTTCTTGGATTCTCCTGCGAACCAGTCATTTATATTGTTAAAGTTAACATTACCTCTTTAAACATTGATCACATGTCGGGAAGCCTTCTAAAAACTGAGGGTTGGGATATGAACAACCTCTCCAAAGTATAATATTTCCATTTGTTAGTACTTGTCAATTTGCTACATTGCTGTTTTTTGAAAAAAGTGTAAGTATATAACCAAATTCTTAAAATTCATTTATAGGGTACCCATTTTTCTGAGCATTCATGTATCTTTAAATTTAAAAAAAGCGGCAGTCTACCCATGGCAAAATTCACTTAAAAGGGACAAATAACATTGCCAAGACAGGGAAACTAGTGTTTTGGTGTATAATAATCTGGTTTTTGATCACTTTAAATTGTGTTGTATTTTTTGTTAAATGTTTAATTTGTTTGGTGTTCTTTACAATGTTAAAAGTTCTTAATCACTTTGTGTTGTTTTTAATTATTATAAATGTTAAGTAATTTTAAATTACATTAGGCCTAAGCCTATTAGACTTGTCTTTTTTTAAATAAACACACTCCATAACTAACTAAAACTAATAACTATAACTAACTTGGGCATTAAGAATAGGCAATGTAAATTTTAATATAGAATGTGAATTAGTTTCAGATAAGTAGCCTATTACCTAGACTTGTCACCTTTGTACTCTGTTAAGTTCTGAGTTCTGTGTTAGTTATGTGAAATGAACGAGATTTGATTGAAGATGGAAAACTTTAATTGCTTATGCCTGTTCTGGTTCAATAAAAAATCTGGTTAGGCCTAACACAAATATATACAAATAACTACTTTTTGCTAATTACAACTGAGTACCCTACTAGTATTGTAAAAATTGTCTATGATATCAGTATGTAATATGACAGGGTAAGTGAAGTCTGTATCCTCTACGATGTTCTCTTTACTGCACATTGCAAATACAATTAATTTGTTTTAAAACGGGACTACCGTATGCAAACATTGTTTTATCTTGGCTTGCATTGACAGGCCTTTTAGTGAATTTTTAAATCATTATAAACCATTAACTAAACACCTTAAGAAATAAATTACTATCATTTTATGCTCATTACGTCATGATAAATCTTATGAACTGTGAAGATTAGGATTTAACCAGTTTTTAATTTTAAAATTTTACTTTTGAACTTATTTTACACTTTTTAAATCAAGGGGGTTAAGGTTACATGCAATTAGAGCCTACACAAGATTGATGTAGGTTTCTAAATATTTTTCTTTTGATTTCACACTTCACGAAGTGATGAACATTTTGAAGAGATGAGCCCTGGAACATTTTTAGGCAGTCAATAATTTTTGTTGAAATGCATATGGATACACTGTCCTATTTTTAAGCACATCTAGGTTATTCTTTAACTTTTTATTCAATATAATTTGTATTTTCTTGCGACATATTTTTTAGGTACAACTAGAAACACAGTCTAGGAAGAATGAACATTATGATGACTGTAATACACTTGTCATTCCATCAAAAAAAAGAAGAACATTTAAGAAGAAAACAGGAGGTCCTGTTGTAACCAAAATTTTATCAAAAACTCAAAGAAAAAAGCTGGAAAAAATTGTGGAGAAGAAAAAGAAAAAGGAAAATGTAAGCCGGTAACTGTATAATTTAGGTCCAGCAAACAATGCAGCAATGTGATATCGAGTTGAATTGGTGATCTAGGTCTTCTTACAATTAGTATATTTACATAGAGTGTAATGCACATTATTATCAATAATCACTTTGAGTGATGACAGATGGGCTTAAAAGATACCTGAATAATAGGGGTCTGCGGTACAGGAAATTATGAGGTCGGTACGGTACGGTACAAGTTGTTGTACTTCGGTTCTCGGTACAAATTCGGTACGGTACGGTACACGAGAATAATGCCGCCAGTAACATTGACTGATCTCATCCTTTTATTCATAAGTATTTTCTAGAATTTAATTAGTGAAAACATAGAGAAAAGAGTTTTAAAAAATATACAATGTCAGAAGAAATATTTTACTGTACTAATTTTCAAACTGTAATATGATTTTTAAATCCAATCTTTAAAAACACATCATATTAAACATATTAATAATTATTTAAACATTATAGTTCATCTTGTAACTAATTAATAAGGAAACTAATGAAACTAAGGATGAACAAACAAAATAAAAAACTATAATGTATTTTATTGCAGAACAAAAAATACAGAAAATATACTGAGTCAATACCCCCTAGCCAAGACCTATGTTTTATATTGTCCTGGTTTATTATTTTTAATTCAAACAATCACAATAATTGTTCAAATTAAATGAAACACTTTCATAAAATGTCAAAGGGCTTTTTAGAATAAAATGGTTATTTTAGTATAAAGTGTTCAATATTTTAATATTACAATGGAATCCCTCAAATCTGAACATGTTCTGGGAAATTAAAAAAAAAGAAATAGCTGGAAATTAAAAAAATTTAATCACATAAACTTATTTTTCAAGGTTTAACAAAGTCAGGGTTTTTCGCTAAAAGTCTGTTATCTTTGACTGTTGAAATGAAGAAAATCTTCACACGAATTCCAAGCCACGTCGGTTGTTATAGATGCACTTATTTAGTGAGCAGGTAAACGCTCACTAAACTAGACATAGACAGTAGACAGACGCGATACGCATCCCTGTTAGTAAGGGTAGGGGGAGAATGGTTTATTTTTCGCACAGGCTCGACCCGCCAAGGTCACTGCCCATAATGAACTTATTGAGTCACGCACAGCCTGTATAACCCGTCGGTTGCCCCGCGAATACAGTGACGAAATAAGTGCGTAGTATTTATTTCCTTGGAAGAACAGGCTTCAGTACCAATTAGTTCGGATTTGTGGGGTTCCACTAATGAGGAAATACAGAAAATATCGTTAAAAAATTAAAAGTTATTTATTTCCTTTATTCAATTATATCCTTAACATTATGATTTTTTATTTTATTTGAGTGAAAATCCCAAAAGAGCGAGATCAATACGGCAAATCACAGTTCTGTATTGGTATATAACATCGTCAACAGACTGTCAGAGGAAAAAGAACGAATCAATTGAAAGAATCATGAATCACAGTTTAAAAGGTTTTCACTGTGATTAAAAAATCACAGGTATTCCCATCACTATTTGAAACACGACTAATACGAGCCTCATAATGGTACGACTATTTTGTTGCGTCTAAAGGAGGAATGGTTCCCTGATCGCGTAAGCTGCTATACGTGGATACGATAATAAGCCGGGAATGCACAATAATTTAGATCCGGCAGGGAGATGGCTGGTTGCCCGATATTCCTGAAGTCCTGGTGAAATTGTTTTATTTTAAATGATCATTCACCAACACGCTATGAGTCAGTCTTACGTTCAGTATTTGTCGTACATCTGGGCAGTGTTGTAATTCTTTATTACTGGTAGAGTATAAAGTCTTTAACGGCGGGTTTTATTCAATGTTTTCGGCAGGAGATATTCCATAGTTATATTTGATGGCAACCTAGACTGGATGACTTAATTTTTACTTATTTGTACCGTACCGAACTTGTACCGAAAAAATTCTTGTACCGTACCGAGGTTCGGTACAAGGCTGGAACCTTACCGTACTGATTTTTTCGGTGCACCGCAGACCCCTACTGAATAAACATCTCATATCTCACTTTTGCACTAGTCCACCATAGCCATTTCATTGGCCCAGAACCACAACTATAGGCATGCTCAAAAGTACTGACATTATTGTACACGTGGGGCATTTAGAGCTCCATTTGTTCGTACTAGTTGGTCAGAAATCTAAAGATTATTAAAAAGCAAATTAAATTTTAAGATAAATCTGAATCAAGAGTTTCAAATTAATTCTCTGAATGTCTTTTTTCAGCGGTCATCAATTTTAGAGGCTCTATCTAAAGTTCAGGCTCCAGAAGAGCTACTCAGCCAGCTAACATCAATAACGTCTCTTCAAACTAAAGGTTTAAAACGTCATATCAGCGAAGAGCAAAAAAGTATAAATTCAATTGCTGGCAGTAAGAAAAAAAGGTTAAAACTGATACAAGAAGAAGTTTTGGCTAAATCATCCCAATTAAATAGCCCTAATATTGTTGGTTTTGAAGTAAGGATCGATGATTATTTATCTCTATTCCTTATTTTATACTTTTCATAGTGGTATTTTAAGCTGTTGGTTATAACTTTTGTTCTGGTTACTTTACATCTTCAAAACATCTTAGTAATAAGAAACTCGCTAGGCTGTGGAGATACCCAGGATCATGAATCAAATGAACACTAATAGGAGGAAATCAAACACTTTATTACCATATAAAATTAAAAAATTAACACAAATTAAACAGTTCCTTTATATTAATTCACTAGCGACTAAGAAAAAATTAACAAAGACAAATTCACCAATATAACTGTAAAGAGTCTATCAATGTTCTATTTTTAATATGATACAATACAACAACATATCACATAATACAGTGGAACTTGGTTATAACGTCATTGAAGGGTCCACACAATTAATGACGCTATATCAGAGTGACACTATAAAAGAGGTTACATAATTTTAATTTAAAACCGAGGAGAAATAGAGAAACACATTTTTTACATGAAATTAAGACTTTTAATGAAGGTTTTTTGAAATACACATAAAAGTTTATGTTTATGACTGACTGAACTACTCTATACTATATAAAAAATCGAATTTGAAAACACTTTATTACCATATAAAATTAAAAAATTAACACAAATTAAACAGTTCCTTTATATTAATTCACTAGCGACTAAGAAAAAATTAACAAAGACAAATTCACCAATATAACTGTAAAGAGTCTATCAATGTTCTATTTTTAATATGATACAATACAACAACATATCACATAATACAGTGGAACTTGGTTATAACGTCATTGAAGGGTCCACACAATTAATGACGCTATATCAGAGTGACACTATAAAAGAGGTTACATAATTTTAATTTAAAACCGAGGAGAAATATAGAAACACATTTCTTACATGAAATTAAGACTTTTAATGAAGGTTTTTTGAAATACACATAAAAGTTTATGTTTATGACTGACTGAACTACTCTATACTATATAAAAAATCGAATTTGAAAATATTGCAATGAAGTTCGGCATGGTGAATTCAACTGTTGGTTCGATTTTAAAAAACAAGCCCGAACACACGTCTGCTATCTTACGTCCCTCCTCATACGCTCTTATAACTCACACTTTTTCTTTGGCAAAACCTTTCCCTTAACACTTGTCATTTTTCAAGACTGTATTCGTAAATTAAAAGAACGAAAAACAAACTGTAAAAGACGTACACTGAACTAACGATAGCTGCACGAACTGTAGGTACGTACGAACGGCATCACAGTGCTTTGACGCGACGTGAGACACTGACACTGACCTTGATGACGGCAAGAGCGGATATAGGGTAGGGGGAGGGAGGTGGGGTGGTTAGCGGTTAGACAGCAATTAAATGTCGTTTCTGAAAATAGAATGTAGTTAAACAATAGCCGCAGCCATCACGTTGCACCACCGACCGAACTTTCTCTATTTAGCTGTATGTTGCCTTCATCTCGGCCCGATTTTCTTGATGTTATATAGGCTTACGAGGTTTTAGAATTTACTGACGATATATCCGAGGTTTTACCTATGTAAATACCTATAGTTTGGCGGGACCTAAAAATAATGACGTTATATCCGAGTTGATGTTAAAGCCGAGGTCGCAATAACCAAGTTGCACTGTACCACCTAACTATTTACAAAATCAAGTTTCGATTAATCTATAAATTGTCATACTTTATATTTACAGTGAATCTAATATATGCAAGTTTGAACCATTTTATATTGATCAGTGATTATTATTTAAGTAAGAGTGAATTAATTAAACATGTCCTATCATCCTATCATTTTAATTATATTTTCTTATCGATATAATATTGTAAAAATGAATTTACTTTGAAATTGAAAGGCTTCTCCTTTTCTGTTACGAATTTTACATATTAGGAATGTTCTCTTCGGGGAAATTTTTATACCATGAGAGGGGTTGACATACCGATCACTGTCGACGTAGCCCAGATCTGACCAGCCACCTATTCCCTTGGTCCCGGTCCTCCGAACCACTTGCGGTTGTCCTCTGCGTAGAATGTGGTCCTCGGGCCGTCAGGGTCGTCGGTCTTCACTGTCGGCAGAGTCGTCACCTCGCTGTCAACAGGGCAGACAGTGGTGTCCTTGGGATGTGGTAGGAGCTGGGTCTTTTTCTTGAAGTTGATGGGCTTCAACAGGTGCTTAATACTAGCCTGCTGAGATATCGCCCCTGCTCGATCCAGGGCCTCCCAACTGACACTCTCCCGAAGACTTTTCTCTCTAGATACTCTTCCCAGACTACTCTCCACCTTCCAATTACCTTCTCCCCGTCAGCTACCCGGCCACGCCTCTCTACCAATCCCGATCTTTGGTCTTGGAGATCAAAGCCCATTGGTACTACCCTTTCCGCTTGGGTCTTCAATTCCCGTGAAAGGGTGTTGACCATGAGTAAAACTGCGGTCAACTCTAGGTTATTCACATAGGAGAGGGTGATTTTTCTTGTTTTTATATTGTATTTCGGCTGCGGCTGTGCTGCCGTAATTCTGTACGTCTGGAATGTCACCCGAGCCGTCTAGACTTGTGGCGATGGACGTGCTTTCCTTGCCTTGAGAAATATTTTGTTTGAATCATTCACTTTATGTGATTTAAATAAATATCTCCTATTTTTGGAAATTTATTCACATATTAGTATCTATACAATGTCTTTATAAATGATTGATTATGCTTCTCCCCACTAAGGGTATCTGAATCTTTAGAGCTGCCATGAGCTGAAAGCCTTTCACAAAAGCAAACTACATCAGAATGCAAAAAAAGTACATATTTATATGAATATACATATTTTACTGTTTATTTCATCAAAAAGGGCTACTAATATTATTATATTTAAATAATTCAACCAAATACCCTTAGAAAACATTTTTTTCTTCTACATGTTTCAGGTAATAATCCCATTTTCAAGAAGTGTAAATGTTTTAAATGTTTAAAACATAAGTTGAAAATGGGATTATTACCCGAAACATGTAGAAGAAAAAAATGTTTTCTAAGGGTATTTGGTTGAATTATTTAAATAGAATATATATATATATATATATATATATATATCATATATATGTATATATATATATAAATTTTAACAACTATTGTTTTTGGTCTCTGGGCACCTAAAGGCAAAACAATAACATGGTCCCAGGCTTAAGTCTTGCCATGAGACCTAAGGTAATAGCATCTTCTCTATGAGAAATTCGCTGAAAAGAGGAAGTTCAGGTTGTTTTGAAATAAAATTATTACAGTAAAGTCCGGTTCGTAATGTAGCGGCCTCCGAATCCAGGTATAAATTCCAGATAGTTGAAAATTTGGTTAATCTAAAAATATTAGGATAGACAACTACGTTGCAGAGACAATGATCGTCAATGACGCCTTTAATATTAGTGCTGCAAACCTTGAGTAGAGTTGAGTTTAAAGTATTGAATATAAATGTTGAAATAATTAATATAAAATAAATGAAATCAGTGAGACTCAAATTTTGTAAAATTGATTAAGATACAACTGCAGATTCCTCGGTTCCCATGTTATAGTATATATCATGAATAGAATTGTCACCACCACTAAGGTCACCATCACTCAACACTTCATATTTGTTATCATTGTCAAATAACACAAATCTAGCACAATCTTGATCTTCTCGTAGAACTTGATTAGCGGATTCTTCCTTCTCCAGGCTGAGAAGCATTTGTTAAATTTGTTCATGTTCTCTTTGATCCATATTTACAATTTGAAAAGGTTTACTAGTAATATTAGTAAGTCACACTACAAAAAAAACACAATAATTTTAAAGAAAAACTATTAAAACACTTTTGAAAACTTAAGTTTTTATTAGAATAAAATTACTACAGGAGACATCGCACGCAGTTGAAAAGACCTCACGAAGCACAAGGGTTGAAATATCAGTCCACACAAGCCTCAATATAATTATGGTCACAAATGTGACTATAATTATATTATTCATAATTATATGTGCACGGCTTTACTGTTTAATTGTATCATTTTTATTTGTATTCCCACTAATCCGCCATTTTCGGTAAACCGGCACTATTACTTCTGATATAGGGCCAGTTTAACAAAATCCTACTTTATTGTTTATTGTTAAATTTATTCACTTTTCAATTATTAATTCCTACTAATCTGGGTTTTTTGATAATACTGCCAGACCAGATTAACTAGATCCAACTGTGTTTACTTTCCTTTTCATGAGGGATAAAGTTCATTTTTAGCATTGTTGTGTTAAATTTATATTTACATTTTTAGCATTCTTCAGGCGATGAATCTATTGGTGACAATGCCAATGATCATGAAGAGTTTGATGTGAAAGATGAACCAATAGATAGTGTTGAAATTATTGAAACAAATAATGAATTGGCAAAGAATGATTATGTGAATGAAACATCCTGTCAGGTTAATAATTTGTCTGATGAACAAATATCTGGTGTGGTGAACAATAAAATTATTGTAATTAAAGAGAAAATTCCATGTTTAAAAGGCGAGACTAAGGAAATAGTTAATAAAGTAGAATGCATTCCTTCTGTCTTTATCCCTGTTCTTCGAGATGTAAAAATTCAAGAGGGTCGTTTGAAGCTACCAATTCTTGGAGAGGAACAGGCCATCATGGAAGCTATCAGGGAAAATCCTATTGTTTTACTTGCTGGGGAAACTGGTAGTGGGAAAACTACCCAAGTACCACAGTTTCTATACGAAGCTGGGTATGCGAGGTAAGTTTGTTAGCAATGATTTTATTAGATAATTTTTATGATACTCTCAGTCTGAGCTTTCATTTTAATAATAATAAGAGCAAGGTGTAGGAATATTCTTAGCTTGATGATACTCACTAATGCAGACTGGCTAATGCCAGGGTGATCAGATTGAAACTGCCTGCTGTGGCTGATCATAACCTTTCGACATATTGATCCAGCACAATTGCTGTCCTTATCTATTGACACACTAGTCTTGTTACATCTAACGAGTGTTGAATCTTACCTGGGAATTCCCTTGAATTCAATTCAGTTTATGAGATAAGATTCTGATATATTTCTGGGGATTGAGGTAAGTCTGGTACTTTTCCGAGAAATTGTTGAAAATTCCATGAAGCAAAGTGAAACAAAAACATTTTTTATTCATATGAAAAAATATACATGGGTATAAAAGTGTTCTTAAAGGAATTCTATGGTTTAGATTCTAAAAGTAGAAATAATTGTGCCCACAATTTTAGGTGAAAATATTTGGTCCCAATGAGTTTTAGTGAAAAAAACTTTTTTGAAAACTTCATTAGTTTCCATTTTATGGCGTTTTAAATTTCTAATGTTAACCTTATAGAGAAGTTTGATTTATTTATTTATTTTTATTCTGTTTTGCCAATGGCAGGCTCAGCTTAAGCCATGCTTCGCAGCAGCTTCGAAGTACACTGGTTTTATAGATTTTCCCATCTAAATTTTGTGGCCTTCCTGGGGATCGAACCCGTCACCTCTTGCACTGAAGTCCAAGTCGCTAACCGTTGGCTATCAGATGCCCTATAGAGAAGTTTGTTTACAAATTTTCTACAATATAAACATTTGATTTCTTAAGCCACAGCTGTTTGATTACTTTCCATTGGCAATATGCTTTACTATCCAATGCCAGCTGAATAATCTATTAATGTAAAACTATAAAGTAAATAAATACTGTACAAAATGAACAGCTTTATTCGCCACGTTAATAGTTTACGGTTTTTGGGGTTTATGTATTTATATTTTTATTTTCTGTCTGATTAAAAGTCACGTGTTTATATGTTGGCCAAATAAAAAATAATTACAATGTTTATACATATTATGTTTATTATAATTATCAGCTGTTGTATATCTTTCCTATAAAAGCCGTATTACAGTTAGGTTTGGTTTGGGTTTAGGTTGGAGTAGAAAATTGTGAATCAATCCACTCAGATTTATTTATTTTGTGGGAATGTTATAAATGTCTTATCGTTTCAGTATTGTTATTCACTATGCCGCGACCCAGAATATATTATCTTTCACAACGAAGCTGTCTACTAGCTTGCTACTCGACTTCAGAACATGGCCAACCTTAATGTTAACATTGTTTACTGTTAAGCGTTACGAAGTTCGCCGGGTCAGCTAGTTTTTAATATTTGTTGTAAAATAGTAATAAGTGTTAATCGTTATTTTTCAGTAACAATAAAATAATTGGTATAACAGAACCTCGAAGAGTAGCAGCCACTGCCATGTCCAAGAGGGTTGCTCAGGAGTTGAACATGACAGAAGATAAAGTCTCCTATTTGATAAGATTTGAGGGAAATGCCACTTCCGACACGAAGATTAAGTTTATGACAGATGGTGTTCTGTTGAAAGAACTCCAAACTGTAAGAATTATGTGACAGTAACTAACACGAATGCTCAGGTTGTATTTCTATGTTTTAAAAAATCAATTTCATTTTTTGTGGTGTCAAGGGGGTGTTATTACCTCAGACTTGGAGTTTTTAGTCTTTAAACGCCTTTAAGTCTTTAAACATTTATGTATAGGTGTTTGAGGAAACTTGTTGAGCATCTTAAAACAATTAATTATTATTAATTTTTATTATATGGCTTAGCATATAATAAGAAGACGATAGTTTTTTTAATGTTTCTGAGGGTGAAAGTATGTGTCAGTTCGTTGATGCAATTTATTACCATTACCATATTTATACTACTTATACTAAATACCTTTTTTTATTAATATGATTTAAATTCTAATGTTATACTAAATTTTTGTTGAATAGTGGTTTGTTTGTTTGATGCCTTACTGATTTTTATTTGTATAATTCTTTACCTTCCTTTATGTTTCCAGGACTTTTTGCTTTCAAAGTACTCTGTAATCATACTGGATGAAGCTCATGAACGAAGTGTGTATACAGACATTCTGATTGGTCTATTGTCTCGTATCGTACCCCTAAGGAATAAACGGGGAATTCCACTCAAGCTAATTATTATGTCTGCAACTCTACGGCTTTCCGACTTCATAGAAAACACTCGTCTTTTCAAAACTCCACCCCCAGTCATCAAGGTATGATACATATTTTCTTTTAATAAATTAAAAATAGTTTCTAAAATTAAGATATGATTCTTGAGTACTTGACTCGTAATTATTTTTGATTTCAATTACTGTAATTAATTTCTAACTAACATTAATTATGTATACTTCTCATTGAAGTTTATTACTACTAACCAATCAAATATGAATAAGGAATAATGGAGTCAAAAGTGTAATTCAAATAAGCAGTAATTCAGATTCGTGCTATTTTGCATTATTCTAAATAACAAACTGAACTAGGCATGATTTATCTAAACCTTCCTTTCCCTTATTTAAATATAATTTTTTCACCCAACTAAACCTTAAAATAAAGGCACAATCAAAAACCTGATACAGTAGAACCTCGATTAACCATCATCCTCGGGACCGAGACCATGACGGATAACAGAAATAATAATATCGCCGATACAACTTAGCACCTAGACAGTGTTTGGCGTGGCAAGATCACAATTCACTGACTTGCATGTTATAACGGCGCCATTTTAAGTACTATTTTTCATGATTGCTGCGCAGCACTTAATGTGAATTTATTTTAAATGAGAAAAAACAAAACTAGGCTGGTTCAGGTGGAAAATACTTTATTAAAATATTTTAATAAGAAAACAATGAAATATCAACTGTACATGAACGTACTTTTACTTTCAAAACTTGCGTTTCTGATATTTAGTTTAATTTAAAATAATCCGTTATTTTCTATTGTTTCTTTCCCCGTTGAGCTTTTCAGGCGGTCATGTTTCTAATTTTTCTGAGAAGAAGCACCAGCGTTTAATAATTTATTGTTTATTGGCGAGTCCCAAAACTACACGTTTCCGTTTCTCAGCCATAACAAACTACGTATGAACAGCACTGTCAACAATAAACGGATAAGCATGTAAATCACTAGTAGGCATTGCACTCGAAATCCGCAATAACTTCAGTTCACTGTAGCCATGCACCATACTGAACTGAAATGAAACAGTAGCAGTGGAATGCAGAAGACAGAGTAAGGGATTAACCAGCTGGGTCATACTACCCTTGCCGCCAATGATTAATGCACATTGCATGTGTACAGTACAGTCGTTACTACTACTCATAGAGCATCAACAGACAACTCCCAGCTTGGCGCTGATGCGGAACCATAATTTTTTTGCGCTAGCGGGGTGGCGGTTAATAGAGACTGACAGTTAAAAGGGTGACGGTTAATTGAGGTTCTACTGTACATATTTTCCATCTTACAAATCACCATTACTCCAAGTCATATCCATGTCAAAAATTAAATAAGATAACATGGTCCCGGGCTTAAGTCTTGCCATGAGACCTACGGTAATAGCTTTGACTATACATTATTAATAGACGTGTCATTCATGGTTAAAAGTTGTCGCCAACAAAATTTTGGAAGGCCCGACAGTGTAGTCCCGCTTCCTAGTGGCAAAGGCTGTAAGCTCACTTGGCCCCGCCCTCAGGAGTGTGCGCGCACTCGTAGTAACTTTGGGGATGAATGAGTTGACGTGGTGATGCACACGACGCACATCCCTCTCTCGCTCTTATGAAAGGTCGGGGATTGGTCGAAGGGGGAAGGGGAGTAGCAGACGACAGCGCTCCTGTACGGGGAACTACGCACTAACTCCCCTCGCCGATTCGGGAACCACTCAAGCTACTACAGCTTGCGCGTAAGAATGGCACATCTATTAATAATGTATAGTCAAAGGTAATAGCTTCTTCCCTATGGAAAATTTGCTAAAACCATATACTTGCATGAATTCTGTGGACATTATAAATCAGTGGTGCAATAATGACGTAAAAAATGAGTGTAAGCTGTTTAGAGAGAAGATATTTGCTTGATATAGGTGTTTATTGTAAACAAAATTTTATATTTTCTTTTTGTTTTTTAGGTAGAATCACGGCAGTTTCCAGTTACAATCCATTTTAACAAACAGACACCTCAAGACTATGTTAAAGAAGCATACCGTAAGGCTTGTAAGATTCATACTCAACTACCTGAAGGAGGAATACTCATATTTCTCACAGGTAGATTTCTTTTCTTTTATAAAATCATAAACACGTCTCCATTTCACATTCTCTTTCTTCATTGTTACTTCTCCTTGCAAAAATTATTCTCGTTAATACCCACCAACTGTAGCTATTATCCCAGTTTCTGCTGCACTTATCACCTTTTAAAATAAAATAAAACCACAGGCATTTCTCCCACAAGTAGTTTTCCTTTTTTATTAAGTCAAAAACATTTTTACAGTATAAACAAGGCCTCAGATGTCTCCCTGACTTTCCTTTGCTAATGTAGAGTAGAGCAACACCAATGGTATGGAGCTCCTATATTCGTGAGTGTTGTGTGGTCAGCTTCTTCTTCCTCAACATTTGCTGCCAAAACTATACAAGAAATTTGACCCTGGAACATCTGCCGGTCTAAAGATCAACAGATTTTTCATAAAATGTAATATTTTTCAGGCCAACAAGAAGTAAACCTTGTAGTAAAAAAGTTAAGGAAAGCATTTCCTCTGAAATCAAAAAACCAAATGAAACTGGAAAGTGTGACTGAAGAGGAAACATGCGAGGAAAAGGTTGATGAAGATTTAAAAGATGCTATGAAAAAAGTAAAAAAGACCAAGAAAAAATATAAGAAATCATCTAATCTGCTGCCCATTATTAATCTAGATAAGTAGGTATTTGTAGTAGTTGTTTCTCGTAAGTGATGTTTGTTGAAAGCACTTGTGCTGTGTGAATGAAGCAATGCATGTGCATCGGTAGTAGTTGTCTCTTTTTACACGGGGGGTGGGAGAGATGGTATGAAGTGGGTGTGAAAGGGGATTCACTGTTATTTTATCCTAGGGCAATTTGATCTAATTTTGCTCGATTTAACTTGTTTTTATTCATAGATTAATTAATAGGAAGCTAAACATAAAATGGTATTTTTAACCTGTTAAAGTCCGAGTATAGTGCATTTAATCACCAACCATCCCCCACTACGAATCCAAGCCCAGGCGGGAGTGAAGCCTGCTCCAGTCCGTAGGGGAACATTTCATAGGATCCAATTTCATTCAATCCAAAAGTATAGTCAGGTTAGTAAGTAATAGTCAGTGATGTTTTGGAACAGAGTATACTTTTGGATCAAATGAAATTGGACTCAATGAAATTCGAAATACAAAACCCTATAAGAGAGAAATAAATAAACGCTGTTTCATAGGATCCAATTTCATCCGTTCAAAAAATGCTGGGTTTAGATATAGCTTATAATTTATATTTTAGTTAATAAAAATAAGTTAATAATAGTTAATACATTTAGTTAATAAAATACGGCATGTCATAAAAATGGCAACTGTAGTTTGCATGTACTAGATGTCATATTTACGATCTATCAACTATTATTCTTAGCTTGGTTTAATAAATAAAAAATTATAATATTGTTAATTAAAATAATTTTCGAGCTTTATGATTCTTTAAAACCATAAGATCCCAAAAATGTATTAAATACAAATCCTATGTTGTTTCTATACCCCGAGAAGATATTTCATAAGTGCTATTCGCCATTTTGTATAGATAAAATATATTAATATATTTTAATTGTAACTTGACACCACGGCGCATTAAACTTAAATAATTTTTAAAACTCTTTTGAACAAATTTCATATCTAAGGAACGACATGAAATGACTCAGAAAAAAGTTGCCACTATTTTTGGTCCAGTGACCTTTTACCATAAATATAAAATTTAATCGTGTTATAATCAATTACGTCACCGCAGACATTTCGCCACCTAACGGATTTCATTTTCAGCCCAAACATATCAATACGTATGTCAAACCATACGTTTTCGTACCCAAGGAGTCCAAATTTTTAACTTTCGACCCACAAAAAACTCATAGTTTATGATGCTGTACACAGATAAACACGGAAAACTTAAGTCATTATTAAAACGCTTGTTATTTAACAAGTATCACATCCAACGACAAGAAATGATTGAGGAAAAACACCCAATAATTCATGAGTCAGACTCTGAGCAGTGCAGCCGTGTGTGCCAGGCGCTCCCAAACAAACCAATAAAGTGAATCATAGATTGCGTATATAAAAGTAAAATATATTTTTTGAATGAATTTTTGATTTAATCTTAACTTTCCTTAACTTATGTTAAGGATGTAATCTGATCAAGCTCTGGTTGTTGATTTTTAAAATACAATCTTTATTCAATGAAACCGGTTTGTAAAATCAAGATGGAGGGTTTACCAATTAATTTAATTTAAATTAATTTGGGTCATTTAAAGGATAAAATATAATTTTGGGTGTTTTTTAAACAGGGAATATTTTGATGAGAAATAATTATGGAGATGAATAACGTTATATTAAATAATAATTATGGTTTTTGGCTGACTGCTCTGTTAATAAGACATCATCTTGGTCAGGTACGGCACAAAATTTACGTTTTACTGACTGTAAAAGCCCGTGTCATATGAATTGTGTCAATCTATCCAAGGATGACGTCGACTACTTAGTGGCCGAAAAACAAGTGTGGAGATGTCCATTGTGCGCCCAAGCTAGACGAAGGAGCATGACTAATGAAAGCGGTGAGTCATTGACTAGTCTACTTTCTGAGTTGCTGAGCAAGCTGGATGAGGCGTCTGAGGATCGAAAGCGCATTGAGACCGAAATTAACAAGGTGTTTTTTGTATAAAATACAAAATGACGTATAGCGGCTAAACAAAGGATTTTTCGACACATGTTTATAGGAAATGGTTTACTACTAGAGTACTATCACCCCGCGCAGTTTGTCCCTGACTTTAATGAACACTCTGTATATATTGACCTCTGGGCCCCTAAAAAATAACATGGTCCCGGGCTTAAGTCTTGCCAGAGAGTCTTGAGACCTGCGGTAATAGCTTTTTCCCTATAGGAAATTCGCTACAAGAAAAATAACCCAAACACTGGCTGAGCAGTATCTCACGGCGACACTACCTGTCCGCCAGGTTAGATTCTGATGATTCGTGATACATAATAAAGGTTGTAAATGCATTTGACATTTTTATAATACCTTCTTCTAATTTATAAGGTTAGACACATCGGGCGTCCATTGTCCAAATCAAAGTGCCTTTCTCACACAAAAGGAATACCTACAATCCTGGTAAATCAAAATTGTGGATTAGTTTTAGTCTCAGTTCCAGACGGAAAACTGTTCAAAACTATAATATACGTTATTTATTAAATGGCACAAGGGAAGGACTACATGTATTTTCTACGATTACGTAGGAAAATAAAAATAAAATGTATACTAACGAGCAAACTCTTAAGTTAATTTTCTTCAAAGTTACAAGGTCTACATTTAGTATTGACCTATAAATCAAGTAGACTAACTGGTAAGCAAATTTAATTAGTGACAACAAAATGTCTAATTAAAAAAAACAATATGGTTGTACTGAGTTGTTTTTCATTTATTTTTTACAATTTAATATTATTACTTCGTCATTATTATCTTGCTTTCAAACACTGGGTCATATACCCTGTATAAAGTCCAACTTCAAACATTTTTGTGGTACAGATGAACGTGTAATAACGTACTTTCTCAGGATATATTACAAATAATAAAATGTTATATCATTAGAAAGAGAATGACGTTATCTTTTGTGCACTTTATTGTTTTAAATTATTATTTTGAAATGCTTGACTGTGGTTTTCCAAAATAGAACACTTCTCTGAGAGAAATCTATACCAACGTAGGCCTGCGTTTATTTTGTGTTGTTCTTTATTGTATATTTGTATATATTATAGTACTATTTCACACTATTTAATTTATAGTACTTATTAACACCATTCATTGCTGAATTCACCCGTAAATTCAGCAGTGAATTAACACGAAAAATTCTGAACGCCTTCAACTTGAAGAAGCAACCCCAGTATGTTTTAATTCCTTCAATATCTCCGACGCAAACCCAGTATTTTTGGATCGAATGAAATTGGATCCTATGAAACAGCATTTATTTATTTCTCTATTTTAGGGTTTTGTATTTCGAATTTAATTGTGTCCAATTTCATTCGATCCAAAAGTACACTCTGTTCCAAAACATCACTGACTATTACATACTAACCTGACTACTTTTGGATTAAATGAAATTGGATTCTATGAAAGGGTTCCGTCCGTAGTACCATTTAAATCCGGAATGGTGTTAGACCGAGTACGAATCTCTTCCCGATTTGGAGGTCTTAGCTACTGCCATTCTTGGGTCAAAGAATTTGGATGGAGGCACTAGGGCTTCTCTTGACTTACATATCACCATTGCCTTTTTAGTGGAAAGCACCCCACGCTGTGCATGGTTAAAGTTTGGCTTGACCTAGAGAGGTTTTATATTATGGTGACACTTTATCAAGCATTGGGGGCGTGACAAGCGAGACAGCGGAGATCCAGGCCCTCGCTAGCCTGTGCCGTTAGATCACGGCTCTAACGAGCCCGATCAACCAACCGGTTGCAAGCCGCAGCCATTCGGCAACTGGAGGCCAAGACTGTGTTGAGAGCAGTGTGATCTCCGCGTCTGGCATGCCCTAGTGATCCTTCGGTAACACGGTCGTAAGATGGGGGGGCACAAAGTTAAAGCCCCTCAGCTTCGAGAGGGATGCAGGGCTGCGGCCTGAAACCTTGAAAAAAACCTTAGGCTGATTGAGCTGTGTTACTTATTCTGATATTTAGTCAAGTCGTAACCTGATTTTGATGTTCCCTTGATGCTAATGGATCCACATAAAAATACTGTATTGACATGAAAGGATATGTACTCTAGTAATTTCATAATACTCAATTTTGTCAAAATTCACAAAAAATTAACTGATTTTCTTGATATTAATGTATTTGAATAACTTTCCTCTTTTTTCAGTTATGAACTGACTCCCCAAGATGACACAGAGGGTGATATGCTTGATGGAGACTCAGAGGGAGGGGAAGAGTGGGAGGAGGAAGAGGGTGCTTACACCACAGTGCAGCCACTCTGGGTCCTGCCTCTATTCTCACTACTGCCTGGTCACAAACAGGCCAAGGTGTGACCTGTAATACTTTTTAAAGTTTAAGTTTTGGAAATTGAGGAGCTTCAGTTTAGAAAGTAAAATTGCTCAGAAGTATCTTATGGTGCCTCTATCAATGTTATGGGATGTAGCAAAAAAATCAGCATATAACGGCTCAAAATTGATTTTGTAATCTGTACATCATACTATTTACAACGTTGAGAATTTGATAAAATAAAAATGTGTCTGATTGTGATTCTTACTCAATTTCAATAATTTATGATTTAGTTAATTTACTAATAATGTGTTGTTTTTCAAGGATGATAACAGTAAAAATATCACACATCCTAAGATTTGACCATGTTCTTGAAATACTCCAATTTTCTTCTTTCATATGAAATAATTTTGTTGGACACAGGTGTTTGAGCCAGTTCCAGAAGGCTGTAGGTTGTGTGTGGTTGCTACAAATGTAGCCGAAACATCCCTCACCATTCCGAACGTCAAGTATGTCGTGGACTGTGGCAAAGTCAAGACTCGACTGTACGACGCTCATACTGGTGTCTCTACGTTTGATGTCTTGTGGACCAGCAAAGCTTCAGCCAACCAGAGGGCTGGAAGAGCTGGTCGAACTAGCGCGGGTCACTGCTACAGGTAACAAGTAGTGAGGGATTAAATTTTCAATACTTGTCTGGATAGCAGTAGTGGATGTTGTCAATACTGGGCTGATATTAGGTCCAAAATTGGAAAAAAATTGTTGTGTATGCTGTCTTTCAAATTTTTGCTACCTCTGTTTTTGAGACACAACTGAACTAATTTTTTAATTAACTGTCGTGCATCATTGAAGTTGAGTGATAACATAATATTATATAGCAAAAAATAAAACACATTTAACCTATACTAATTAGCAAATGTTTTGTTACTAGTCTTACTTATTTTAAGACTACAGTAACATAATTTTTATTTATCAAGTGGCACATTTTCCAGATCTACTTAACAGTATGTTATTTAGATTCATACCGTGGACATTTTCCATCACAATTTTATATAACACAAAGTTTAACGACGTTTCGGGGTCTGGAATCTGATCCCGTCCTCGGGCGAGTATCTAAAACATAACACAATTAACATATAATCTGATTAAGCCGGGAGAAAGCTCAAAACAAAAAGGTTTAAAGCAGTCATAAAACTTACAAACAAACCATTCACTAACCATTACACATATAAAAAACATTACACGTCGACTCGTCACGGAGACTCAAATACAACTGAATACGAGTGGGCGTGTCCCACTGGAACGGGATGAAAAATGGCAGTGGCAAAATACCTGAAATACAGGCGATGTTTTTTCTATTTGTCCCCTCAGACTGTACTCGTCAGCTGTGTTCAATGATGATTTTTGTGAGTGGGCTGTCCCGGAGATGCAGCGTCGGCCAGTGGACGAGTTGCTTCTTCAGATGAAGGCCCTTGGTATTGATCGTGTGGTCAACTTTCCCTTTCCCTCACCTCCAGACAGCACACAACTGAAGAAAGCAGAACAAAGACTTACACTGCTTGGAGCACTTCAGCCATCTAAGAAAAAAGGTGTGTTAAGGAATATCATATATCATTTAAGTCAGTGACTGTTGTAGTTTTCAAAGTATTTTACTTTAATCAAACAACGAATATTTCTTTTTTAAATATTTATGGGACATTTCATGCTGTGGAAAATAGCTTTTTGTTATATAAAATCTTGTTACATCATGATTAAACTAAGTGTAATGTAAATGTGGTTAGGGAAGGGAAGGATCATAATACTATTCACAAATTAGAATAAGTGGGTAATTTCAATTTTCATCAAGTATGCATGAAAACATTTTCATTTTCATTTTCAAGTGTATTTATTTCTTTTATTCAGTTATATCCTTAACTTTAACATTTTTTATTTCATTTAAGAGAAAACCCCAAAAGAGATCACTACGGCAAATCACACTTCTGTATTGGTCGTATAACATCTCCAACAGATTGTCCGAGCAAAAAGAACGAGTCACTTGAAAGAGTCATGAATCACAGTTTAAAATGATGGTTACAGCAGGTGAGCAATCACGGTTTTCACTGTGATTGAAAAATCACAGGTAATCCCATCACTATTATTTTGAAACACGAGCTTCGTATGGGTACAACTATTTTGTTGCATTTTAAGGAGAAGTGGTTCCCTGATGGTGTAAGCTGCTATTCGTGCATACGATAACAAGCTGTGAATGCACAATAATTTTGAGCCGGTTGGTTGTCTGATGAAATGAAACCCGAGACGTACTGAGCCCGCCTGACCACTCGGGTTCACGCAATTACCTGACTTTTCGAGTATCTGCAGACCTCTAGTTATGGCGTGAGTCACATTGGCTAGCCAGATGGTAACCGCTCATGATCTGACAGGAGTTGCCGGTTGCTGGTTTCGATCCGGCATTCTTTGGCCAAAGCGTTACCCCTGAGCTATTGTGCCAGGAGTCTGGAGGACAGTCCTCTAAACTGGTAGATATCAATTAACCCAAATCTGGGTTTTAATTTTTTTTCTTAAATATTTAATCACATGTAATAACAGTTTTGAATATTCTAGGAATGTCTTGTTTTCTTAACCCTGTTATTTTCTAAGTAATCAATTGATTAGAATATCTTTTTCTATCGATTTTTTATTTTTTTAACACTACCTTATTCAGTATGAACCTGTTCCTGGTACATTGCTGTAAATAGATTTATTAAATATCTTATATAAAAGCTTTCGTCCTTCATACACCTCACGCCGCCTGGTTCCGACAACTCTTGCCCAGTACTTAGCCTCATATTCATTAAGTTGCCCACTATTACAGAAGTTATGTACCACCTGGTTTGCCTATACTCAATTTCAGAGTAGGTA
Source organism: Nephotettix cincticeps (assembly GCA_023375725.1). Lineage (NCBI taxonomy): Eukaryota > Metazoa > Arthropoda > Insecta > Hemiptera > Cicadellidae > Nephotettix > Nephotettix cincticeps. The sequence goes on from CM041786.1 coordinate 68,354,890, forward strand.
TCTTACAAAGACTTTATTGACTTTGTTGCGTGAATGTTAATTAAATAAATAAATAAATTGGAGGACCTTTGCGGGTTTAATAATACATTTACTATACAAGAGAAAATTTAACACGATATTGATGCAGGAAGTGATGATGATGAACGATAAATGAAAGCAACAATGAGTGATCAGATGTAGGTAAACAGTATGAGTACAAAGAGGTGTAAAATAAAAAAATTGAATATGACAAAACATTCCTCTCCCTTTGAATCAACATCATTCAACAAAAAAAAACTTTTTACAAATAATTTATTTTCAAATTATTGGAACAGTAGGGGGGTGTAAAAAAAAACATTTCTTTAGTCCATTTCTGGTAGAGAATACACTTTCAGAGCAGGTCTTTTGAGTTGTCCATTTGCTGTTTTCACTTTGTTGACACAAACAACACCATCCAGTCCTAGATAGGTTTCTACTATGTGGCCAAGTGGCTAACACAAGGGTGCAGTACTAGAATCTTGGAGTATCACCAAATCGTCAATCTTGAGATTTTATTTTTTGATATACCATTTTGAACGCTGCTGAAGAGTGTTTAATTACTCTTGACTCCAACGGCGTCAAGGCCTGAATACGTTGCCAACATTTCAAACGATTCGTTGGTAAATTCGTAAGACCAGGTTCAGGAACAGATGTCAGAGATGAGCCAATAAGGAAATGACCAGGAGTTAGTGCTATTTTGTCAGATGGATTAGAAGGGAGTGGGGTCAGAGGTCTTGAATTAAAGATAGCTTCAATTTTTGATGTTAAAGTGAAAAATTCTTCAAATGTTAGTATCTCTTGTTGGATTAATCGGTAGAGATGACATTTCATGATCTTCACAGCACTTTCCCACAATCCTCCTTAGTGTGGGACAGCAGGGGGATTGAAGACAAATTCAATGGAAAGAAGGTTGCAAGAATCTAAAACTTTATTCCTATTTTCCATACTTTTGAAAAGTGATTTCAGAAATGAATCTGCTCCAACAAAGTTTGTTTCACAACCATAGTGAGGTTTGCGTGGAAGGCCTCTGCAGGATACAAAACGAGTCTTGGAGATGAGTTGTCGTATGATGACTTGACGACCATCACTAGTAACGGTACATAGAAATACAACAGCAGCATAACCCTGAAGAGATGCATCTGCAAACCTATGAAGTTGAGTATGGCTGTCATTAATCAAAGTTCTTGGAATTGAAATGGTTGAGATGCATGATAATTCTTCAACAAAACTGAGCCAGGAATCAGCTGACTGAGCAGGTAGGGATTCGTCTATGAAATATACTGTATGAAACATTTAGCTTTCATTGTTACAGGAGATAAAAATCCAACAGGATCAAAAATAATGTTAAGAACTAATCTTTTTGTCAGTTTTGTTGTTTTTGTAAGTGTACTGATTTTAATTTCATAGGAAAACTGTCGTAGTTGTTGACCAAAGCAGACCTAGAATACTGAAGTATGTTTGTTACTGACTGAGAGCTGTGAAAATACATTGGTATTTCAGGGTGATCAGTTGGAATGTCTTCCATTAACTTTGGAGAGTTAGACAAGCTGAAAACCACTCTTATGCATTAGCTCAATTAACTCATTATGAACGAAGTTGTAGGGCTTCGCTTCCTGTGTCATGACCACCCACACAGTTATCCATGTAGGTTTGATGCAGGATGATATTCTTCGCAGCTGGGAAAGCATCACCTTCATCGAGGGCAAGTTGTTGTAATGTTTTAATTGCAAGGAACGGTGAACTATTCATACCTATGTTACTTTGTAAACAGATAATGGTTCAGATGTATTTTCTCGCCACAATATCAGTTGATGAAGTTGATCATTGGGATAAAGTTTGATCTGGCAATACATTTTTCTAATATCACAGGAAAGTACAAAGTTATATCTTCAAAAATTCATTAAAATATCATGAACATAATTTTGCAGTTTAGGGCCAAGGAGTAATATATCATTGAGGTAGAGGTGGTTGATTGTTCGACAAGATGCATAAAAACGACATGGAGTTTAGTTGTGGATGAAGTATCTTTAATTCACCCCATAATGCGAAAGTATCATTTCTTACCCCATAATGCGGTAAGAAAAAATGTGGTTCTTTAACGGGAAGATTCACATCACATTTAGTCATGTAGCCAGAGGTGAGGTAATCTTTCATGTAATCATTATACTTTTCTTGAAATAGAGGTTAACTTTCTTTCGAGGGATGTCATTCTTGATTTGGCATTGTTTAACAAGTCACCTAATTCTTTATGATTAGATTTGTAAGGTAATCTTACAACATAGCGTCCATCTTCATCACGAGAATGGGTGCTATCGAAATGATCAATACAATATAACTCATCACCAGAGAGTTTTGAAGACTATGGAGGTTCCTCAAGTTCTCAAAGCCTTTGTAAAGAACTGTAGAGATCAAGGTCATTAATTGACAGAAGTGTTGACAAGTGGTTACTTGTGGTTGTTTCACTGAGACTCACAATCGTAGGTAGGTTATCACCGATGGAGTGAATATCTCCAATAAAAATATTAGCAAATAGTAGGATGTCTATAGGTGCAGTCATATGGAATGAGGAATCAGTTAGACTGTATTTCTGAACAAGAGAAATTACATCAGGATGTATCTGAGTTCATGGAAGAGGTGAGGTAATTTTGTCGAGAAGTACTACTGCATGATTCAAAGCTACGGATTTACCATTAATAGTCCAAATCAATGGGAGTTATACCTTTAGACATGGTGCTGAAGCCAGAAATTCCATCAATAGGGAGTGATGTCTTTGTTCGTCATTCAAGAGTTGGGCTGCATGTTTTGAGATGAAGGAGCATTGGGACGCTGAATCAATTAAACCTCGAAGAATATATGTATGACCTGAGGGAGACTTAACTTTTACAAGTGTAGTGGCTAAAAGCACTGTTGTGTTACACTGAGAGAATTTATCACTTTCATTTTTTTTTTACTTACAATATTGAGATGAATGATTGTCAAGACAATTGGTACATCTTTTCAAATTGAGAAGAGAATAACATTAAATCTTTCAGGAGGAGTTTTCCTTTTAAATGTATGGCAACTATAGACATTGTTGGTTTCATTTCAGCAGAAAAATTTAACTTAATCTTAAGTATTAAAAAACCATAGGTCTACTTTGAAATGGTTTTACATTTTGGGGTAGGCTGAAGCCTTTGTTAGTTTTAAGGTTAGGTGACTTGAAGAAAGGAGTACTTGTAGCATGTTGACTATGACAGAGTGAGGCATCTTCACTATTATTACAAAATTCTTTAAGAAATGTAATCATTTCATTTGCTTGAGGAAATTCAGTGGAATTAACAACATGCTTCGACTCAAATTTTGACAGGGGTTACAATCCATTTTACGTAAAATAAACATGCTTAGCAAATAATTGTTTTCCTTAACATTGTAGTTTGGAACATGAAGGGCTTGTTCATTTTCATTGAATTCATTTAAAAATTATCGTAGATTTTTGATAGATTTGTCAGATATGTTAGGAAGGCCAACAATCTTCTCGCAAGGCGTTATAGGCCACAGTATAATTACCATCAGAAATAAATATTGACTTTATGAGGTGCAATGCTTCACCTTCAAGAGACCTTAACAAGTACTGGTGCTTTCCAGGAAAGCACCAGGAAATCCAATTTTTGGTGTCACCATTGAAGGACTTTAACTCTAACTTAGGTAATTTAATTACACTAAAGGTTGAGGTTTGGTTCAATGTTGATTCATGCACAGAATCATTAGTATCTAATAAGTAAGGGAGGAGAGAAATTTTAGTTTCAATATCTAGTGAAAGTTCTGTAATTTCATTTTGAATTTTAAAAATAGTATAATCATTTTCAGAAAAAATGTCAGTCATCAAGGCTAGGAGCTTGTCAAGATCTTTCTCAACTTAGAGAAGGTTGTTAACTGATGATTCAGTTAAATAAACCTTAAAATTGGTTGTTAAGTCAACAGTTTCATTTGTTTTAACATGTTCATTGATTCTATTTAGTTTATTTAATTGTTCTTTACAACTATTCCCCTATGTTGAAAACCTCATTTTTGCACTGTTAGGCTGTTATAAATACCAAGTTGCTGAATAAACAAAGTAAGTAAAAATACTTAATTACAATGGTAGTTGGGAATAATAGGAGGGAAAGGTAAAAAAATCAGGCTTCAACTTCAAGTTTATTAATGATCTTAATAAATAATAACTTACGTCGATGTCTTATGATTCAATTTGACAAATTTCTCAAAACATTAACATAACCTGAACAGAGGAGTATATAATATTGACTTCAGAGCTTGAACTGGAATGGCGAGGACTTGAATTGGAACAGTGGAGGGATGACTGAATAAAGCTGGCGTGATGTGTGATGGCGTCCTTGACGGCTTCGTTTGAAGTGACGAATGACCGGGACAGTTGAATTTAAAAAGAGGGCTGTAATATTGCACTGATAATGTTTGTGTGTAAAACAATGATCCGGTCAGGTTTTGACCAAAATGATGCGTGAATGTTAAATAAATAAATTGGAGGACCTTTGCGGGTTTTAACAATCAACATCACATTACATCATTTTACATTTATTATGCAAGAGAAAATATAACACGATATTGATGCGCGAAGTGATAAACGATGAATGAATATAACAATGAGTGATCAGATGTAGGTAAAGAGAGTGATCATTATGAGTACAAAGAGTTATAAAATAAAAAATTGAATGTGACGAAACAGACTTGGTGAGAGCTCTTTGTAGCCCAAAGCTTTAGGTCAGGTCTCAGTAAAGGTTTTATAAATAAGTCGTGTATGTCTTTCAATGTTTGTTTGTTAATGTATCATCGTTAAATGAATAAAATCAGTCAGTATTCTGGGCCAAGGATCGAAGATTTGGTAATGGTAATTGTAATATATTGCCTATTATAATAAAATTGTGATATGATTATGATATCAATGATTGAACTAATTTAAAATTAATTAAATTAAAAAAATTTAAATTAGTTTATTTTATTATTTTCAGATGATTGTTACTCAAAATTAACACCTCTTGGTCAGACAATGTCCATATTTCCAGTTGCTCCCAGGTTAGTGCTTTTATTATTTATTTATTTCCAGAAAATACATACAGCTACAGGACAAATCCAAAACAGCTGTATCGAAAAAAAAAAACAATAACACAATGAGTTGATCACATTAACCCTTTGCGCTCGGTTGCAGAGCCATAGCATTATTATTAAATGAATAACTTGAAATGTACTGGTCTGACAGGTCTACTCCCCCCCATTGAATCGTTATATTTGCTTACAACTTTGGGTTTTTTAACCTGTTCTACTAAACCTTTTCTTCATACGACGTATAGTCGTGGTTGAATTGTCATAAAAAGTACTCAGCATTGCTACTAATCTCGTATCTTGCCACAGGACGATGGAAAACTTGTCTTCTTTTGTGAAAGACTTTATATCTCCTTTCCTCATCTTACTCTTTTTCTTACAATTCTTACAGTCTTTCTTTCGTGACCTTACTTCTTTAGGGAGGCCTTTTTGACTGGTAATAATTGTGCCTGTGATATGTATTTTCATATTAAGCAGAGCTGCTGCAAGGTCAAGGTTAGTGTAAAATCTATCCGTGAAGACATGCAATCCTTCTATATGAATGTATATGAATGTTGTAACTTGTTCACTAGGTGTAGAACTCTACGGCTAGTAGCGCCTAGATTCTGTCTTTTCATGCGGTCAGTAGTAATTTTACCAAAATAAGGCACCAATGCACATATACAGTGCAACTTGGTTATTGCGGCCTCGGCTTTAACGTCACCTCGTATATAACGTCATTTATTTTTAGGTCCCGCCAAACTATAGGTATTTACATAGGTAAAACCTTGGATATATCGTCAGTAAATTCTAAAACCTCGTATATAACGTCATGAAAATCGGGCCGAGTTGAAGGCAACACATAGCTAAAAAGAGAAAGTTCGGTCGGTGGTGCAATGTGAGAGCTGCGGCTATTGTTTAGCTACATTCTATTTTTAGAAACTGCATTTTATTGCTGTCTTACCGCTAACCACCCCAACCCCCTCCCACTACCCTATATCCGCTGTCGCCATCATCAAGGTCAGTGTCAGTGACTCATGTCACATCAAAGCACTGTGATGCAGTTTGTACGTACCTACAGTTCGTGCAGCTATCGTTAGTTCAGTGTACGTCTTTTACAGTTTGTTTTTCGTTATTTTAATTTACGAATACAGTATTGAAAAATAATGGCAAGTATTAAGAGAAAGGTTTTGCCGATTAAAGAAAAGGTGTGAGTTATAAGAGCGTGTGAGGAGGGACGTAAGATAGCAGACGTGTGTTCAGGCTTGTTTTTTAAAATCGATTTGAATTCACCAACAGTTGAATTCACCATGTCGAACTTCATTGCAATATTTTCAAATTCGATTTTTTATATAGTATATAGTAGTTCAATCAGTCATAAACATAAACTTTTATGTGTATTTCAAATTACCGTCGATAAATGTCTTAATTTCATGTAAAAAATGTATTTCCCTATTTTTCCATGATTTTAAATTAAAATTATGCAACCTCTTTTATAGTGTCACTCTGATATAGCGTCATTAATTGTGTGGTCCCTTCAATGACGTTATAACCAGGTTCCACTGTATATCCTGAGGCTGAATCAGATAAGACAAATATTTTGATATCCCGTTTGTTTGGTTTTAGCGAATTTCCCATAGGGAAGAAGCTATTACCGTAGGTCTCATGGCAAGAGTTAAGCCCGAGACCATGTTATTTTTTCTTCTTTAGGTGCCCAGAGACCAAAAACAATAGTTGTTAAAATTTATATGTATATATATATATATATATATATATATATATATATTTGTTACTAATGTAAAAAACATTTAAAAACACAGTACCCTTTTTTTTATTGAAATTTATTAAACCAATGTCGGTTTAATAAATTTCAATAAAAAAAAAGGGTACTGTGTTTTTAAATGTTTTTTACATTAGTAACAATTATAATAGTAGCCCTCCTTACCTTAAACAAGAAGATAAATATATATATATATATATATATGTGTCTGTGAACACGATAACTCTCGTAAAAAAGGTCCGATCGAGACCAAATTTGGTAGAGACGTGTATTCCTACAAATGCTCAGACGAGTTCGTAAACCAGACATATCGGTCAATGGGAACGGGTAGTTTGGGGGGGTTTTGTACCCCAAAATGGGGTTTTTTGCGTTTTTCACATGTAATTTCTAAAAATTTCTAATTTTATATTTCACCATTGGAATCAGATTAAAAAACTACACAATTAAGTTCCTTAAAGTTTTTCTCTATCTTCAACGGTTACCGAGATATAAAAAAATCTAAACACAGTACGTTGTATTGTGGGGCTCCAATGTTAATCTTATGGAGGATTAGGAAAAATTAATTTTTCACTTATTATCTAATATTTTTGGATGAAACTTGATATTTAGCTTCATGTGGTTGAGATCTATCCATTTATGCTTAAAAATCATAGTTTATGTGTTTATCATGGCAGCAAACCTGCATACTCTTTTCCCATGTTAATCATATGGAGATTAGGCAAACTCCTTTATTTATGGACAGATGTTGATGAGAGTTGGTATAAATGTTAAAAATAAAATTTTTGATGGTATAAATGCCTACTTTCAGTGTTCCTCACAGCAGCAAACCTACTCACTCTTTCCCATTTTAATCTTATGGAGAATAGGCAAATAATTCTCATTCTTTATCAACAGATTTTGACCAAACTTGTCATATATTATTATTATTATATTATTGATTTGGAAATTCGCTGAGTACGCAGGTCTGCTGCGACGGGGGTATTTCTTTATTGTATACCTTGAAAACAACGCGTCCTTTGTATCCAACCGTGGTCTTGTTGATGCTGACTTTTTTGCCTGGTACAAAAACCTCTCTGAATTTTTTATCTAGATAAGCTACTACATTCCTTATCTTTCCAGAGCGTGTCAATACACCAGCGACTGGTTCAGTGGGTGGTGGACTGACAAAAGAGGGTCCAACACTATTAGCACTATTAGGGTATTAGCACTAAATATCACCACTTCTCTCAACAGCACAACAGGAGAACATCACACTTAACATAACCTTACTTTCCAACATACGTATGGTTTTAGAAGCGGAAATTCATCCGATTCGCTAGTTCATTAATTTGCCGAAAGGGTGCAGCACATCACAAACCTTGCACAAAATATCTAAAAAAGATACAGATTATTATATTTAGTGGCCAGTACTGCTGGCCAACCGACCGCAGCTCAAATTTAATCTTGTCCAGTACCACTGGCCATCACTACTGGACAGTTCATATAAAAATTAATTCAACTTCGGCAAGAAAATGGTTACGGCCAGTACAGCTGGACATCCGAGTGCACAGGACAAGTTGTAAAAAATCATCCGAGCGCAAAGGGTTAAATAAATAGTACATGAAAAATCATCTTGGAATAAGAAAAATTAGGCTTAACTTAACAATTAGAACTAAAACATAAGCTTATTACTAGATGTACAATTAAATACAAATTAAATTATAGTATTACTGTATATTGATAAAAAATGGCTACTGTATAACACAGCCTAAAAAATGAAAAACTAGAGTACCCTATCTATTTGCTTTAGTACAAGATTGAAATTGGAGCAGAATACATCTATAGATTTATGTGAATTCAACAACCGGAAAGCTTTAAACATAGTGAAATTATAGAAATAATTAGTGCTGCAACGGGGCACAAAAAAACTATGGACGGTCTTAAATTATTTCTGGGGACATAAATGTTTATGTTACTTAAAAGAAAGGGGTTATCAATAGAAGTATGTGAAACCTTGTAAATGAAAATTATATTAGCCTTACTTCTTCCTTTAGAAAGGGAATCAAAAGAAAAAATGCTTCTTAAGATAACCGTTGAATAATCTCTAGGGCAAGGAGTGTTGAGTTTTCGAAAATACAGATATCTTAAAAATTTATTTTGAACTAATTCGATCAAATGATTATTTTGAACTTGATTATTTTGACAATGGGTCCCAAATCACCAAACATATTCTAATTTACTCCTAACTAACGAATAATATAGTTTAATGATTGTGTTTGTGGAAATGAAATACTTTGAATTCAGAATTACAAAACCCAACATTTTGTATGAACTGTTAAGAACTCTATTTAAATGAATGTTAAATTTGAAAAATGAATAAAAAATACGCCTCGATCTTTGATTTGAGTTACACTTTGTAGCTGTGACCTACTAATTAAATACAATGAGACGTTTGATTTCTTTTTTGCTTGAATATGACACAGTAAAACATTTTTTAACATTCATAAGACATAAGACTTAAATTTAATTTGAATAAGATTGAAATTTGATTAATAAGATTGAAATTTAATTTCTCAGACTGCCACCGTGCTTCGGAAGGCATGTTAAGCTGTTGGTCCTGGCTACTTAAGTAGTCGTTAGGTCACGTTAGAGGCAGTAGTGCGACCTGAAAACTCTAACATTAGACCTTGGCCAGAAGGTTAAATGGAACTTTACTTTAGCTCCAAAATTGCGTAGAGTCAACATTAATGCAATTTTCATCATTTTTTTAAATACTCCTTATGTGATATATTTATTTCAACCTTAGTACTTTTCCTGAGCTCTTTAAACAGATTATCATGATATTTAGAAAACTTTCTCTTCCTGGCTACTTTATTCTTTAATTTAATTTTACTTATTAAACCATTTGTAAACCAGAAGGGATATTTACTCTTAAATACGTTGGATTTTTTGAGAACACACTGATCAAAAACTTGATATATTGAACTATAGAACTCACTTACAGTCATGTTTATATCATTTATGTTATATAAGAAATCCCAGTTACATTCCTTTAATTTTCTATATAAACTTATATTAGCCTCTTTATAACAGTAATAAGAATTACTAATTTTAATACCTTTTTTTGGTTTGAAAGGTCTTAAAATCTAACTAATAATAATAATAATAATAATAAGTTCTTTATTCTTTCTTTTTAAATACAAACAAATATTACAATATGTACATATATACTCAGAAATGTCCCCGCATAGGCAAAGCCTGTGCGCGGGGGCAGATCCCTAGCGACTATCGCTCTCTAATATTTATGTTGACTGCAGGGAACAATATTTTAGTTAGTAAAATATTTGATAAAAACAAAAATAAAAGAACCATTAATCATGCGGATGAAGGCTAAATTATAAAATAAGTTAATTATATAAACCAAACTAGATACTTTAAGAGCTACAGAAAACGTACATGCGCAACATGCAATCACATCCACACTATTATCAGACAATCCCTTTCAATCTACATTCTCTGCACATGCACATTCAAAAATACATGCACCCAACCTTACGTCCTCATTCGAATACAACATTCAAAAACATGCACATTCATTCGATTTGAACTTAATTAACAATGCAAGATGAAATGCATTGAGTGGCAACAGAGGACTATCTTTCATTATATTTTGAGGTGTTAAGAGATATTTGAAAAGTTCAGGATTCAGTTTTAATCGGACATTTGGCATCAGACTTTTGTAGCACCCTGATTGGTTTAGTCACACAGCTCTACTCCTTTTACAAGCTGTGACACCAAGCTCCTTAAATTTTATGAGCCTAGAAAGACCCTTCCAAGAATTTTCAACGTACTCTGACTCTGTGTTGGGCAGTTGTGCCAGACATGTATAGCAGACTTGACATCATCCTTGCAGTATTCAGTTTTTTGAAATTGAGTCTGTCTGTGTGGGCCGTGTCCTGCCAGAAGTCCCACCAATAGGCTGCTGATCCCTTTGAAGAGCCTTAGCAACTCTCCTTCCTGAACAGTTTGTTCAACATCTTAGACTGCCTTAGGCTGAGGCTGATCACACCTCCCTCTTTTTGTCCTCTTCCCAGCCTCGTAGCTTAGCTTAGCTTAGCTCGTAGCTTTGCCTGTAATAATATAAGAACAGCAGATTAAATAAACTGGCTTATGAATTACGGGTGAATCTCCACTATGAAATAAAATCTTTCAATTAGTAATGGCGTAATGCTCGTTAGTCCACTGTTCCATGGTAGCTGAAACTACGGAATTGGAAATGACTTGGAAGAGAACTTCAAAATGCTGCACTAACCACGACCCTCGACAACATTGCTGCCGACTGTACGCAAATGAAAACTGTCAGGTTTACCTGCTGCCCCCTGTATTATAAAAAATTATGTTTATTAGAGACGTGTTATTTTTCTGTTATTGCAAATATCTGAATCAGAAAATTATCCAAGAGCCCTAACTATCCGATCCAAAAAATTCTCTATCTGCACACCTCTAATTATGTCTTTTACCTTATTTATTTATTATTTGCCAGTTACCTTTTATTATAATCCTTGAATGAAAATCTGGCACGTATCCACAAAAAAAGTCTAATTTTCACTGGCATGCAGTGAATTTCTCCTCTGTAAGCATGTTGTGTTAATCCTTGATCTGGTACGTAGAATTTCATATGGACCCATTTTCAATGCTTTTATTTAGACATGGGTTCTTTAGAGCCATATATTTCAATTTCTGCTATACTAAGTTTATACTATTGTATTTTTCCTTTTTCTGAAGATTTTCGAAATAATAAAGAAAGTTCATTTATTCAAGAAACATTTTCATTTACATGTGAAAAAGATTGAATTGATCTGAAATATTTTTTAAAAGTAGATTTTTAACAAAAAAACTAAATAATTAAATATTTTGTTTCGAAGACGGATAAAAGTTTTGAAATATGAATTTTTACACGAATAAGTAGGTGCCTAAATAAAATATATATTTACCATTATGTGTGTGTAAAACAACAATTGTATAAAAAGTTAATTATTTATAACTATATAACTAAAAAATAAAGTTTTTCTTCCTAACGAAAAAAGGCTAAAAATAAGGTTAAAAATATACGGTATCTGTGGACTGTCACATCCTTTCTCCCTTAAGCAAATTGAAATACCCCTTTGCAGCACACCTGCGTACTCAGCGAATTTCCACCTCAATAATATGGCAATAATAATATAAGTATTTGACAAATTGATCAATCAATACCTGCTGATAAATTCCTATTCTCCGTAACATTAACATGGTAAAGAGTATGCAGGTTTGCTGCTTTAAGGAACACTGAAAGTAGGCATTTTTACCATAAATTATTTTTATTTTGACGATATAACAAGTTTTATCATACATAAAGGAGTTTGCCTATTCTCCATAAGATTAACATGGGAAAGAGTATGCAGGTTTTCTGCTGTGAGGAACACATAAACTATGATTTTTAAGCATAAACATATTCATCCCATTAACATGAAGCTAAACTAACCTAACCTTAAGAGCTAAGAGCTAAGAAGCTAACCTTTGGAGATAAAGAAAAACTATAAGGAACTTAATTGTGTAGTTTTTTAAGCTGATTCTAATCGTGAAAGATCAAATTTAAAAATTTTGAAAGATAAAATTTGGAATTTTTAAAAATGGTTTACGAACTGTTCCGAGCAAATGTAGGAATACACGTCTCTACCAAATTTGGTCTCAATCGGACCATTTTTACAAGAGTTATCGTGTTCACAGACATATATATATATATATATATAAATCTTAACGACTATTGTTTTTGGACTCCGTGCACCTAAAGACGAAAAAATGTCATGGTTCCCGGCTTAAGTCTTGCCATGAGACCTACAGTAATAGCTTCTTCCCTATGGGAAATTCACTAAAAAATTCATAAATTTAATAAAACTATCATCTTGTTCAAAGTGTGTTTGGATACCAGCCAAAAATTTCCTGTGTCATCATAAACAATCATCCAATTTCCTAAACCAACAACAACAGAAAACAAGTTAAAATAATTATTAGAATATTTGGAGAGAGAAACAACCCTCCCCCCTCAGTAATACCAAACTTTTTTGAATGGGTGTCGTTGTGTAACTATATACTGCATACCAAATTTCATAGAAAGTGGTATTTTGATTTTTTTTTTAACAACATTGGTCGATTTCAGACAACTAACTTGTGTTTAACATGGACTGTAAATAATATAGATTTTTGTCTGGAATTGTTAGAATAATAAATAAGCAATAATAAATAAGTAAAAATATCATGCTTCTATATTGATAGGTTTGCCAAAATGCTGTGCCTCAGTCACCAGTCTGGTTTACTAAACTACACCCTGGCAATTGTTGCGGCCCTGTCGGTCCAGGAGTTCTTACTGTCTGGAGAGAAACACTGGTTGAAGGTGCGACGTCAATGGGCTGGAACCGGAAACTCTCTTTTACTTGGTTGGTTAACATGAAATAGTGAGAAATAAATTAAATGTTTGAAAATACCTTTAGTTGTCTGATAATATATTGAATGTAGTAAGTGTTCTGCCATTTTTATATTATGATTACAATTAACTATCTATTTATATGCCCAATCAAGTTTTAATTCATGTTGTGAAATGATTTATATAACATTTTTCTCTGACAACTTTTGAAGTTTTAGTACAAATAAAATTACTGCTAATTTATTTAAAGTAATCCGTAAGTATAAAGTGAGAATCCGTAATAGCCAGATAATTAGAGAAACACGTCATTAATAAAACAATACCACTGTATCTGAAATTTTTAAAAAACAATATTAAGTGTGTTTTACTGAAATAAATTAATAAATTGTTTAAACTAACTACAGTTGCAGATAAATGAAACCCTTATTTTATGGTATATTTAGTCTGTACTGCATAATAGTGGTGGAGCTCATAGAAGACATATTGTTTTTTTTTGCTCACCCGATTCATAATATGAATATATCTAATTACAGAATGACACTGACCTACCCTGTTGGGTATTAAGCTTTTTTACTGACAAGAATTAGCTTGTTTGTTTTTCAGGTTCATTAAATAATAGCCTAATACCTGGTGACCGAGCTTTGCTCGGATAGAATAAGATATGTATTATACAAGTTAGTTAGCAAAATTAAAACACGTTTATTACTCAATGAAAACATTTTTATGGTTTAAATAAAACCGATTTTATACACCGTAATTAATATAGCACAAACACTGAACAAAAAATATAGTCACCGAGCGGGGATCAATCTCATAACTTCCGATACTTGAAACCCACACGATACCACTGAGCTATGGCGTCGGCCAAGTTAGAGACATCGTTTATTTAATTATCCATATAGTTATTATTAGCCTGTGAGCAACTGATTTTGTTAGAAACGGAATGAGGATTGAAAAGCAAAAGCAATAAATTTAATTTACACTAAATAATTGGTTTGTAATAGTGACTTCAAGCAATATAGCCTAATGAATACGTTTTCTATCAAAACACAAAAGATTTTGGATATACTTTTCTCTGCTTTTATTTCACACAGCTGTTTTACCCTTTAGTTTTTACGAATTGTTTAGTAATTAAACAATTTTTCATTTATACATAAAATAAATATGGATACAAAACCTCTATTCACATAGTCTTCACCACCATCTTCAATCAAGAACCGTCAAACGGTTATAAACAGATGTTTTTAATTGTATTGTTTACATTTGATTCTCCATAAGTGTAATGTAAAATTTTCAAAACAAAATAATATTACATAATATTTAATTGAAAAATGAAAAATTTTCATATATCGGAAATTTAGTTGATTTTCCCAAGTTCCAATAGTAGTATGTAAATGCAGGTTCTGGATCAATTTATAGACAAGGTTTTTGTATGTGACTTTCAGACGACCTGTTCATTTTAATCTCTTTATGTGTGTGTCAAATAGTTTCTCTAAGTAGAATATGACTTTTTCTCGTATTTTGACTCTTTCAGCCCTAGATAACGTTACATTTTATGAAAATTCCTTTTTATGCAAATTTTTATTTCTTGTTGCGTTATTATAGTAAATCGAGGGCTAATATTTTACATGCACCATCTTTTTATAACCATAAGTGAGAATACGTAATAATGTTGCAACTAATACATCATTTTGAAAATGTTAGTTATTTTCAGTAAGCAGTAAGAAAATTACGGTTCTGGTCAAGATATAACCAAGGTTTTCGTATGTGACTTTCAGACGACCTGTTGTATTAATATGTTTATGAAGAATATAGTGCAAATAACTTAGTTTTTAACTTTTTATGACTTAAAAAATAATTTAAAAAAATATTAAATATTTTTAGTTCTTTTACATATTTCTTGAACGAGATGTTCTCAAAGACTGAGAGTACCGTACCATACGGATTTTTGAAGATCTATAACTTTGTTAAAATCACTTTTTATCGTAACTCATTCCCTTCATTCCTAGAAAAAGTTTTTTTTTTTAATTATTACCATATTACATTATAATAGTACATAGAGCACTAATATTTCGTTAAAACATCACTTTAATCACCCTTAAGAAGTAAACGTAACAATTTTACAACAATTTTAATGAAGAAATGAAAACTTATTAAATATGGGAAATTTAATTGATTTTCCTTAACCTCTGGATGGCTTTAAGTACATGGAATTAGATATAATATCTACAATTACCAGAAAATCTACAAATTGATCCCTCCCTACATCAATCACTTATATTATAATTGTATTACGACAACTCAGATAAAAAGCTTTAATCAATCTCGGCATTGCTTTAACAACAAAGACGACAATATAGTACTGATATAATAAAATAATTGTTTAAAAGCGATTCTGCCGACACCTATAAGGGGAGCGAAGCGAGTATATATATATATATATATATATACAAACCTTGCTCTTATTATAGTATTGAATGAACAAAGGCAGCCGGGCCCAGTATGGAACCATCACAAGACTACTCAGGATTGAACCAGTGACCTATAGATTTAGTTTCGCTTCCACGTTTCAAGGATCATTCATTTGAAAATAATCTGGTGTAATGGCACAGGTGATGTGATGGTGCTACTGAGGGCGGTTGGCGCAGCTGAGTATGCCAACATCAACGGAGATCTGGAGAAGTTCTGCACAGCACATGGACTCCGTCACAAGGCAGTGGTGGAGTGTCGCAAGTTGAGGCTGCATTTAACCAATCAGATCAACAATCAATTGCCTGGATTGTCGTTGGTAGTGGATCCAAAAATGACTCCTCCTACAGACATACAGGTCAGTCGAACTATAAAAATGTATCAGAGAAGAATGTTGAAAGCATGTACAAACAGTACTAAGTTAACTTATTTTGGAAATATTAAATCAAGTTTATGCTACTAAACCATTATTAGTTTATAAACAGGTTTTTTTAAACAAAAAGAAGAATTCAACTAAATTGAAGTTCAAGAAGTTGTGATGAATGTGGATGGAAAAGATCTGAATAGAAGATCTGAAGACAATCACCAACACCAGAAATGGGAAACTATACATTTCTGGTCGTATGTCTTACTACCAGCACACCACCTAAAGCTGAAACTAAAACATCCCACAATGGCAGAAAATATCACAACTTACTGCCTCTAGGCAATTCATTGATCATGCATGTCCTTGTCATGATCAATGACTGGCCTTGTGTTATTTGACCAAGCAGTTCGGTAATCTTGGCTGAAAAAAGTGGAATACCTTTTTTTGTTCTGATATTAATTAAAAAAAAACATTGGCTCTATGATTAACAGGTTTGTACAAGAAGAAGAATTAATTAAGGAAGCACAAAGAAGAATTAAATTAAATTGAATTGCTAATTCAAGAAGCCATGATGAATGAGGATGAAAAAGATATGCAATGAAACAAGACACTCATCATTGGTAGTAGAAACAAAAAACCCGGTGCCCGGAATGAGAGACTGTGCGAAGTAACGCTGGGTTAAATGCCTAGTAAAAGTAAAAACAAATCTTAACTCTACCTACAAAATGTAACACCCATTCCCATCTCACCAAATCCAAGATTTTTGAGTGGTTGTTAAACAACCCTTGTAGGATGTCGATGAACTTTTTGGTCTTCTCAGTTTTAACATTGTTTTTAATGTGGGTAATTTTTCAATTTCATTATGGATAGCCCCGGATCATAAAATGCAATAAATAATGGTTTAAGTACCTGCCTTAATGATCCTGTTTTGCAAGGGATTCACCACGACCGTTTCATGCCTGGTAAGCACATCATCAGGTGTGCATAAAGTTGAATATAACACTCGAGGGTGAGGTCGTCTTATTCACAGAGATGACACAAGGTTTACACATACTCACATAAACGACATAACATAACATAAACGACATGGACATGACGTATAATTTACTTGGCCAAGATTCAATACTGCGATACGCGTCACAGCACCGGTAGCGAGTGAGTCACGACTGACGGAGATCTGTATAATTTCTAAATTTGTGTTTATGTCAGTGTAATTGTGATTAGAATTGATTAAATGGTTAACAAAGACAGATTTTGTATTTATTCTAGGGAGATGCTCCTTGAAACGAGTTTTAAAAGAACATGCTGTCTGGCCAATGTAGAAGCTGAGACAATTGTCACACTTTATTTTGTAGATACCGGTCCTGTTATCTTTATCTGTGTTATTTCTCTTTTGTTTCCTTAATAAATTGGACAATTTGTTGGAAGTTTTAAAAGCTATTGTTATGTTATTTTTACACATTTCTTTGGACAGTGTGTTGTTCAAAACAACGCCATATTCAGCACTGACATTTTTTTGGACTGCCTATTTATTATTTTGTCAATTCATTATCTTGTCTATTTATTATTTATTAAACTATAAACCTCTGAAATATGTAGCAACCAATGTAAGGATCAAGTTAATTCAGAATGACGCCGTTGTCACGAAAGCTGATAAGGGGAACTGCACGGTCATCCTCAACCACCCCCGTCGCAGCAGACCTGCGTACTCAGCGAATTTCCAAATTAATAATTTAATATATGACGTTTTATAAAAATATGTCCATAAACATGAGAATTATTTGCCTATTCTCCATAAGATTAACATAGGAAAGAGTGTGCAGGTAAGCTGCTGTTAGGAACACTGAAAGAAGTCATTTCTACCATGAATAATTTTTATCTTATTATTTATACCAAGTTTCATCAACATCTGTCCATAAATAAAGGAGTTTGCCTATTCCCTATATGATTAATATGGGAAAAAAGTATGCAGGTTTGCTGCCATGATAAACACATAAACTATGATTTTTAAGCATAAATGGATAGATCTCAACCATATGAAGCTAAATATCAAGTTTTATCCAAAAATATTGATTAATATGGGAAATATTAATTTTTCCCTATCCTCCTTAAGATTAACATTGGAGCCCCACAATACAACGTACTGTGTTTAGATTTTTTAATATCTTGGTAACCGTTGGCGATAGAGAATAACTTTAAGGAACTAAATTGTGTAGTTTTTTAAGCTGGTTTAAATCATTGAAGATAAAATTTAAAAACTTTTTAAATTACATATAAAAAAAACAAAAAACTCATTTTTGGGGTAGAAAACCCCCCCAAACTACCCGTTTTGATTGACCGATATGTCTGGTTTACAAACTCGTCCGAGCAAATGTAGGAATACACGTTTCTACCAAATTTGGTTCCGATCAGACTATTTTTACCATTTTATATATATATATATATATATATACTTTTTTTAATCTATATAGTTCACCGTTAAGGACTACTGTTATTTTAACTATACTTAATATATACATGTATAAATATAAATTTTAACGACTATTGTTTTTGTTCTCTGGGCACCTAAAGAAGAAAAAATAACATGGTCCCGGGCTTAACTCTTGCCATGAGACCTTAATAGCTTCTTCCCTATGGGAAATTTGCTGAAACAAAATAGATGTGGTCAGTAGAGTATCTGACATTGCATTTAAGAACCCACTAATAATGGATCTTTGGATATCGTTAACCTGTTTACTAATTTACCAGATGATGAGACTATCAGAATTCTAGAAGCTAACCTGAAAAAATTCTTTCTTAACAACAGAAGCCAAAAACCAATCATCATACTAACCAGATGTGTCATGAAACAAAATTATTTCACTTTCAAGAATAGGTTCTACATTCAGAATGAGGGCATAATTGGGATGCCCCCTCTCTAGTATCCTTTCTGAATTTTTCCCTTAACCACTTCGAAAATACTTATTTATGGTCTGATTCAAACCGTCATAAAACCAAAATTATACATTACAGCAGGTACATATGACACTTTCGTTGTATTTAATGGTAACGAAAGACAGATTTAACTACTTTGCAATTATATAAACACCATCCACAATAACATGAAATTTACCCCGGAAGTTGGAAGAGAATAAATCACTAAACTTTTTAGACCTCACCATAAATAGAACAGATACTGGATTTGATTATAAAATATATAGGAAACCGACTACTTTAAACCAGACCATTCACATATCTTTGCACCATCCACACAACCACAAAATTAGACGCCTACAACAGAATAATGAAGTGGAAATATTAAAACACATTGCAATTTCTAACGGATATAAAATCTCATTGACAAAATAATAAATAGACAGTCCAAAAAAACAAACGAAGAGGAGGCTACAGAGAATAAGATGTATGTCAGTGCTGATTATGGCGTTGTTTTGAACAACACACTGTTCAAAGAAATGTGTAAAAATAACATAACAATAGCTTTTAAAACTTCCAAAAAATTGTCCAATTTATTAACCCATTCCCGTCTAATAACGTACATTGTACGTCAGCGTACTTCGCTAGACAGATGTCTAATGACGTGCGCCGTGCGGGCCGCGGGGTGGTTATGAGCAAACAATGTGCGTTGCCTGCTTATATTTCGACGTAGTTCTTTTTTCCGCCGTTAGGTGTTCTAGTGCATTTCTCATCCGATAGATGGTGTTGGCATCCTCTTTTATCATCTTATTTAGTGTCAAATGTTCCGTATTGACAGTAAATTATTTTCTCGTTCGCATAATTCGTTTAGCGATTGTATTTATTGACGATAATACAGTTATAATTATTATTATTTAAAGATTTATCATTAACTATTGATTACTGCAGGTAACTGGAAGTAAATCTGCCAAGTGAAATGAAGGAATCTTTTGAAAATAAAATAAGATTTGACAAAACAAAAGTACCTACTTTTTTCTAGAGCTTGGAACTGGTGAAAAAGTACAGTAATAATTTTTTTCTTGTTAAAAGTGATTGTATACTCAGTTAAAGAGTATAAGGAACAGGGCAAAGAAATCAAAACATATAATTCATGAAGTTACTGTTAATTCTTTCACGCTAATAGTGACGCGCAGTCGTAGTGAATGAGGCTCGATTTTCGTTCAGCCCGGGTGGCCTCAGGCGTCGACCGTTCTGCCCGACGGGAATGGGTTAAGGAAACAAAAGAGAAATAACACAGATAAAGATAACAGGACCGGTATCTACAAAATAAAGTGTAACAATTGTCCCAGCTTCTACATTGGCCAGATGGCATGTTTTTTTAAAACTCGTTTCAAGTACAGTAGAACTCCAATTATCCGAATTAATGGGGACCGGGACCCATTCGGATAATCAAATATTCGGATAATCGGAGTTGTTTAAAAAGATTGTCATTAGAGACAAAAAAAGCTCGTTTTGATATTGCACTATTTTTTTATTGAATTAAATGTAAGAAACATGATATTTTCACATTTGTTAAATATAAATAAAATGTACTTACATTTTACCCACAAACACTGGCTTCGCGGGGGGAAGAATAATAGCGCACTTAGACTTTTTTTGGACAAATTTTTTTCTGAAAGTGATTCGGATAATCGGTGATTCGGATAGTCGGAGTTCGGATAATTGGAGTTCTACTGTAGGTGTGTGGATAGTGAATTATTTTTTCGGATCGGATTCGGATCGGATAGCTCAGATTCGGATCGGATCCGGATCGAATAGTTTGGGTTCGGATCGGATAGTTTTCGGATTCGAATACTCACAATAAAAAAGTGAAATCAGACTTATCTAAGAATAAATTAGGAAAAAATCAATAAAATGTTTCCAAAATTATTAAATGGTAAACTTACATAAAAAATCATAAATTCTTCATAGGATGAACAACAAAACTAAAATTTTTACTTCACTGCATTTAAAATTAATAATAATAATAAGTTTATTCCATCAATAAATACAAATTTACAAAATAACAATTACCAGTAACAAATTTTAATATGGCGTAATTCACAAATTAAATCAACAGAAACCTTATAATTCGCAATTAAATGACATCAACTTTCTACTAATTCATCAATTCATTCTACTAATAATCAACTAATTCTCAATTTTATTTCACGATTCAATTATTTTATTTATTACAATGATAAAAACAAATCACCATTAACAAATAATTCAGATTTGACAGACGCCGTTGGCTCGATGCCATAGGCTATCTGCATATCGGCAAGGGCAGTGACAGTCGACAGTACAGATGCTATCAAACAAAGGCCTGTGTGCAGGCGCAGAGTTGGAATATTTGGCAGATAAAATACCCCGATCGGCTGTGTAACAATATTGAAACCCGTGAAATTATGGTACCTCGTCGTAATCTAGTAAGTTATTCATCTTAAAATTATCTAAAAATGTAAAACTAATAACGCTTAAATTCATTTAACAAAGATAAAATGTAGATTGAAAACAAGGGGAAAATTTGTTGGTTATGTGAACACTGAATGACGAAATAGGCCAAATGTAAATTTGGCAACACTTTATCGTATTGCTCAAACCCGGAGTAGTTGAGAATGCGATAACTAAACAATTGATTGTCTACGTAGACGATCAGAATGAAGTAGTATTATTTTTGCCGGAATCCCTGTTGCAAAACGAGCTATTATGATGGTTTGTTACCAGTAACATTAAATCAACAATTCAAGTTTTTTCGTAGCCGAAATGAAATTTTATATGGAACAATATCAAACCGCAATCTGATACTCGGTGCAACTATCGATGACGCTATGCTTTGTATTTAAAAATGCAATATCGTTTGAACTGGCGGTTACTTAAATGGGTAGTTGAAGAATCGAATAATCATACCGCATCCTCGGACCGCCCAATGACGTTCTTACATTCCGATTGGATATGAATTGCGTAATTTCGTCATCTGCGGTCGTCATTCATCATTCGAATCGCTATAAGTGTATCGCGTCTACCAGTCAACGACATTGTTTTGATGAAAGACTACGTAATTTCGTCGTCTTATCAAGGTTTAAGCAAAAATTATTCCAGCTTCGTGGGTATTAACTCGACGAAAATCTCGTTGTTTTTGTTCAAATTGCTGTATTATACAGTCTATCCGAAAATTCGGATATTTATCGGATCGGATCGGATATCTTAAATACATTCGGATCGGTTTCGGATATCCGATCCGATCCAAATCCGAACCGAATTGTCGGATATCCGCACACCTCTAGTTTCAAGGAGCATCTCCCTAGAATATATACAGAATCTGCCTTTGTTAACCATTTAATCAATTCTAATCACAATTACACTGACATAAAAACAAATTTAGAAATTATACAGATCGTGACTCACTCGCTACCGGTGCTGTGACACGTATCGCAGTATTGAATCTGGGCCAAGGAAATTATATGTCGTGTCCATGTCGTGTATGTTAATGTGTGAACCTTGTGTCTTCTCTGTGAATATGACGACCTCACCCTCTAGTGATATATTCAAATTTATGCACACCTGATGGTGTGCATACCAGGCACGAAACGGCCTGGTACATGCAACCTATTTATTGGTTAATTTTTAACTTTCAATTGTGTTGTTAACACATGTAAAATTTTTATCCTTATTACATATTTTTATAAAGTCTTTACTACCGGCAGTGCCATATACATTTTAAATTATTAAATGCTAAACCATTAAATGTTAAATTTTAAGTTAGTTACTATTATATAGTTTTATTCACTTTTTAATTTTTTATTTGTTAATTGATTCATGGGCTCATGAATGTCAACAACTTATTATCAACTGTAGAGAAGACACACACTCTTGTCCTTATCAAAAATACATTATTGGTTCTTTTTGCTTAAGAAATTCGCAAGAGAGGGAACTTACTGAATTTTGATTAAGAAGATAAAATAATGATTTATACAAGGGCCGTCAGAAAGTAACCTCCGATTGGTCACAGTGCGGGTAGTGGAATGAGTAGTGATACCATCTTTGCATTCTGCATACCATCATAATTCTGCAGCAGCTATTCATCATGAGCTTTGTGCCGTGTACGGATGAAGAGTTATGAGTGAAGGAGTTGCCTGTGAATGGGTATGTTTAATTTAAAAGTGGACGAAAAAACATTTATGATGAAGAGGAGAGTGGCAGGCCATCATTGGTCACTGACGATCTTCTTCAGATGGTTGATGCAAAAGTTAGTGAAAATCGACGTATCACAATTCTGAGTTTTCTACTGATTTTCCACGGATTTCCAAGACTGTCTTGTACAAGCTAGTGACAGCAAGATTGGGTTATCATAAGTTCTGTGCACGATGGGTACTCCAAATTCTTACTGACCACCAGAACACTCAAAGAATGGGCTCTGCAATAGACTTTCTGTCACGTTATGAGGACAAAGGAGAACCATTGTTAAACAGAATTGTGACCGGTGACGAAACCTGGATTAAGTACGTGAACTCTGAAACAAAAGAACAATCAAAGATGTGGGCACATTCAAAATCGCCTACCAAACTAAAATACCCCCGTCGCAGCAGACCTGCGCACTCAGCGAATTTCCAAATCAATAATATAATAATAATATATGACAAGTTTTATAAAAATCTGTCCATAAACATGAGAATTATTTGCCTATTCTCCATAAGATTAACATGGAAAAGAGTGTGCAGGTTTGCTGCTGTGAGGAACACTGAAAGTAGTCATTTCTACCATAAATAATTTTTATCTTAACATTTAAACCAACTCTCATCAACATCTGTTCATAAATAAAGGAGTTTGCCTATTCCCTATATGATTAATATGGGAAAATTAACATCATCATTATCATGGCAGGTTTGCTGCCATGATAAACACATAAACTATGATTTTTAAGCATAAATGGATAGATCTCAACCACATGAAGCTAAATATCAAGTTTTATCCAAAAATATTGATTAATATGGGAAATATTAATTTTTCCCTATCCTCCTTAAGATTAACATTGGAGCCCCACAATACAACGTACTGTGTTTAGATTTTTTAATATCTCGGTAACCGTTGGAGATAGAGAAAAACTTTAAGGAACTAAATTGTGTAGTTTTTAAAGCTGATTCCAATAGTGAAATATAAAATTAGAAATCTTTAAAAATTACATGTGAAAAACGCAAAAAACCCCATTTTGGGGTACAAAACCCCCCCAAACTACCTGTTCCCATTGACCGATATGTCTGGTTTACGAACTCGTCCGAGCATTTGTAGGAATACACGTCTCTACCAAATTTGGTCTCGATCGGACCATTTTTACGAGAGTTATCGTGTTCACAGACACATATATATATATATATATATATATATATACATATATACATATATATATATATATATATTTGAGTTGGTAAATGAGGGCTACTATTAATATTAAATAAAAAATACACCACTTATTAATACACATTTATTAATACACCACTTGATAAAGGACTGAAGTCTGAAACATGTTGTGAATTTTTAAATAAAATAATTTCTCAAAAAAAAAAAAAGGGTACTAAGTTATGCATAATTATTTAATATATATATATATATATATAAATTTTAACGACTATTGTTTTTGGTCTCTAGGGACCTAAAGAAGAAAAAATAACATGGTCCCGGGCTTAAGTCTTACCATGAGACCTACGGTAATAGCTTCTCCCCTATGGGAAATTCGCTAAAAAGCCCGACAAGATTCTTGTGCCGGAAAGCTGATTTTTGGGATGCCAAAGAGGTGTTGTTGGTTGAATTCATGGAGCGTGGGACGACCATTAATCAAGACGTGTACTCTGATACACTAAAGAATTTACGACAGGATATACAGAACAAACGCCATGGTATGCTGACTTCTGGTATAGTTTTTTGGCACGATAACGCCCGGCCTCACTCTGCTCGCAGAACAACAGCCCATCTTGATTCCTTCAACTGGGACGTTTTCAACGATCCAACTCACTTCCCAGATCTGGCGCCAAGTGATTATCACCTCTTTATGCATATGAAAAAATGGCTTGGGTCCCAGCCCTTTGATGACGACGAAGAGCTCAAAGATGCGGTCACAGGCTGGCTCGAGGCTCGGGCGGGTGATTTTTATTCAGAAGGAATTTCAAAGCTTGTGAAGAAGATATGATAAGCAATATTGAAATATTTTTATTTAACGCCCGGCCTCACTCTGCTCGCAGAACAACAGCCCATCTTGATTCCTTCAACTGGGACGTTTTCAACGATCCAACTCACTTCCCAGATCTGGCGCCAAGTGATTATCACCTCTTTATGCATATGAAAAAATGGCTTGGGTCCCAGCCCTTTGATGACGACGAAGAGCTCAAAGATGCGGTCACAGGCTGGCTCGGGTTTGATGAAAAAAAGTTTTATCAATATTAAAAGGGTATTTTAAACTCAAATTAGGTTGTTTTAGAGTGCTGAGCTCAACGGTGTGTAGCAGCCAAAGTTACCTTAGCGTGTGTGGTTGTGTAGTTGGGGGGTTAAAACTGACATTCAGCTAAATTTTGACACTATTTGTAATTTCAATGATCTTCACAAATATGATTCTTATTCTGAAACATAGTCATTTATGAACAGGCAAGACAGCTTCGTCAAATAGTACTGGCGGGCATGGTTGATCAGGTGGCTTGTAAACTGACAGATGCGGAATTGACATCCCGAGGACTGCGGAAGGGAAAACCTGTCTACCAAACACCTGAAATGGAAGAGGTCAGTGGTAATCATTATGTAATAAAAAGCCATCAAGAAACCATAATTATAATATACTGACAGCCGAAAGATTTAAAAATGTTCAAATATCCTTTAGTTCTGAATCCCAAATTTGATGTCTATGTTAAGTCTTTTCCATTAAGATAGTGTTTTTTTTTACTCACTTGGCAGGTGAGGATGACCAGGATACCAATTGAACCAACTACAGAGCAATTATTATATGTTTATTTCTTATGGAAACATGCAATACGAATTAATATATATACATAAAACAATAATAATATACAATAATAACAATAATAATATATACCTATAAAACAATGGATTAATGGAGGCCCCCTTCTACTTATTTATCATGAACAATATATCAATATCAATATAATTTAAATATACATGAAAGCATTTCACTATGTATAAAGAGGTCCATCAAATATACAGCAATGTTGAATAGATTCACATAATAAAAATTGATTTGAATAAATTGTTTTCAATGAATTGTTTAATCTACCGTATTACTTATTTATTTTGTCTGAAAATCATATAAATATATGTATCACTTGATTTTTTTTGTATTTTGATATGTCTCAACCTTTTACAAAATGAGGTCTACAACCTTTTATAAAATGATAAAGAGCCAACTTTTTATAAAGTCAGGAGATTTTCTCTTTGAGGAGGGTGAGGTTGGTCTCGACAAACGTAGAGTGGTCTTCTGCCGGTGGTGTCGGGATCCGCTCCTGCCGCTCGTCCTCTCGTACTTGGCCTCTTCCTAGGTCCTCGTTGCTGCAATGGAAGGAAGTCGGGAAGTCGGATGATGGATCTGGATATAACGGGGAGCTACTCAGTCCACCCCCAATCCAGTCCTTTCCTCATCAGGGTTCCTTCCACACTGCATGCCTCTTCGTTTCCCCCCAAAACTTTTCTTCCTCCCCCCCTAATTTTGAATAGTGACATTATCAAAGAAGTTAAAAGTGCATAGTAAGCCTTTTAGCGAATTTCCCATAGGGAAGAAGCTATTACCGTAGGTCTCATGGTAAGACTTAAGCCCGGGACCATGTTATTTTTTCTTCTTTAGGTCCCTAGAGACCAAAAACAATAGTCGTTAAAATTTATATATATATATATATGTCTGTGAACACGATAACTCTCGTAAAAATGGTCCGATCGAGACCAAATTTGGTAGAGACGTGTATTCCTACAAATGCTCGGACGAGTTCGTAAACCAGACATATCGGTCAATGGGAACGGGTAGTTTGGGGGGGTTTTGTACCCCAAAATGGGGTTTTTTGCGTTTTTCACATGTAATTTTTAAAGATTTCTAATTTTATATTTCACTATTGGAATCAGCTTTAAAAACTACACAATTTAGTTCCTTAAAGTTTTTCTCTATCTCCAACGGTTACCGAGATATTAAAAAATCTAAACACAGTACGTTGTACAGTATTGTGGGGCTCCAATGTTAATCTTAAGGAGGATAGGGAAAAATTAATATTTCCCATATTAATCAATATTTTTGGATAAAACTTGATATTTAGCTTCATGTGGTTGAGATCTATCCATTTATGCTTAAAAATCATAGTTTATGTGTTTATCATGGCAGCAAACCTGCATACTATTTTCCCATATTAATCATATAGGGAATAGGCAAACTCCTTTATTTATGAACAGATGTTGATGAGAGTTGGTTTAAATAATAAGATAAGAATTATTTATGGTAAAAATGCCTAATTTCAGTGTTCCTCACAGCAGCAAACCTACACACTCTTTTCCATGTTAATTCAAATGTCATTGTGGAAAGATTTGGTATGAACCTAGAGTAATAAGTGACTAGTCTAAGAAATCGTCTCACTTCATCGACGTTAGATGGCCTTGATAGATTTTGGATAGCACTAACTTTAGCTGATTATTTACTGATCTTATTGAATCCAACTACATTTCCCAGGTATTCAATACTTTCACAGAAGAAGGAGCACTTATTTCTGTTAAGGTGAATATCGAATTCAAATATACGCTGGAAACACCTTTCAAGATTGTAACAACACTCCTCGAACTTTGTACCTTTAACAACAATATCGTCCAAATACGCTTCTGTCTTAGGAAAGCCCATGAGAATCTGACTCAAGATTCGGTTAAACTCAGATGGAGCTGTTTTTATCCCGAAACTAAGTCTGTGAACTCGAAATGTGCCTCTATGTAGTTTGTATGTTACTGCTTTCCTCATCTACTTTGATATGTAAATAAGCTTTGTATAAATCGAGCTTACAGAAAAATCTTGATCCTCTCAAACTGTTTAGGACGTCATCAACTCGTCGAATTGGGGTGTTTGCTAGCACAAGTCTTTCATTAACCTCACACCTGTAATGTACACAAATTCGTACACCACCATCCTGTTTAGGAATCACGAGTAATGGAGAACCCCAGTCCAGAGAATCCCATCCTCATCGCCAAGTATTATGTCCTTGAATTTTATATACAAACCTGTAACTGAGAAATAAAGAGTACTTTTCAAAATAAAAAATAAATGAAACAAAAAAATATATAAAATAAATAAAACAACAGATGATTAGTTTTAGTCTTTGACACTAGGGTATAAGTTGGTAAGATACAACAGGAGGGTACCCAAAAATTCTAACAATCATTTTAAATTGTTTCCTCTTGTTAGTTTAAGAAATTGGATGATTATTTTTGAAACAATAAATTTTAAAATTATATTTAAGTAAACTTTAAAGAATATGATTGTTCTTTTACTGGTTGTAGTTGTGTATTCATTCACTTAAGAGAGAAAGTAGGCAAGTATGTGTCATTCCACTGATACTGTTTATATTTTTGTGTGATTTCAGGTTGTACATATGCATTCTTCTTCGGCTCTTTATAAGACAGCGCCAGAGTGGATTGCATACCAGGAGATATTCCAGACAGATAAGATGTACTTTAGATGTGAGTTTCTGTCACATTGTAAATGAATTTATTGTAAAAAACTATCAAAGTAATCTACTTGCCAATGACTCAAATGATTCTTAATTCTATGAAAGGTAGCTTTAAAAATTCAAATTATTCCATTAATCTGTGAGCAGGTGTGACAGCCATAGAGCCAGAGTGGTTGCCTATGTTTGCACCGACATTGTGCAACTTGTCCTCTCCACTTACTGAACCCCCGCCGAGGTACAACACTGAAACTGGAGTCCCATCTTGCCACTTCTCTGGTACTTTTGGTGAGCAAATTTTCATTATGATTAAGTAGGTAAGTAATAGTGTCATAAATTTGTGTTACCCACCTTATTGACTGTGGAGATATATATATATATATATATATATATATATATATATATATATATATATATATATATTGTTGGCAATATGTTAATTAATTACTAAGTTAAATCATATGATCGTGTTTATGTTTATGTTTTGTTTTTAGTTATACATAGTTTGTTATGATTATTAAATTCTGTTCTGATTAAATTAATCTATTTTTATATACTTGAGTTATTAACATGGTGTCAGGTGTTAAAAAATGAAAAATATGAATAACATACCACTTCCAGATCCATTAGACTTTACAGAAAAACAATGCTCAACAGAAAATTGGAACCTATTCAAATGCCAGTGGGAGAACTACATCACTGTAACGCAAGCATGCAGCTCAAAGTCTACAAATCTCTCCAATGAAAAGTTTAAGCTAGCTTTGTTTTTATCCGTGATTGGTGGAAAAGCTTTGAAGTTAATCAATAAATTATGCAAAGAACCGTCAGATGTCGAAGAAGTAATTGTAAGATTAGATGATTATTTCGAAGAGGCAAAAAATGTTACTTATGAGCGTTTTATATTCAACAGTGCAATACAGGAAACTGATGAATCGTGTAAGGATTTCATTAATAGATTGCACATGCTTGCTGAGAAGTGTGAATTTGATTCATTGGCAAATCTATCAAAACAAGAATTAGAAGAGCAGTTAGTTTGTGATCGTCTAGTAGCAGGAGTGAGAAATGTCCACCTGAGAAAACATTTGTTAACCAAGACAAATTTGTCGTTGAATAAAGCTTCTCAGTTGTGTATTGCGGATGAACAATCAGAGAAATTTGCAATTAAAATTAAATCTGAAGAAAGTAATACAGATAAAATTTGTGAAGAAGACAACTTCAAGATTCAAAACAGCACTAGACGCCTTTGTAAATATTGTGGAACTAGCCACGTTTGGAGTGCCAAGAATTGTCCAGCATTTGGAAAAGTGTGTAATAAATGCAAAAGGCAAAATCATTTTTCTAAAGTTTGCATGCAGAATAACCGCGATATTAAGCAGGTGCAATTATCTAATGGTGCCAATGAACAGCCAAGTTCCGACAGTAGTGACGATGATATTTACAACGTTCAAGATGACTCTCCAAGAAAACGGTTATATGTAAGCCTTCCACTTTGTACTAAAGGAGGACAAAAGCGTTTGAAGTGTCAATTAGACAGTGGAGCATCGTGCAATGTGATAGGAATGAATACGCTAAAGGAATTGGTTGGAACTCCTAGGCTGAAAAATAGCAATACTCGATTATCATTCTATGGAGGTGCATCTCAGTGTTCACTTGGAAAAATTCAAATACATGTCTGGTGGAAAAATCAGAGACAAAAACTCACCTTTGAGGTAATCCAGACGCCACATAATCCATTACTAGGTGCTCAAGATTGTATAAAGCTTGGTCTTCTTTCATTTGAAGACAAAAATGTGCAAATATTCTCTACAGACAGGCCTACTTTAAGAAGTCTTGGAGGAGTTTCCTCAATTCAATATCTTAATGTGAGTAGCGAAAGAATCTCACAGATTAGAAGTAATACATTGGAAGATCTCTCAATGGTACATCTAATTAATACAATTCAAAGAGGGTGGCCTTCAACAAAAAATAAGGTACCAGAAGTTCTGAAATCTTTCTGGTCATTTCGTAATGAATTAACAACAGAGGATGGGATAATTCTGAAAGGTGAAAGAATTGTTTTTCCAAACAGTTTGAGGCAAGCTTTAATTCAAACAATACATTCATCTCATCAGGGCTCGGATTCGTGCATTAGAAGAGCAAGAGATGTATTTTTCTGGCCTTATATGAGTAGAGACATAAGAAATGAAATTAGTCCCTGCAAGGTATGCAAAAAGTATGCTCCAGATCAACAACGAGAGCCTCTTCTACAAGATGCATCTCCGGAGAGACCATGGCAGAAAATTGCTGTTGACTTTGCTCAGGAAGGTTCTACACATTATATAATTGTAAGTGACTACTATTCGTCATTTTTTGAAATAAAGAAAACGACAAAGTGTACAAGCGAGGTTCTCATAAACTTCTGTAAAGAGCTTTTTGCTAGATACGGTATACCAGAAGTTGTGGTTGCAGACAGTGGCACACCTCTAAAATCTCAACTTTTCAAAGATTTCGCATTTGATTGGAAATTCAAAATAATACTGTCTCCACCTTATCATCACCAAGCTAATGGCAAAGCGGAATCAGCAGTGAAAATATTTAAAAGCTTACTGAAAAAATCACGTGAAGATGGGTTAGATTTCCAACAAGCACTTCTGGAGCTTAGAAATACTACACTTCAAGTAATAGGCTATAGTCCCGCCCAACTCCTCATGAATAGAAGGACCCAAAGTCTGCTCCCCATCAATCCAAACTTGCTATTACCTCAAATGCCCAACGATATTAAAGAAAGGTGGGATCACAAGAAACTAATATGTAAGAAGCAATACGACCGTGGATCCTTTGCAAGTAGGTCAAAATTGTTTGGCTAAAACAACGACCTCAACTAGAGAATGAGCCCTGGGTGCAAGGCAAGGTACTTCAGAAAGAAGGCAGAAGACAATATAAGATTGAGGTAAGAGGAAAAGAATTTATAAGAAACAGAAAGTTTTGGCGAGTATAAAAAACTGATTTCCGGAAAAGAGAAGATGTTGGCAATATTTTAATTAATTACTAAGTTAAATCATATGATCGTGTTTATGTTTATGTTTTGTTTTTAGTTATACATAGTTTGTTATGATTATTAAATTCTGTTCTGATTAAATTAATCTATTTTTATATACTTGAGTTATTAACATATATATAGCAACATTTGCTGTTCGTGTAAAGTATCACTAAAAATGAATGTTTCATGAACTGGTATGTTGGTGTACTAATTCACTATGTCTAATGACGCCAGAGTGTATGTATTATCCATTTTAAAATCCATTAAGTGATCTATAAGATCTAAGTTATTCTTCAGACTGGTCATTTTCCAATTTAAAAGTGATCTCTGAGTAATTTATCAAATGTTTTGGCAATTTTGTATGTCGGGGCTGAGGTAAAATTCATTAAGGGTCTTATTGGGACGAGATCTTTATGGATCTTAGGTAATCCTCTTAATTTGGGTGCAATGGGTTTAATTATTTTTAGAAACTTGCTGTGGTCATCTTTCAAAATCAAAATATGCTGTGTTTTATTCAAAGTATTGGGGAGCGCGCTGGTCTAGGGGTAGAGCGCGGGGCTTTGGTGCCCAAGGTCCCGGGTTCAAATCCCGCCAATCACCAATGGCTTTTCGCTATGTGATAATGCCGCAACCCACACAGGGGTGCGCAAAAAGCCGCTACGGCTGAAGTGCCTTGGGAGAAATCCGCCCCTTTCAGTAAAAAAAAAAAAAAAAAATTCAAAGTATTTTTTATTTTAATGTTGAAAGTGTCAGTCGGGTCTTTAGGTATTTTTTTAATGTTATTATTCTCAATGAAGGTTAGGACCTTTTTATTGTATTCTTCTCTTTTCATGATAACAACGGTTTGGCCTTTATCAGCTTTTGTCACAATAGAATTATATGCGATAAGTTTATCTCTGATAGATTTTAATTTTTAATATTTTAAATTCGTTGATTGTATGTTTGTTGTTGTGGTTTTGTTTCCCCAGGATTCCCTTTTTTTCAATTACATGTCTTACATAATTTTTAAAATTATCATCTCTAATGGAACTGGTGGCAATCTCAGCATTCAATAATTCATTTCCTAAACTCCTTTTCCAATTACCATCTGAAATATTATGTTTTAGTCCTTTGTTCGAAATACTTAATTCGGAATCAGAAAAGACTATATCTGAGAAATTTTTTAGTCTAGGAAAAAATGTGTGATTGATTGTAAATTGTTCAATGGGTTTACACTGTAAGCTAATTAATCTTTCTAGTTTATTCTTTTGATCTTTTTTCTTCTTGAGAATTATTAATAACATGTTTTCCTATTAGTAAGTTATAATTGAGTTTAGTCAATTTCAGGCAGGAGAGGATGGCAGCTGCCAGTTACTGAGCTTGAGTTTCCAGAAGGTTTGGATCGTTTTAAGTGGTTTGCTGTCTTTTTCCTCGATGGTTCTGTCTGTCATATACTAAAAAAATATACGAAATCTCTTCTTTCCACACCTCAGACCATGGTGAAGTCATGGGCAGGGTAAGTATGTTTTCTTCATGTCTCATATGCAAAACATTACCTATCTAAAATGGTGACTTATCCAGGTATTTTAAGCAATGTTATGAATGGGGAAGAGTGTAAGATGTTTTTGGAACAATCTTAAAGTCTTGATACTGACTAGGACACACATGTTCCTTAGACAAGACTGTTAATTAATAGTCCAACAGCCAAGGACATCTAAAAGACCTACAGTTTAACTTGGAAAGTTAACAGAAAAGTTGGAGAAGTTATCATAGTGTTACATGTTTAACTGAACAGTTACACAAGTCAAGGAAGGACATGCTAGAATGAAAGCTGTTTCATGGTAAATATTTGAAAATTGATGTTGAGAGGCTTAAATTGAAGCATGAGGAGAGAGTAACGGCCTGCAAGCTGAGCGGGGATGTCTTCTGACAAGGATCGAGGTTCTGGAGGCTGACCTGACGGCTCTTCGAGCTGAGATGTGGAGTCAAGCAGTTGCTGACCTCTAGACCGAACTGTCCCTAGCTGCCATATCTGTCCCTAGTCTGACCTTATTAGTCAGACTATCTGACTAATATAGTCAGAAAAAGGAGAGATCACGATCCAACATGACACCAAGAGTTTATCTTGTGACTCGTCATGAGTATCTCACCATTTAATATAACGACCCAGGCTCTCTCATTTAGAGACTTAACAATTTGTTGTGGGGGATATGTGGATTGCAGTGCATTTCTTAACATTTAATTTCAGGCAATTTTTGCAGACTAACAGTAGATATTCTGCAGGTGATATTCATTAATGCAGCTGATTGGAAAGTCAACCGTCTTAGGACAGTAAGCTAACTTCAGCTGACAATCACCAGCACACATGTGGACCGTGCAATGTTGTACACATCTTTTTTTCTTTTCAATTGATTTAAATCATGTCTTACTTTTTTGTAATTTTGCCATGCACCATTCCGTCTGGTGTTCTAGTATTTGATTCTTAACTCATTTTTAATCTCAGTTAGCCATTTGTTCTCCAGGGTGCTCTTTTCTTAGTTTTTTTCTTTCAGACTAATAGTATGTGCTCTTATGTACTTCATGTACATGTACTTGATGTACTTATGTATCATCATAGTATGTACTTTTCTTATATTAGAGGTAATAAAGTGTTCTATGTTTTCAGCCCATTTTATTGCTAGTGCATCACTCAAAACAAATTCTAAAATCTAAGTAACAACACACAGTAAGTCAAAACTTGAAAAATCTTTGTAAGTTATAAACTTAGCTTTACTTTCATGTTTTTGCAGGCTAACTCATGATAAACAAGCTTATGATCATTTATTTTAATTCCTCTGTGATCTTTAATGCTTGCAGTATCTATTACACCTGTTCTCACAATTTTAGCCCCCTTGTCCACTATGTGGTTTGCCATTATAACAAGGTAGCAGTTTGTTGTTACTCTCAATGGTTCACTAATTAATTGAACTGTATTGCTTTCTTTTTGTAACCCTTTAAAGAGAAATGATGTTTTAAATTGTCACTATCTCAGTGCTGGCAAGGAGTAAGGGGAAAATATTATATCACACCGTCAAGGAGTAAAATATTTTATTGCAGCCTACTGTAAATAAAGCAGAAAAGATGTATTAGGTTTAAAATACCCTAAATAAACATGTTAGAACTATTTCGTATAGGAGTCTTCAAAAAATATTTAAAAGCTTGCTCCAAGAGTCTGCTAAGCTGCACGTTATGGAGTCACTAGTCCTGTTGGCCTTCTTTTACTTTTTTCCCAGCCTACGGAAACAGCATTTTCAGAGTAGACATGAGCAGAATTCAAAAGCTGCAAAACTCTGCCATTTGTTTCATTTTATGCTTGAAACACTTTGATCATGTCTCTCCATTTAGAGATGCTGCTGGGATGTTGGTGGTGGATGCCGTTTGTAGGGTCTTGACTTGCTGTATGGTGCATAAGGTTCTGCTGATAAAGGCAAAGGTACCTCTGCAGAGCGGCTCTCCTTCCGGGAGGAGGTTTCACACAAAGTAGTACCCGCCATGGAAGACTCCTTCATTTCCCAAAAATCATACTTCAAATAGGAAAGGGAAGTATCTCTTATTTCGGTCCAAACTTGTACAATGACCTACCCTCTGAACGTAAAGATTATGTAGGCAAAACTTTCAGAAATAAGATTATAGAATTATTGAGACCTGCATAACTGTTATGGTTTTTATTTGTTTTCTTATTAGCACTAGTATTTTTATTGTTGTAATTTTTATTTTTATATATTTTTATTAGTACTAGATTAAGATTAAATATGACAAGAGTTGTTCTGTAAAGCAGTTGTAACTGAGAAAAACTCGATAATAAAAGGCAATTTTATTTATTTCTGTAGGTAAAGTGAAATAAAATACCTAATAGAATAAATTAATTGACAGAATTTGAGTTGGCTTAGAAATAAATAACAAAAATAAAATGTTATATGATAATGGTAACAATAATTTAAAACAAACAAAAACACTAAACATTGGCCTAAGTCT
The DNA here is from genome assembly GCA_023375725.1 of Nephotettix cincticeps. Lineage (NCBI taxonomy): Eukaryota > Metazoa > Arthropoda > Insecta > Hemiptera > Cicadellidae > Nephotettix > Nephotettix cincticeps. The sequence goes on from CM041786.1 coordinate 68,390,689, forward strand.
AAGTTTTAAAACCTATACTACTGTCTGGAAGATATAATAAAAATTTTACATTATAGAAAGAATTATGTATTAACCAGTTGAAAAGTTGATATGGTAACTTGTATGGTAATTTGAAAGACAACCCCCTTTCGGTGATACCATGGAGTTTGTCTGCAGGCACTTTTGTTTTTGTGAAAATACACAAGTTGTTGCTGGTTGGCTGTCGTAGGAGTCACTCTCCCTCACATGCCTCTTTCTAGGAACCGGTTTGACCTCCATTTCGATCTCACACTCTCCCAACCCCCTCTTACATACCCCTTCCTTATATTTAGTTGAGACCTGAGAGTCTCGTAGCGCAGACATCATGTGACATCATGTGTCACCATTCGCTGTGCTACGTTTATGTAGTTTCGTTTCGTGATTTCTTAATTCTATGTTTTTTAATTCTTTTATTATTGCTTAATATTGGTTATTCAGGGTTTTCATGTACATGTAAACCTTTTCACATTATATTTGCAAAACTTTATACCATACATGTACAAAATTACACGGTTTGTCTATTATTTAAATACCCAGAAAAAACTCTGCAAGTCTCCATTCGTGTTTTAAAGTCAAAGTCACTAACGGCGGGTTAAGAGTGACAGGGTTTGGGAGGTAACATAACATTATATATTTTTAGACCGACGTAGGAGTATGAATTTCGAGTTTTAGTTAATGTACCAAACAATAATAAGTGAGAAATACACAAATAAGTGAGAAACAGTTGGAGCAATTGGAAGCATAAACATGTAAGTTACAAACAGTTGGAATCCTTTTATTGATAAATTATAATTTATATTAATGAAAAAAATAACAACAAAACTTAATGAAACAGACGTGTGGAATGGAAAAGTGAGTGACTAAAATTTTTGGTTCTGTTCTTAGTTCTTAATTGATATTCTCTTTTATGGATCTATTTCCTCGCTGTTGAATACTATGTTTTTCTGCAAAGACCATTCTCATAATTAGACCAGTTCATAATTCAGAGATAAAAGTGGTTCAGATACCATGTTATGCTGTATATCACTTAGATGCCATTGACTATTGGGCTATTTAGGAACATTTCAGCCATGGTCAGTATCAAGACGTCAAAATCATCTTGCTCTCATTTTGACATGAATATGTCTAAGTTCTGGAGGGGGTATAAATAGATTTTTATAATACATTTTATTCATATTAGGCTTGAAATACCTACATCCCTGGGTAAGTCGCAATTTCAGACAGGTATTAAAGGTACCTAATAAGTTATGACGATACTTTATTCTTGAATAGATATTACACATTACTTAACATTATGTAATTTGGCTATGGAGTTTTTTAATATTATTATATCACAAATACAGTAATCCGTTATATTATTTTATCATACACATACACACACACACACACACACACACAGACACACACACACACACACACACACACACACACACACACACACACACACACATATATATATATTATTTATTTATTATTGTATTTATTTTTTTTATTTTTTATTTATTTATTTGGCCCTTGACAAATTTAGGAAAAACATTTTCTTGGACCAAATGAAGATCATTAGGTAAGGATAAGTTTATTTTAAGAATCATTTAGACGTGCTATTAAAATATTCTTTTGTTGAAGTGTTTCTGTAATTTTTGTAGTAATGGAAATAAACTTCAATGTCAAGATAACAAACAAGTATGCAAAATAAATATTTTTTTCATATATAAATTCATTTTTAGCTTACAACCAAGGACTGATGTACTTCTAAAAACTTTAGTCGCTGGGAAAGTTGACTCAAAATCATCTCTTTTACAAAAATGGGAAGAAGATCCAAAATGTAAGTATTTTTTATAAGTAAAAATGGGAGTTGTTTGGAAATTAATCTCTGTTTGCCCACTATGCTAGAAGTGAAGGGGGTAGTGCCGCACCTCTTGCACCAAATTGTATTTCAGAACAGTCGGCTTCCAGCCATGTTAGAGTAAAGTTTGATCGTTAGTTTGTTCTCTGTCGCTTGCCAAAATGTGTGCTGCAATTATAAAATCCCCAGAGTGTGGTGACATTCAATGTTTAATATAAATTATTAGGTAATAACTTGAAAACAGGAGGATTTCTCCACTCCAGAAACATTGTGAAATGTTTCTGTTGAAATGTGTGTTAAAAGCACAGACTCGTTGAAGAATCCAATAAAAGATATTGAATAATATAGTTGTATGTAAGTTTAGTAGGGGCCTACAGTTGACCAGTATGAGCGAGGCCAGCAATGACAGAATATTTTACTGTTACCTACAGTTGCTTTGTATCCTTCTGAACTGTGTTACCTGCGAGAGTCTAGCATATATAGTTGTATGTAAGTTTAGTAGGGGCCTACAGTTGACCAGTATGAGAGAGGCCAGCAATGACAGAATATTTTACTGTTACCTACAGTTGCTTTGTATCCTTCTGAACTGCGTTACCTGCGAGAGTCTAGCATATATAGTTGTATGTAAGTTTAGTAGGGGCCTACAGTTGACCAGTATGAGAGAGGCCAGCAATGACAGAATATTTTACTGTTACCTACAGTTGCTTTGTATCCTTCTGAACTGCGTTACCTGCGAGAGTCTAGCATATATAGTTGTATGTAAGTTTAGTAGGGGCCTACAGTTGACCAGTATGAGAGGCCAGCAATGACAGAATATTTTACTGTTACCTACAGTTGCTTTGTATCCTTCTGAACTGCGTTACCTGCGAGAGTCTAGCATATATAGTTGTAAGTTTAGTAGGGGCCTACAGTTGACCAGTATGAGAGAGGCCAGCAATGACAGAATATTTTACTGTTACCTACAGTTGCTTTGTATCCTTCTGAACTGCGTTACCTGCGAGAGTCTAGCATATATAGTTGTATGTAAGTTTAGTAGCCTACAGTTGACCAGTATGAGAGAGGCCAGCAATGACAGAATATTTTACTGTTACCTACAGTTGCTTTGTATCCTTCTGAACTGCGTTACCTGCGAGAGTCTAGCATATATAGTTGTATGTAAGTTTAGTAGGGGCCTACAGTTGACCAGTATGAGAGAGGCCAGCAATGACAGAATATTTTACTGTTACCTACAGTTGCTTTGTATCCTTCTGAACTGCGTTACCTGCGAGAGTCTAGCATATATAGTTGTATGTAAGTTTAGTAGGGGCCTACAGTTGACCAGTATGAGAGAGGCCAGCAATGACAGAATATTTTACTGTTACCTACAGTTGCTTTGTATCCTTCTGAACTGCGTTACCTGCGAGAGTCTAGCATATATAGTTGTATGTAAGTTTAGTAGGGGCCTACAGTTGACCAGTATGAGAGCGAGGCCAGCAATGACAGAATATTTTACTGTTACCTACAGTTGCTTTGTATCCTTCTGAACTGGTTACCTGCGAGAGTCTAGCATATATAGTTGTATGTAAGTTTAGTAGGGGCCTACAGTTGACCAGTATGAGAGGCCAGCAATGACAGAATATTTTACTGTTACCTACAGTTGCTTTGTATCCTTCTGAACTGTTACCTGCGAGAGTCTAGCATATATAGTTGTATGTAAGTTTAGTAGGGGCCTACAGTTGACCAGTATGAGAGAGGCCAGCAATGACAGAATATTTTACTGTTACCTACAGTTGCTTTGTATCCTTCTGAACTGCGTTACCTGCGAGAGTCTAGCATATATAGTTGTATGTAAGTTTAGTAGGGGCCTACAGTTGACCAGTATGAGAGGCCAGCAATGACAGAATATTTTACTGTTACCTACAGTTGCTTTGTATCCTTCTGAACTGCGTTACCTGCGAGAGTCTAGCATATATAGTTGTATGTAAGTTTAGTAGGGGCCTACAGTTGACCAGTATGAGGAGGCCAGCAATGACAGAATATTTTACTGTTACCTACAGTTGCTTTGTATCCTTCTGAACTGCGTTACCTGCGAGAGTCTAGCATATATAGTTGTATGTAAGTTTAGTAGGGGCCTACAGTTGACCAGTATGAGAGGCCAGCAATGACAGAATATTTTACTGTTACCTACAGTTGCTTTGTATCCTTCTGAACTGCGTTACCTGCGAGAGTCTAGCATATATAGTTGTATGTAAGTTTTAGTAGGGGCCTACAGTTGACCAGTATGAGGAGGCCAGCAATGACAGAATATTTTACTGTTACCTACAGTTGCTTTGTATCCTACTGAACTGCGTCACCTGCGAGAGTCTAGCATATATAGTTGCATGTAAGTTTAGTAGGGGCCTACAGTTGACCAGTATGAGAGAGAGGCCAGCAATGACAGAATATTTTACTGTTACCTACAGTTGCTTTGTATCCTTCTGAACTGCGTTACCTGCGAGAGTCTAGCATATATAGTTGTATGTAAGTTTAGTAGGGGCCTACAGTTGACCAGTATGAGAGAGGCCAGCAATGACAGAATATTTTACTGTTACCTACAGTTGCTTTGTATCCTTCTGAACTGCGTTACCTGCGAGAGTCTAGCATATATAGTTGTATGTAAGTTTAGTAGGGGCCTACAGTTGACCAGTATGAGCGAGGCCAGCAATGACAGAATATTTTACTGTTACCTACAGTTGCTTTGTATCCTTCTGAACTGTGTTACCTGCGAGAGTCTAGCATATATAGTTGTATGTAAGTTTAGTAGGGGCCTACAGTTGACCAGTATGAGAGAGGCCAGCAATGACAGAATATTTTACTGTTACCTACAGTTGCTTTGTATCCTTCTGAACTGCGTTACCTGCGAGAGTCTAGCATATATAGTTGTATGTAAGTTTAGTACCTACAGTTGACCTATGAGAGAGGACAATGACAGAATATTTTACTGTTACCTACAGTTGCTTTGTATCCTTCTGAACTGTTACCTGAAGTCTAGCATATAAATTATGTAGTTTAGTCTACAGTTACAGTATGAGAGAGAGCAATGACAGAATATTTTACTGTTAAATTTTGTAAACTTCTGAACTGTTACCTGCGAGAGTCTACATATATAGTTGTATTAATTTAGTGTACAGTTACCAGTATGAAATCAGCATTACAAAGATTACTGTTACTACAGTTGCAGTATCCTCTGAATGTTACCTGCGAGAGTCTAGCCTATATTTGTATGTAAGTTATCTACAGTTACCATATGAAACCAGCAATGACAGAATATTTTACTGTACCTCATTGCTTTTATCCTTCAAAAACTGCGTTATGAGAGTCTAGAATATAGTTGAGTAAGAGAAGTCAGTTGCAACGTGAGGAGGCGCAAATGACAGAATATTTTTACTGTTCCTACAGTTGCTTTGTATCCTTCTGAACTGCGTTACCTGCGAATCTAGCATATATAGTTGTATGTAATTTAGTACCTACAGTTGACCAGTATGAGAGGCCAGCAATGACAGAAATTTTACTGTTACCTACAGTTGCTTTGTCCATAAATGTTACCTGCGAGAGTCTAGCATATATAGTTGTATGTAAGTTTAGTATTACAGTTGAAGTATGAGAGGCCAGCAATGACAGAATATTTACTGTTACCTACAGTTGTGTATCCTTCTGAACTGTGATTACCTGCGAGAGTCTAGCATATATAGTTTTATGTAAGTTTAGTAGGGGCCTACAGTTGACCAGTATGAGACAGCAATGACAGAATATTTTACTGTTACCTACAGTTGCTTTGTATCTTCTGAACTGCGTTATCGAGAGTCTAGCATATATAGTTGTATGTAAGTTTAGTAATACAGTTAGTATGAGGAGGCCAGCAATGACAGAATATTTTACTGTTACCTACAGTTGCTTTGTATTGAAATTACCTGCGAGAGACTAGATATAGTTGTATGTAAGTTTAGTAGGGGCCTACAGTTGACCATAAGACAACAGCAATGACAGAAATTTTACTGTTACCTACAGTTGCTTTGTATCCTTGAACTGTGTTACTGCGAGAGTCTAGCATATATATTGTATGTAATTTAGTATCAGTTGACCAGTATAAAGGCCAGCAATGACAGAATTTTACTGTTAAAGTTGCTTTGTATTTCTGAACTGCGTTACCTGCAAGTCTAGCATATATAGTTGTATGTAAGTTTAGTAGGGGCCTACAGTGACCATATGAGAACAATGACAGAATATTTTTACTGTTACCTACAGCTTGTATTTCTGAACTGCGTTACCTGCGAGAGTCTAGCATATATAGTTGTATGTAAGTTTAGTAGGGGCCTACAGTTGACCAGTATGAGAGAGGCCAGCAATGACAGAATATTTTACTGTTACCTACAGTTGCTTTGTATCCTTCTGAACTGCGTTACCTGCGAGAGTCTAGCATATATAGTTGTATGTAAGTTTAGTAGGGGCCTACAGTTGACCAGTATGAGAGAGGCCAGCAATGACAGAATATTTTACTGTTATACAGTTGCTTTGTATCCTTCTGAACTGTGTTACCTGCGAGAGTCTAGCTATAGTTGTATGTAAGTTTAGTATACAGTTGACCAGTATGAGGACAATGACAGATATTTTACTGTTAACAGTGCTTTGTATCCTTCTGAACTGCGTTACCTGCGAGAGTCTAGCATATATATTGTATAAAGTATCAGTTGACCAGTATGAGAGAAAATAGAAATATTTTAAACATTGTTTGTATCTGAAATGCTTATAAATTCATATATACTAAAATCAATCTGTTGTTATTATTAAAATCTCAGTATTAATTTTTTACTAACATTTTTCAGATCTGCTGAATGCCTACCAGAGCTGGTTGCCTGAATCTGTCCACAATGAAGTAGCGGTTTTGTGGCCTCCTTTATGAATAAGCTGTAGTAGATTAAAGAAAAACATTTGAGAACATTTTTAAATGCTAGAATGATGGTCTCTTAAGATTGCCTCACAATTTCATTAAAGTTTAATTTATAATTTTATTTTTTATGTATCAACAATTTTTACTTAAAATATGTCGTCTGAATTTAGAAACAATGAATGCAAAATACAGTGCAACTTGGTTATTGCGGCCTCGGATATAACGTAATTTATTTTTAGGTCCCGCCAAACTATAGGTATTTACATAGGTAAAACCTCTCTGATATATCGTCAGAAAATTCTAAAACCTCATATTTAACGTCAAGAAAATCTGTCCCAGATGAAGGCAACATGTAGCTAAAGAGAGAAAGTTCGGTCGGTGGTGCAACGTGAGGGCTGCGGCTATTGTTTAGCTACATTCTATTTTTAGAAACGGCATTTTATTGCTGTCTATTGCCACCAACCACCCTAACCCCTCTCCCCCTACCCTATATCCGCTGTCGCTGTCATCAAGGTCAGTGTCAGTGACTCACGTCGCGTCAAAGCACTGTGATACTGTACGTACCTACCTACAGTTCGTGCAGCTATCGTTAGTTCAGTGTACATCTTTTACAGTTTGTTTGTCGTTTATTTTAATTTACGAATACAGTATTGAAAAATAATGGCAAGTATTAAGAGAAAGGTTTTGCCAATTAAAGAAAAGGTGTGAGTTATAAGAGCGTGTGAGGAGGGATGTAAGAAAGCAGACGTGTGTTCAGGCTTGTTTTTTAAAATCGAACCAACAGTTGAATTCACCATGCCGAACCTCATTGCGATATTTTTAAATTCGATTTTTTATATAGTATAGAGTAGTTCAGTCAGTCATAAACTTAAACTTTTATGTGTATTTCAAATTATCTTTATTAAAAGTCTTTATTTCATGTAAAAAATGTGTTTTTCTATTTTTCCTTGGTTTTAAATTAAAATTATATAATCTCTTTTATAGTGTCACTCTGATATAGCGTCATTAATTGTGTGGTCCCCTCAATGACGTTATAACCAAGTTCCACTGTATCATGCAGTATTGAAATACCTGGAGAAAATTTTACTCATTTTCATATTCATTATAAGTCATCAATTGCAGAATCAATCTTGGATTCACCCAAAATGTATGTATAAAAACGTAAGTGCATATTTTTTCAAGTGAGCAAGCAAGTGTATGAAACTTATTTTGTTTTTGGAAACTAATTTGTTATTATTATCTGTGATTAACTTTCCATGTAGGGATCCAAAAATATTTGTCCAGAAAAAAGGGATAGATAATTTTTTTTGGTGATTAGAAACCAAATAACAATAAAAAAATGTAATTTGATTTGGTGGATTAGCTAAATTAAATATCCATAAATTGTTGGTAGGTAATATATATATATATATATATATATATATATATATATATATATATATATTTAGATGGTTAGAATGCTCTGTGGTTAAATGAACTTAAAGTTTGTATTGTTATTTATATTTGTGAATATGTAAATATATATATTTTTTTGTTAAAAGTATTTTTATCCCAAAAACTGGTGGGTACTTATAAAATGAATTGTAAAATTCATGAAGTGGCCCTTAAATGAATTATAAAATCAATATACAAATGATCTTAAAATAATCATTATAATCAAAAATCGCAATTGTGCCCCCCTTAACCTTTTGTGAGCTAATTATTTTAGTATAGGGGTATATTAGTATAATAGTATTATAGCATAAAATATTTTAGTAACATTTTTTTTGTTTTACATGGATTATTTTCAGAAATGGTACCGTTGCCCTATAAATACCCATTTTATTTATTATTTTTTTTACCATATATTTATTTTTTTATTTTTTCACTGAACCCCCACCTGGGGGATGCAGTGCACTCAGGTAAGGGATGTAGAGCGACCCTCTGATGCGTGGGCGGAGCTACGTCGAAATGGGAGCAGACCAAGAGACAAATGACCTAGAATGAAAATGGCAGATACATCCGCTTGCCGCTTTTGATAGAATTAACATGTACAGATATATCTGTCAAACGCTTGCGAAGGGTTAAACCAAACAATACAGTAAAAGTAGCAAAGCAGGTGTCCACTGCAATCCCAATTAAGCTTACAGATGTTGTAAACTTCCATAAAATCCAGTCACTCTTTATTTCTGGTTGGTAACCCACTACTGTAACATTCATTTGCAAGCCAAATTAATTGGGAAGCTTATGGTATAGATTCGAACCCGCGTACTTCCACTTGGCTTAAACGTTTCACTCGTCAGTGACTTACCTCAGACCGGTACACCTAGTACCAACGTCTAAAATAGCCTTCAAGTGGCTATAAAGTATACCTAGCGTTGTAATAGCAACTCCATGAGTTAGCTCTTTCGAATTTCTTAAAAGTTCACTAAATTGACAGCAGATGCTACTACCTGCCTGATGTTTGACCATTGAGAAAGCTACGGTCACCAGTTGTTGGGTTATAAGTACCCCATTCCAACACTGGTATGTTGCATCACAAAATGCAATCTTGTGTCAATTAAAAGTCAATTATTTTCATATGTCTGTGACACGCTTAAAATACCATGTAATTTTTTAAATGTTTTGTAATTTTACCGGTTTTTAACTAACTATACTAATTTCACTAACTTACTACGGTAACTTTGTATCCACTTGCTGCAAGTGGCGTTAAAAATTAGACAAAATTCCTGGATGGAACCCAGGAGTCCCTGGATGGCGGGGAGAATAAACCACTGGGACATACCTCCAGTGACAGTTTCTTTCATCCTTGTCAATCTAGTGGTTGACATCTTGCTGGTCTACTGGTCTTTTTAGTTGATGGTCCAAATATTTTGACTCAGGCATTTGCAGGCAATTTGCTCTGGTTGTAGGGAGAAAAGTTTCAGCAACGGAAACAGATGACTCAAGATGAGATGTCAATGAGAGACGCATCGATTGGTGTAGCGTGGAAGGCCTATGACTAAATCCCGCAACAACTGTGATTACCCCATTTACTGAAAAAATGACAGGCATTGATCGCCTCAACCAAAAACCTGTTAGCACAACTAAAAGTCTGGGATGGTGGCGTCATCCTGTAATCCAGCTTACTTGTTAATGTAATAATCTAACCTGGAACCGTTTGTCACATTAAACAGGCTAGGCCTAAATTTGGCTTTCGCCTTTAGGCCTCACATCCATCGCTAGGCACTTGTTTAGGGGATAGCCGAACAGTAAACAGATTGTAAGTGTTTTACTTACAATCTGCTTTGTCAATAACTGTCGATAAATTAGATGGTTTGCCCTATTCTCCATAAGATTAACATGGGAAAGACTATGCAGGTTTGCGACTGAGGAACATTGAGAGTAGGCATTTTTATAATAAACAATTTTTATTTTGACCATATACTTGCATGTATACCAAGTCTTATCAACATCTGTCCATAAATAAAGGAGTTTGCCTATTGTCAGTAATATGATAAACATGGTAAAAGAGCATGCAGGTTAGCTTCTATGATAAACACATAAACTATGATTTTTAAGCATATATGGATGGATCTCAACTACATGAAGCTAAATGTCAAATTTCATCCAAAAATATAGATTGATAAGTAAAATATTAATTTTTCTTTATCCTCTATAGGATTGACATTTGAGTCCCAAAATACAATGTACTGTGTTTAAACTTTTAATATCTAGGTAACTGTTGGAGATAGAGCAAAGCGCTAAATTACTAAATAGAGTAGTAGTAAGTAGTTTTTGAGTTGATTTTAATGATAAAATTTATATTTTTAAAATTACATTATATAAAAAACGCAAAACGCTGTATTTTTAGGATAAATACAGGGTGTTTCAGAATTAATTAATGTCCATTGTGAATTAACTTTGTTCCTGAGGTCAAAACTAACAAAAAATGTCCCTTGAACATATGACCTATCTCGCTGTTTTCTGGTAACTGGTAAATTGAAATAGACGCCATTTTGAAATGGTACAAAGTAGAAACTTGATGTTATGCAAAAATGACCTATTAGTACTCACTCATACACTTACCAAGTTTGAACCTGGTACCTGAAGTGGTTCCAAAGTTATAGCAATTTATCTAAGAAAACATACAGACGGAAAACGGAGCGAGATAGGCCATATGTTCATAGGACATTTTTTTGTTTTGACCTCAGACACAATATCCTAAAGTATCTGACATCAAATCTGAAACATCCTTTATAAACCCTCTTCCCCTTCAAACTAACCGATCCGATGAAATTTGGAATGTATCTCCAGTATCCATATTTGACCTATTTTATTATATTTAAAAATGACGGTTTAGAAGTTATAGGCTTTTAAATGTCAATCAAATCAAATTTTAAAACTTTCATGGAAAACAATAAAAGTAAAGTTTTACTTGACTGGCACCATTGAAACCAGCTTAAAAACTAAATAAATTAGTAATTAGAATTATCTGTACACTTATTATTTGTATTACAACTCCAGAGAAAAGTTATATTTACTGTCCATGATAAACGCAGTACGTTGTCTTAAATCATATTTAGATCAACTTTGAAGAACATGGTAGTTTTATTACAAATTTAAAAAAAATCTACTTATGGGAGAAAGTATGTGTCAGTCCACTGTTACCGTTTATTACGAGTATTATCGCGTGTTCACGGTTACATATATACATATTTAAGAAAATTCCTAAGGTGGCTGGATCACATAATGAGAAGGGATAGATTGTTGAAACAGGTTTATAATGGTAATGGAAGGCCCAATGAGATAAGCCCTATCGAAATACTTATAGGACTGCTTAAAGATGCAAGAAAGGTGATAGGGGGGTGGAAATGGCAGAAGATAGAGAATGTGGGGGCGAGGCCAAACCCCATCCTAGATTTGTATGGCCACTGGAGTGAGAATAAGTAATAATCTGAAACTAAGTTTGTTACTAATAAAGAAAAATTATTATTTATAACGCTGAACAATCTGAACAGTTATTTTTGATATTAATTGATACAAATGAAACTTCAAATGGTAATATCTTTGCCTCTTTCTTGCTTAGCATTATTTAATATTAGAAATAACCTTAATATAACATTTTAGCTTTTCATCAAGAGACATCACATTAAATTTCAATCAGCCATATCAATTTAAAACAGATTTCCAAAGTTTTGAATACCTAAGATCCCAAGCAATAACAGTTAAAACCAAGGCTCGTGTCTGGTTTTGAGCATTGCTGAAATCGTTAAAACTAATAGCCTGGTCATAAAACTCCGATAAATAAAATGTCACAGAGGAGATAGCATTACTGCTGTACCGTACGTGATTTTGTTTTCTATGTTATCTCTTAATCACAAAGTTTGTGTATTTATTTTTATTTGTTGGCACTAAATTTGAATTTACTAGTTCTAATATTTTGAAGCGTGTTAAAAGTTTCGGGTTGATAAATATGATAATCACTTTAGTATCAGTGTTGGTATTGGAAAATATTCATATTCATCATAAATGAGGATTTTGTGTGGGTTTTTTCTCGTAACTCCAAACTCTCTGAACTCCCGATATTCTGGATGAGACTATCTATATTAAACTAGTGTACAAGAACGAGAGTCAAGTGTGGCACATTTGGAATAAATAAACGGTATCAGTGGACTGACACACACTTTCTCCCTTAAGTAAATTTAAAACGACAATCTGTAATAAAACTATCATACTCTTTAAAGTTTATCTAAATATCATTTAAAAATTATTTATTGTTTCAAAATATAATCATGCAATTTCTGAAAATAACAACAAGTTCATATAGGTAGTTCAATAAAAAGGTTAAATTAATTGTTAGAGTTTTATTGGGGGGGTCTTTCCCCCCGGTAATACCAAGCTTTATTGAGTTACTTTGTTGGGTGATGTGACCTTACGTTTCATACCAAATAAACGGTTGAAAAATAAGAATGAAGTAAGTTTTATTATTCTCCATAAGAATAACATTGGGTGACAGTAAATTTAACTTTTCTTTGGAACCGTTAGTCGTAGACAAATAGTAAATACCCACAACGACGCAGCAGACCTGCGTACTCAGCGAATTTCCAAATCAATAATATAATAATAATAATATATGACAAGTTTTATAAAAATCTGTCCATAAACATTATTAAACATTATTAGGCTATTCTCCATAAGATTGACATGGGAAAGAGTGTGCAGGTTTGCTGCTGTGAGGAACACTGAAAGTAGGTGTTTCTACCATAAATAATTTTTATTTTTAATTTTTTTATTTCATCAACATCTTCTTTAATATATAAAATTCAAAGCCCTCACTCACTCATCACTAATTCTCCCACTTACCGATTACCTAGGAGGCTGTAATTTGGTATACTGGTTCTTTTGGCCTAAAATAGGAACCTGTCAATGCCCATAAAGGTAGGTATAATGAACCAGTAACAGGAGAAGTTGGTGCAGTTATTGTAGGCCAAGAGTTTGAAAAAAGAGACATTACTGCATAATAAAGAGTAGATCGGATAGACTGTAGCATTAGTGAAACTCACAGATCGTATGATGATTTGCAGTATCCTCTGATATTTTGCTATGATGAGGATGGTTAATCCATTTCCATCCCTCAAACTGACCCAATTACAAAGTCCCCTTTTTCGAAAACAATTTCTGCAGTAATGTTTTTCTGTTTTCGCTTAATGGTCTTTAAAGAGGAGGTAAATTATTTGTTTCATTTCCGTGGCTTATTAAACGAATATATGGTTGACATATATGGTTTCAAAATTGAAACCGAGAGGTGAAACTTCGGGCTGATAACTATTCATACACTTGAAAGATGCCGTATTCAAAGGTGACAATAATGTTACTATAAGTTGATTCAGGCCACTAGAATAGAATTGAAATGAATAAACCAAAGGGCTCCAACCCAGAGGGCAGAAAATAGTGCAGTGTCAGGTTTTATAAATTTAGTGTTCACAAAATTATAAGCTGTGATGAAATGATTTGAAAGGTTCTATAAAATTGTATACATTAGTGTTAGGCGGTACGAAGTTCGCCGGGCAACGCTAGTCTGTCCATAAATAAAAGAGTTTGCCTATTCCCTATTTGATTAACATGGGAAAAGAGTATGCAGGTTTGCTGCCATGATAAACACAAACCATGATTTTTAAGCATAAACGGGTGGGTATGAACAACATGAAGCTAAATATTAAGTTTAATCCAAAAATATTGATTAATATGTGAAATATTAATTTTTCCCTATCCTCCATAAGATTAACAGTGGAGCCCCACAATACAACGTACTGTGTTTAGATTTTTTAATATCTCGGTAACCGTTGGAGATAGAGAACTTCAGAAGTTGGACTCGTCCTGGAGAGGTTATCACTCTTGATTACTCTTACAAAAATTAAATGGGAACTGTAATTCTGGTTTTCGTTAAATACAGCAACACTCTGTAGTTAAGAACCTTGTAGGCATAGATGTGAAATTTTAGATTCAAAAATTACAGACAGTACATTTATCTCTATATATAAAATTGAATGTATGTCTGTCTGTCTGTCTGTCCTTTATGCGTTGCCAAACTACTCATCCGATCGCCATGAAATATTAGGAAGTTGCTCTATATGTGTCCGGGAAGGTTTTAGTGAAAAAAATTTTTCGAAAACCCCATAAGTTTCCATTTTATGGCGTTTTAAATTTCTAATGTTAACCTTATGGAGAGTAAGTTTGTTTACAAATTGTCTACAATGAAAACATTTGATTTCTTAGCTACAGCTGATTGGTTTACTTTCCATTAGCAATACCGTACGCTTTACTATCCAATGCCATCTGAATCATTCATTAATGTTAAACTATGAAGTAAATGTGTACTGTAAAAATGAACAGCTTTAATCACCACGTTAATAGTTAACGGGTTTAGGGGATTATGTATTTATATTTTTATTTTCTGTCTGATTAATTAAAGTCATGTGTTTATACGATAATTACAATGTTTATATTATTACGTTTATTATAATAATCAGCTGTTGTATATCTTTCCTATAAAAGCCGTATTACAGTTAGGTTTCGTTTGGGTTTGGATTGGATTTGAAAATTGTGAATTAATCCACTCAGATTTATTTGTTTTATGGGAATGATATTAATATGTTTTATCGTTTCAGTATTGTTATTCACTATGCAGCGACCCAGAATATATAACCTTTCACAATGAAGCCGTATTGCTATTCGACTTCAGAACATGGAAATCTTAAAGTTAACATGTGTTTACTGTGAGGCGTTACGAAGTTCGCCGGGTCAGCTAGTATAGTATAAAAAACAGAACAAAAGCCCATGGACTGTTTCAGAAGGCAGCCGAGTCCACCCAAGAACATATTAGGGAGCTCTGTAGACAGCATGACGTCGCAGAGGTCTGGAAGCCCAGGCCCATCGCCATCCTGGATGATCCACTGTAGTGGAATAGCGTGTCCTGCCCAGCCAAAGCCTGACACAGCAAAGCGTCAACACTTCTTAATGTATACTTATATTTAATAACTTATCCGCTCACTCCATATACACATCACCCCAAGAGGTAATCCAGTAGCTACAACAGAAAAGCTAATGCTGTCATTCGCACAAATAAAGTCCATTTGTCCTGATGTAAGTTGCTCATACACGTCTGGACGAATGGGGGAAGGTGGGTTTAGTTCGGGTATACACCGCCTAACGGTGGAGTCACCACATAATTGCAGGAGTGGGGGTAGTCATAAAGAGTTACCAGCCCAAGAAAAAAAATATTTCACATCTTCAGACATTATCTACAAAGTTATTTATGAATAAAGCATAAAAATACAGTTTTAACTTAATATTACTTGTAGAAATACAAGACTCTGTATGCTTGTAGCAGAATGAAATAAATTAGGCTACCCCCTAGGCTTACCTGTATGAAGTGGACACTGGACAGCCCTTTACTACACTCTATTAACAAAAGGCTTGGAGAGTGGCTATGCCGTGTAACCATAACATATACAGTAGTATAAAACATACATTACTTCACTTACTAAATGTCAAGTTGTCTAAGAAAGTATATAAAGTATAACTTCTCAGAATAGAACTATTTAAAAAATTAATTACATTTTTACAGAACACAAGGAAAAGGGAAGAAAAAAAGAAAAAAAATACCCAGATATGTAGGAGCCTTAACAATACATTACTATGCCACTATAAATAAAGTAGGAAATTATATTGTACATTAAATATAAATTCTGAATAAATAATACTTTATGTTACTATTTTAATAAAATTTTAAAATTTGGCTTGTGTTCCTTTTTACGAAGGATCTTCCAATTTGGCCAGTATTTTATTTTTCACAATCATTACACTTCAATTTATTGACTTATTTCTGTTTTATTCAATGTTTTAGTGCCGGAATTATACTATATTGTTCCAGTTTTCCTTAATAAATTATGAAGCCTTTGATCGTATTCAATGGGGATGTATCATTTTTTATTTAGTTTATTATGAAAAAACAATACCAGTCGTTTAAAGTTGTTTTTAGTGAATGTCTTATGTTAAAACAAGCTATTGCTATAAAATTGTAAAGTTATACAAATTTTACGGTAATTCTGAGGAT
Organism: Nephotettix cincticeps; assembly: GCA_023375725.1. Classification (NCBI taxonomy): domain Eukaryota; kingdom Metazoa; phylum Arthropoda; class Insecta; order Hemiptera; family Cicadellidae; genus Nephotettix; species Nephotettix cincticeps. Next base: position 68,407,036 of record CM041786.1, read on the forward strand.
ACTCAACAATTATAATTAATTTCAAAGGGACTGTACAAGATGTATTATTTGAGCCAAAAACAAAAGCAGTAAGACATAAAGGTCGCTGTGGCGCCACGCTGCTGTCGACGTTAAGTTTATCTCCATTTTTTAAATTATATCGCAGTTCAACCTCCGGCAAATTCTCAAAACTTCCCCTCGCCACTTAACTGTCAACCACATTTGTAATTCATGGAAAATTGTTGCCTTGTTTTTCCAACTTTAATTTTCCACCTTGTCCCCTTTACTTCCGAAATTCTGTTCTCGTAAAATCAATTCAAGCTAGTTTATAATTAGACATGCATATTTACAAATTTGCGAGGGTGTACCGTATATTATTTAGGTAAAGCTTTACAATTAATTTAATTTTATAGACTACGCAAAAAATAGAAAAAGAATTTGGCGGAGAGAACTCTAATTTGTCAAAGATTAAGTCATGGATGTTGTATCTTTGACATCTCAACTTCCTTGAGCTCTTTCCTAATACAAAAATGTGATGCCAGCGAGACGGGTATTTACTAAAAAACATTTTATTTTTTACATGATACACGACACTTGTTTCGAATCTTAGTTTATTTTCACAGTGTACTTTTAACTTAAATTTATGTAAATAAATAAATAAACAAATATAAATCATGTGATTTTTTAATACATGTGTAAATTTAAAAATTAAATTTGAACTAGTGATTTCGATTAAGATTAATTATTCGTAACTTAATTGTGTAGATTTTTAAGCTGATTCCAACGATGAAATATAAAATTAGAAATTTTTAAAAATTACATGTGAAAAATGCAAAAAACATTATTTTGGGGTACAAAACCCCCCCAAACTACCCGTTCCCATTGACCGATATGTCTGGTTTACGAACTCGTCCGAGCACTTGTAGGAATACACGTCTCTACCAAATTTGGTCTGGATCGGACCATATTTACGAGAGTTGTCGTGTTCACAGACACACATATATATATAAATTTTAACGACTATTGTTTTTGGACTCTGGGCACCTAAAGAAGAAAAAATAACATGGTCCCGGCCTTAAGTCTCACCATGAGACCTACGTTAATAGCTTCTTCCCTATGGGATATTCGCTAAAAGGAGATTTTTTATACATTTTCTCATACATAGTAAAGTATACTTATGTCAGCATCACACAGCCGCAAAAAACCGCTAGGGCACGTCAGCCTTAACCATCTGCTTGAATAGGAGAAGTTTCAATGCGGCCACGAACTGAGGACATCTTTCAAGGGATCTGATCTAAAGGTATGAGCTGTGAGTGTCACAAGTCCTATGTGTCGAAGACGCAACCAACACGTTCTTGTGTTACCTCCTCGTACTTAATACTAATGGACGCCGGAAGTGACAGGCATGATCACTTGGCTTTACTGGCTCGACGTATGTTGCAATGTCTCGGGTATTAATGGTGCAATATGTCAAAGTAGCAATCCCACGCTCTTCAGTTATCTCCTCGTCCTCAATACTAATAAGTGTTCCTGGCTAGACGGGTATGATCACTTGGCTTTACTGGCTCGACGTATGTTGCAATGTCTCGGGTATTAATGGTGCAATATGTCAAAGTAGCAATCCCACGCTCTTCAGTTATCTCCTCGTCCTCAATACTAATAAGTGTTCCTGGCTAGACGGGTATGATCACTTGGCTTTACTGGCTCGACGTATGTTGCAATGTCTCGGGTATTAATGGTGCAATATGTCAAAGTAGCAATCCCACGCTCTTCAGTTATCTCCTCGTCCTCAATACTAATAAGTGTTGCCGGCTAGACGGGTATGATCACTTGGCTTTACTGGCTCAACGTATGTTGCAGTGTCTCGGGTAATATTGGTACAATATGTCAAAGTAGCAATCCCACGCTCTTCAGTTATCTCCTCGTCCTCAATACTAATAAGTGTTGCCGGCTAGACGGGTATGATCACTTGGCTTTACTGGCTCGACGTATGTTGCAGTGTCTCGTGTAATAATGGTGCAATATGTCAAAGTAGCAATCCCACGCTCTTCAGTTATCTCCTCGTCCTCAATACTAATAAGTGTTGCCGGCTAGACGGGTATGATCACTTGGCTTTACTGGCTCAACGTATGTTGCAGTGTCTCGGGTAATATTGGTACAATATGTCAAAGTAGCAATCCCACGCTCTTCAGTTATCTCCTCGTCCTCAATACTAATAAGTGTTGCCGGCTAGACGGGTATGATCACTTGGCTTTACTGGCTCAACGTATGTTGCAGTGTCTCGGGTAATATTGGTACAATATGTCAAAGTAGCAATCCCACGCTCTTCAGTTATCTCCTCGTCCTCAATACTAATAAGTGTTGCCGTCTACGGGTATGATCACTTGGCTTTACTGGCTCGACGTATGTTGCAGTGTCTCGGATATTAATGGTGCAATATGTCAAAGTAGCAATCCCACGCTCTTCAGTTATCTCCTCGTCCTCAATACTAATAAGTGTTCCTGGCTAGACGGGTATGATCACTTGGCTTTACTGGCTCGACGTATGTTGCAGTGTCTCGTGTAATAATGGTGCAATATGTCAAAGTAGCAATCCCACGCTCTTCAGTTATCTCCTCGTCCTCAATACTAATAAGTGTTGCCGGCTAGACGGGTATGATCACTTGGCTTTACTGGCTCAACGTATGTTGCAGTGTCTCGGGTAATATTGGTACAATATGTCAAAGTAGCAATCCCACGCTCTTCAGTTATCTCCTCGTCCTCAATACTAATAAGTGTTGCCGTCTACGGGTATGATCACTTGGCTTTACTGGCTCGACGTATGTTGCAGTGTCTCGTGTAATAATGGTGCAATATGTCAAAGTAGCAATCCCACGCTCTTCAGTTATCTCCTCGTCCTCAATACTAATAAGTGTTGCCGGCTAGACGGGTATGATCACTTGGCTTTACTGGCTCGACGTATGTTGCAGTGTCTTGGGTAATAAACTCCCACCTTTATTCATTTCCAATCTACTGTATGATGCTAAACAACATCATTTTCATTAAAAATAAACACATAGCCACCATTTGCCAAGTCCCACTCTTATAAAACGGCCAGGTTTTTTTTGCAAAATAATTTTGGGTTACAATTTTTAGAAAAAAATGTGCTAATCGAACATAATTAGGAAGTGTTGAAATCAGTTACCAAGATATCGACAATTTTCTATTACATTAGATACTACACGACATCTTGTCATTATTCAATAAAAAATTTGTCAAACATATATCTATATCTTCCATTATTTTTAGCGAATTTCCCATAGGGAAGAAGCTATTACCGTAGGTCTCATGGTGAGACTTAAGCCCGGGACCATGTTATTTTTTCTTCTTTAGGTGCCCAGAGTCCAAAAACAATAGTCGTTAAAATTTATATATATATATATATATATATATATATATATATGTGTGTGTGTGTGTGTGTGTGTGTGTGTGTGTGTCTGTGAACACGATAACTCTCATGAAAATGGTCCGATCGAGACCAAATTTGGTAGAGACGTATATTCCTGGAAGTGCTCGGACGAGTTCGTAAACCAGACATATTGGTCAATGGGAACGGGTAGTTTGGGGCGGTTTTGTACCCCAAAATAATGTTTTTTTGCGTTTTTCACATGTAATTTTTAATAATTTATAATTTGTTATATATTTATGTTATATGTTTCACCATTAGAATCAGCTTAAAAAATACACAATTAAGTTCCTTAAAGTTTTTCTCTATCTCCAACGGTTACCGAGATATTAAAAAATCTAAACACAGTACGTTGTATTGTGGGGCTCCAATGTTAATCTTATGGAGGATAGGGAAAAATTTATATTTCCCATATTAATGAATATTTTTGGATAAAACTTGATTTTTAGCTTCATCTGGTTGAGATCTATCCATTTATGCTTAAAAATCATAGTTTATGTGTTTATCATGGCAGCAAACCTGCATACTCTTTTCCCATAATAATCATATAGGGAATAGGCAAACTCCTTTATTTATTGACAGATGTTGATGAAAGTTGGTATGAATGTTAAGATTAAAATTATTTATGGCACAAATGCCTAATTTCAGTGTTCCTCACAGCAGCAAACCTGCACACTCTTTCCCATGTTAATCTTATGGAGAATAGGCAAATAATTCACATGTTTATGGACAGATTTTTATAAAACTTGTCATATATTATTATTAATATATTATTGATTTGGAAATTCGCTGAGTACGCAGGTCTGCTGCGTCGGGGGTATTTTGTCTTTCCTTGTCAATTACTATGAAATCATAATTATTGTTCCAACACTGATGACATAGATTACGAAATTCTTTAAATGTAAAGTCATTACCAACATGATTTTTGTAAATGTGTTTTAAATTTAAATCATCTTGTGTAAGACTCAAGGTGTGACATTTTGCCCAATGTTTTTATTCTTAAGACTATTATTTTATTAAACTTAAAAAGTCACATGATGCCTCCACACGGATGTGATAATCGGGCATAGGGCGGTTCGACGTATATTGCGATGGCTCGATAATCGGTCCAATGGGACAAAGTCTTCTCTACACTCTTTAGTTATCTAATCGTCTCTAATGTGTATAATATTCGGCAAACAGTCAATCAACCTATGATAAATCTTGACTGTGCCTAACTTACTTTGTTTAACTATCCTGGAAAAATTTATCCATCTAGTGTTTGGGTCTGTGTGTATAATAGGAATAAGAACCCAAAAAATAGGATACTAAATAGAAACCTAAGATGCCATAATAGATACTAAATATAAGAACCACCGAAAGTCGAGATAACCGAACACACGAACAGGAATACAGAGGAAGGTATGGCGGAGTCGTGTCCTGTAATCCAGCTAGTGGGCCAAAATCTTCTTATTCTCATTTTGTATTCATACTTGGCTTAAAATAACTCCCTGACTGGGTAGGTTGCTATTTTTGTAAGATAATCCAAGTCAAATTAGAGTTTTGTCTGTACATTATCCATTACAAAATGCTTTGAATTATGATATTTTTGGTAATTTTTCGTTTTATACCCAAGGAAAGCCAAAGTGGGTCTTAACTCAATTTTTGTCCGTCTGTCTGTCTACCTGTCTTTCTTTATCGCTAAACAAGGGCTTCTGTCACGTTTTCACGTGAAAACGAGAGCACCACAATTATAAGAGAAGAGAAGGCGAGAAGAAGAAGAGAGAAGAGATTTGGAGAAGGTTTCAGGTAATTTAAATTGATCCATGCATTATCAAATTAAAATAATGAGCTCTAAAAAATCTAGTTTAGAGCAATATTACGCATATTTTTCTAATGTAGTAATTTATTTATGTTTTACAGATGAGGACCTTGACTGTTTTCAAAACATGTTCTGCAGTTTCATATTAATATTCCTTCAACGTTTGTAGCAAAACGTTACAAGGACTCAAGTTAACTAGAGTTTCACTTTTTTGGCATCATCACAAGTTTCAATTGTTTTACCTGTTGCTTTTGAACAGGGTTCTAAATTACTCTGCAATTTGGATTGATCATACATGATAACCAATTTTTTTACATAAAATACATCTAGGTTTGTTTTACAGCTTCTGGCTAGATTCCCCATCTTCAATCAACAAAAACAGCTTTTTTATCATTTACAACTGTTCTTCTTTCTTGAAAAGACATTGACTGAGCTTTGAGACAATTGCAATTTTTTGAATTACATATTACCTGTGTATAAACCAGCAGCAGTCGAGACTCCTTTATCTTCCCCCGGAAATACCCCCTTGAGGCTTTTCTTAACTTTCCTTCCTCTCTATTATATTATATTTCCTCTATTATATTTCCTCTCTATGAGAGGACATACCAAAACACTGTTGCTTTTTTCTTATGAGAAACTCAGTAAATTTTGTAGGATTGGTTTGGATGTTCTACCTTACCTTGCTCAACGGAAACGTCACTAGAAAACTTCAAACTTGACCTTTCCCAAAGTTTTATTGTATCCTCTGGTAAACATTATGAAACTAATGGCAAAAGAATATGAGCACAATTCTCATTTTTTTTAAAGTGACATTGTTGTCATATAATTCTATTAGCTAACTTTCTTTGTCTGGTTGTATTACATATTTTAAATTTTATGAGTTCCCTAATGTAATGTTTTTCAAGCAAATCATCTTTTCCAAAAACGGTATTTTAGAGCTTTAATAGCTTCAGGATATATTTCTCCTACTGCTGGGTAACTTTCAACCACCTTTCTAGCGATCGAATTAGGTGATGGAGCCACGATTAAATACTGAAACTTATTAGAGGGAACAATAGAACGATTGAAATCTATTCTCGAAAATTGGGGAAAAACGGAAGCCAATCTTTTAGTTCCCAACCAAATTCCATTTACTGTATTTCTATTTTGGAAGTTTATAAGAATTAATTTTATAAGCTGGATTACTCAATCTTCATTCATACTTGGCTTAAAATACCTACATTGTAGTTTGGTTGCCATTTCAATGATCTAGTTTAATTTTTTCTAAATATTCCTGTTTACTAAAATATTGATCCATTCCAAAAATGTTCTAGACAGATTTGATTTTAATATTCATATTAAATCCGTTATATTCAAAAAAAATCTAAATTAGAATTAATTTTCTCTTTCTTTTCTTCTAAAAAAACCTTAGCAGTGCTCTTTGAAAATAATTAAGTAAAAAAATCTCTTTAGTTGTACATCTATATTTTAGTATAATCAATTTCAATCTTGATAATTATTTATTTCTTATGTGAACATATGAAATAAACATCAATTTTTAATAATATATAAAAAGCAGTCTTTAAAAAGAATTAACATCAAAAAAGAAATCTACATACTAAGAATACAAACTTGAATGAATAATAATAAAAAAAATTATAAAAAAAAAACAAAAATTAAAATAAAATAATTTAAATATAAATAAGAAAGATAAATAAAGAAATAATTTTAAAATTAAAAAAACCAAAAAAATTTTAAAATATAAAATTAAAAATTAAAAAAAAAAATAAAATAAATATAATAATTAAAAGAAAAAAAATTGATAAAAAATATAAAATAAAAAAAAGAAAAGAAACAATAATAAAAATAAAAAAGAAATAAAAAAACATTATTTTAATAAATTAACAATAAAATTAAAAAGAATAAAGAACTTTATAAAATAAAAAAAAATTATTAAAAATATTAAATAAGAAAAAAAAAACATAAAAACAAAGGTCAATCTTAAAAAAATATTTAAAAAAAAAAAAAAATTAAATAAGTAAAATAAACCAAAAGAAAAAGAAAAACATATATTTTTATTAAATCTAGTTAAATTTATCAATCTAAAATAGTGCTTAACTAAAATAATGTTTGTAATTAAAATTCTCGAGGATTTGTTCAATTTACTTATTTTGATTTTAATCCTCATTAATTTATTAGTACCTTGCATCTTAATTGTTCAATATATCATAAATTAATTATTTTTCAGTATCATGATGTCTTATACTCGCCAGCAGTGCTCTACTCCTAAATAATTAAGTTAATTCCATTTTCATTCTTAATTAGGTCATCAATCTTATTCTTGGTTTTAGTAAACACTCTTCTAATTGCTCCTCTTGATTTCTTCAATCTTGATATATCTATCTTATCTTATATCCAGTACCTACATATTTGGATTTAGCTCATAAAAAAAATCAAAATTAGGTTTGATTTATTTAGGTTTATATAACTGTCACGTTCGCCACTTACGTTGGAAATCGAAAAGGAAATTACTTTCAACTAAATCTGAATTAGTAGTAAAACGGCTGGTTGGTAAATTTATCTAGCATTTATCTAGCAATCTAGATAAATCCTATATTTGTAGTCCATAGCCATGGCCCCAGTTTACAAACTTGTCGGTGGGTTGCGAAATATAACTTTTATTTTGTGGCAGCTTAAGAAAATATAGAAAAAATAGAATAAACTACCAAACAACAACAGCAACAACTAAGTAATAACAACAAATAACAATAATAAAAGTTTTAACATAAAAAGTTAACATAACTAATAAATGTTTGCAGGAAAATATATTCACTATCGTTCGATTTCTGTATCCGTCATCCTAAGTAATTACACGAAGAAAGAAATTTAGAAAATAAATTTTAAAATATGAAAGGTGCTGAATTACTCTAATTAATGAATAAAAATAAAAATGTATAAATTATTTAATGTTTTGTAAGAATTACTTGTAAAGTATAAATAAAACTAATTAAATTATGCGTGAAAGTTGGAACAGAAGCCGGAGCCGGGTCGCTGGCGAGACTTCATTTCGGAACGAAAGGCGCTCAACTTTGAAATGGAAACAGCTCTTGGTTTATTTCGCACTCTTCATTTGAACTTCCGTTATTGCTTTCTTCTCAGAGGAGACTGCTCTATCCCGAAATGTATATTTATGAACCTTCGAAACTGGAATCGGTCTTTGCTTAACGAAAACATGAAACCAGTTAAGATATGTTAAAATCGACTAAATTATTAGTTAATTATAAGTTAATGTAAGGTGTAATTAAATAACAACCAAACATAGTTTTCATAGAATTGCTAATTAAAAAAAATGTTATTGTATACCACTAGCCACGCGGCTCTATACGCTGGAGAAGGAATATATTTTGTGGTAAGGAAAAGAATTTTTTTTATAATTCGGCAAGTGAAATTGATTATTATTTCGCTTCAATTAAAATAACATTTCTATAATATACCATTATCTGTAAAAATTGCGTTACAGTCCTGTCACTCAAAATATAATATAGTATGTGCCCTTTCGTCCATACAACACAGGAGTTTCGTAGACATAGACCTAACTTTTGCAAATTCAATGTGTTTACTCATGTTCGCCTGTTAAAAATCGCTTCACTTAGGCTATTACGAGTATATTATACAAGAATACTTGAGAGTATGTTTTACAGGTAAACTTCTATAACTCGTGATTGTTACTATTATCGTTAACTTGTTATTGTTGATTGTTGTCATGTTATTTAATTGTTACAACATGTGGGATTTACAATAAACAAACCTATAGGAAAGTGAACTTAAATAATTGTATTTCTACTCTATATCTCGACTCAGCTCTGGGTCTTAGGGAACACGCAAAATTGTTTTGCACCAACTTGCAAATCATTGGGACTGGGATGGTGGCGACATCCTGTAATCCAGCTACTTGGAGGTCACGAATTGTGGATAGTTGTGAGCGATGGTCGGTGGGTGTAGTGTTCTCTTGTGTGGATTAACGTCCGCACTATTGAATACTACGTTAATCCACAAAAGACTATCCTAATAATTAGACCAATTCGTAATTCAGAGGGCGTGGTTCGGATTCCACGTTAAACTGTAGGTCCTTAGTTGCCATCGGATGTTGGGCTATTAATTAACAGTCCTGTCTAAGGTACATGTCAGCCTTAGTCAGTAACAAGACTACAAGATCGCGCCACAATCATATTACATTCAATCCTCATTCATACTTAGCTTAAAATATCTACCTTGTGGTATGGTCGCCATTTCAAATAATCTAATCTAATCTAATCTAATCATTCATGCTCATTAAAATAACATTACACTTTTACTTTGAGTTTAACCTATATGTATCAGAACTGAAAGCACTTGATGATAAGGGTGCAACTGATTTTTAAAGCCGAAATAAAAAAAAATGTAATCAATGAAGAGATGGGGATTCTAAGATCAAAAACGTTTCCTGTATATAAGGGAATATTGTGTTTAGATATTAATAACAAGAAGTCATTACCAAATCTATTGGATAAAAAAGTTCAATGCTCTCAATAAAAATAAAAATTTCTTTAAAACTATAATTTCCTTAAAGTTTATTCAAATTCTATGGAAATTTCAGTATATGGACCGTCAATTATTCAAAGAAAATATTAAATTTGGATTACAAACGATTAATATATTCCATTTATATTTTCAACTAATTATTTTAAACTTTTCACGTGTCCCAATGATGTCGTTTCATATTCATTCAAGTACTATTTATAAACTACAAATTCTGTTATAATAAGGAAAATAAATAAAAGTGTCCATTAAGACAACTAAAAGGCCTTGATCCTGTGAAACAATTTTGGAAATACAAACAGAAATGGATCGTGAACATCCTTGAGTGTAGGGGGATTGCATCCCAACAGTTTATTGTGTGCATGTATAGGAAACTTGGGGATGATTTATAGTTCGCAGTCTGAGGTTTCTTGTCCCCTTCTTGATTTTATTGACTCAAGGTTCACGTTCTAGCGTCATCTACCTATTACCTATAACCTATCGCCTCATAATAAATGTAATTTCTCTATTTAATGGGTAAATAATATTTGGGTATTGGAGATTTTCGCAATTCTGATTAGAAGTAAAAATTCTAGAGTACTTGAAACATAAGAAGACGTCCATATTATGACGTATTTTTCCCCCTGTAGAAAAATATCGACAAAAGAATTTATTTATTTCTCGGATGGCTCAGCCTACAATGGCAGGGATACCCCAGAGATCGATTTAGCAGTAATCAGGGACTGCACTGGAACAACGATAAATTTGGGTCCGACTCAGGCAAATATTGGAAGATGAATAAAATATAAAATGCTATACTAGAGCCGCCTCATCATTGTCAGACCCAGGGTAAATTAAAGATAGTGTGCGCGTCACGGGCGCCGTTTCTTACCCGGGGCATTTTATAGCTAGTCTGCGCGTCGCAGATTGTCCGAAATTCAGGACGGCACGTGGCGTCGTTACTTGAGACGTGCCCACACAGGATCGCTCGTAGGGGCCTATCAGCAGGACGCACCCAGATCGAAGATCAATCCAATGAATAATCTGATAAATTAATTTAGAAATATCTGGTCTCTCTACACCAGCCATCAAGATATATTTCCTTAAATCGAACTACCAAATTATTGTTATGTACTGGGTCGACCGGGTCTACACGGATCATCCGCGCGAACGTGTCTAGTGCCTGTCCAGACCCGCCAATCTTGCCAGAACTCGTACGATACCAGTAATTAACAATTATAATGTGCTGACATAAATATCCACAATATAATCTACAAGCACTTCTTACAATTACGGTACTTTATTGTTGTACGAGTTGGCCTAAATAAATGACTCTCGAACTCCTCAAAGAGTGCCTAATGGCAGGTCTTCACAGGTGAGCAATGCTAGTCATTTTAAGAAATTAATAATTAAATAGCTTAAATATTTTGAGAAAATATTCGACGAAACTCACCCAAGAGTGGATCTCTCACCCAACTCTAATCGACAAGGCACTTTACTCTCACTTTCGATACACTTTCACTATCGACGCACTATGTCACAGAAAGCGAACTTCTACGATATTTGCCGCGCCACGACCGAAGCTCGACTGCCTAGTCCACTCACCAGGACCTTCCACCCAAGCTTCACTGTCCTGATAAGCCGGGTCAACGGTCAACGGTCGACGGTGGCAGGTGATATGGCCACGGCCTACCGCTCACCGCTCGCAGCGACGACGAAATCATGTCATCTTTACCTCCCCAACTAAAACGGCTCGTTACACCCCCACCAACATCGGGGTGCAAAAAAAGAAAAAGTAGAAAAAAAGCTCCTTACTTACTTATACCCACCACCACAACCAAGTGTCACTACACGGTTCTTTCACGGAAAGGTTTGAGATCCTTAACGTGGACGGTGTGGGTCTCCCTCGTATCCGTGTCCTTCACTACGTACAGGTTAGCCGCGCATCGCTTCACCACAGCACAGGGTCCCTGGAACTTAGGGGCCAACTTGCCCACAATAGCGTCAGCGGCCGATGATAACACGTGCAGTCTCCTCATCACCAAATCTCCGTCCTGGTACTGCACCTCTCGACGCCGAAGATTGTAATATTTGGACTGCTGGGTAAACGCCTTTTTTAAATTCGCCTGACAGCGCTCGTACAACCTTCTGAATTGCAGCTCTCTCTCGCTGCGCACTTGCTCCACGGTTCTCTCCTCCTCGCCTTCCGGACCTGAGGTTGAACCAACGAGTGCCTCCCCTATCGCTCGTGGGAGCCTAAGTTCCTTCCCCAAGCAAAGTTTAGCCGGGGTATAACCAGTGGAGTCGTGCACCGCTGTGTTAATAGCGTATTGAAATTCTGCAACCAGCGCGTCCCAATTACGATGGTTATCCTTTACAAACTGCGCTATCATGGTTTTAAGTACCCTATTTGCCCGTTCAACGGGGTTTGACTGGGGACTGTAGGGGGCGGTTCTTCGAAACTCAATCTCCCACTCCTCAGTCAACTCCTTGAAAACTTTGGACACAAACTGAGTACCGTTGTCAGTAATCACACTCTTGGGAGCTCCATATCGCAGCAGGATTCCATCTTTGAACGCTCCAGACACTGCCTTTGCCGTAGCTGACCGCAGGGGTCTCACTTCCACCCACTTGCTGAAAATGTCTTGGAAGACAACAAGAAACCGGAAACCTCCTTTAGATCGGGGAAACGGACCCACCAAGTCAGCCGAAATCGAGTTCCACGGCCCTTGGGGGTTTCTAAAATACATCATCCCTGCAGGTTTCTGCTGCGATACCTTGAATTCTTGGCAGCTCGGGCAAGAACGGACGTAATTTTTCACATCCCGGCGCCAGCCAGGCCAAAAATAGTTGTTACAAATCCGAGCCAGGGTCTTCTTCACACCCATATGGCCGGACATCGGAGAATCGTGGTTCTCAATCAAAACATCCCTTCGCTTCGATGAATGAACACACATTTTCCAAACTTGTTCATCTTCTTCACTACCTTGGGATTTCCCAAAGCGTTTGTAAAGTATCCCGTCCTTCAGGCAAAATCTCGGGAAACGCTTGGGACTCGTCAGAACTCCTGACATGGTGCGATCATACCACACATCCTTCTGCTTGGTATCCGTATCAAGCTCTCCGTTCCTAACGTCCATGGAGTTCTCAGAAATTACGGCAACATCAGCCAAACCATCGACAGGTTCTTCTAAACCATCAACCGGTTCTTCCCCAACAGGCTGCCTAGAGAGAGCATCAGCTACTCGGTTTAGAGTTCCCTTCCAATAACGGATCTCGAAGTCATGCTGTTGCAGCTCCATCACCCAGCGGGCCAACCTACCCGACGGGTCTTGAAGTTTCATCAACCATCGGAGAGTAACGTGGTCGGTGATAGCCACAAAGCGATAACCCTCAAGGTACGGTCGGAACTTCCGTACGGCCCAGACCAAGGCTAAACACTCCTTCTCCGTGGTGGTATAGTTCTTCTCCTGGTCTGATAAGAGGCGAATCGCATAAGCGATCACGACTTCCTTGTCACTCTGGTCTTGGGTCAATGCTGCACCCAAGCCCTCGTTACTGGCATCTACTTGAAGAACAAATGTCTTCGAGAAGTCAGGACACGCCAAAACTGGTGTCGAACTCAAGCACCGTTTCATTTCGGTGAAAGCCTTTTCTTGCTCCATACCCCACTGCCACCTTACTTCTTTCTTCAGAAGCTTTGTTAGGGGTCTCACAACAGAAGCAAAACTGTCGACGAAACGTCGGTACCAACTCGCGAGACCAAGGAAACTTCGCAAATTCTTCACATTCCGTGGAGTCGGGAATTCCTGAATTGCCCTCACCTTCTCTGGATCGGTTGCAATTCCAGCGTCACTTATGACATGACCCAAGTATTTCAACCGGGTTTTACAGAAATGTCATTTCTTGAATTTAAGCGCAGACCAGCTTCCCTTAATCTTGTAAAGACGGTCCTCAGTAGTTCCAACTTTCAGAAACTAAGACCAAGTCATCAAGGTATGCGAATGCTTGAGGTTCTAAGTCGGGACCAACCACCTTGTCCAAGAGCCGTTGAAAAGTAGCTCCAGCCGAATGTAATCCAAATGGCATGACTCTGAACTGGAAGAGGCCGACTCCAGGCACCGTAAACGCAGTTATAGGGCGACTTGCCTCACTCAGTCCAACTTGCCAATAACCCCTGTACAAGTCGAGTGTGATTATATATCGAGCACGTCTCAATTTTTCCAGAATGGCATTAATCCTCGGATCGGAAGTGGGTAGGCATCAGGAACACTGGCCTCGTCAAGTCTAAGCACATTCGGTACTTTCCAGACGGTTTCTTCACCAGCACAATAGGTGAGCTCCATGGCGAAGACGACGGCTCGATTATCCCATCTTCCAGCATAGACTCCACCTCCTTGTTAACCACGGCCTGCATAGCTGGGTTTCGCGGGTAGTGTCTCTGTTTGACCGGGACTGCTCCCTCCTTCAACCGTATTACATGTTCCAGGAGGTGAGTTTTCCCAGGGACTTCATCAAAAAGCGGCAATTCAGCCTCTAAAAACGTCTGCAACTTTCTAGCCTGTTCTTCATCTAAAGGTGTGAGTGAGGGGTTTTTGTACGACTCCAAAGATTCGGGGTCTCCCCCAACGACTGAGTCTACCACCTCATCTGGCAAAGTGTCAACGTTCGAGATTTCTAGGGGACCTACTACCGCAGAGCCCACAGGGTCTTCGTCACCAATGACATGGTTTATCCAGCCCACATGGCCTAAACCACTATCACCCACGCCCATGCGGATAGCTTTCGACACAACTGTCACTAGACCCAACTCTTGGATAGCTTCTATTCCAAGAATCATATCTGAAGTAAGAGTGGGTATGTATAAAGCGTCTCCATCGGTTGTTATCTACTTCGCCAGACAGCCGAAAACATTCCTCAATCCTAGCATTAGTAGTTAGTTACGCATCTGCCATGCGTAACTGTATTAGTTGCTGCGTTGGTTCGAAACCTAGCGAAAGTAAATGATCAGCGACTCCTCGCCCAATCAAATTTACCACGGACCCAGTGTCCAACAGAGCCAAAAATTCCTCGCCCATCAGGTCAATCTTGACAAAGGGTCTTGTGCCCCGGGGGCTCGTCGCCACTCGTGCGGGCCTGATTCTTCCATAACGAGGAAAACCGTCGACGTAGATCGTCAGCCCTTCCCACAGTGTCTAGACCATACTGCTCCATCGTATTGATAAGATTTTCTTTCGAGAGGTCATAGATCCAACCTACTCGAACTTCACGGGGTTTAGTCCTCAGTGACATGGTCGACGGTGCCGTGTATGACAAAGACGTCACCGTACTCGTCGTCACCATTGAGGAAATAGCCGGGAAAACAGGTGCTGCTGACGTCACAGTCAGTTCGGGACCCATCCCAGAACTAGAGGTCACTACCGGCGTCATGAGCGGCTTGTCCCCCATCACTGACGTTGTAGTCGTGGTGCTAACCATGGTCAAAATCAAAGTCCAAAAAAACCAAGAAAATCTCAAAAACTGCCAAAAAACAATAAGGACTGTTCAAACACAATCCCAAAATCGACAGCTAAAAATAAATAAGGACTGTTCTAACAAAATCCTAAAATTGGCAATGTAACAGTCTTGTGCAAAACCTCTCTAGAGGTGTAAAATAAATTCAACACAAAGTCAAAATATTCAAACCACTGAAAATATTAAAACACACCCAAAGCTTCCACCCAAGCTTCACTGTCCTGATAAGCCGGGTCAACGGTCAACGGTCGACGGTGGCAGGTGATATGGCCACGGCCTACCGCTCGCCGCTCGCAGCGACGACGAAATCATGTCATCTTTAGCCCCCAACTAAAACGGCTCGTTACAATATACTTAGCTTAAATTATCCTCTTGAATATTTTCTGATCTTCAGTATATGTTCAAATTTTTAAAATTTTTTGGGATTACCTGTATGCAGAAACACCACATTTTAAAGCAGATAGAAAGAAAAAACATAAATTCAGTTTGTAATTTTTGGTTAAAAATTTTTAAACCATGAACCATAGATGATATTTGTACAAACTCTTAAAAGTAGGTGGATCAAGGAAGACCACGTTATTTTTAATTTCCTACACAGTTAAAACTAAAAGGGTTGTAATTTATTGCGAAAGTGCTAGCGAACACGATTTTACGTAGTATGATGAATCTTGAAACGACGATTCAATGAAATTGTCAATTTTAAGGTCTGCTGCTTCAAAATTAGATTCCGTTAAAAGTGATAAGGATTTGTCTTTGATGAGGAACAGTTCAGCGTGAAATTGCCGCATTGAACAGCTCAAGCCGCGGATTATCTTAATTTTCTCACTTTAAAAGCGAGAAATAAACAATGCAATGCTATGTATTTATTGCAAGAAATTTGCCTTTGCTTAATCTGCAGACTAAAAGTAAACAAGATGTGTTATTTCAAGTTGTAACAAAACTACCGAAACACGTTTCGCCTATTTAAAAAAAATCAAAGATAAAACTGATTGATGTAAACATTATAGGGCTCATACTTATGTAAATTGGACCGTATTTTAAAGGTAACATCAAATACATACTATAAACAGACTGTATCTTAATAAAAACTCTAATAGTTTAATAGCAACAACTATAAAAAATTTAAAGAATATTATATAAGAACAACTAAAAAATAATAGCTGCTCTTGGTTTGGCCTGATGACCTGATGCATGTTTAGGTCCTTAAAAATATATGAGGTTAGACTGCGTGACTACGATTTGACGCTAGCCTCGTAAAGTATATGGCCAAGTCCTGACGGTTAGTAAGGCTTTGTTCAGTGTGTGGCCCTGAAGCTGATTAAGGTCTTGTAAAATATACGGCCACTACCAGACGCTGGCTAAGGATTTTTTAAGTGTGTGGCCGCGACCTGGTGCTAGCTAAGGCCTTGTACAATGTGTGGCCCTGAAGCTGATTAAGGTCTTGTAAAATATACGGCCACAATCAGACGCTGGCTAAGGATTTTTTAAGTGTGTGGCCGCGACCTGGTGCTAACCTTGGTATAAGGCCTTGTACAATGTGTGGCCGCGATGGCTAAATCTTTTACAGGTTTTGGCCATGACCTGACGCTGGCCAAGGCCTTGTACGGTAATATGGCCGCGACCTGACGCTGGATAAGGCTTTGTACATTGTGTGACTACCACCTGACAGTGTGTGACCAGGATGGCTTAGGTCTTGTACAGTGTGCGATCACGATAGCTAAGGTCCTGTACAGTGTGTGGCCGTGACCCGACGTTGGTAAAGGCCTCACACAGTGTATGGCCATACCTGACGGAAGCTAAGGCCTTGTACAGTGTGTGGCCGAGACATGACGCTAGCTAAGGCCTCACACAGTGTGTGGCCGAGACCTGACGCTAGCTAAGGCCTCACACAGTGTGTGGCCGACATCTGACGGTAGCTAAGGTCTAGTACAGTGTGTGGCCGAGACCTGACCTGACAGCATTGTACAGTGTATGCCAGCAACCTATCGCTGGTTAAGGCCTTGTGCAGTTTATGGCCACGACCTAACACTGGATAAAACCTTGCATCGTGTGTTTCATCTTAATACAAAATGGTGCCCAAATTTTCCTTAGATTATTTTTGCCTATATTTGGATGAAAATACTTATCAGGGTAAGTCGTTATTTCAGTGATATTAATAAAATATCGATCGAGTATTAACGTTTAAATTGTTTGGACGATGCCTAAATTCCACTGTTTATGTTAATGAAACGCACATATTTATAGCGAAATGAATATCAATGCTTGTAAAAGCAAATAATAGGTGTCATTTTCCAGGAGGTATAATATATTTATCCCAATCTGGAATTGAAGTCATATTGTTCTTAGATTTAGTTGTTATTTCTTATTTTAGGTTCCTCAAAAATAACCAATCTATATAGAAATCATTTAAAGTGGCAATAACAATTGTAACACATATCTTTAAATTAACACAAGTACTATACGAATAAACTAGGGATAATTTAGTCGAAAGACCCAAGACCCAATTTTACGCCTAAGAGACGCATCAAGGATAAATCCTTATCAGTTTCAACAAAGTCTAATATGAAAGCATCAGACCTTTAAATTGACAATATCCGTGAATGAGACTTAAATCATATCTGGTGACTCATGTTTTGCACAGTAGAGTATATTATTTCAGAATGTATATTGGCAAATTTCCCATAGAGAAGAAGCTATTACCGTAGGTCTCATGGCAAGAGTTAAGCCCTGGACCATGTTATTTTGTCTTCTTTAAGTGCCCAGAGACCAAAAACAATAGTCACTAAAATGTATATATACATGGTGTTCATTAAAGTCGGGGACAACTTCGAGGGATGATAGTACTCATCAAAATAAACAAAAAATCCCTGTAAACATATGTCAAAAAATCCTTCGTTTAGCCGCTAGCCGCCATTTTGTATTTTATACAGTAAACGTTATATATCTAGAACTATTTAAGATACAGAAACCAAACTTTGCACATATGTTTAATGGCCAAGAAGAACTGTATTCTCAAAGTATCATGTAGATTGGTTTTATATTTTCAAAACGGCGGTGGTTAAAAAACTTTTAATTTAAATAACCAAAACAACGAAAACCCTAACACTACGACATAGGTACGTCCATAGATGGGTGGAATATTAAATTTAAATGAGATTTCATTGCTTTTTTGAACAAAAAATTGAGTATGGCTGAGAAAAATCTCTTTAAAACAATGTTTTTCTTAAAAAAAAACAGGGCTCAAAAGTATTTGTTATAACTTTTGATTTCCTTTACTAATACAACCAATCAAGTAATTGGGTTTCAACTTTACCCAAAGCTGCAGAATTTAATTGAGAACAATAAAATATCAACTCTTGTATACCTTTTCAGGTGATTATTTTATATAAAATTAAAGAAAATTTTAAGATAACACAATTTTTATGGAAAATTTAAGGTCGAAAGAGATTACATTTTATTTGATATTTTATTGTCTGTGCGACATTTATGATTCTTCCTGACAGCTCCTCTCTTGTTCGTGGTTTTGTCTTATACACCTCTGTCTTCATGTGACCCCACAGGAAGAAATCCATAGGGTTCAGGTCTGGTGACGTGGGTGGTCACATTGCACTGGTACATGGTAAGCAATAATGTTTTGGCCGAAGTGGTCATGTAAACACTGTTCCACGTCACTTGTTCTACGTGGGGGTGCTCCATCATGTTGATAATACATATTTTGCCTAATTTGAAGGGTGATATCTTCAAGAAGCTCTGGAGGAGTATACTGTAGAAACTGTAAGTAGGATGGTCCATTTTGTGCCCCATCTAAATTGAAAGGTCCAATCAGCCTGTCAGTAGACCGGACCAAACATTTACTGAGAATCTTTGTTGAACATGTGTCTCTACTGTACCGAGTGGGGTTTCATTGTCCCAAATATGAATGTTTTTGCAATTATTTACACCATTTATAGTAAACTGAACTTGGTCTGTAAACATTATTAACTTAGAAACATTATTCTCATAACATTATCGCCGAGATGAAGCGCCTGAACTTTATGTACATGTAAGGGTAGTATTTTTTTCTTTAGTAATTTTCATACTTTTGTAGAAGACATTAAGCGCTGAAAGTCCTGAAAGTGACTATTAGGAACACGCCTATTAGGAAATCTTTTGCTGTACTCAATTACAACCGCTCTTGAACTCCCATTGCAAACCCCATAAAGTGCATATGGATATGGATGGAAGTGCATACTCTCTGTTAGTAAAAATGGTAGAATCTGATGGTTTTATAAACACTTTTTCATTAAAAGAAAAATTATTAGACAACAATGAGTTTCAACGACTGGATTCCGGTGGTTTGCTGAATTCTCCAGTGTTTTATCTTATTACAAGCTTGTAAATTTATTTGTAAAACTTAATAAAAATGGAAGTAAAAAGGTTTAAAACATAAAATATCAGAAAATTGTTATTTCTGTAATTTCTTCACAAATAATGTTTTCTCAGTTATTGAAAAACTAAGTTTTTCATATAAAATAAAATGAAATCTCTTTCGAAATTAAATGTTCCATAAAAATTGTGTTAGCAAAAACTTTTTTTTATTTTACATAAAATAATCACCTGAAAAGGTAACATAACTTTGTTTCCTTGTTTTAATCCATGAAACATATTCCGGAGTTTGTCAGGGTTGCCGAGAAGCACCATGTATATGTATAGACGTATATAAATAAATAAATAAATGAATAAATAAATTATATATATATATATATAAAATATAAATAATTATATAAGTTGATTATAAGTTATATTTATTATTTAGATTTTATTTATATAATTATCTACAGTGTTTTCTTATAAATTAAAAAATTTTTTTTAATTTTTCTATATAAATAGTACTTAAAGAAAAAGTAATTATATTATAATATACAAAATTTTTAATATGCTTACTTTATATTTATGAAATTATAAAAAAAAGAAAATAAGTCGTGGGCCAATCTGATGGGTCTGGCTGGCAATCTGCTTTGACAGTTTTGATATTCTAGTACTTATCTACAAAATGACCAGTGCAGCTTAGCGTTCTCAAGTGTGGAGAAGATTAGGTTTCAGGATTATAAGTCGTGGGCCAATCTGATGGGTCTGGCTGGCAATCTGCTTTGACAGTTTTGATATTCTAGTACTTATATCTACAAAATGACCAGTGCAGCTTAGCGTTCTCAAGTGTGGAGAAGATTAGGTTTCAGGATTATAAGTCGTGGGCCAATCTGATGGGTCTGGCTGGCAATCTGCTTCGACAGTTTTGATATTCTAGTACTTATCTACAAAATGACCAGTGCAGCTTAGCGTTCTCAAGTGTGGAGAAGATTAGGTTTCAGGATTATAAGTCGTGGGCCAATCTGATGGGTCTGGCTGGCAATCTGCTTCGACAGTTTTGATATTCTAGTACTTATCTACAAAATGACCAGTGCAGCTTAGCGTTCTCAAGTGTGGAGAAGATTAGGTTTCAGGATTATAAGTCGTGGGCCAATCTGATGGGTCTGGCTGGCAATCTGCTTCGACAGTTTTGATATTCTAGTACTTATCTACAAAATGACCAGTGCAGCTTAGCGTTCTCAAGTGTGGAGAAGATTAGGTTTCAGGATTATAAGTCGTGGGCCAATCTGATGGGTCTGGCTGGCAATCTGCTTCGACAGTTTTGATATTCTAGTACTTATCTACAAAATGACCAGTGCAGCTTAGCGTTCTCAAGTGTGGAGAAGATTAGGTTTCAGGATTATAAGTCGTGGGCCAATCTGATGGGTCTGGCTGGCAATCTGCTTCGACAGTTTTGATATTCTAGTACTTATCTACAAAATGACCAGTGCAGCTTAGCGTTCTCAAGTGTGGAGAAGATTAGGTTTCAGGATTATAAGTCGTGGGCCAATCTGATGGGTCTGGCTGGCAATCTGCTTCGACAGTTTTGATATTCTAGTACTTATCTACAAAATGACCAGTGCAGCTTAGCGTTCTCAAGTGTGGAGAAGATTAGGTTTCAGGATTATAAGTCGTGGGCCAATCTGATGGGTCTGGCTGGCAATCTGCTTCGACAGTTTTGATATTCTAGTACTTATCTACAAAATGACCAGTGCAGCTTAGCGTTCTCAAGTGTGGAGAAGATTAGGTTTCAGGATTATAAGTCGTGGGCCAATCTGATGGGTCTGGCTGGCAATCTGCTTCGACAGTTTTGATATTCTAGTACTTATCTACAAAATGACCAGTGCAGCTTAGCGTTCTCAAGTGTGGAGAAGATTAGGTTTCAGGATTATAAGTCGTGGGCCAATCTGATGGGTCTGGCTGGCAATCTGCTTTGACAGTTTTGATATTCTAGTACTTATCTACAAAATGACCAGTGCAGCTTAGCGTTCTCAAGTGTGGAGAAGATTAGGTTTCAGGATTATAAGTCGTGGGCCAATCTGATGGGTCTGGCTGGCAATCTGCTTCGACAGTTTTGATATTCTAGTACTTATCTACAAAATGACCAGTGCAGCTTAGCGTTCTCAAGTGTGGAGAAGATTAGGTTTCAGGATTATAAGTCGTGGGCCAATCTGATGGGTCTGGCTGGCAATCTGCTTCGACAGTTTTGATATTCTAGTACTTATCTACAAAATGACCAGTGCAGCTTAGCGTTCTCAAGTGTGGAGAAGATTAGGTTTCAGGATTATAAGTCGTGGGCCAATCTGATGGGTCTGGCTGGCAATCTGCTTCGACAGTTTTGATATTCTAGTACTTATCTACAAAATGACCAGTGCAGCTTAGCGTTCTCAAGTGTGGAGAAGATTAGGTTTCAGGATTATAAGTCGTGGGCCAATCTGATGGGTCTGGCTGGCAATCTGCTTCGACAGTTTTGATATTCTAGTACTTATCTACAAAATGACCAGTGCAGCTTAGCGTTCTCAAGTGTGGAGAAGATTAGGTTTCAGGATTATAAGTCGTGGGCCAATCTGATGGGTCTGGCTGGCAATCTGCTTCGACAGTTTTGATATTCTAGTACTTATCTACAAAATGACCAGTGCAGCTTAGCGTTCTCAAGTGTGGAGAAGATTAGGTTTCAGGATTATAAGTCGTGGGCCAATCTGATGGGTCTGGCTGGCAATCTGCTTTGACAGTTTGGGTAGTCTAGTACGTATCTATAAAATGATCAGTGCAGCTTAGCGTTGACAAGTGTGGAGAAGATTAGGTTTCAGGATTATAAGTCGTGGGCCAATCTGATGGGTCTGGCTGGCAATCTGCTTTGACAGTTTGGGTAGTCTAGTACGTATCTATAAAATGATCAGTGCAGCTTAGCGTTGACAAGTGTGGAGAAGATTAGGTTTCAGGGTTTCAATCTGCTTTGACAGTTTGGGTAGTCTAGTACGTATCTATAAAATGATCAGTGCAGCTTAGCGTTCACAAGTGTGGAGAAGATTAGGTTTCAGGGTTTCTATCTCCTTCGACAGTTTGGGGAGTCTAGTACGAATCTATAAAAGGATCAGTGCAACTTAGCGTTCACAAGTGTGGAGAAGATTAGGTTTTAGGTATCCACCATATCTCCAGGTATTTTTATTTTATTATTTCTTTTTTTGAATTTTGTTTTGACATTGATGTGTTTTATCTCTGGGGGAGGGGGTTATTGGAAATCAGTGAGACCAAAATTTGAAACGCATGTGACGTCATATTGATATAAGAATAAAAACATTCACATTAGACAAATCCATGCTGTATGTCCTATGCTATTTCCCAAAGAGAAGAAATTTTTTAAGGTTCGTTTACCTCTAAAAATCTAACCAAAAGTTTAAATATTTTATATAACTTGTCTAGAACAATAATAGTAGTAACACAATAGCGATAGGAAAAGTCCAATTAAAATAAAAAAAAGATAGCTAGGTATAATATTTGAATATACCTTTTAATGCTGGTTCATCCTACATGAAAGCTTGGGATTGTAATAAAAAGAAGCAAACATAAAACTTTTAACTATTTAAAATATATTACTCTATATCTCATTGTAACGATTTTCAGATTAATGCAAACAAATACACTAGACGTGCACTTCAAGAAACTCAAAACATGATTTGAAAATGGAACGTGATAATTCCGAGGTAACCGAGCTGCGGACAGAACCAGTCGTAAATCAGGCCTACCCACTTGTAAGCCCTCTAACCTCATCCGGCCGCGATTGAATCATCCGACACCGCCGTTCGCAGCTCACAGCTCATCCGGTTACTAAAATACAACTCGGACATAGACATAATACACACGCCAGTCCTGCAGTTCGCTGTTTTACGATAATTATTTTACGAGAAAAGGGAATACTGTAATTAGATGTTGCAGAACAATTATTCGGTGTTCAATATTGTAGTATTCACTATCCAACAGGTCGGTAAAGCAGTTTGAATGATAGACTATTTTACTACGATTAATTTTTTCGTTTTCAACGAGACATTGTGAACACGTTATTTTTAATGCAACAGAACGGTCTTTGTGACTCCATTTAGCAGGGTGACCTGACGCCGGTCATTAGTTTTAACGATTGCAAACCATCCCGACGGTTTCAGATTTAATCGGGTATCTCCCTGTTGCCAAGATCATGTCGATGTCTCATTTTATACATTATATATAAATTTATTCATTAAAAACGTTATTGTCTCCTTCCCCCATTAGAAATGTTTTTCACAGTAAAGATAATAGGATAATATATAATTTTATTTTAGGCTATACTTAGAATGTATACAATTATATATATGAGAAATTATTTGTTTATACAGTAACTTATGCCTTGAAATAGTAAAAGGGTATTTAGTAACAATAGGTATTAATTTTTCATGAACCGATCCTTCCAAAATAAATAAGAAAAAAATGTTGAATAGTCCCTATAGACCCAATTGATAATCCAATTTATGCGATGGTCGAAGATATTAGGATAATAATTATTATAAAAAATAATGACATTTACTTAAATTTTCATAGTTTAAGTAAATGTCATTTTTCTTTTTCCTTTTTAGCGAATTTCCCATAGAAAAGTAGCTATTACCGTTGGTCTCATGGCAAGACTTAAGCCCGGGACCATGTTATTTTTTCGTGTTTAGGTGCTCAGAGGCCAAAAACAATAGTCATATATATATATATATATAATATATATATATATATATATATATATGTGTGTGTGTGTGTGTGTGTGTGTGTGTGTGTGCATTTGTGTGTGTGTGTGTCTGTGAACACGATAACCCTCGTATAAATGGTCTGATCGAGACCAAATTTGGTAGAGAAGTGTATTTATACACTTGCTCGGACGAGTTCGTATACCAGATATATTGGTTAATGGGAACGGGTAGTTGGGGGTGGGTTTAGTGCTGAAAAATTGGGGTTTTAGCATTTTTCATTTGTAATTTCAACAAATTTTAAATTGAATCTTTCACCATCAAAATCAGCTTAAAAATCACAGTTAAGTTCCTTAAAGTTTTTCTCTATCTCCAATGGTTACCGAGATAAATTCTAAACACAGTACGTTGTATTTCGGGGCTCCATTGTTAATCTTATGGAGGATAAAGAAAAATAATATTTCACTTATTAATCGATATTATTGGATTAAACTTGGTATTGACCTTCATGTGAGTTAGATCTTACGCTTCAAAAGCGTAAAATCATAGTTTATGTGTTTATCATTGCAGCAAACCTGCATACTATTTTTCTATGTTAATCATATAGAGAATAGGCAACCTCCTTTATTTATGGACAAATATTGATGAAAGTTCGTAAAATTGTTAAAAATAAAAAAAATTATGGTAGAAATGCCTATTTTAAGTGTTCCTCACAGCAGAAAATCTGCACACTCTTTCCGATGTTAATCTTATGGAGAATAGACAAATAATTCTTATGTTTATCGGCAGATTTAGATAAAACTTGTCATATATTATTACTATTATTATTATTTATTGATTTGGAAATTCGTCGTTCTTTGAAGGGATTTTACGAGTTTGTTGGGAACAAGGACCCAATTTTCCCCACCAGTCCTAGGCGGATTACATTCAGGAATCGTCGTCACGATGTCGCCACAATTTTCCGTGCTGGCGACATGACGCTCGAAAACCAACTCATGTTATCTTATGGCTGCTTACACAGGAGTCACCAGCACGTGTTGCGAGAGCCAACTTATCTGTATATTGGAGAGGCATGCATCTTGCTCCCTGTTACCGCGCATGCGCAGAACGTATTTCTAGGCGCTTCTTTCGGCGCAGGGGGTGGTGGTTTGTAGGCAGCACGAGGTGAGTTATTCAAGGTGAGTCGTGGTAGCAGGCATGTTGCAGTATTGAGTGATCGTTTAAAATGACACTTCATGATACTGAGCAAACAATCAATGAGTTTATTGCTGTATAGTTTCCATTATTATTATTGCTAAGAGTTTCCAGTGCTGTATAGTTGGTACAATTGATGCTAATTCTCTCTGTGAACATGGCAGAACTTAATGTAAGTTGAAAGAGTCATTCTGAATGTTTTGGAATCATTCCGGATGCCGTAATAATTACCTGCTAACCGTATGCTCGTCCCACACATTGCCCCTTCAGTATGGATGCGTCCAGAATTTTATCGTTAAAACGTTAAAATTCTAAAAGAACGTAAAATTCTTTTTAAACAACTCTTCGTCGTCGCCTCCTCCATCTTCTAAGGCGACCTCGTCTCAGTTTAAGTAAATTGAATAAATTAGGCCAATGGCAATTTCTAATTACTTTTATGAAGGAAGACTACTTGCATGACATCTCTTGTTTGTCGTATCCCACCAATGAAGGCGTGCGCTCCAATTGTTTATTAATTTATAATGGGGTGATCAGTAACATTTGGGAATAGAGTACTAAAACGAGAGTGTTACAATATAGGTACTCGTCGTAGGCCTAAATTGATCGATAACACAATGAAAAATTGAGGTGGTAGAACCATTAAAAACTATCATATTTTTTATTACAGAAACAAAATGGCTCCCATCTGACTACAAATAGTCAGTTTATAAAGGACCTCGCGTATTGGGTAGCGTGGGTCTCTTCACACGCGGGACTAAGACCAGGACCTGCCTAAATTTAGTTAAACTACGGTATCTTTTATACCTAGTGCTATCGGCTCTGCGTATTCTTGATTAGTTAGGCTACAAAAATAAATTGAAATTAAGTTAATTCTAACGCTCCATTAGTTCCAGTAGATGTCATCGCATTGTGTGTGTGTGTGTGTGTGTGTGTGTGTGTGTGTGTGCGTGCGTGCGTGCGTGCGTGTGTGTGTGTATTTTGTTAGGGTTTTGTTGTTAGAAGGTTTTTTGGTAATAAATGACTTCAAACCACGCACTATTAAAATACGTGAGTATCAGTATTACTTGAACAGTATTCAGTAGGTCTATTGTATCAATATTGAAATAGTTCGCGTCTCAATGACTCCACCACGATGTTGGATTATAAGGCATTCTAAAAATCATCAAACCTTGACGTATGACTTATACGGTTATTATAAACATAATTCTAGTTTACCTTCCTATAACACTGCAGCATCTACTATTTTCATCTACATCCAGTATTTTTTATTTTTTCGGTTGTTTAATACAGCTTAACGAAACAGGTTGAAAAAGTATTTTTATCTTATATTGGAGCTTTAGAATGTTAAAATATTGTGGTAAATGATGGAAAAGGGTAGGGGAACGATGGTAAAGATTGATTCCCCAGGATCGGAAACGGTACATTTCTACCTTGCAATATGACAAGAGGTGCATTATATGTACTTCCTGAAAACTAACTTCATTTGATCTAGAGTTACTCATCTTTTATTTAGTTGCAACGGAATTTGTTTCTGAAAAACAATATTTTAAAACATGTATAAGATCATTCAGAAGACTCTATAAATTGTTTATGAGGTAAGATAATAATAACGATTTTCTCAATAACTCAATGATCTCAAATAAAGTATCATAGTATTTTCCAATCGCTATTTAATACTATTAAACTTTAAAGAATGCTTTGCATTCAGTCCGAAACAAGTAAAACGCTGCAAGAATGTGGCCAACGTTATTGCATTCCTCTGTTAAACTTTATCAGACAGACGCCGAGAAGGCTTTGTGGGAAGATTGGCCTAGACAAACAGACAACAAACAAACCGACATGCGACATTCGGTACTCGTATCTGTATTAAGTTAGAGGTACATTTGATTTACATAGTTAAAAAACACAGGCACAACTATGTGCACATGCACACGTACACACGCGCGCGCACACACACACACACACACACACACACACACACACACACACACACACACACACACACACACACACAACCTAACAAGACACAAATTTAATTCATATCTAATAGGATCACCTGTGCAGTGTAACTAAATGTGATGAATATGAGTTCAAGCGGAGCTTACGTAACGCGGTGTGGTTCTCTTTTCGGCGGTCCTGTGTTGTAGTGGCTATCACTACTTGTCCTTGTGGCCCGTTCGAACATTTTGCGTATTCGTTTGTGGCTCTTATTTCCTCAATATAACTGTCGGATGTGTTTAAATGGTTTAAAACAAATCAGGCGAAGCTGACGTGTAGGGACTGTAAAAATGTATTTCATGCGAAGTGTGTAAATTCGTGGACGTCTTGTCGATTCCAGTTCAACGCAGACTTCCCCAGTTCTGCAGAAGCAGTCACTGCCTCCCCGCAATCAAGCGCCCAGCCTCGAATCCTGCTGAGAAGAAGAAGGTGGATAACCCAACAGGGACAGACACTAAGACCTGTTCTAAGGTTGTCAGGTGGAAACCACTTGGAAACAGAGGAGCGAATAAATTCATTTCAACCACTTATACAATCATTACAACAATTGGTTGGTTCTAAAAATAATGAGGTTATTTCTAAGAGACCATTACCTATTGAATTCCAACCAATGACTCCGTCTAAAATACCAACCCCAGTAAAATCAATATTACCAACCCCTCTTAAATTAGATTTTGGTCTTTTAGCATGCGAATATTTGGGAAATTATCTCAATAAAAATAATATTACAGATTCTACTTATGGCATTAGGAGGGAGGGAAACAAGTTTCTTATCGGTGATAAATTGATAGAAATTGCAAATGATGACATTATGATTAGTGAGAAGGTATATAAAGGCACAAAGGGTCTTTGGGAGCTGTTAACATTAAAAGAACCTGTTAATTATAACGAGAGTGATCTAGACAATTATAAAGAGATTCTTCGACTAACAAATGCTCATTTGAAGGGTTATAAGGCGGGTGCTTCGTTATCAGCCAACAGACATACAAAATACACCAATGTAATTAAACCTTTATTTACAAAAACAGTGGGCGGTGGGTTGAGACAGGTTACAGGCAATAAAATAGGCTATATTTATTATGACAATGTTAATGAGATTGTGGATAGGTTGAGGTTGTTGTGGTTATCCAAACATCCTGGAAACACAGGAGTGGATAATGAGATTGATTCAATATTAGAGGAGCTTAGAGAAAGTGGAATAATTTTTTAAATAAAAAGAAATGTTTATAGACAAGTTTTATCGAGTGTATAACCCTTATAAAACATATAAAACTAAAACATATAAAACGAGAGAGTCAAAGGGTGAATTCTTAGAGCTAAGCGGTAATGTTTGGGATGCTAAACAACGTAAAATTATTAACGTAAGCAGGGCAGAGCAAAATTATAAGGTACCTGTGTTGGAACAGACACTGAGACGACAAGGAGATTTGTTTGTTCAGGGTGAAAACAAATTTGATTTTATGCAATCAGAAAGTAACAGTTGGAATGCAAGAAAGCGTAAAATTAAAAATTTAGAAAAAGGAGAGGACATATGTGATGCCGTTACTTTAGAACAAATAGGCCCCTACTTGTTAGAGATGGTAATGAGTTTGTGCAAAATAATAAAAAATATAAATTTATGAAACAGAAAGACAGTAAATGGGATGCTAATCAGACACGAATCGTAAACATACAAGACGGTCAGGATGTTAATGACTGTCCAGCTATGCATCAAGTCTTATGCAGAGATAAGACACGTGCATTTAATACTTTAAGTGCTCGTATTACAAATGTATTTCGTGCTCGTGATAATCATGATGTTGTAATTAAAGATCAGGTGATTTGTTATGATAGGAACAATAAAAACTTTGACACTAAAAATGAGACAATATCTAACGTTAAAAATGGAGTTTTACCGTCTGATTGTTAACACTGTCTCAAGCTGTTACTCTTGATGAAAAGGGTGTTTTAAAATGCGGTGATTTAAATTTTTCTAAATTATTGATTGCGGATCCTACAGTTCATCCTAGTGGTTTAAGAACGTTAGATGGTAGCCCTTACTTACCAAATAATGGTGTGTATATTAGACAGGACGATGGGATTTTAGTTAGTGCATCTGGTGATGAGATAAAAACTATAAATAGTGATTTGAATATTAAAGTAAATAAAAAATTAGAGAAATTGCATATGAAATGCATAAGCCTGCCCGAAAAAATTTTCCAAGGAGGCATTTCAAATTAATCGGTATTAATGAAACTGTACAGATTGATTTAATCGATATGCAGTCTTACTCGAGACAAAACTCTGGATACAATTATATTTTAATTTTAATAGATACATTTTCAAAGAAAGCGTATGCAGCATCTGTTAAGAATAAGACTGGACCTATGGTAACGGAAGCGATAAAATCTATTCTTCCCGCTGGTGTAAAGAATATTCAGTCGGATAATGGTAAAGAATTTTTCAATAAACATTTTTAAAGCCTAATAAAAGAGTTAAATATTAATCACTATCATACCTTTTCAAGTACGAAAGCTTCCATCGCAGAACGTTTTATTCGGACCTTTAAACATTGGTTATTTAGAGAGTTTTCCGCTCAAGGAAGTTACAAATGGTTGAACATTTATCCAAAGTTAATTGCATAATATAATTATCGCGTGCATAGAACAATTGGTATGAAACCAAACTCGGTGAATGAAAGGAATTCAAAGGAAATACATAGGAGGTTGAGTCAATTGTATAAATATAATTTGAAAAGGCTAAATTTAAAGTTGGAGATGTTGTCCGAATCTCAAAGTATAAGCATGTGTTCAGTAAATCGTATACACCTAATTGGACGGGTGAGTTGTTTACAATAGCAGAAGTAAAAAAGACAAGACCTATTACTTATATATTGAAAAATGATAGAGGTAATATAATTAGAGGAGGATTTTATAAGGAAGAATTGTTAAATATCATATCATAAGTAACGATCACTAACGATATCATAAGTTAGTGTGAGGTATTGGTGGTACGCGGTCTGAGATTCGCGGCACATAAGCATATTGATCTCAAGTGAACAGATCTTGTGTGACACTGCGACGCGGTTTGCGTGGTTAGGACGCTAGTGTGTGTGACACGACGAATGCAATGGGACGGTGGTGGTCACCAGTGTGGTCATGGAGCGCGCCGCTAGTGGTATGAGTGACGCAACGCGCGACAGCCTAGTGACCTAGTGTTGGTGGCTTTGGGACTTGGCACATGGCCACATGGGGGCCTGTATGAACGCAGTTAGCGGGACCGGGGGTCTCAGCGGGGGGCCGCGCGAGTGTTATGAATGACGCAGCGCTAGGTCCGGTTTAGGCGACGGTGGGTGGGGGGGGGTCACCGCTGTGTCGCGCCGAGTTAACCGAGTAACTGACATGGAGAGAAAGCGCGGCATAAGCTAGAGAGAGACAGAGAGAGAGGTTCTTACCATATGTGGCGGAGTCGGCCAAGTGAGTAGGAGACTGCTGTGCACTGAGAAAACCGGTCTATTTATACCCACTGGTTCAAATGTGAATTCTGAGTGACCGACTTTCTTTTCTGATGCAATGAGCTTCCACAATTGCATGTGTTCTTTCACTTTCGCTTGAACATTTTAATATCGCTTGGTTGTGTTGGTCGCTCAGTTATGTTCGGGTGAGTGTATGTGGTGTGTGAGACATTAGGCGTGGGGAATTCTGTCAGGTATGTTTATTGTGTTGTGTGAAATATTTGTTTATTTTTAATAATAATGATGTTGTAAAGCATCATACTGTACATTGGTAATGAATAAAGGTGGGAGTTTTACAGATTGTTTACTTTTGTGTTATGAACAACGAGTCTTGGAAAGATGCGTGCTTTGTGAAATATTTGTTTATTTTTAATGAAAATGATGTTGTAAAGCATCATACAGTACATTGGTAATGAATAAAGGCGGGATTTTTACAAATTGTTTGCTCTGCGCAAAAATGCTCCCCATTAGAATAACATGGGAAAAACGTGTCGATTCGGTTGGCTCTATGCTATGTTGTATCTACTCTTGTGTACGGTGCACTGCAGCTGACTTGACAGGTGAGACATTCTGCTGGGTTTAGAAACGCAGATCCAAGAAAAAAATAAAGAGCTCTTGCTCTTCAATTGAACATGCAGAGGAGCAGAACAGAAAACGATCTGCTGCACCAGTATGTTGCTGAGCGGGGCTCTGACATACTGCATAGAAGCTACATAAAAATGTCAGATTTATCGCTATCTACAGTGGCTCCCAGATTTATCTGACATAGCATAAATCTGAATTCTTGAAATAGGAACGGTACCTGTCCTGGGAACAGGCTCAGAAAATGGTTTAGTTTTGGTAAGGAGCAGGGAACTTACCTTCTTTTCCCTTCTACATCACACCAAATCAACCGATCATGGATTTTCACCAGATTATCGATTCCCTTGAGAATAAGATCAGGAAGACACCCGCCGGTGTCATAGTTGGTGGTGATTTTAATGCCCGAGTGGTGGAGTGG
The DNA here is from genome assembly GCA_023375725.1 of Nephotettix cincticeps. NCBI lineage: Eukaryota > Metazoa > Arthropoda > Insecta > Hemiptera > Cicadellidae > Nephotettix > Nephotettix cincticeps. The sequence continues at coordinate 68,439,084 of CM041786.1, forward strand.
GATTCTTCTAAGACCAAAACTTGAGGCCTATACGTCCTTGACATGTCTGCCAGATATCATCAACACGTGCGCTGTTTCTACTGTCCATCGTACAGGGTATGGAGTGACGATCCCGGACATCATTTTCGCTTCTGAAGGGATTGCCTATCGGATCAGCGACTGTCAAGTCTGTGAGAGCTACTCCGCCAGCGCCCACCAGGCCTCTTTTAAGGTTATTCTCTTTCAGGTCCTTGCCGAAGGGTGGCATCCAAACTCTGACTCTGTTCCTCTACCTAGACGCTGGTACGTCAGTAGTTAAAGTTCAAAATAAAAGTTATTTTGAAGATCTAGTCAAGAAAAAGACGCCTGAGTATCATGGAAGCACTGAGGATCCCTCCACAGCAACGATGAGCCTTATCTCATCTGAATGCGAAGGTCCTTGCCCGAAGTGTCCCGTCATCGAAGGAAAAACGTCAGTATATCGCAGAACTTCTGAAATTGTGGCGCATCAGGGGAGATACCTTGACCTGTGAAGAGCGGTACAGCGAGCTATAAACCTACCCGACGCGAATGCCAGATTGTCTGAGCTAGGGGGCGAGAACTTCGTGAAGTCATAAACCAAAGCAAGGTTAAGTGTTGGAAACAGCTGCATTAGGACGTTGACAATAACCCCTGGGGATGGGCTAGAAAATTGTAACCAAGAAGATAGGAAGAAGAAATTGCTCGCCTTGTCTTGATCCCCAAGGCTAAGGCTGTGTGACTCTCTCTTCAATTCGCCCCCTGTATATGCAAAATACCGCGGGTAAGGTCATAGAGAACTCGTTCGCGTCCACCTGGCCGAGACAATTGTCTCTGCTGGTAATATTCCCCGCAACAGCATGGTTCCCGATCCGTGCATTCCACCATTAACGCTATGCAGGAAGTAGTTAAGGCAATGTGGAGGGCTGAGCACTACAATCACCGGTTGCACCACGTGGTTATTCTCGCCACGCTCAACGTAAAGAATGCTTTCAACTCTGCCAAGTGGAGCGATATGCTGCGGGGAGCTTGAGCGCACTTTCTACGTACCTCCCTACCTCATAGAGTTGTACCTAACAGGTTATGTCCTCACGAAACCACCGAAGGTCAGCGATGAGTCTTCATCACTTCTGGAGTTACACAGGGTTCGATTTTAAGGCCCGTTCTCTGGAATGTGTCTTAAGACAATTCCCTGGGAGTCAAGATGCCAGACGAGAGTCTTCTTGTCGACTACACCGATGATATCGCTGCTTTGGTAACAGCGAAACCCGTTTTGTAGGCTAAACTCAAGCTTGGTTTAGGTATGGCTAGAGTCAACAAGTGGATGCAAGCTCATACAGAGATATTAGTCTTAACAAAGAGAAGAATTCCCACTATATTTTCTCTGCAGACCGGAGACAAAAATCTGGAGAATAAGCCTGCTGCTAAGTATCTCGGAGTCATGATTGACAACAAGCTGTCTTTTGGCGAGCAAGTGAAGCGAACCCCCAAATACCCCTCCAAGGCCGTTGCAGCCCTAGCCTCCTGTCAGGACTCGGATATTTATTCTTTTTATCTTCATATAATGGGCAATGATGGTAGGCTCACATGTCTGTACTGCCCCGGCATCGCTGACATGGCACAGCACACTTTATTTGAGAATGGCAAATGGATTGCACAGCGAGTGTTACTCTCTGCGGAGATCGGCGTAGCAATACATCCTGACACCATTGTCAAAGCCATGCTCCAGAGAGAGGACATTATGGAACTACGTTAAGCATTAATGTCCATTCCATACTTCGGGCGAAAAAGGTCGATCTCGTTTGGCATTAATACTAAGATAACCCCAACGTGGAAAATCCCAGCAGCGTATTAATAAAAGGGCTTGCTCACGGTAATGTGCAAAATAGTTCCAGGTTAGTCCTAGTAGTTGAGAGGGGGGTTAGTGGGTGTGTCCCACACTACCGGGTCTCTGCGGTGAGCATTAGCACTACCCCCTCTTAAAAGAAAAATACATGCAGTAAGATTTACTGCATCGGTCCGGTAACTGAGGCCGGCCTAGGTCTCCAGGGAGACTCACTAACTGGAGATGTGAGTCCTGAAAGGTATTGAATATGGTTCAGTTTAACGCTTGCTCTCATAAACGTAACATAACAATTTTATCACTCTGTGAACACAAATTTTACGTGAAATCGTCAACGATGTAATATAAGTGCAGTAATGGTGTAGAATCAGCTATGAAATAAAAATCCTGTTAAAAACCTTTTAGCATCAGCTGAGTCGGTGGTAAAAATGATCTTTTACGGTGAGATAAGGTTGTACTGTGCTGTACAGCACTGTTAACACCGGAAATAAGAAGTAAAACAAATTTGGGTGGATTGGGTGTTGTTGGAATTGGGGTAGGGTGTTTGATTAAGTAAAAAGGTTATTTGTGTTATCTTGAACAGAGAAAGACTAAACTATATATTTACAGGACTTCGCGAAAAAACTTTATAATAATGTGACATAACCTGACTAGAGTACAATCAGCCACCGAGTAAACCAAAAACATTCCTGCAAAAGCTTATTACAAGATAGTGATGTAATTGAGTGTAATGGTAGTGAAACCAAATTATGATTTTTTACAGTGCATTGACTATGAAAGTTTTGGTAAAATTACTAACTACCTATTTAATGACATGTTTTTTTTCGCAATATTTAGAGTACACAATTGAACATGAAAGTATTTGATAGACCACAAACATTATTGGTAACTATGATCTAAACCAGACCGGTGCCAGTTGATGGGAACGGATTTCTTTTACTCTCATTCTCTCAAAGCGGACGGACTCGCGAAAATGTAAAATGTGAATTTAGCAAAAGATGGTAATGTTCAGGTTGTTATAAAGGCGAATATGAAACGAAAGAGGGGACGGAGGAACGCGCGCCATAAATCTGTAGGAGGTGTGGACAAGGAACCTCGGACTGTGAACCATAAATCACAGCCGTACATTTGTAATACACTGCTGCCATAAACCATCCTTGAATTGAATCATCTCGGGCCACCGCGCCTTGGATTAAACTCGTCGTTCCGCTTCCTTCGGTCCATAAAATGTTAAATTCGAGTAAGATATCGAGAAATGAGTATATGCACTATGAATAATTCACAGGCAATAGGATTTTAGGATATACAGGACTAACATTCTGGAAATCTTTAGCTCGTTAGGGTATTCTGAGGGAGTGGCCCATTTTTAGGGTTGTAATGCTTAAGTGTAGTACAGTAGTACTATTGATAGTACTAATAAGTAATCTAGCTACTTGGAGGTCACGAACTGTGGAATGGTGTAAGCGATGGTCGGTGGGTGTAGGTGGATTAACGTCCGTCCTATTGAATACAATGTTAATCCACTAAGATCATCCTCATAATTATACCAGTTCGTAGTTCAGAGGCAGTGATTTTGACTCTACGTTTAACTGTAGGTCTCTTAGACATGCCATTAACTACTGGGCTAGTAATATTTTTGTGCTTAGCTACATGAAATATGAATTTAGCTCATTCCCCATATCAGATGATGTTGATATAACTAACAAAAGGAATAAGTTAACAATTTAGTTTAAACTGAAATTCGGCATATTCAATAACGTTGAGGCCACGCCATAGCCAGGCCACCTCCATCACTACCAAGTTATGGTAATACACCAGTCTTTCAATGCTTTGCTTGCAATAAATCATAAAATCTACTCATGTTCTGTGTTTCAACCTAAAACGCCTAATGAACGTTATAATATCATTAAAGAACATAATCATTGTGTTTCTTGCCTCGGTAACCACAGTCTGAAAAATTGCGTCACAATTATCTTGCAAACTATGTAATAAACGACACTACACCATACTATACATGCTCTCAAACCGCATCTCCATGTTCTCAAACAGCACCTTCCAAACCTGTAGTCCAGAACACTGAATTAACTCCTACAACTCTCACCTGTAAACCGTATTCCTCGACTCATCCACCTCAACATATGGTTCTTATTGGTACCCTCCTAGTAGTAATCAAGACTGCTGAAGGAATTGCTCATGTTTTCCGAGCATTATTGGATTCAGGAAGTATGTGTGACCTCATATCGGAACATGCAGCCAATATTTTAGGAGTCCATCGATCAAAATCCAGTATCCAACTATCAGGTATTCAGCAGGTAACCACCCACACTAATGGTCAGACATGTGTTGATATAGAAACATTGTCTGGAATGCCAATCACCTCTCAACATCTTATGTTAATATTGAATAAGTTAACAGCCAATCTCCCTCGAGCGCCAGTTTCCATTGCCGTACTCAAACACGTACCCACTTACCCATCTTACCCACTTGCAGATCCATCGTTTCACGAAACTGGACGCATTGAAATTGTTCTAGCCGCTGTTTTACACCTTCAAGTACTCTCTCACGAACAACATTCTCTTGCCCAACAGATACCTTACCTCTTTGGAACCGATTTCGGATGGTTATGGGTTCAGCATCTATGAAACGTGACTCAAGTGTTTGTTTTCAACAACAAACCATCAATACTAACAACAGATGGAGTCATAAAAGTTGCCCAGATCAAAACTGCCTCAGGAACAATCACCCAACCAGTTGTCAAGTTGTTTCCGTTACCCATTCATTAAAGCTTTGCCGCTTCAAGGTATGTTTGGTATTTTTTACATGACCAGTTTAGAAATAAATTACATGGCTATTAGCACATGTTTTTTAAACATTGTATTGTTAAATTAAACACATACTTCTTCTGTCAATGAAACCTCAATGTTTTGACACGGTTAGATATATCCATGTCAAAACATTGAGGTTCTAGGGGGGGAGTGTTAGCAGATTTTTGGAACGAAGTAAGTGCAACGGAAGTGTTTAACGGACGTACCATCATATCGTTATATGAAAAGCTGTTTAGAAGAACTAAAAACGTTCCTTTAGACATGTCCAGTCCATGATTTAACCTATTTCCCACAGGGAAGTAAATACAATATTTTTTCTTTTCGGTCCTTCGGTTTAATGGATTTATGAAAATAATTTGGCCCACCTAGTCTCGTTACTACCTTATGTCGACCTGTTGTTAGATTAATTAATTAATAGCTGTTACTTTGCAGGTTAGAGGAATCGTAATTTATTTATTGTGGCTTGCATATTGTGGCTGTTAACCCCAGCGAGCACATAATACAATGTGTTCGCTGGTTTACCCTTAATAATTGATTACTTTGAGGACCGAACAAACTGGGTTTAATCGGTGATTACGCAAGGTATAAGTGACATCTAATAATAATAATAATAATAATTTATAATTTCAATTTCAATTTAATTTATTTCGCAAGTGCAAAGTAGTACACTGCAGTGCTATTTTTTACCTCTCTAGCTCTGGTGGCTATTTGAGAGGCATCTAAATTTTTCTTATATTATATAATAAAAAATATATAAATATATATATATATATTAAATATATAAATAAATAAATAAATAAATATATATATTATATTTAAATTTTTAAATACAGTAATAACATTAACCTTAACCTACTAATAACAGATATAATTAATGCAATGGGAATACATATTTGATAAAAACAATTCATTACGAATATACAGTAACAAACATAACAACAACGGTAACAACAGAAAAAACATAACAACTATAATGGTGATACACGAGAGGAAGTAAAAGAATAAACTTTATTAAATTAACTCAACATGCAAGTTGACACATATAACATGATGTATATATATACATACTAGCGTTACCCGGCGAACTTCGTACCGCCTAACACTAATGTATACAATTTTATAGAACCTTTCAAATCATTTTATCACAGCTTATAATTTTGTAAACCAACATTAAATTTATAAAACCTGACACTGCACCATTTTTCGCTCTCTGGGTCGGAGCCCTTTGGTAAATTTATTTTAATTCTATTCCAGTGGCCTGAATCAACTTATAACATTAGTGTCGCCTTTGAATACGGCATTTCATTTCAAGTGTATGCAGTTATCAGCACGAAGTTTCTTCTGATTATTTCTTACGAAGTTTAACCTCTCGGTTTCAATTTTGGGGAACATGTCAACCATATTTATTTATTTATTTATTTATTTACATGTCAAACATACAGGACAAGCCCAATTACAATTTGACAGTTCAGATAAAATATAAAGATACATTTTATGTGATGCACTGCATTTGCCCACTAAGAAATAATTTTAATAACATATATTGATTTAATAAGCCTCGGAAATGAAGCAAATAATTTACCTCCTCTTTAAAGACCATTAAGCGAAAACAGTAGAACATTGCTGCAGAAATTGTTTTCGAAAAAGGGGACTTTGTAATTGGGTCAGTCTGAGGGATGGAAATGGAGTAACCATTCTCACCATAGCAAAATATCAGAGGATACTGCAAAGCATCATACGATCTGTGAGTTTCACTAATACGCTGCAGTCTATCCGATCTACTCTTTATTATAATGTCTCTTTTTTCAAACTCTTGGTGGCCTACAATAACTGCACCAACTTCTCCTGTTTCTGGTTCATTATACCTCCTTCTATGGGCATTGATAGGCTTTTTATCTACATTAATGACCTTTACGAATGGTTTACTTGGTTCTTTCTCACTTTTAATGACACATTTAAAATCCATAATAGAGTTGTTACAATTGTGAAGTATATGCTGCAATTGTTGGACCAATGCTGGTTTGACTCCTGGTACATTCTTACAGCGTGCCGTTGTTCCCTTGCTGTCATCACCCATAAAATACAGTTCTTAAAAACTGATGGTCGTCATTGTTGGATGAAGGCAAGAAACTACCAATTAAATGGGTATATTTGGCCTTGTACTTTAAATGTTGGCATAAAGCCACTTTTAACGATTTTCGTAGCTCCAAAAGATGTCATTTGGAAAGCACCGTTGTATTTTCTGGAGTTGTTACGGAAATGCTGACTTTCGGGATGGTCACCAACAATGAGGCTATGAAGTTCTATGGAGAGGCTATGGTTCAGGTCGCTTTTCAAGATGGCTTACGCAAAATCTCCCACTGCTGCAACACAACCCCTCTGACTCGTGTTTCCATTTCAATGCCTTACAATAAATGCATACATTATTCTGGGCTCCAATCTCAATGGTCTTATATGATTCATAACAGACGTCATGGTCATATTTGAGTCCAGAGTTGGTGTTTGCAGTCCACAGTTTGTTTTTACGATGCTGGCGTTTTTCGTTATTTCTGTCTTATTTTGAAACTGCAACCATGTTTACTTCTGGATTTTTGTGTGTGTATCTTTTAACAGCCACTCAATTTACCTCAGGGTTTTCTTTCGTGTACTTCTTAACTGCAGCTCGGTTGACTTCTGAATGTGTCTGAATGTGTCTTTTTGAACTTAGCTGCAGATTCACGTAGTTGTTTTAAACATGGCAAATTCGAGAATCGCCCTCTCCACCTGGTTCTTTTCTTGTTTACATCTACATTGTCTTCCTTATGTTGTTTCATAGGGAGATTCTTAAGGTTGTGAAGAAAGTTTTCATTTTAATCCCTCAGGTGTTAGTTGCACTGTTTGTTCGGTGCCGTGTTCAAAGTTTACCATCTCACTTCCATTACTTGGTGATCTTCCAGTCATTTTGGCAGGTGTTGCCTCGAGAACGTCAAAGTGCCCACTACTAAGACTTCCACTAAACAGTATATGGTAATGTGGTACTCTGAAGCAGAACCTTCTCTTCCAAAGCTCCATAAAAAAAAGTAGTAAAATACCATTGTAGTGCACTATGAATACGCAGTGGTAAATGTCAGAAGCTGCAATTAACTCGATTGCTGAACAATATGTGGTTGGTTTTAGCATCTCAATCCGATAGTGTTCAGGTGAGGTATTATTTTATCCTTTTGAATCATGATTTCAAATTTGAAATTTATGCCAATTAGCCGAAACGTAGGTTACAATTTTTCCCTGACTTCATTTGTGAACAGATTATTTCAATGAAGTAGATAGCATATTGCGTGAAAAAGACATGACCCATCTGGGGGCATTCGAACAACACTAAACAGAGAATTGTCTTCTCTGTAAAATACTAACTGTCCATTTCAAAAGAGTTTAATAAAATACTGTAAAAAGTATTATGTGCAAAATACTGTATAAAAAATAAGAGAAGAACACAACGAAAATTACTAAAATGATTAAAGATCAAAGATCACAATTTAAAGTGTCACCGTATCACAGTAAATAAAAAAACATAAACAAACCAATAACCAATAACGTATGTTGAAGTTTGACAGTGATAAATAAAATAGATTATCTTCATACAAATTTATTTATATGAATGCCTTTTATACCTGGTCCATTATAACGTGATTTCTTTTAATAGCTCAAAGTACAATCTAATTTGACTTAGATTTACACAGTTTTCAAGTCACAGACTTTAAAATAACATAGTTAAATTATGTTTTAATAAATAAATTAATATTATATTCATATAGTATTTAGATGTCTTTGGGTTAGTGTTTTCTGTATGGTTTGCTGCTTCTTTGGCTTGACTCAATGGTAAAGTTCAAAAACTTGCTTTTTAATTTGGTAACTTTAAAGACGTGTAGGGTAGAGATTTATGGGAAAATCGTCACAAAAACTATAAGACGCCTATTTTCAATCTAAAGAATATATACAGGTATATCCAAAGTTTCACCTCTCTAGCTAGTCGGTATGTGGGAGAATTATTAGTGATGAATGAGTGAGACGCACACACACACACACACACACACACACACACACACACACACACACACAAAATCAAATATTCTATAATAATACAAAATAAGGTATCAACCCTTTAGACATTTCAGATGGCAAAAGGAAAATATAAAATATATACAACAGCTGATTATTATTATAATAAACGTAATTTGTGTAAACATTGTCATTATTTATCATTTGACCAACAAATAAACATTTTATTTTTAATCATAAAACATAATCACAAAAATTCGTTCTGAGAAATATTATATTTATAAAGTAATTAGATACCATTGAGTGTTTACTATGCTTGCTTCTTTGGCTTGCTCAATGGTTCAAATCAAAACAGCTGCTGTTTATATTTTAAAAGGTAAAGATACATATGTTGGAATCCAAAACAAAATTATTTCCCCATAAGATACGCCCCATACGCCTTCAAAGTTCCCATGTTAACTTTGAAGGCGTATAGGGTAGAGATTTATAGGACAATCGTCACAAAAACAATCAGACTTTCCTATTTTAGGCCTAAAGAACCAGTATACCGAATTTCAGTGGGAGAATTAGTGATGAGTGAGTGAGTGAGGGCTTTGAATTTTATATATTTAAATATATATATATATCCCCGTCGTAGCAGGTCTGCGTACTCAGCGAATTTCCAAATCAATAACTTAATAATAATAGTAATATATGACAAGTTTTATCATTATCTGTCAATAAATATGAGTATTATTTGCCTACTCTCCATAAGATTAACATGGGAAAGAGTATGCAGGTTTGATGTTGTGAGGAACGCTGAAAGTAGGTGTTTCTAGCGTAAACAATTTATATTTTGACCATTTATATCAAGTTTCATCAATATCTGTCCACAAATAAAGGAGTTTACCCAAACTCTTGCCTATTCTCCATATGATTAACATGGGAAAAGAGTATGCAGGTTAGCTGTCATGATAAGCATATACACTATGATTTTTAAGCATAAATGTATGGATCTTAACCACATGAAGCTAAAAATTAAGTTTCATCCAAAAATATTGGATAATAAGTGAAACATTAGTTTTTCCTTATCCTCCATAAGATTAACATTGGAGCTCCAAAATACAACGTACTGTGTTCAGATTTTTTAATATCTCGGTAACCGTTGGAGATACAGAAAAACTTTAAGGAACTAAATTGTGTAATTTTTAAGGTGATTCTATTAGTGAAAGATAGAATTTGAAATTTTTTAAAATTACATGGGAAAAACGCAAAAAACAATTTTTGTTATGAGTTAACTATTATTCCTATCCATCCCGAGAAAGCATCAACCACCAGAAGAAAAATATAAAAATATATAAAAAATAAAGACTATTTTAATATAAATATTCCATATGTTAATACAGAGTGGGCTATCCAATACTAATCTAGTCATCGTAAAATAGGTACGTGTTAGCATGTTTAATAAGCGTGAGCTATTTCCACTCCAGTATTACGTTTTCCTCCACTTTCCTGTAAATATGTTTACTAAATGTGTACTTTTAATGGGGTTTTGAGACAGGAAAATCATCGATTTTTGTTTATTTGAGATTAACAGCATCATAATTTTTATACTGGTTTATAAATTTAAAAGGTTTTATTTTTCTTTCTCATCGGAATACAGTAATGGCACCTACTTGCAAGCAGACAACATTTTTCTTACATCAGGTTTGTGTTTTATTTCCAAAGTTAGATTTTTATTATTTTTTTAATCTACAAATATTTTTTGTAATAAGCATAAAGGTATTAATGAGCCATTTTTCATTTCCATGTACGGTTTGAACAATTGAAAATAAACATCTTATGAATTTGTTTTTCGGAAATGTAATATTATTGTATGAGTGATTGTAACATCAACATTTTCAGCGTAGCGTTCCAATGTTGAGATATAATTGTGTCACTGTGCGATTACATTTACTGGGGTTTTATGAAACCGTCATTAGTTTTAACGGTTTCAGAAGCCCTCGAAATCCTCCCAACAGCCATGGATCTAATTGTTATTTCTTGGGTTTCTCCATGTTACCAAGGCAATTTTGTAAATTTAGAAAGGGGAATATTTTTTCTTTATTAGGATAAACTTTGATATTATATAGACGTATCGGTTTTATAGTGTTCATATGTACATGTGTAACTGTTTGCGAAAAATGTGTGTTTGTATTCATACGTAAATATATAATGCCGAAATGCCTTGTATTCATGCGTATCCGCTTCGTTCCTTTATAAGGAAAAAATAGAGTTTACATAAAAAAATCAAAAATTCAAGTTGAGAGTAATAGTCCCCAACAACCCAAAATGTTGGAGTCTAGACTGATGCCTGTCTGTTCGCTGTCTCGAGACCATATATAATGATAAAATTTTTATAACACTTTGTTCATGTACTAAATTTTATAAGTTTTTTGAAAAACATTTGTTTTAAATCTAGTTAAATCCCCCCAAAAAACTAAAATGCATAGGTCCAAGTCTATATAAAAGTGATTGTAGGCTATTTACTTCCCCGAGGAAAATAGGTTGGATCATAGATATGTCTAAAGCTAATTTTTTCAGTTCATCTAAACAGCTGTTCATTTAACAAAACTATGACGTCACTAACCATATGACGTTACTGTTTCAAATTTTTGTGGCGCAAATTTTCCCAGTGCTAAGACATATCCACGTCAAAAAGGAGTCAACTGTTTTGATAAAAGTTTAATGATTTGTAGGGTTTTGGCTGCCAACTAAACTGACATTACCAGTATATTCGTAAACATAATTATTCTAAGTTAATGGGCCTTTACTTTGAACTAAATATTCTTGATACCTTTACAACCGTCAAAGTAAAATTGATAATTAGTATTGTTAGCTTTTGATAACTGAAGAGAAAATTGTCTAAAAAGTGTGTTTTGAGTGTTGAAAGTCATTTGTAATATATAAAATTGAATGTATGTATGTATGTATGTATGTATGTATGTCCTTAATGCGTTGCCAAACTACTCATCCGATCGCCATGAAATTTTAGGAAGTTGCTCTATATGTGTCCGGGAAGGTTTTAGTGAAAAAATATTTTCGAAAACCCCATAAGTTTCCATTTTATGGCGTTTTAAATTTCTAATGTTAACCTTATGGAGAGTAAGTTTGTTTACAAATTGTCTACAATGAAAACATTTGATTTCTTAGCTACAGCTGATTGGTTACTTTCCATTAGCAATACCGTATGCTTTACTATCCAATGCCATCTGAATTATTCATTAATGTTAAACTATGAAGTAAATGTGTACTGTAAAAAATGAACAGCTTTAATCACCACGTTAATAGTTAACGGTTTTGGGGGATTATGTATTTATATTTTTATTTTCTGTCTGATTTAAGTCACGTGTTTATATGATAATTACAATGTTTATATTATTACGTTTATTATAATAATCAGCTGTTGTATATCTTTCCTATAAAAGCCGTATTACAGTTAGGTTTCGTTTGGGTTTGGATTGGATTTGGAAATTGTGAATTAATCCACTCAGATTTATTTGTTTTATGGGAATGATATTTATATGTTTTATCGTTTCAGTATTGTTATTCACTATGCAGCGACCCAGAATATATAACCTCTCACAATGAAGCCGTATTGCTATTCGACTTCAGAACATGGCCAATCTCAAAGTTAACATGTGTTTACTGCGAGGCGTTACGAAGTTCGCCGGGTCAGCTAGTTTGTAATAAAGAGGACCTAAATATTGATAGAAATACATTTTTGAGGGATATAGGACAATTGTGTTTATTCATGAATTCTCAAACGATATAAACAAAAATTGTTAGCATATGTAGCTGAATAATAACTTTTGAATATGTAATTTTAGAACAGTTAACTATGGGGTGTTGAAAAGCTCTAATATCCAAGGGAGAATTTTTAACATATTTTGGTGCAGGGGAGAAGATGAAAAAATCCTTGCTCTAACACTAAATTATTAATATGAAGTGGGGGTATAGTTGAAGTTGACTAAATATTGTTTGTGGCTATGAAAATTAAATTTCACATTGTAGCATTCGGATAAATCCAGTGTTCTTTATTTACGTACATTTTAATTTTCATTAGTTTATATTTCGACATTGCAAGATGAGTATTCAAAGTATTATTAGCAGTGAAAATACTTAATGAACTTTAAAGTTTCAAAGTTGAAGTCTTGGAATCCAGAGGTGGGCTAAAGATTAGCAGCCACGTTCTCTGCGAGTGGTCCGGATAGAATAACAACTAGTTGGGGGACGTGGCGTGCATGAGGAACGAGGACAAAGAGCCTCATGGCAAGTGTAAAACCAGGATATTGAGGACAACACGACAGAATAAGGCGCATCTTGTACACTAGTGCAATGGTAAGTAGACTTGCAAAGACAAAGATGACAGATATAACTTTTAGCTGTAGATATTCATAGAAAAAAAACTTTTTCCGCTTTAAGCGCCTTTTGTAAGGAAATGGTAAAAGGTAAAAACCAAGTTTAACTCACTAATCTTCAAAGTTTAACTTATAACTAAGGTTTTTGTGTTCATTTCAAGATATTACTAATCTTTAAGCCATTATTTATTAAGAGTTAAATATATTGAGTAGCTGGTTATTATATAAACGTTTAAAGGGGTGAATAGGTTTATTATTTAAAACAAACCCTAATCTTTGCATGAGTAAGATATACTTTGCAAAAGTATATCTAAGATGAAATTTACGTTTCAGGTTCCTTGTCGGTATTTATGGATATTACGGACCTTCATGGTTAACGTCAAAACCATTAATGATCCTGTGCTTTTCTTATGGGATGGTTCGCCTGGAGTTGGGAGGATGTTTCAAATGTTAAAATAAATATGAATATAATTTAAATGACTCGCCATAAAACTTAAAATGTCGCAAACCACATCTATAAACCTTTATCCGTTGAAAATTGTTGGCATTAAAATGATTTTTTCTAGTCTTTACAGTAAAATAAGTCTCGTTATACTTTATACTTTTAACTGAAATGGTGACCATACCACAAGGTAGGTATTTTAATCCAAGTATGAATGAGGATTGTGTGTAAGATGATTGTGGCGCGATCGTGTAGTCTTGTTACTGACAAAGGCTGACATGTTCCTTAGACAGGACTGTTAATTAATAGCCCAACAGCCGATGGCAACTAAGGGACCTACAGTTTAACGTGGAATCCAAACCACGGCCTCTGAATTACGAATTGGTCTAATTATGAGGATGGTCTATGTGGATAAACGTAGTTTTCAATAGTGCGGACGTTAATCCACACAAGAGAACACTACACCCACCGACCATCTCTCACAACTATCCACAATTCGTGACCTCCAAGTGGCTGGATTACAGGACGTCGCCACCGTCCCAGTCGTTCATCTTTGTAACTAGAAATATTTATTATTTAAAAGCTAGCATGAATCCATAAAGCTTAATTTTACGAAGTGAAATGGTCCAAATTGAATTTTAAGTTGAATTCCATACATGCTAATAATCTTCGTTTGTACGTGAACGAAACCCTACGGCGCGACGTGCAAGGAAGCGCCACAAAAACTGGCGACTGCACTCGAGGATTGTTTAATCATGGAACTTGGTTTCCCAACGTTAGGGAGTGTTGCCTTTAATCATCCCAGCAAGAACAACCTTACTCGCAGGCGAACATAATTGAATTAGAAACAGTTGGCTGAATAGCGTTGAGTTATGTCTGAGGATGAGCTACGCGAGATACAATAATTAGTGTCTCGTGGCTTTAAAAGTATTGAGTATTTTCATTACCTTTTTCACATTGAATAGCGTTGAGTTATGTCTGAGGATGAGCTACGCGAGATACAATAATTAGTGTCTCGTGGCTTTAAAAGTATTGAGTATTTTCATTACCTTTTTCACATTGAATAGCGTTGAGTTATGTCTGAGGATGAGCTACGCGAGATACAATAATTAGTGTCTCGTGGCTTTAAAAGTATTGAATATTTCCATTACCTTTTTCACATTGAATAGCGTTGAGTTATGTCTGAGGATGAGCTACGCGAGATACAATAATTAGTGTCTCGTGGCTTTAAAAGTATTGAGTATTTTCATTACCTTTTTCACATTGAATAGCGTTGAGTTATGTCTGAGGATGAGCTACGCGAGATACAATAATTAGTGTCTCGTGGCTTTAAAAGTATTGAGTATTTCCATTACCTTTTTCACATTGAATAGCGTTGAGTTATGTCTGAGGATGAGCTACGCGAGATACAATAATTAGTGTCTCGTGGCTTTAAAAGTATTGAATATTTCCATTACCTTTTTCACATTGAATAGCGTTGAGTTATGTCTGAGGATGAGCTACGCGAGATACAATAATTAGTGTCTCGTGGCTTTAAAAGTATTGAATATTTCCATTACCTTTTTCACATTTTGGAACATAGAAAACGTCTCATGAAGTTTAACATGACATAAGTAATGATTATATTTGATGTTCGTACAATTAGGTTGAAGAGAATATTCTATATTACATTGAAAACTGGACATAAAACAGTAACATACTATCAATATCATATATATTTTGAAGTACTCTGTTGATCACTTCTGTAAGAAAATTGATATCCATTCTCAATAAATCCTTATAGGCTCTTATAGGCCTTATAGGCCTTATAGGTCCTTATAGGCTTATATTTGAATAAATATAAAAAATATATAATTTTTTTAATTTAAAAATAAAATATATAATTTTTTTAATTTAAAAATAAAATTAATTTAAATTAATTTAATTTAAATAATTAAATTTAAAGAATAAAATGGTTTTAAGTTATCAAAAGGTGCCTTCTGGGATGTTTTGGTAGTAAAATACACTAATTGAGTCCTTCCCACTGGTATAGGGTCATGTTGACATGTTTCATAAAAGCCTATTTTTAATTTTGCTTCTATAATTGATTTATAATTAAAACATAAGGTTTAGTAGCCCAGAACAGTCTTCACGTATAACCCAATCGTTGCATAGTATTATTGTTGTCCATATGTTCCAAATTTTAAGAGATAAATAAAAATTCTCTGTGCTATTTATATTACGATTATTAAAACACCAACTAAATAAAACCAAAACTTAATTCAAGTAATTTCCAATTAATTTTACAGTGTAAACAACAGCAATAATAATACCTTTGAATGGAAACTTGTGATAAAAAACTTCAAGTTACATAGAGATGCAACTCCTCCCCTCTAAATTATAATATTCTGATTGGTAAAAATACCTCATCCGTAATCGTTCATTTTCAATCTTGACCAAACATCAAAGATTTCCAAGTTCCCTTTAAATTGTACTTTAATTCCATTTTTCATTTGAGCTGCTGGTATAATTTTCCACTTATACCTTTTGCCAAATTTTTAATTTAAACCTATCCAATTAAATTGGTTTGGGTTTGGTTGGGTTTTCTAATGTCTTAGTACTTAATTTATTTTTTTTCTTTGTCCCAGAAAACTTGCTAACAAGCAATTATATTGTATATATATATACCTATGTATATATGTCTCTAAATTTTGAAGTAACAGAGTTTCTTTGGCTGTAACACGATAACTCTCGTAAAAATGGTCCAATCAAGACCAAATTTGGTAGAGACGTGTATTCCTACAAATGCTCGGACGAGTTCGTAAACCAGACATATCGGTCAATGGGAACGGGTAGTTTGGGGGGGTTTTGTACCCCAAAATGGGGTTTTTTGCGTTTTTCACATGTAATTTTTAAAATTTCTAATTTTATATTTCACCATTAGAATCAGCTTAAAAAACTACACAATTAAGTTCCTTAAAGTTTTTCTCTATCTCCAACGGTTACCGAGATATTAAAAAATCTAAACACAGTACGTTGTATTGTGGGGCTCCAATGTTAATCTTATGGAGGATAGGGAAAAATTAATATTTCCCATATTAATGAATATTTTTGGATAAAACTTGATATTTAGCTTCATGTGGTTGAGATCTATCCATTTATGCTTAAAAATCATAGTTTATGTGTTTATCATGGCAGCAAACCTGCATACTCTTTTCCCATATTAATCATATAGGGAATAGGCAAACTCCTTTATTTATGGACAGATGTTGATGAAAGTTGGTATAAATGTTAAGATAAAAATTATTTATGGTAGAAATGTCTAATTTCAGTGTTCCTCACAGCAGCAAACCTGCACACTCTTTGCCATGTTAATCTTATGGAGAATAGGGAAATAATTTTCATGTTTATGGCCGGATTTTTTTTAAAACCCATTCTTTATTTTCAACCGTTTATTGATTTGGAAACGCTGAGTACGCAGGTCTGCTGCGACGGGGGTATTTATTTATACTATCAATTAAATTGGTTTGGGTTTGGTTGGGTTTTCTTGAGTTGTCTTAGTACTGTGTTTAATTTATCCTATCCTCAGTTTGTCCTCTCCCACTTAAGAGAGACTTGATCATTTGGGTAAAAAGGAGCAATTATATTGTGTATTAATTGATATTTATGAATAAATGTCTCTAAAGACTTTGAAGTAACAGAGTTTCTTTGGCTGTAACCGAAACATGTGACAATCCAAAAGAAGTCACGGTCCAATTATAAGATAACCCCGGACTAAAAAAGATAAACTGTCGGGTTCACGAGTCAAGTTCTATCGCAAAGAGCTTGGTCTCGGCTAAAAAGAACAATGGTTTTAGACTCGGACTTAACCCCAGGGGGGGCAGGGTTAACGGGACATCATGTCGGGATTATCTCATTTGCTCGTTTATTGTTTTTTAAAAATTAAAAATAATGTTAAATTCGAAATCCTCATTAAATTTTGATCAATTTTACTACCCTTAAATTTTTTTTATTTTATTTTATTTTTTCATTACCGATTGTTAAAAAAGTGCTAAACATAGGTAAATTTAAATAATAATTACCTAGTACAGTATACTTTTAAATAACAAGGTAAATTAATACTTTTACTCATAGTTTAAACAGATACCTAAGAAAAACTCCACCAGGAATCCAAAGCATCGTAAGTTTGTGCAGAAAAAAATGGGAGAAAAACGACAAATATTAAATCTGAAATGGTACGATGGCAATAAGGGCAGGCTATCTGCTGTTAAATATTTCTATTTACTTCCCTGGGGAAATAGGGTAGGTCATGGATACGTCTAAAGGGAATGTTTTAAAAGTTATTGGCTGTTAAATGTAAAAAAATCAAATTTTTAAATTTTCAGAAAAAAAACAATAAAAGTAAAGTATAACTTGACTGGCACCATTGAAACTAACTTAAAAAACTAAACTAATTAGTATTTTGATTATTTGTCTACGACTAACGGTTCCAGAGAAAAGTTAAATTTACTGCCCATGATAAACGTATTACGTTGTCTGACGTACGTTGTCCCAATGTTATTCTTATGGAGGATATTAAAAAAATCAATATCTTCTTTATTTTCCAACCGTTTTCCATGAAACTTGGTACGAAGCGTTAGGTCAAATCACCTAACAAAATCAACTCAAAAAAGCTTGGTATTACCTGGGGGGGTTTCCCCCATACAATTCAATCAATTAATTTAACTTTGTCTCTCTTGTTTTATTTTCAGAAATGGGATGATTATTTTTGATACAATAAATTATTAAATAATATTTAGATAAACTTTGAAGAACATGATAGTTTTATTACAGGTTTTCTTTTTTAAATTTACTTAAGGGAGAGCGTGTGTGTCAGTCCACTAATACCGTTTATTTTATACTAAAAAACTGCCCTGGTAGTTTCTATGGAAACATGTCACATATTTTTCATCTTAAAAATCAATAACGCCCCCCCCACAGAGCTAAGACATATCCGTGTCAAAAATTTAGTCAAACGAAAAAGCATACATATGTGATTACTTATTTTATAATATAATTTTTGTTTGTCTATAAATAAATTACATTAATATTATATTACACATATGTGTGGGTTTACGCTTTTATTTAATAAAAACCCCACCCTGCAATGCCATCCCATTGTTTTGGTTTTGGGACATTTTGCGAAAGAAAAGAGTAGCCAGGAAGATTTAGTGCATGTGGCCCTTGCCAACCTTCCCAGCGAAAATTCCCTGCCATTCCCCGCTGTTAACCCAGGAGCGTTGGTCTCGGCTAAGCTTGCTCTCGACCAAATGCATTTTAATCTCTGTCTCGTGAACCCGTTTTTAGTCCTGGACTAAATTTGTCCGAGCCAACGATAACCCCGGACTACGAAACCCCGAGCTCGTGAACCGGCCCTAATAATAACACTTTCGGGCAAGAATAAAATCAGATGATTAGTTTGTAAAATAAACGGTACCAGTGGACTGACACATACTTTCTCCCTTAAGTAAATTTAAAAAAGACAATCCGTAATAAAAGTATCATGTTCTACAAAGTTATTCTAAATATCATTTAAAAATTTATTGTTCAAATTGCATGGGGGAAACCCCCCCCCCCCGGTAATACCAAGCTTTTTTTGAGCTGGTTTTGTTCAGTAATTTGAAATACACTTCATACCAAGTTTCATGGAAAATGGTTGGAAAGTAAGGAATAAATTGATTTTTTTTATATTCTCCATAAGAATAACATTGGGCGCTTTCAGACAACGTACTGCGTTTATCGTGGACAGTAAATTTAACTTTTCTCTGGAACCGTAAGTCGTAGACAAATAATTCAAAATACTAATTTGTTTAGTTTTTTTAAGCTGGTTTCAATGGTACCAGTCAGGTTATACTTTACTTTTATTGTTTTCGCTGAAAATTTTAAAATTTGATTTTTTTGACATTTAAAAGTCCATAACTTTTGAACCGTCATTTTTACAGATATGCAGGTGGTGTCAAATTATTTATTACTCTGTGCACTATAAGCTATCAAATTTTTAATCAAAATCGTTAGAGCCGTTTTTGAGAAAATTGGATTTTTCACGTTTTTTAAGGGTTTTTAGGGGTGAACTACCCTTAAAAATCAAAAATTCAAAAAAATGAAAAAAACGCCTGGAAATAAGGTGACATATATATACATGCCAAATTTCATCTAAATCGGACCAACGGGGTAGGCTGTGGTACTGTACACATCCATACTTGTTGCTTAGTTACTGATGAGGGATTTTGAGTTGTTACTATTTTGTGTCCGTTTGAGAACAGGTCTTCTCCTACGTGAAGAGTAGACTTCAAAGTCATCATCATTTTTACAATTTGTATTAGGTTTAACTCATTCGGACCTATTTCCCAGAATACTATTCGTTACAGCTCTAGAGTAGGTTATGTTTTTGGTTTTACGCAGAACCCCCGCGTGAACCCCCGACATCACTCGAGAACGAAGATACTTCGGCGGGAAGGAACCGAGTACTGTCACCATTGTCATCAGCAAGTCGGACTTCGTTAGGTTGACATTCATTCGAGATCAGCTCTTATATGACTTTATTCTTATTAAAAAAAATACTTCTGTTTATAAAGGTATTCAGAACAGACTTATTTGCTTTCAATTTTTCAAGATCACAGTTCATTTATCATAACGAGATGTAAGAAAAACAATCCTTTTTAAAACACAGTGCTACATTTTTTTGCTCTGACTTTCCAACTCAGTCAGTACCACGTTGATTATACTTGCCCAATCACAGCTCTCGTCAATTTTTGATGATTTTCGAAATAACATACCGGTATTCAATTTGTTCAAACAACTTGATTTTATCGACATTGTCATTGATCAGGGCATACAAATCGGTGTCAATGTACTGTACTAATCCACTACATGGTACATTCTGCACTCTGTAAGTTTGAAGATGGATTAAAAGTTAATTAATAATACTTTCTATCACTAATTTTAATTATGTGCTGAGAATTGATTACAATTAGCTGGTCTCTAGACGAGGGATAACCTCCCTCCTCTTAACCTCTTGGTCTCTTAACTAATAAAACAAAACGGTTTATGAAATATGTTACATTTAATTCATTAGTTGCAATTTAAAAAATCGTATGTAAATCTACTAGCCTTTTCGAAATGTAATTAGTAAATAACGTAATAATTTATTTTTTAAACATTAAATAAACAACCATCCCTCTACATATATACCTAGTATTTCGATATAATTTGAATATTACTTGAGTTATACCCAATAAATCTCACTTTAATACTTGTGCATTAGATCTTCACGTTAGATCCATTAGGCTTCAGTAATAAAGCTGTTAAGGTGACAATGGTCATCTTTATGAGCAGTAAATACTTGGCGCCTAAACTTGGTCAGGTGAGGGGGACAAGTCGGAGGAAGTTTTGTTGTTCAAACCGCCAAGTGCAAGTAGGCTCTACCTAGTAAAAACAATAAAGACTTTAAGGTACATGTCACATTCTTATTTCAGAATGAGCGTGTTATGAAAAATAATATATTAGCACTTAAAAGTGTTAAATTCGTCTATAATTAGTTGACATATGTACAATTTAATTTTTTACGTCTCAGTTATTGGGCTTAACCCTTCTAAAAATAATCGGTATCAGTAGACTGACACATACTTTCTCCCTTAAGTAAATTTAAAAAAGAAAATCTGTAATAAAACTATCATGTTCCTCAAAGTTTGTCTAAATATCATTTAATAATTTATTGTTTCAAAAATAATCATTCCATTTCTGAAAATAAAAACAAGAGAGACAAATTAAACTAATTGTTCGAATTGTATGGGAGGAAACACCCCCCCCCACCCCCCCGGTAATACCAAGCTTTTTGAGTTGGTTCTGTTGGTCGGTTTGACCTTACGCTTCATACCAAGTTTCATGGAAAACAGTTGGAAAATAAGGAAGAAATTGATTTTTTAATATTCTCCATAAGAATAACATTGGGCGCTTTCAGACAACGTACTTCGTTTATCATGGACAGTAAATTTAACTGTTCTCTGAAACTGTTAGTCATAGACAAATAGTTCAAAATACTAATTTGTTTAGTTTTTAATCTGATTTCAATGGTGCCAGTCAAGTTATACTTTACTTTTAATGTTTTTTCTGAAAATTTAATAATTTGATTTTTCTAACATTTAAAAGCTCATAATTTTTGAACCGTCATTTTTAAAGACATGTGGGTGGTGTAAAGTGATTTAGTACTTTGTGCACTATAAACAATCAAATTTTAATTAAAATCGTTAGAGCAGTTTTTGAAAAATTTGGATTTTTCACCATTTTTATGGGGTAAACGATCAAACAATAAAAAATAAAAAAAACGTCTGGAGATTCTGCGAACATATACATACATGCCAAATTTCACATAAATCGGACAAACGGGGTAGGGTGTGGCTCTGTACACATACATACATATGCACGCACACACACAAACAAACACACACACACACACACACACACACACACACACACACACACACACACACACACACAGACAGACATACGGACGGACAGACATCACGTCGAACCCCACTTTTTAGGATTCAGGGGACCCCAAAATGGATATATCCACTCTCAACTCAAATTCGAAAATTTTGACGAAAACAATACTTTCTCCATATACTATGTATAAGGGGAGAAAGTAATAAACGTTCTATCCAATGAAAAATAAAATACTACTCACGCCAGTAACCTGCACATCAACTATGTGTGAGATAGAGTAAATCCGCCTCAAACGGTGGTAGGCTACTCACACCAGTAACCTGAACATCAACTATGTGTGAGATAGAGTTGATCTGCCTCAAACGGTGGTAGGCTACTCACACCAGTAACCTGCACATCAACTATGTGTGAGATAGAGTTGATCTGCCTCAAACGGTGGTAGGCTACTCACACCATTAACCTGCACATTTACTATGTGTGAGATAGAGTTGATCTGCCTCAAACGGTGGTAGGCTACTCACACCAGTAACCTGCACATTTACTATGTGTGAGATAGAGTTGATCTGCCTCAAACGGTGGTAGGCTACTCGCACCATTAACCTGCACATTTACTATGTGTGAGATAGAGTTGATCTGCCTCAAACGGTGGTAGGATACTCACACCAGTAACCTGCACATCAACTATGTGTGAGATAGAGTTGATCCGCCTCAAACGGTGGTAGGCTACTCGCACCATTAACCTGCACATCTACTATGTGTGAGATAGAGTTGATCTGCCTCAAACGGTGGTAGGCTACTCACACCAGTAACCTGCACATCAACTATGTGTGAGATAGAGTTTATCCGCCTCAAACGGTGGTAGGCTACTCACACCAGTAACCTGCACATCTACTATGTGTGAGATAGAGTTTATCCGCCTCAAACGGTGGTAGGCTACTCACACCAGTAACCTGCACATCAACTATGTGTGAGATAGAGTTTATCCGCCTCAAACGGTGGTAGGCTACTCACACCAGTAACCTGCACATCAACTATGTGTGAGATAGAGTTTATGCGCCTCAAACGGTGGTAGGCTACTCACTTTGCACAGCATGAGCTATTGTAGAATAAAAACAACTTTTGTTTTTGGCCTCAGACCACCTCAAAACGAAAAAATAATATGGTACAGGGCTTAAGTTTTGCCATGAGACTTACGGTAATAGATTCTTCCCTACGGGAAATTCGGTAAATATACAACGGTCACTTCAGGGGAAATTAAAAAATTTTATAAGGTTAAATTAGATCATTTGAATAGAAACGTTAAAAAATGTTGTTTTATATTGTAGATTTGGAGAGAAATATTGTAAAGAGTGAAATAGATGAGTATTGTAATAAAAAATGGGTTCATATTAAATCCTATTAGTTTTTAAATCATGTTTTCAAAACTACATAAACCTGGAGACAAGTGTCAACTTGATATTGAATGGATCGCACACCCATTGGTTTTGTGAATGTGGTGCCTTTATCATACCTCGTATTTTTGATATTTATGAATGTTTAGTATTCATGGAAAATTTATACGCAAATATAGTATATGTAGACGAGACTGAATGCCAAAGTACATGAACAATTTATAGCTTGTAACCGGTATATTGTTATATGCAACGTTTCTGATAGGAAACCATAACTTTGAAAATTCTCATGACGTGAACTGTTAGTTCGAAAACATGCTGCTGTCAAATCGATGATACTTGAAAATCTAACTGAACAAAATGACGATATTGACATTCGTCATTATAAATTCATAGCCGCAGGGGCAATCCTAGCTTCATGTGTAAAAATTACTATAAAGCACTGTGTTATTATTGTAATGTTGGTTATGTTTCTACTATAATTATCATAATGTACATATTGCAACAACCATCGTTCTAAATGCTTTCCACTAATGTGAGTCATAAACTGTGACTGAACCTAGTCTTTGTGTTTATTATTCTCGTAGTTTTACAGGAGTTGCTATGTTTTATTCTGGAATTTTTTTATTAATATACGAATAATAAACAGTGTAAATAGGGTTCATGTGCTAACACTGTTAATATTACTAATCGATTAAATGAATAAATAAAAAGCCTTTGGTTGACTAAGAATATTTCTGTACAAAACTGTTGACTTTATCAAATTTACCATTCATATCTAAACTGTATATATATATATATATATATATATATATATATATATATATATATATATATATATATATATATAGTATGTCACATCAAAAACAATGCAACGTTTTTTGAGTGATAACCTCAAATTGACTAAGCACGCTAGATTAAATATATTATGAACGGTTGAGTAGCCTTTTATGAACCCAGCCTGAAGCTTTGTTACTGTTCTGTTTACCATAATCCATTCATTGAGTCTAAAATTTAATAAACTTGAGGATACTTTACACACACAATCGATAAAAGATAGACCTCTATAAGTTTCAACTAAATTAACACTCCTTTCTTATGTAAAGGAAATACAATTGGTTTTAGCGAATTTCCCATAGGGAAGAAGCTATTACCGTAGGTCTCATGGTAAGACTTAAGCCCGGTACCATGTTATTTTTTCTTCTTTAGGTGCCTAGATATATATATATATATATATATTTTACTGTTTATTTCATCAAACAGGGCTACTAATATTATTATATTGAAATAATTCGACCAAGTACCCTTAGAAAACATTTTTATTCTTTCAAAATAAAAGAATGAATAAAAAAAACATTTTTTAAAAATGTTTTCTAAGGGTACTTGGTCGAATTATTTCAATATATATATATATATATATATATATATATATATATATATATATATATATATGTGTGTGTGTGTCTGTGAACACGATAACTCTCGTAGAAATGGTCCGATCGAGACCAAATTTGGTAGAGACGTGTATTCCTACAAATGCTCGGACGAGTTCGTAAACCAGACATATCGTTCAATGGGAACGGGTAGTTTGGGGGGGGGGTTTGTACCCCAAAATGGGGTTTTTTGCGTTTTTCATATGTAATAAAAAAATTTTTTAGATTTAATCTTTCACCACTAAAATCAGCTTAAAAAACTACACAATTTAGTTACTTAAAGTTTTTTTCTATCTCCAACGGTTACCGAGATATAAAAAAATCTAAACACAGTACGTTGTATTTTGAGGCTCCAATGTTAATCTTATGGAGGATAAGGAAAAATTAATATTTCACTTATTAACCAATATTTTTGGATAAAATTTTATATTTAGCTTTATGTGGTTGAGGTTCATCCATTTATGCTTAAAAATCATAGTTTATCATGGCAGCAAACCTGCATACTCTTTTCCCATGTTAATCATATGGAGAATAGGCAAACTCCTTTATTTATGGACAAATGTTGATGAAAGTTGGTATAAATGTTAAAAATAAATGTTTTTGAAGGTATAAATGCCCACTCTCAGTGTTCCTCACAGCAGCAAACCTTCAGACTCTTTCCCATGTTAATCTTATGGAGAATAGGTAAATAATTCTCATGTTCATCGACAGATTTTGACCACTTGACTTGTCGTATATTATTATATTATTGATTTGGAAATTCGCTGAGTACGCAGGTCTGCTGCGACGGGGGTATTTTAAAACTCTTTGCCACCTGTCCTCTCTCGTACGTGCTATTATATACTTATAACAATTTACAAAGAAGAGCATAAGGACCATTTTTAAAGAACTACGAGGTTAGGTGCTTTGTTGTCTTTTAATCGTGCGATAATCGTTTTCAACGCCATCATATCAAAGTCAGCGTCCAATATCGCATAAGTTATAAATGGTGGCGCATAGCTGATACTTGCTGATAACAAAGGTGGAATCTGTAAGTTTTTTAAATACCTTACCAGCTTCTCCGAGGCGATATTTCCAACAGCTTTTACACTTCTTTCTTCCTGTTGGTGACTGTAGCATGTAGCTATATCCTGATCAGAATCTACCTTGTTGGGTACTGGCTAGTTAACAGAAATGAATCAACCGTCTTCAGAGGACTACGCTCTTTGAGTCAGTGCTAGTTCCTGTACCGCAGCTGTGGAACATCATCTTCAAGGAGTCTCCTGATGTGATTTCACTCTGAATTAAAAATAATTCCCTAATTTCAATAAATGAAACAAGGTTAATGAATTGTGACTTTCAGTTTATAAGACAATCAACCCACCCATATGCCTTCCATAGTTAACAGTTTTGTCTGAATAATTAACTTTCATTCTAAAACTGTCCTTAAAATTTTAAGACTAAATTCAAAATCTCTCTCTGAATTAAATGTTTCCAAAAGTATTACTACGTCATATTCATTTAAAAAATCAATAAAATTAAAATCGTCCATCTTCTTTTTAATCCCCAAACATTATAGCTAACTTTTTTTAAAACAACCTGTTCCTACACTTGCACATTGTCCTCTGCTGTCCTGGATTGTCGTCAGTTCCCTAGCCCTGTAGCGCTCGAGAGTGGCTCGCTGGACCCGCAGCCGACGCCGTTGTCCGAAACCGTTTATTAAAAATGTAATAAAGAGATGGATATCCCACACGAGCTTCGCAAAAGGGATATTCCTAATTTATTTCACATAAAAAATACTTTGTTATAATGTCTTTATTTACAGTTTTGTGACTTTTAATGTGCTTGAAAATATAAGTTAAAGTATACACATCTTACAGACAAACAATGTAAAAGAAAAACAAAAAGTAGGTGAAAAACAACATTTTTTGTTTTAACTTATTTGTATTTGTTTACATTAAGCTATCTGTGGTTCTGTTGTTCGTAAAGGGAAATTGATGAAAATAATTGTTTGTTGTTTATTGTGAAATAAATTTCATTTTTAATTTCATTGAATCGTTATATTTTAGCAAATAGATAAACATAATAAACATAAATATAATAATTCTATAAATAGTATGCTTATCATGGGTAGCTGTCGGAGGATTGGTCTCGTGGCCAAAAATCTATATGCCTTATAAATATTATATGCCCTATATACTTGTAGAAATACATACTGGATTTTGATAGCTACAGTAAAATGCGTAAAATTTAAATTTATATTTCTATTCATTATTTACTATCAGTATATCTATCGTACTTAATTCAACGTTTAGCTATTTTATGATATACAACCATTATAATCAATATTCAGTAATATATAATATGTATAATAATACAGTATATTATATTAATATTATTATAATATTATGTTAATATAATATATAATTATTATATTTTAATATTATTAAATATGTTAAACATATTTATCTTAATATATTTACATACTTATAATTGTCTTAAAAACCTTTAAACGTATTTAGTTATTTAACCAATTTACTTATACGTCGAGTTTAGAAATTAAAAATATTTCAAATGGTTTAAATTGAAGTGGTTAAGAACATAAAATTATACAGCTTGTAGAGTTGAATGTAGCTCTTGAAAGGTTTTATATCGCAAAGGTTTTAACATCTGTTTTATACAGTAAGCTGACATTGCTGTTACACTGAGGGGTCTGTGGTTAATGTTAAGAGTCATCAGAAGCTTCTTTGGGCGTTGGATCCAACAGCTCTCTTCTCTATATGTTTTTCAGTCCGTTCTGGAAACAAGTAGACCAAAATAGATGTCATATCTATGTTTCCTGTTAATTTTGAGCTCGTTAGGGAGTTTTTATAGGTCAAAATTAATCTCTAAATAGCGTTTGGGACAAGTGAGTGAGTTACTTGAGTAGCTGAGATACCGTAAAAAAAAGTAAGAAAATCTTCCACATTTTATGATGGTGTTATTTTAGATAATTCATATCCATTTTCATTTATTTTAAGGATTGTTTATACAATTCCAATATATTCCAATATTATCAAGGTGATAAGCCCCCACACAATTCTTCTTTCTGGCACGTGAGAGGATGAATCTAGTGTTAGTACTTGTATCCCTATCAAACCTTGCTATTTTCATCTCCAAATAACACCTATATAAAAATCCACTCAAGTACCTATTTACGTACTTACATCCGGTTAACAAAGCCGTTTATTGAGCATTATAAAAAGTGTCAACACTTCCGTAATTTATCAACGCGTGACGATTCATTCACGACGTGATGATTCTCATGTTTTTGACGAGTGGTCGTCACGTAAACACCAGAATACTTGTTAAACTAACGTCTTCCGTGTGGAAAATAATGTGAGACCGATATTTCGTAAATTTCATTGTTTATAGTGCTCAAAATTCCAAATAACATGACACCTCCTACAATTCTGTAAAATGGCGTTCAAAGGTTTCGTGGTTTTAAATTTCCAAAAAGCAATGTCTTAAATGTTTTTGAAAATATTTTATTAATGAAATGTTTTTCTCCAATACCATTAAAACCAGCTGAAAAAAACTAAACATCGAAAAAGTATCTAATATTGTACTGCAAAAGCCATTATCAGAGTTATAAAGTGCAAAAACTCACTAATCCTTATTCGAGCTTTTCAAATTATTTGCGTACTTATTACATTTATAAGTTTAAGATTATAAAAGTAATAACTCTTTTCAGCTACGATTAGTAGATATGATTGACAGTGTCGACCGTCACGTAAAGCTAAGAATCTTAAAGTTCTATAATTGCAGTGCTCCGAGACTTTTAAATATGATTTTAGAGTATAAAAAAAAGAATTTAATAACCTTCGGATTTTACTTAAAGAAATTTTTTATGAACAAATTAGAATTTTTGATATCATATTTGATATCGATAAATATATACAATAAATAATTATATAATATGATAAACCTATATAATATAAATAGTAATACTTTTTAGATTTTATCAAAGCTTATGTAATTTTTGTTATATAAGTATTGTAAAATTAAAATACATGACTCTCAGTTAAATTCTGTTGTAGGTTCAATCAGGTTTTCCTGGCCCCTACATTCATTGGTTAAAATTCTTTATGTATTTTGTAAATGTTATATTGATTAAAATGTATTGAATGATATTGTTCTATACCATTAACCTGAGAAAAAAAACTAAACAAATTAGTTTGTTGAATAGTTATTCGACGTCTAACGGTTCCAGTACAAAGTTATGTTTACTCTCCGTAAAAAACTAGTTTGTCGTTTAAGAGCACCCAATGTTATTCTAAGGACATAAATACCTTCCTTATTTTTGAACATTTTTCCATGAAACTTGGAGTGTAGCATCAGGTCTCATCACCCGATAAAATCCGCTCAAAAGGTTCTTAGAAGGAGAGAGGGGGTGAATCCTTAAACACAGTTCAAATTAGGAATATTAAAATGGTGTCTGAAAGACATTTGGTGACCATCCTGGAATATTAGATTTGTTAAATCTATTTGTTTCCAAAATCCAACCGTTCTCAAAGTCATTGGTAGGACATAAACATAAACGCGCCCTGTGATCACGTAAACCGGTTCAATATGTCTGACAATGAACGAACCCTCAATGTTTAAACTTAACTCAAACTGGTCAATAGTGTAATCATGGAATTGGAACGCAGAATCACGGGTTTAGAATTAGCTTTAACAGAACCAAGGATTCCGATGAATAATTTTATAGACGAATAATTGGACCTGTAACAGTATAAAGATTATCACATACCTGTTTTATATAGTTCAAAATATAATGGTAGTATCTTGGCTGTATCAGCAAATCTATTTTATAGACTATCTGATTCTACAATTTTATGTAGCGCATGTTCATTTTATTAAAATAGCTAGAAGCTGCATTTGCCTCTCAAGGAAGCATTATTTGACCAGATATATATTTGACCTTATAACATTCATTTAGCTTTTCAAATAATATCTTATAAAAATCAGATGAACACTAACCCTGTAAAAATTTCCTAGAGGGCTACTTTAAAGATACTACTAATAAAAACTGAAATTAAACTCTTGCTAGTTCTGGTATTATACATGTTTTAAGTAACTTAAGCTCAGGTAAAACATATGATGCTGTAATAACATATAAAAATACAATTTTGCTAATCTTAGACGACAATGCTGACCAAGAAGTAAACTGTCTCTGACCTGGTTCGTATCTCCCGGTGGTCCCTTGTTAGTTCACGTAATTCTTTGACATCTTCTTATCATCATTTGAGCTCGTTACTGTTCGTTATTAATTTTCTGAATAGATAGGAAATTCGAAGTAACTCGTCTAGGCCTAAGAGAGCTGCAATTTCAGTGATTTGTATCGGTGGGGTGTGTTGCAGTGCATGACTATTTTCCTACGTTTTTGTATTGTTTGGATTTTACAATCGATTAAATTTGAACATGGAGGATTGTAGGATTGTATGTAGGTTTTAATTGATGATGGACCTTTTGCTTGGGTTATCTATTTTACCATTAATTACTTTCGTAAGATGATTTCAGCATGTCATCAGAAGTACTCAGTAGTGTTATTTTGGATATATCAGCCTATACGTTTTAGCTCATCGACAAACTCTTTGATTCATTGAAGTGTTTCTTATGTTTTTACAAAATTTTTGGAAATACAAACAAAATGGTTTTGACAGAAATACCTTTAGTATACTGGTTTAAAGATAATAATCGGTTATTTTCAATTAGCTCATACTATGTAGGTTTAGAACACTACATTTAAATCGACGTTAGCTTTGTTACAATTCGATAAACTTACGCCTCTATAGATTGTTTTATGTACGATTTTCGATTTTACACGACGCTCTTGCGCTACTAATTGCATAGCATAAATGGGTGAATAATGTATAAAGTAAATTTATTACAATTTACTTCCAATGACAGTCGTAAATTCTTATTTACCTCTCCAAAATGACCTCAGATAGCAAACTATTAAAATATAAAGCCCATTTTTAATTCCTCTTAAAATAAAGTCTTATTTTCACAAAGAGAGAAATATTGTAGACAATTAATGATGACGGTTTCTGCTTTTTCACTGGGCAATATATCTTACTGACCTGTCTAGCTGGAGCTTGGGAAACAATATTAGCTTTTTAGTGTTTCACTTGTTTGCCAAGTTGAAATAACTGCATAAAACCAAAATGTAGACCTTGTCAATTTTTTCCAAGACGTGTCTCTAAGATTGGATACTGGAAAAACAATGATTGTTGCAGCAGCTTTTTACTAGCGTTGTTCTCACATCTTCGTACATATTAACTTTCTAGACAGAAGGCAAAATACAGTTATCACTTCAATTTTCTATTCCTAGACTATATAGACGAAATTTCATTCAATAAGTGTTATATGTCAGGATACTTTGAAGGGAAAAATATTCTTTTATGATCATGTATAATATTTATTTTCCGAAAATATAAACCACATATTAAATCACAAACTAGTAGAATATTTAAGTACGAAAATAGAGTAAGAGTGATTAAAAATATGAATAAAAATAATTTTGTAATTATGCTATTCACTATTTTATTCACCTAAATACAGTGATCTATGGTCTTTTCTGTTAAAAGAAAAACAATAAGTAAAAAAATCCAATAGAGGAAAAATATAATATCCAATTTCCAATCCAATACTATAATACGAGTAAGGTTTGTATGTTATATATATTTACACAAGGATTTTGAAAATGGCTCTAATGAATTTGTAACGAATTGGCTCTAACGTATTTGAATGTGTTTTAAATTTGCTAAATAACTTATACAATACATGTCTTATTCTATCCGAGCAAAGCTCGGTCCCCAGGTACAGAGGGATTTAATTCAAAGTAGTTATGCTATAAATAATCCACAAAATATGATAGAGAAAGTGGTGTAAGGTAAGTGTTATTTTTCTGAGGAGCTGCGACCCAGCCTCTGTTGTATGCAGATGACAACAGGCTTAGCGCCCGGCGACCAACCCGTCCCTTCCCCTAGGATTACATTACTGTTAGTCGAGTCAGGCCAAGTAAAAACTTACTTTATAATATATTCTCCAAATAAACGCGACATCCTTCAGACTTTTACTTTATCACTCAGTTTAAAGTCAACATTGTCACCTCATATTGTTAAGGAAATTATCTATGTCGAGGAAATTAGTAGAACAAATAAAAAAAAAACTAAAAATACCCCCGTCGCAGCAGACCTGCGTACTCAGCGAATTTACAAACCAATAATATAATAATAATAATATATGACAAGTTTAAAAAAATATGTCCATAAAAAAAAGAGAATTATTAGTCTATTCTCCATAAGATTGACATGGGAAAGAGTGTGCAGGTTTGCTGCTGTGAGGAAAACTGAAAGTAGGTGTTTCTACCACAAATAATTTTTATTTTTAACATTTATACCAACTTTTATCAACATCTGTCCATAAATAAAGGAGTTTGTCTATACCCTATATGATTAACATGGGAAAAGAGTATGCAGGTTTGCTGCCATGATAAACACATAAACTGTGATTTTTAAACATAAACGGGTGGGTATCAACAACATGAAGGTAAATACCAATTTTAATCTAAAAATTTTGATTGATATGGGAAATATTAATTTTTTCTTATCCTCCATAAGATTAACATTGGAGCCCCAAAATACAACGTACTGTTTTTAGATTTTTGATATCTCGGTAACCGTTGGAGATAGAGAAAAACCTTAAGGACCTTAATTGTGTAGTTTTTTAAGCTGATTCCAATGGTGAAATATAAAATTAGAAATCTTTAAAAATTACATGTGAAAAATTCAATAACCCATTTTTCGGGTACAAAACCCCCCAAACTACCCCTTCCGATTGACTGATATGTCTGGATTACGAACTCGTCCGAGCTATTGCAGGAATACACATTTCTACCAAATTTGGTCTCGATCGGACCACTTTTACGAGAGTTATCGTGTTCACAGACACACACACACACACACACACACACACACACACACACACACACACACACACACACACACACATATATATATATATATATATATATATATATATAAAGTAAAGTTAAAATAATTAACTGAGTATCCTTGACAAACATTATTTTATTTCAACAACATGTTTCAACCTTTAAAGGCCATTTTCAAGTTAATTCAAAATAATATATATATATATATATATATATAAATTTTAACGACTATTGTTTTTGGTCTCTGGGCACATAAAGAAGAAAAAATAACATGGTCCCGGGCTTAAGTCTCGCCATGAGACCTACGGTAATAGCTTCTTCCCTATGGGAAATTCGCTAAAAGGAGTTTTGATTCTTAATATTCTAAATTTATAGACTCACAAACTATTCTAATTTAAGATTCACGACTGACATAGGAAATAAAAGAAATTATTAATATTTGTTCGATTTGTATACAAGTCTGCCAATTTTAAGGAACTTTAAAGTCGAATTTAAAACATATATTAAATACTCATACAGCTATTGGTTGAATATTCCATAATGATTACTTAGAAGACTTTTATAGGTAACAAGAAAAATACCTTCAAATTCATTAAAATTTTAAAAACTACCTATAAATCACTTACTGTAAAATAGCTGGAAGCTTATAGTGCACATTGTTCGTACTAATGAATGGCAAACGATACCATATGAACACTGTGCCTATATAAGAAAATCAAAGATAGTTTTAGTTTTCAAATATAATTTGATGTTTACTTTTGATTTACTAGAATTCAGGACCTTAAGAGCCATGATGGTTGTGATAGCGAGGAAGTAATAAGGGATGAACGATGATTACAACCCTTAAGAACCCTTGATTAGCGAACATTCGTTGCAGAACCCTCCACACAAGAGTCATTGTTGGGTCGTATAAAACATCTCCTGTCTCCCTGTTACCACCAGTTAATGTTCCTCTTAAGTGATGACTGTTATTTAATTCCTCTTTAATTAAAAAAAATGGTTAAAATTTACAATCTTAACTCATCATGTTGTTTAAGTCAGTAGAGAAAACAATTACT
This sequence comes from Nephotettix cincticeps, assembly GCA_023375725.1. Classification (NCBI taxonomy): domain Eukaryota; kingdom Metazoa; phylum Arthropoda; class Insecta; order Hemiptera; family Cicadellidae; genus Nephotettix; species Nephotettix cincticeps. The sequence goes on from CM041786.1 coordinate 68,472,928, forward strand.
GAAAGAGATTGAGATTTCGAAAAAAATATTGTTAAATTTATTACGATAATACTAAATGGCTAGGAACAAATAAGGGATTTGATTAAAGAAATTCATAATTAATGGAGAGTCGGTGTGTAGTTGGTATCGTGAGTCATAAGTGACCCTGGTACGGATCTCGGAGTTGCCAACCAGTTGGGGGCGTGAGTAATCAATGACCTTGGTACGGATCTCGGAGTTGCCAACCAGTTGGGGGCGCGAGTAATCAATGACCCTGGTACGGATCTCGGAGTTGCCAACCAGTTGGGGGAGTGAGTAATCAATGACCCTGGTACGGATCTCGGAGTTGCCAACCAGTTGGGGGCGTGAGTAATCAATTACCTTGGTACGGATCTCGGAGATTCAACCAGTTGTGGGTGTGAGTAATCAATGACCCTGGTACGGATCTCGGAGTTGCAAACCAGTTGGGGGCGTGAGTAATCAATGGCCTTGGTACGGATCTCGGAGTTGCCAACCAGTTGGGGGCGTGAGTAATCAATTGCCTTGGTACGGATCTCGGAGATTCAACCAGTTGGGGGCGTGAGTAATCAATGACCCTGGTACGGATCTCGGAGTTGCAAACCAGTTGGGGGCGTGAGTAATCAATGGCCTTGGTACGGATCTCAGAGTTGCCAACCAGTTGGGGGCGTGAGTAATCAATGACCCTGGTACGGATCTTGGAGTTGCCAACCAGTTGGGGGCGTGAGTAATCAATGACCCTGGTACGGATCTCGGAGTTGCCAACCAGTTGGGGGCGTGAGTAACCAATGACCCTGGTACGGATCTCGGAGTTGCCAACCAGTTGGGGGCGTGAGTAATCAATGCCCCTGGTACGGATCTCGGAGTTGCCAACCAGTTGGGGGCGTGAGTAACCAATGCCCCTGGTACGGATCTCGGAGTTGCCAACCAGTTGGGGGCGTGAGTAATCAATGACCCTGGTACGGATCTCGGAGTTGCCAACCAGTTGGGGGCGTAAGTAACCAATGCCCCTGGTACGGATCTCGGAGTTGTCAATAGTTTGCCACAATAGTGTTAGGTACCACTCTGGTACAAGTAACCTTAACCAAGGGTAATTAACTAGTACTCAGAGCTGTGTTGTTGTGGATTCAGCACCCATGATATCCTCCATGACTGAAACAACTGCGTGTTTACTTTCACTCGAAATATCTTCAGGTAATTATAAACATGCATCCTCTGTTTTTCCTGAAACCACACTGACTTTCTGGTAATATTTCATTGTGTTCATCAAATTATTCTAGCCTTGTTTTAATGAATGAGTTAAAAGTTTTAGCCACACATGAAATTAAAGGAATAAGTATATCTAACTATTTTGAAAATTAATTTTTTTTCTACTAACTGTAACTACTCGTAATTGTTTTTAAAATCATTAATGTAACATTTCTCTTTATACACAATGTAAATATGGAAGACAAATTTTCTGTTATCAAGTAAATAAATGCTTCGTTACCATAAAGTAAATAAAGTGAACGTTGCCATCTTCCCCTCCATAGCATACAGCGAGTGGCCTTCCCTCCTCCAGGATCAGGAACCTTTTTACGCCTGGAGTCACCGCATTGTTTCTAATTACCAACCACCATTAACCTCCCCCATCAAGCAAATTGAACTTGGAGCAGAGGCAGAATAATTAGACAAGAGTCAAACAAACTAATTGGCTGAAAGATGATTGATGATGTGCCACTGATTAAGGCGATAGATGTGTGTTTTATTATGAGTTTGAAAAAAATCATTGATGTATAATTAGTCAATCTCTCTCTATATAAATGTATGTATGTCCTTTAAGCGTTGCCAAACTGTTCATCCGATCGCCATGAAATTTTAGGAAGTTGCTCTATATGTGTCAGGGAAAGTTTAAGTGAAATAAAATTTTCTAAAACTCCATAAGTTTCCATTTTATGAAGTTTTCAGAGGTTAATCTTAGTTCGAGTACACATTTTCTAAAATAAAACAATTTGTTTTTTAAGCTACAGCTGTCGGTCTACTTTCCATCAGCAGTATGCTTTACTACCCAATGCCATCTGATTCATTCATTAATATAAAACTATGAAGTAAATATGTGCTGTACAAAATAAACAGCTATATTGTCCACGTTCATAGTTTACCGTTTTGGGGGAATATGTATTTATATTTTTTATTTTCTGTCTGATTAAAAGTCACGTGTTTATAATATGCTGGCCAAATAAAAAATAATTACTATGTTTATACAAATTATATTTACTATAATAATCATAAGTTGTATAACTAATATGTTACAAAGTCGTGTTAGTTATACCATTTATAACTAAAGAACGGCTGTTAGATTATGCGAGTATTATTATAAAAAATGCAGCGATTCAGAAAATTTAATATTTCCTATCAAAACCATATTACAGGTAGGTTTGGTTTGGGTTAAGGTTGGATTAGAAAATTGTACATCGACTCAAACAGATTGATTTGTTTCGTGGTAATGTTATTAATATATATTATCTTTTCAGTGTTGTTATTAATTATGCCGCAACCCAGAATATCTCATCTTTCACAACGAAGCCGTAATGCTATTCAACTTCAGAATATGGCCAATCTTAAAGTTAACATGTACTGTATTTACTGTTAGGCGTTAGAAAGTTCGACGGACCAGCTAGTATTAAATATTTTTAAACCATATCCACCATATCCATATCAAGGTTAAATTTCCGCAAATGACAACAATTTAAACTATCCACAACAAAGTTTATTCTTCTGTCTTCACTGTACAGGTGATTTTTAAATTATCACTGTCTTGAATACATATTTGACTGTACTAATTCAACTATGTTGATTGAAATGTAGATTATAAGCAAATATAATTAATTATATAAAAAAAATATTCAAGAAAGTCGCAATAACAAGTTGTCTAAAAGTATCCAAATTGTTGACATAAATAGCTGTTAAGCTTAACCTTTTTTATCGCAAAGACCATTTAATTATTTTAAACAAGAAATTTATCTGACATATTTTTCTACTCTGAGGCATGTATAAATAAGCCCATCGTAATATACTACAAACATATTCCAAATTAATCATGCTGAATAATGTTTGATTCAAAGACTTTTTATCGAGTAGAAAGTTGTATTGGAAAACGCTCTAGGGCCTCTTACAGTAAATCATGGCCGTATATCACCAACGCTGGCTGTGATTCAATTTTAGATTTCTGTCTGGAGATAAAACCTGTATACCCTTGCCCCCACAGATTTACAAATATTAAAACGGAATGAAAATGTTTTACCATCGTAATGATTTTGTAATAATGTTCTAAAGGACTTACACGCCCAATCGACTATTCACGTAGTCTACTTTTCATTTTTGTATAACCGAAGCAATAAAGTGACATGAAGACAAATCAACCAATGACTGATTCCTTATAATTTTTCTCTAAGTTCTCTAAGCTTTTTAGAAGAATAGTCCCTTTGTACACATTCCACAAAATTCAAGGTCAATGGGAGTGTAGTTAGGGCGTGACTGAAAAATACAAAAGAATATACAAATGTGAACTAATACAAACTTTACCCTTTAAAAATAACTTATATAAAAAAAAACTTGTTCCCCAGACAATGCACTATGTTTACAACTACATTATACGTCAAATTTCTACATAACCACTTATCGTGGACTAATAATTAAATACAACTTTAAATTATGCTTAAACTACTTTTATAAGCTTTTGAATTAATTATTTCTAGCTGTTCATTATCAATTGTAATACAGTATTCCAGCTGGCATCAATGGAGCTTTAATATCCAAACCATGATGAAACCATGATTTATGATATACAAACCTCCCAACAATATGAAAAACTTATTTTACTGACGCTTATTTTAATTTTACTACTAAAATATTATGCATAATTGTTATATCTCTATGAACTTAAAATATAATTATCAGCTGTGATACAAATATAGATGATGTTAATCTGATTATGTTTACTTACAGCTCAGTTATTTTTCAGTTTTCAAAAATGTACCTAATTTATGTTTTTACTCTATAATAAAGTTGTATATTCCAATTATCATGCGTGCGTTATATTTGCAAGTCACAACAATAATGAAATTTTAAGATGAAAACCTGAAAAATATAACACAACGACTTGAGGGTTTTGTAGCCCTCAAATTATATAAAAACATTTTCACTATATTTTAAAATAATCGGTGCCAGTTTATTTAAATCAACTTTCAAATAAGGAGGAACTGAATATGGCAAAACGAGTTTTATAGAACTTACATTCTTAGCTTGAAACTTACAACGAGAGGGGTCTAGTAAGACAAATTACTTTGCGGCGAAACCAGAAACTGTCATCATCAATTGTGTGGAACGATTCACTCCTTTTGAGGATACAGAACAAATTTTTTTAAGAATTGAAGAGGATACCCTAGTATTTCTTAGGTAATTTTTTCTTCATATGATTCATTGCATTTAAAAAATCTATTCAAGTTACCTTTTCGAATGTTAATATATAAATTATACATTCATAGTGTGTCAATTTGTTCTTCGCATTGATAGTTGATAGTTCATGAAAAGAAAACGAAAGAAACGTGTTTAGATTACACCATTATATCAAGCCACAAAACACTTCCATTGTGATATATTTAATTACATTTATAATGAAACCGAAGTAGCCTAGTATGTCAATATTGGGCGAGCGATGCGGTGATTTCAGATGCCTCCAAGTAGCAGTTAAGCCTCAATCTACGCCTCTCGAGGAACCGTTCCAATATCGACGTCACTGGAGCAGAATCAACACGCTCCGATGTATCAATATCGGGTAAGCTGTTATATCAGACGTTTCCGCGTATTTATCGATTTTACCTAAATATAATACTTGAGTGGTAAAGAAACATTGGGGTAGTTTTTAGGCATAGTAAACGTTATTTAACACTTATCTAGTCAGCATAGTTTTATATTGCAAAGGTTTTGTTTAGTAATGATAAAACTAAATTGTAGACCTCCAAAAACTCCAATATGAAACATTCATGTGGAAATTCGTTAGAACTTTATTTTATTCCTTTATAAATGCCGAGACCATTGAACATTAAATCCTCACTTCAAGTTAATAGGTTCGGCTGATCAATGCTCTAGAAATAATTTATTCTCAAATAAATTTAAATAAATGTACAAAGTAATTTTTATACGAGTACGCATATTATGGACAAACACTAATGTGTATGAATGTATACGGTTATTGGACTTCGATGGTAAAAAGACTTTTGCACTAATCGAAACAATATTTGTTGCAATTGACCGTCCTGTTCCGAAAAAAACTTATCGATCAATATTATCCTATCACAATTTTGATTGAATAAATCCTGAATTGGATTACGATTGTGGGACTGAAAATTAATTTAAGGGAGTTTACAGCAAGGGTCACTTGAACCCAGCACAAAATTCAAAAATGAAAGTATAGTATATTTTAATATAAACTTGAGTAGGTATACGTAAAATAATAAACTCTTAAAAAAATTATCACCTGTAAAATCGAGAATGTTTTTATTTCCTGAGAAAAATGTATAGGATTGTGTATATTATGATATATATATATATATCATAATATACACAATATATATATATATATACTAAAAACAATTTTTTATGAACTAACTTGTAAGCTGTAAGTTAGTTTGGATCTTGCGTTTACATTGGCGCTGGTTCAGCAGATTTCATCAACTCGGCTCGGTCGAAATTGAAACGCTTCTCGACTCGTCCACCACTAATATTCTATTAGATAATATTATTAAACTCCTTTATATTATAAGATGATTATTATTACATTAAAATATATTATTATATAATATGTGGTTAATTCTAATTGATGTTAATGTTAAAATTACTGAAATAGTGACTAAAAATATTAAAAGTAATGCAATGTTATAGATGTCAAATAAATGGTATCAGCAAAATTATGCATAGTTCCTACTTTTAAAAGTAACTGAAATAAAATATTAAAACACCAAAGTTGAGAACTAAAAGAACTAAAATTACTTGGTTATTACTTGTTTACAACATGTTGTTGAAGTATTTACTTCAACTTTACACAAATTTACTTTAACAAGTAATTTTACTACTATAATACGAGCAAGGTTTGTATATATATATATATTTGCACATGGATCTCGAAAACGGCACCGAGGATTTTCTTTAAATTTTGGAAATAACTAATTTCCGAGTAGAAAATAAGTTGTAGATAGGTCTATATATTTGCACACGGATCTCGAAAACGGCACCGAGGAATTTCTTTAAATTTTGGAAATAACTAATTTCCTAGTAGAAAATAAGTTCTAGATAGGTCTAATGTCCAGGATAATTCGTGTTTTACTGTAATAGTACCTGGTGACCGAGCTTTGCTTATCCGAGCAAAGCTCGGTCACCAGGTACTATATATATATATATATATATATATATATATATATATATATATATACCGAGCTTTGCTCGGATAGAATAAGACATGTTTTTACAAGTTAATTAGCAAAATTAAAACAAATTTACTGCTCAATGAAAAGATTTATGTGGTTTAAATAAAACCATTTTAATACCCCTTAATTAATATGGCATAAATACTGAACAAATATATAGCCCTCGGGTGGGGATCGATCGCACGACCTTGCATACGTGAGATCTAAGCGCTTAAGCTACGGCGTCAGCCGATTTCGCGTCGTCGTTTAAGAGTTTTAGGCCAACCTCAATTGTTTTAGCTAATCTTATACTGAATTTAAATGTCCATACTGTTTGTTATTATTATCCTGTGATCAACTGATTTTATTAGAAACGGAATGAGGATTGAAAAGCAAAAGATAATTTAATTTACACAAATTATTTGGTTTGTTACAGTAGCTTCAAGCAATACGACTTAAGTTTTTACAAATTGTTTAGTAACCTGATAATTTTACATTTATTACATAAATAAAATAAATATTTATAAAAAACCTCTATTCACATATTCTTCTTTGCCGTCTTCAATCAAGAACGGTCAAACGGTTATAAACAGCTGTTTTGGTTTGTATTGTTTACATTTTATTCTCCATAAGCGTAATGTTAAATTTTTAGATTTTAAACTTAATATTACAAGAAAACACGAATTTTCCTGGACATTAGACCTATCTAGAACTTATTTTCTACTCGGAAATTAGTTATTTCCAAAATTTAAAGAAAATCCTCGGCGCCGTTTTCGAGATCCGTGTGCAAATATATATATATATATATATATATATATATATATATATATATACAAACCTTGCTCGTATTATAGTATTGGATAATGTTCAATTAAAACAGAGTCACGCTGTTTTCTATTACAAAAACTCATACTTTTTATCATGTCAAAGAGCTCTAAAATTTCTAGCAATATGCTATTGCATGGATGGCATGTTGGTAAGGGTGATATGTGAATGGATATATATATATATATATATATATATATATATATATATATATATAGAGAGAGAGAGAGAGAGAGAGAGAGAGAGAGAGAGAGAGTCACTAATCACTGAATTAATTTTACCTGGTGATTCTACTCATTAAAAAGAACAAAAAATATGTAAATCCATTTCTAATCTTAACCGTATAGCTGTCATTTTGTAATTAACACCATTTGAAAGAGCGTTGAATTTATTATTAATCTAACATATCACTTTAATTACCACTCTTTCCGTAATGATTTTTAAATGACTTTAAAGCAAAAGAATATTTTTACTGATGTTTTCCAACCTAATTTTAAGGCTCCATTATACTAGTTAAATATTTCTTATTCTTACATTCAAAAATAAGTCAAAAACGTACTTGATAAATATTTAAAATATTTAGGAGGACTCAATATTGGATATTAGATATTTTTATCTTATACAGCATTAATCATCGTTCAGTCAATTAGTTTTACTCTTGTCTAATTATTTTGCTTCTTTCCCAAGTTCAATTAGCAGGATGGAGGGGAAGTTAATGGTGGTTGATAATTAGAAACAATTCTGTGACTCGAGGCGTGAAAGGTTCCAATTTCCGGAGGAAAGCATCTCCAACTCTATGAGATGGAGAAATGTTTATTTATACTTTGAATCTGGTGAATAATTATTTATAGTTTCTTCATAAAAATACTTTTTTTTCACTACCACCGTGTAGTTAAATGATAAAATAGAGTTTGAGAACCGCCAAGTTAAATTATTTATGTTTTATTTAAATAAAGAATGGGAATGTTTTTTAATCATAACCTTTAATGATTTTAGCATATTTTATATTTTAATTTTAAACTGTAAAATATAGGGAAACTATCAGTCTAGCGATGATTGAATCTTGCATTTGATATATAACTGGTTATAATACTTCATTGTCGTGGGAGGTCGCCGCGCCGGCCGGCTTCGAAAGAGTTCTTGGTGTTTGGAATCTAATGTGCTACATTAATTTCATTGGTTAAACCTAATTATAAACGTACATAGAATTTTGTCTATATATTGCTAAGAATCATGATATTTTAGGCCATATTTACGTTTTATATTGCAGAAAACCCGGTATTTATGGGACTTCTGTCCAATTTCTGTCCATCTGTCTATCTTTCTCTGTAACGCTAAACAAAGCAATCCCTGTAGATCGTATCCCCGTGAAAACCAGAGCACCCACTATAATAAAACGTATTCATTATTCATTAATCTATATATTTTAACGAAATTTCTTAACCATCGTACAGTAATAGGTTAAGGTCCAAAATAATACGACACAATAAATATCTAAATAATAATTTTACCGAATAATATGTCTGTAAAATAAATTAACTCAAAAATGATGGGATCAAAAGTTTAAAAAAAAATTTTTAATATTTTCTGGCTAAACAGTAACTTTAAAATAATTTGACCATCAACATTAAAACCAGCTTAAAACACTAAACAAATTAGTTTGTTTTGGATTATTAGTCTACTAAAGGTTCCAGAGAAAAGTTAAATTTACTGTCCATGGTAGGTGTAGTACGTTGTCTGAGAGTGCTCAATGTTAAAGGATATTAAAAAAATATTTCTTTAATTTTTTCAACCACATTCCATGAAACTTGGTATGTAGTGTGGGTTCACATCACCCAACAAAATCGACTAAAAGAAAGCTTGGTATATGGGGTGGGGGTGGGGGTTTAGTATTAAAAATGATTTATAGTTTATTTTAATTTATTAAAAACCAATTATGATTGAAAATTATGAAAATTATAAGTCCAACCAGGTATACCTAGCTATGTGCGAAATATATACCTTTTATTCTATTCAGTTGAATTACACCAAGAATAATTCTTGGTGTTTTACGAAAATGAATTTATCAAAATCTGTATTTTCTATTGTTTAATTAAATGCAGGACATCTGAATTTATCATGGAACACTGCTAATATTTTATGTATTTCACCGAAACTAACATTCATACCATCCTTAATGAAATACACAACATAATTATAAATCTTTAAATTATATTTCTTCAGAACTTCAAATAACCTCATAAGTAATCAGTTAATAATAACGATCATACGATGAAAGAAGACTAGACGATATCGAAAAACACTACAATAAAAACACAATACCTTTCGACATGACTTTCAAAGATAACTTCAGAGGGTATCAACCACAAAATATTTGTTTATCAGACAGGCACATTGGAAACCAACGCAAAGTCAACTGAAAAACTCCAGACTCAAATCCACCAACATTCACAAAAATAGAAGATACCATCAACGACCTAAAAACAGCAGAGAACCGAGCGAAGATAGAGTTTTAGTGGACGGTAGGAAAATGTACATGATAATTACAAGAATTTGGGACACCAAAACTATACCACAAAATTAGAAGTGCGCAATGATACATTCACAGAACAAGAAAGGAGACAAAACGGAACCAAAAAAACTACAGAAAGATATCACAACTACCAATTAAAACAAGGTACTGTCGAAAACACTAATATACACACTGGAAAAACAAGCAAACCACCAAGTGGGAGAATACCGTACAGGCTTAAGAAGTGGAAGATCATATGTAGAACATACATGAATTCTCAAAATATTCTCATAATGCGAAAAACACAGAACACTCTGATAGGCTTTGTAGGATTTTCAAAGGCTTATGACTCAATATTAAGACAATAATTCTTGGACACACTCAAAGTATACGGTGTTGACGTTAAAACCCTGAGGTTCCGTACAGTCGACACTAACAGACACCATTGCCATTGTAATGTTCATGGGAAAATATCAGAACCATTTAAGATCAAAACTGGAGTAAGAAAAGGGGGAGGACTAACACCATTATTGTTCAATATTATAATACTAGACAACTATTAGCGGGTCTACATATATCATATGAGAAACCACAGTACATGCAAAAACAAAAGAACGACAACTAACACAAAAATGAAGACAAAATATGAGACAACAGAAAGAACAAAAGTCTGTATATCCAAAGAATAAATTACACAGATAAATGGAGCAAATAAGGAAGCTAACGCAGAATGAACAACGAAACCAAAAAAATTCAAACTAACACACTACAACTAAAAGAAAAAAATATATGTATATATATATATATATACGCAAAACTTAATACACAGTGATAATAACAGAAGCACTATATGCGACGATCAAAGTATCAAATATAAAAGAAACAGAGATAATAGAGAGACAAATACTCAGGAAAATATATGGTCACAGTCAATAGAGAAAACTTCTAAATCAAAAGACCTACAGAAGAACTATAAAAAGACATATAGAAACTAACAGTAGCTAAAGTAATCAGGAAAAGAAGAGTAAAATTTCATGGACAAATACTGAGAGTAGAAAACACAAGATAAATGAAGAACATATTTAACATAGCCAAAGTTTATACAAAACTGATATAGTTTTATGAAGTGGAAAATAAATTTCCTAGAACTGGAGATAAACACAATAGACGTACAAAACAGAGAACGATTTAGGAACTTATTATTAGGTGTAAGGAAATAAAATCAAAAGAACAAATAAGACAGAGAAATGGACGTAACAAAGAAAAGAGACTACACAGCAACACGATGAAAAAATATATGGAAAGAAGGAAAAACGTAAACCCAGGAAAATAAGCCAAAACTAAACGGGAAAACACATGGAATTAAGAAAGAAAGCAAATGCACAGAGAAATAATGACAGATTTTGAGAACAACACAAAAGAAGCGAAATGGTAAGGAAATTTAGGTCGAACACTGTGTTTGAGCTAATGATGATCAGAAATACACAAACCACTGTGCTCGTTAAGTGTTCACCATACGATATTTGTGAACACTTAAATAACCCGAATCAGCAGAAATCCTGCATTCTAAGAAAATTCGCATTGATTTATTTATGAATTGCGGTGATTTCTAACTAACCTTAGTCAAATATCATAAAGAAATTAAATCAATTTACTTACTCTCCTTTAAAACATGCGAAATAAGTGAATAGATTTACTACTAGTTGATCCAAATAATTTTGATATCCCAACATAAGTAGACCTTAACTAGAAGAAACTGTACAATGTGTTGTGTTTTCATATCTCAGTAACTGAGTGACATAGGGAAGAAAATTCAAAACACTTAATTAATCATAATTTTTTTTAACTGATTACAATAGTCAATAGTTCTAAAGAAAATGTTAGTGTTATGTTAGTTTTGACTAAATGATAAATAAAACCCCCAAACACCATTTTGGTGAATGAACCCATCTTTGGAAAACCGAGGTCCCTGGTTTTCTAACCCATCCGAATAAATTTAGGATAATCCATCTCAACTAAATTCGGTCTCGATTCGATTATTTACACGAGTTTTATTAGGTTATAGACACACACACACACACACACACACACACACACACACACACACACACACACACACACACACACACACACACACACACACACACACACACACACACACACACACACACACACACACACACACACACACACACACACACACACATACACACACACACACACACACACACACACACACACACACACACACACACACACATATATATATATATATATATTTACGTGTATATGTATGTATGACCATGTACATATATACACACGACTCCTTGTTGTGTATTGTGGTCCCGAGAAACCTCAAAACCTAAAATTATCATAGTCACTGAGTTAAGTGTAACCATGCCACCTATAGTAATAGCTTCTTACCAATGAGAAATTCGCTAATGTGCACTCAAAGTCAATCAATACGGGTTAAACGGGTGAGCAAGCATTTCAATTTCGCCGCGTCGACCAAGCAGAAGTGCAAAACCGATACAGAGTAGACGTGAGTATTAGAGCTGATGTAACGGGAACACGCAGCACGGTTACTAGGTAGAAGAGTGTGTATCAGAACTAATGTAATAGGAACAAGCTGCACCGTCACCAAATGGAAAAGGTCTATCAGAGCTGGGGTTTTTAGGGAGAGGCGGAATAAATGCTTTATGCACGCATGTGGCCAGCCTGTAGTGTGGGACTCTTGTTAAAAACGGGATTACCCACTAAAACACTCCTCTACTCTTTAGGATTCTAACCTGGAACTGTTTGTCATATTACAACAGGCTTGGCCTGAATTTGGCTCACGCCTTTGGGGCGCACTCCATGTCGAGGCACTTGTTTAGGTGATCTAGGCTACTTTCCGGTCCAGATCGCTTTCCTTCTGTCGTAGGACGCCCCGGACGAACTGTGACAAACAATCCCCCTCGTCCTCCATGATCTTGTGATCTTGCTGATCCACCGAGAAAACACCAAGTTTTTGAGCAGCCTCCAGGGGGGGGGGCAAACGGGGGCAGCGGAAAACAGTGTGCTCCGCATCGTCAGTAACGCCCAGACAGTAAGTGCAATCCGGTAAACCTGTTTTACCCATCCGATGCAGGTACGACTTTAAATAGTCGTGGTCTGTTAGAAACCGAGTGAGGTAGTAATCTACCTCGCCATGCATCGGTCCACCGTTGAACCTGCTCGACGTCCATCATCCTCGGACTTTGTTGTCACTTCTGGAAGGATCGGGAGCGCTCTTCAGATCTTACAGAATTCTTGCCGATCTCACTTTGCCTCTCATAAGTCTCCTTCCTGTCCCTTGCCAAAAGTTTAACAGGAATGATTCTAGCTGCCACTAGGACGGCAGGCTCGGATAATGTGCGATAGGCAGAACACACTCGGAGTGCATCTTGACGCTGAAACCGGGCGGGTCGCAACCGGTAGATATACTTGGTAAAAGCCAATGCCACGTAAAGGAGCACTGACTGGACTGCAAATATTAAGAGACGTCTTCCCGACTTTGGCCAAATACTTACTAAGGTAAGCAGGTGGGTAAGAACCACCTTAGAAGCCTTGCCCGCCGTACGGAAGATGTGGTATTTCCAGCTTAGCTTGTTGTCCACCATGACTCCAAGCTGCACTCCGAGTGTGTTCTGCCTCTCAGACAGTATCCGAGCCTGCCGTCCTGGTGGTTGCTGGAGTAATTTCTGTCAAACTATCAGAGCTGGTAAAACGGAATCGAGTTGCACCGATAGAAAAGAAGATTGTGTATATGGGAATGAGCTGCACCATCACCAATTTGAAGAGTTTGTATTAAAGCTGATGATGTGGGATCGAGCTGCTCTGTCACCAAGTAGAATACGAACTATAAGAGCTCGTGAAATGGAAACCAGGTGCGCCAATAGAAAAGTAAAAGATTATGACGTTTCAAAATCACTGCATGAGGTTGCAGTTAGAATGCAGAGAATGTTTTTTGAAATTGTCAAGGCATGATCTGAAAGTTATTATTTGCTAGTTGCAGAATGCACATTTTTGATTGCTTATCACGGAATTATGTAGAAAACTTGGATGAAGATTACAACAGTGATTTGGAGTTTCATGTCCATGAAGTTGGAGTAAAAATTCCAATCGGGTTAAATAAGATCAAACAACGAACAATCTATGATGAGGAACTAAGCCTTATGTTGAAAATCATAGAAGAAAATGTATGGCATGATATGAAGCAATTACAGGATAGAGGAATTAGTAGACTACATAAACTGAGACATTTATTGTCTGTAAAGGATGATGTTCTACTTTTAGGACACAAACTTTTGGTTCATAACTCACTAAGGAGTCACTACTAAAAACTTGTCCATGAATTTCACATGGGAATAGAAAAAAACTAAATTGAATTTTAGGCAATCTATTTATTGGCCCAAAATAAATAAATCAAAATAAAATTAGCCCAAAATAAATCAGGACATTGATCAGATGATTGGTAACTGTGACACCTGTCTCTTGAATCACAGAAGTAATCAGAGACTACCAATGGAATCCTTTCAAGGCCGTGAAAAACATACCACGTTATTCAAGAGGAAACGGATTTGCAGAAAAGTTTATATCAATTGAGTATATCAATGAGTATGGTGTAATTGCCTTTAACACTCCGAGTGGCAGACCGACATAAAATGTCAATTGCAGGTAGTTGTGGGAAGTGGCAGGCGGCGAAAAATGTCGATTGATGTAACACTTTATATTAAATTTTAAGCATTCTAAATTCTGATGGATGGGAATAATTCCTACACAAATTGAAAGTTGGGATTCTGGAAATTGATTTTATTTCGACAATAAGTCTTGTAGCATTAGTATATAGATTTTATCAGCAGTTACTTCTGTGAGTAAAACACGCACTAACACACTTCGGGCATTTTTGGTTGCGAAATCGACGAAAACAAGCATCTTCAGTATATCATAGCTGAGTTAATCCTTACGTTTGACGAGAACAAGTGGTACCAACACAAGAGTCACGAAATTGGGTTTTATTCAACACAAGGTTTATGGATATAATATGTTCCAACAGCTGTTTGGAGAGTTTAGACGTTATTCGTGTTTTTCACGAAGTGGCGAAAATCTTTAACATATATCCGTGTTTTCATTTGTATAAAAAGTTTACCCTCCTGACATTTTAGCATCTTCACATTGCACTGTTTATTTAGAACAAAATGGATATTAATATGTATATATTTGCATTAAAATTGGATTTAATTTAATTTATTTTTAAATAGTTTGCAAAATCCGCAAAACGAGCTTGCCACTCCCTACAACATATGCAAAAATAGGTCTGACTCTCGGAGGGTTAAACTAGGTACGAACAGGGGGTTCGTGTGGCGGTAACGACTTTGAAAGCTTATTCATGTATTCAGTGTTGATCCAGCGAAGATGCTATTACATGTAATATTTATCTGGTCGTGTAGGCTACACTTTCTGGCAAATTAGTGAAGCGCTTATGAGTGAAATTATATGCACTGTTAATTTTTATCTGATTATGTTTTACTTTCAATTAACGCTCTTAAACGTTACTATTTACTAACCTGTAACTTCAATCAGAAAATTCTTATTAAGATCAAAGATCATCAAAGTAAAAATAACATCATGCAATCATCAATACAGGTTTACATGAATACTAAGATTTCCTAAAAGAGAACAAATATACAAATAGAGGCGTTGAAAGACTGTAAAATTACTGCATGATTTTCATACTTTACCTCTACTACAGACTAATTATCAAGGTAGGAATGAGTGATGACAAAAGATTTTATAATTCAAATTAATAATTAATTAATAATAATAATAATTAATAATTCAAATTAATTGATAGTTGTGATAGTATATCAATTTAACCTGTAAAATTGTCTGTCTTTTTCAAGTCAAGTTATGTAATAAGTTACTTTTAGTATGCCTTATAAATATTAATAAATATCGGAAAAAATTATTTGATCTGCTTTTGGTATTATCATTATGTTTAATAAGGGAATATTTATTATCTATAGCTACTGTTAAGATTGTTCTATGTTATTAATTAGACCGGTCGACCTTAAACCTACCGCTCGAGCGGACAGTGTATTGTATTTGTACAGGTTCCCGCACAGGTTTCAACCTCGGGACCAACATTTATTGATCCTATTTTAGTTTTTACTCTATCTTTTTATAGTATTAGTTCGTCTTAGCTTTTATGATAAAACTGTAATTGTTTTTATGCATTATGTATATTATGTATTTTTACTGGATCAATAAAGATTTCATAATATTACAAAGAAACATCTTGAAAATGAATTAGCATACATTTAATATTAGATTAGTAAAGTATTATTAAAACACTGTAAAATAAAACACCCTTTTAATTAGACTTCTCCAAACTACAAAACCAAAATGTCAACATAAACAAACAATATCAGCTGATCAGCTGATAATTTTACAATAATATAATTTGACCAGTTAATTGCAGCAAACTGGCAGAAGGTTAGATTATTGAAATGGCGACCATACTAAAATTTTTCAGTACTTCATAAATTATCTTTGGACAGGGAATTATGTTTGGATAGGAAGAAGTTGTGACACACAGTTTGAACGAGGTTTAATTATTAGCGTACAATAAAGTATGGATATCGCTTGTTTTATTGCTGTATTGGTATTGAGTTTATGGATAAAAACATCATCATTTAAACGAAGACCATTGGTTTAATGGCTCGAGAACATTAAAGCCGCCAGAGTTATGACTGTATCTTCATAACGCAGTGATCGAGTTTTACAATTTACTTTAGATTTAAACATTCTTTTGTGTTCTATTAATAATTACTGTATCCTTATAGTTTAGTTACCTAAAATATTCTTTATTCTTGGTGAGATCACTAACGTGAACTAACTAACGAAATTCAAACAATAACGTGTTTTTACTTCCCCTCAAAATCACTTGCAAAATCAATGCATTTATTTGGGCTGTGGGGATATTAAATTGACAAAATGTTTACCAGACTGGTTTAATAAATGCTTAAAGTAACTTTTTTAATAGTTTTACAATAAACCTCAAAAGTTTGTTAGTTAGAACACGCTATTCCATTCTTACGCTAACCTACCGATTTTAAAACCACTTAACAACTGTACATTATTTACAATATAGGTGGCACCAGAGTAGCTGAACAATACACACTTTAACATATCTCTACATCACAGTTATGTCCTAGCCTGGGAAACCACGTGAGAGGGCAGCCGGACCAGGCGACAGGTAGACAATCAAGCCCCCAAGAGATAGGAAAACGAACACTGGATAGCTAAAGGACTTACTAGTAATTGGACAGCCTTTTTTACTAATGTGGCCAGTTTTGATCTATGTAACTAATAAAAATCATTTAGACATCCGACTAGGGCTAGGATCTATTCAATGTTATTAGAATATAATTCTGTTGTATTGTGTTAAACAACATTTTTTCTTTACTTCTTTATTCAGGCATATGTTTTAAAGCAAACAATTTATTTTGTATCTTATTACATAACACACTACATTTTTAAAGCATTTAAGAAGAATGATAGACAAAAAGTATAAACGAGAAATGAAGTTAGGAAGTTAACGAACCACAAAGTCCAGATAAAATGAGTCTCCACCCAACGGATAACTCGCTCGTCTTAACTACTTTTGTCTTTCTGGCACATTAACATGAATTACTACCGTAGAAAAGAATTATTTTCACATCTCGCGAGAAATTAAAGTGGTGTTTACGAATAGACTGATTATAGTGAGTAACAACACAAAATATTCTCAAAGACGACGACACCTGATGTGCTATATGTGAGTTTTATAATTTAAATAAAACAAAATAGTTGAAATATAAATACCACCCATCACATCCTACATAAATATAAAAAGACGAGTTTTTTACACAGAAGTATATGGTTTTCATAAATTTATTTGTAAACTAAATAAATTCGATATGTATGAAATTATA
This sequence comes from Nephotettix cincticeps, assembly GCA_023375725.1. Classification (NCBI taxonomy): domain Eukaryota; kingdom Metazoa; phylum Arthropoda; class Insecta; order Hemiptera; family Cicadellidae; genus Nephotettix; species Nephotettix cincticeps. Next base: position 68,490,702 of record CM041786.1, read on the forward strand.
ATAAAATTTGATTGTGGAATATAGCTCAATGTTTTGATAAACATTGGTTTTGATTAGTGACGAGGAAAGGATATATCGATGGTGGTCAAGTGTCCCAGTAGTGTATCACCGAATATACAAACACAATTTTGCATTTACTTACACTTAGCTTAAACGATTTTCACCGTGGTAACAATTACACCTTAAAATATTTAAATCAATCTTTTTCAAAGATTTTCTAAATAGAAAACTCTTGGATTTTTTTTATTTCAAACGCTATCGCAGCCAAAAAGAAACCGGTTTGTCTAAATATCTTTATACCTATTTTCCGTTTCATATATAACCCTGCTGAACATATTTCCCTTCATACTCTTTGAAGAAATGAGATGATTTTTCCGTGCAAAACATGTTCATCTTGGTTGAATCGTTGAATAATCGGAGCACGTCAAACGGTTTGGAGAAAACCTCCATTCTCAGCTAGCAGCGAAAGTACGTTTTCTGGGGAGCCAAAAGGTTTCTAATGGGGAACAGTTTTGAATAAAACTGCATCTTAGACGTTATCTTCACTACGAATATGAAATAAACGTTACCAGTTAACCAATACATGCTCTCTCCTTATAAATATAAATGAAAACTTTCATACATTAAATAAAACTATTTTATTATCAAAGCTGATTAGAAAAGTTCAAAAAATTTATTGTTTAAAACATTATTTACGAGATCAGTTTTAAATGCCTCATGGTAAATTTTTAAAGCATTTGGAAAGATGACCTACCTAATTTAATTAGTATTTTGGAGTAGGTTTTATTGTAATCAAAAACCGCATACCAAGTTTCATTCGAAACCAAGGAATAAGGGAGGAATTGGTTCTTGAGTATTCTTTTTATAAATAACATTGGGTTTTCTCGAGTCTAAGAACACTACAATATACCACACAAATACGTTGTTACAAACTTTGTTTACCACTAACTTTAAACTAAATTTTTCCCAGCAATCGTTTGTCATGGTGCAATAGTTCAAACTACTAGTTTAGCTGTTTGAGCTGGTTGTAATTATGTGAGTAAACAGTGGCGTAGATACACTTTTTTCATGGGAGGGGATATAAATACCCCCCCCCCCCCGAGTGAAGCCCTATTCTAGAGCATGTACTGTAGGGTATATAAGGGACATTTAGGTGAGTTGAATACTATATAAAGATCATGCAATACCTCCGTTGCCATCTTGGACTCCCGTCTCATATGAACAATGTTAATTTTTTGACAGCAGTTCAGATTAATTGATTGATTAATTGATCAGTATAAAATGGCTGAGGTGTCAAGTGAATATCTAAGGAATTATATTTTATTATTTTTCATCGTAAAAAAGATTTACAGACTGTTATTTTACACTCATTATTTTGTTAAATTATTGTGACTTTTCAATTGATTATCGAGTGAAATTGCAAGATAATTATATAAAAACGTTTTTCAATAATAATGTAATTTCCTAAATAACCACTTTACCTTAAATCTGACACCTCAACCATCTGTTTACGACTATCATGAAGCTAGTAGTGCTGTCACAATATAAACATAGTTCTTATGGACCTAAGACGAAACATTATGCCAGTTAGATCACTCAAAATGCTATTCGTCCTGCAGGCTAATGGGGCGTGATTTCTTGAAATACTACGTGCACCGCCAGGAGGAAAATGAATTCTATTTTACTATTATATGTTTATTCATAAATATGAATAATGATTGAGTGATTATTATTTATATTTTGTTTCACAACATATACTGTAATGTATGTATGTTACCTATGCTATTTTTTTGTATTTTACGCTTGTTTTACTCTAGTGCAGTTTCCTACACTGTGACGTAGGGAGTTTTTTCAAAATTGATGGAAATTTCTCAGGCTAAACAGAAAATGATAGGCCCATCTCTTTCAGTTGGTTTAGTAGCGCAATGGTATAAGGTATAAGATTTTGTGGCTGAGCGATCTTGATGGCGGGAGGGATAACCTGTCGGGGAAGATCTCTTAGTTCAAATACTCTCTTATACAGTATTTCGACTTGCAACATACAGTAACAGCAACTCACTGCTTTTTTATATTTTTTGTTATTGTGTAGCGGTATTTCAGGATATTTTTGATTTGAAATTATTGGTAAAGGTGATCGTAATGGGGGGGGGATATATTCCCCTTATCCCCCCCCGTATCTACGCCACTGTGAGTAAAAATATTTAAAAAACAGTTTTTTTATTTTAACATTTTTTATTTAAAACAGTATTGTTTCGCAAATAAGTGAGAAATGTTCAGACTTTGCTATTGTACTCTGGTCTATCGACTATTGGTAGATGTTAGTCTCGACATTCATTTCTTACTGACATGCAGGTGTAGTATTGTTTGAAGATCTATAAAAATTAATAGTCATGAACGTAAAACCGTAGAAAATTACACATGGAAAATTTGGTAGAAACAATATACAGAGTCACATTGGACATCAAAACTTCAAACCTGGGTAAACTGGCCGTAGAAATAAGGCTTAATATTTGGAGGCTGGACAATGTATCCAGTTTTACGACAAGGGACAAAGCGATATGGTGACATAAAGGTAACGTGTGGCTCCCTGCAGCCTCCATACAGGCACAAACAATGGGATGGTGGATTGAACTGTGGCATTGTGTGTGTTGTGTTGCACGCGCTTCGGTGTGCGCGCTTAGGACAGTTAATCACTTGTCAATTTATTTCTTATTTAAAAATCTCTTATATCTTAGATATAATGCAAGTATTTAGAGAAATAAAACAAATAAAAGTTTATAGTTTACCTTTAAGTTTTGAATGACACTACATTTTTGGTCGTTTTTACTTTTTTGTTGTAATTTATCGTTGTGTTTTATATTACTATCATTAAAGTATAATTTATATGAACAATTCAAGAATAGCTTGGAAATACTTCATTCTGTCAATTTTTGGGCAGCAACTTATTATTAGGTTTGCAGCTAAAATCATGTTTGAGAGTATTACCAGAACACTCAGTTGCATTGAATTATACTTATATGTTGGGTGTTAAAAATGCAGACAATTCAGAGGAATTTGCTATCGATAATTCTATTCTACAATTTCTGTTGGGATTAGGAACACCGTATGATTACAACCGCTTCACATATTTATCTTTTCATGAATACGGAACGGCCATAAACGTGTACGGTTTGGAGGTGTGATAGGGCCACTGTATTTCACAACAGAAACGAGTTTCCCACCAACACAATATCAAGTTAACACCGACATTGGAATTTATGTACTTGTTCAAAAATATTGTTTAGAGTAAATTGAGGTTTTGTATTCACCATTTGGTGCTTCTATCAACGGACGTTGTTGTCAAATGAAACACCGATTCCAATCTTGTTGACTTATTGGTGAGCGGTACACGCTTTATGTTCATAATACTATGTTTAAACTATATAGTAACTATTATTTCGGTTACCTGCATTCATATACGGGTACTTTATACATTGAAAGCTCAATAGCTCTACTACGATTATTGTTGTTAATTAAATCTTTACTGTTCATAATACTATGTTTAAACTATATAACTATTATTTCGGTTACCTGCATTCATATACGGTACTTTATACATTGAAAGCTCAATAGCTCTACTACGATTATTGTTGTTAATTAAATCTTTACTGTTCATAATAATACTTATTAAGAGATTACAACGTTTTAAATACTGAGTTATTTTAATTTAAATAATCGATGTGTGAACCCATGCTGTTTCTTTAAATCTTCAATACTCATTTAATAATAAAAATTTTACATGCATTTATTACATTTGAAGCTTTGTGTTGTTTTATTATAGTTTTATAACATTGCTATTACGAAAAATATTTTAAAGTTAAAAACAACAATTTAATAAAGCTGTTGTCATTTAACGGGTTTTACTATCAGATTGACCATACTATACCACTAAGCAATAAAGTTACAATCCGAAGTAGAGACTTGCATAGACAATTATATGCGTTTCTTCTGATTCCGTCCGTCCCATTACGCCAATATTTGAGTACGTTCTTAGTATACTACCTTCATCTTAAATATACAATTTTTTACTTTTGTTTTTATATTGATGTGAATTTTTTTAATTCGAAATTTTTCAAGCTTGTCATTGCTGTAAAAGATAGTTAACTAACAATGATAAACTAACAGTATAAGGCGTTTTTTTAAGAGAATTGATACGACATGTTTTTAAATTATAATATATCAGTAATGTTAGATATTTGTACGTATGCTGTTTGTGTTACCGTTTGCCAACTCGTCTAGCCTCAAAGCTATAAATGCTTTTTATTCATACGAATTAGGCCTACTTGTCCAGACATATCAACTTTCCAATCAGCTTATTTTAATCCCCTATGTCAGCTATTTCCATGGACCACCCCCTAGACACACGAATCTCACTGCTATTTCGTATGCCAATTGTTTGTCCAAACAAAAAAACAAAACATACGTAGTTTGGTTATTGTATGCCTAATGTAAAACGTGCGTAATTTTGTTATTGTAGGCCTAATGTGGTTTTGTTCTGAATAAAAACTATTTTAATCAATCGTTCATTTACTTTCTATATACCTTTATTGTTCTATATCGTTCAGAATTGAATTTTCTTCAAGTTATATTTTAAAGCTTGATCTGTTTTATTGTAAAATAGTAAAGTTACTGTGACCAAACATAGAATCATGTGATTTTTACTCCTTTTTACATTTTCGCATCCTTCGCATTTTACACAGGTTTTCACAATAAAAGTACACATAAATTGAATAAACAATTGATTAAAATATGCCTTATTCAGAACAAAACTACGCACCTTTTACATTAGGCCTACAATAACAAAACTACGCACGTTTTACACTAGGCCTACAATAACAAAACTACGCACGTTTTACACTAGGCCTACAATAACAAAACTACACACTTTTTACATTAGGCCTACAATTAACAAAATTCGCACGTTTTACATTAGGCCAAAATAACAAAATAAGCACGTTTTACATTATACCTACAATAACAAAACTACGTACGTTTTAAAACCCGTGCGTAGTTTTGTAGTTCCATTGATATACCTACAAAACGTGCGTAGTTTTGTAAGTCTAACGCACGTTTTGTAGGTCTATTGACATACCTACAAACGTGCGTAGTTTTGTTCCCAATAAAAGTCATTTTGATTGACCGTTTGTTCACTTTGTGTACACTTTTGTTGTATTATTTCGTTCACAATGAAATTTTCTTCAAGTTTTATTTTAAAGTTTGATCTGTTTATTGTTAAAACAATAAAATTACTGTGGCCAAATGTAAAAACGTGCGGTTTTTACTCTATTTACGTTCATTTTAGAATGGTTTTATAAAAAAATATACTCAACTCACAGTTCTGGGAACTGTTTTATTCAATTTTGTAACATCAAGTACAGTACGGAAAAATTTAATTTGCCTCTCAATTTACCTACCTGAAATTCCAGGAACCTCTTATTTAACCCACCCAAAGTACCAAAATCTGAGGGAAATTTTTTACTAGCCATACGTTGCTGACTAAACATTTCCATACCTATGTTTATATAGGTTTTCCATTGTTTTTACATGTAGAATGAGCTCTCAAAGTTACTGCATATATTCGTGAATGACCATGTAGAACCATTTTTTTAATAAAATATAATGTGGATACTGCAATTCTCACATGATATAACATTTGTCATATTGATTTTATACTACAAGAAAAGTCCACAGCGTTTCTTTGGAATGGTACAAAGGTGCTCTTTATGTGCGATAACGGCAGAATGGTCCAGTTCGCCTCGCAGTTTCCGGTGCAATATTGACCCATCATTCACTTCGGCGACGGAAAAGGATTGGAATCAGTTATACTGCCCGGTTACCTAAGATAAAAACTTAACGACTGCGTCAAAAATGTTTTGATGCATATTTAAAATTTATAAAGAATTCTAATATTTGGTAAAAATAATCATCCCCATCACGGCTTACAACAACATACATTTCTTGAAAATTGATTCTCGTGAAGTGTAGTAGTTTTCTTCTTTCATTAAAATGTACATACTTTAGGGACGGTGGCATGTCTTCTAACACTGATAAACATAGATCCTAAAACCTATTTGTTTCATAATCATGGTTAAAAAGTGATTTTTTAGTTTTTTTGTGTATCTAATATACATTTTTACCTCTAGATTAAGAAATTAATAAAATATTTTGACAAAACCTCCATAGATACTTACAGTATTAAATTTAAATGAGATTTCATTGCTTTTTCGTACAAAAATATTAAGTATGGCTGAGAAAAATCAGTTTGAAACAAAGTTTTCCTAAAAAACAGGGCTCAAAAATATTTGTTGTAGCTTTTGACGTCTATTACTAATATTTACAAAATATTTCATCAATTTTTCAATCCAGAGGTAAACATGTACTTTAGATACACAAAAAACTAAGAAATCACATTTTTGACCATAACTATAAAACGAATGGATTTAGGACCAATGTTTATATAACATTTTTTCCTTGTTGTAACCCAAGGAACAAATTCCCGGAGTTTGTCAGGGTTACCAAGAAACACACTGTATAAATTTATACTACAATAATAGTATTGTACTATAGCAAATTAAATTTCTTACCGAACTGTTTTTAAAAATCACCCCATGTATTGTTATGAAATAGGAGACATATTATGTTTCTTGATTAACCGCGTTGGAACATTGTGTGAGGGCAGTGTAATAATGTGGGAGGCATCGAATTATTTTTCATTATCTTCAGAGTAAAACATAAAAACGGCTTAATTAATTATTTTATAAAATGCTTTATAACACTGATATGATACGTGGGATTTCTTTTTTAGGATCACTAAAAGTTACATGTTACAGAATCCTCTTTTAATCTGAAGGGCGCCATCCTGAGCAAAGTATTAAGTCAATTTTGTAATAATTGGTAATAATTTTGGAGTTTCCTTTGTTCATTGGGCTACTGAATTATAATCCTGAAAGATGAACCAGGTCTTCTTTATCACGAACAAGGCTGTAAATATTATACTCACATCAACCCGCCTTCGTGGGACTTTGTTGTGTTAGTCTTAATCAATAAAAATAAAAATATCATAGTCCCATTCACTGTCCAGTTTAATATTATCAATGATTTTCCTGCCTTTGACATTCCATGGGATTATGAATAATTTGATATCATGTTGAATGGCCGTAAAATTGGTAGTAATATGTGTGATTATATTCTCATCTGAGCCTTGTTGTAATGAGCCCCAAAATGTTTGAACAATACTGTCATTTGAATAGTTACTCGTGTAGGCGTTGTTTGGACAATAAAACTTGTTATGGTATTTAAAATTAAAATAACAGATTAGAATATATGTATATATATGTATACATACATACATACATACACACACACACACACACACACACATATATATATATATATATATAATTTTTTGTGTTTGAACCTAGATTTGTTAAAAAAAAACTAAAAAAGTTTATTTATAAGTGTTATATTTTACCAACTTCCGTACATTTTATCATCAGAAATAAACTTTTTATGTAGCTGTATTGTTCAACTCCAAGTGTTATTGTATAAAGTGGCCATTGTACGATATCACGCGTCTGGAAATAACTGGGGGTGGCACAATACCACATCTTCCCCACAACGCCACTTCCGGCTGGCAACAGAACATGCATTTACACGTCCTAACTCTTATTTTACGTGCTCTTGATTCAACTTAGTCAACAATAGTTTTAAATTTTATTTTTCTTCGAAAATATAATTCGATTGTAATAGTTTTTTTATAAATAAATCTTTCAAAAAATCATTTCCAAAAAATAATAGAAATCACGAGATTTGATTACAGGACATTCTATAGTGATTGGTTTGTGAATAATTACCAATCGGCTCAGGTAGGAGTGTGGACAAACAAACACAAATTGGTTTATAATAAAAAAGAGTATGAAATTATACAGTCATATTAGTATAAGTAAGCTAACATATCAGTACAGGTTTTTTTAAATTGAAAATTGAATAAAAAACATATAACTCTGTCTATTAATTTATTTACGGTATGTGACGTTTACATGACAATTTGCCGTTAAAATATTTCTGTTAGAAGTATGATTTTTAAAGGAAGATTTTGCAAGGTTGTTTAATCCATCCATATAATTAATCCAAGATATAATTTAATATCAAAGACTACACCTATTTATATTAAATTACTTGTAATTTACATGAACAATTTTAAGTTAGTATTCTTTTAAATATGTCGAAAACAAAGTACATCAACTTAAAATTAGCAAACGGGATCAATGATCTTTTACAAAATTTTTAGTGGTCCAAGCAATCAATGCAGTGGCAGATCCACACTAATTCAGTTGTCGACGTCAGCACAAAGTTCCCTCCAGCACCTGTGCTTGCGATAGTTTTGCGGAGCTCCCGCTCCACGGTCTTGTACGTGGTAGTTTCGACAGCCAAGTCAGGGTGATTCCAGACACTCTTTGCCGCTTGCCGAAAGCCGAGACAATTCTTCCTGAGGGAAACTATCTCAGGGGTCCAACAATAAGCCGACTTCCATACAGTTACAGAGGCATCACATTCCACCTCAATGGCCTCCGTGGTACGACATGAGAGTTCCTCCACTCCCAATAATTCCTCCACAGTCAAACCAGCGACGAGCTCACGTAACGCCTCGATGTTGGTGTGGAGGCAAGATCCTTGGAGGCAGGGGTCCACCGCCGGCAACAGAGCAAATCCTTCGGAGGTAAAAGAGACGTCCGGAATTGTATCTACATATCCAGGGCGATGAAAGATTGAGACATACCCCCACATTAAGGACATGGAGGTCAGTCCTTGTGGTTGCATCGAGGATGTACCACCCCCTCGTGTTTGTAGCGGGCACGCCCCACTCCACCACCCTCCCATGACGACTAAACTGGAGACCGAAATTTGACCAATAATGGAGGCCGAACTGAAGTTCCGAATTTTTTCCTCGTGGGCGTCAACCATTCAGCGAAAATCTGAGACTGTTTGGTTTGGATTAAGGTAGCAGGAGAAACAAGATATCACACTGCTCCTCATCTACACAAAGCCATTACCTGCTCCGGAGGAAAATGAAGGAATTTGGATCCTCCCGCCGTCGAGGATCCAAATCTTCGTGGTATTCGAGTAGTCCGTCACATCCACTGAAGTGTCTGTCGGTCTCGGTACTGTTCGCTGAGCAAAAGGATGTCAGCACCTCCCTCTTTGGGAATCTAGTACAGAAGATTATCGGCTGTCTTTTTTCGCTGCATATCTAGTTTGAGCACCCGAATCAATTCTAAGAAGAAGATTTCTTTTCGAGAGGTTTTTTGTAGACCTTGCAACGACTCGAGCCAGCAAGCTTCACGAGGTTGTTCTTCAGACCCGCTTCCACGCATGGGACACAGTGTTCAGTGGAGGTGCAAACACCAGCCTTGTATTATGGGCTGGCGCATTTGAAGCACAGTTTGCTTCGATCGCGACCGGTGCAGTGGTTGGTCCGAAACCCAAGTATTTGAAATAACGGTGGGTGACGAACTTTTCGCGCAACCAACTTCTGACCCACTCTATCCACAGGACTTCTTTTCACCAACAGCTTTACCCCCTCTTTAGCTCCTAAAGTGAGGACTGCCTGCATTTGCATACGTGAATTCGCCTTAGAGTCAAAAACCTTCATCACGGCACCATCACCTACCACCCACTTATTGGCCGTGGTGACCTCGTCCTCAGTCGTGAGTTCATCTAGTTCGTGCACCTCCAGAGTGACCTTGGGTTCGAGGAAGCACGTCAGCCTGGGACTTTCCCACTGATGGCTTTATGAGAATGGCGTCCAGGCGATACCTCGGACTTCCCCCCTTTAGGATTTTCCCTTAGTTAAAACCTGAGGCTTCTTCTTTTCAGCAGTCGGGGACTGGATCTTATTCCTATCCCTTCTCTTAACCACTTTGGTCCACTCCTCCGGCTTCGGAACTTCAGTAGTCTCATCTGCCTTCTTCTTCTTCTCAGACTCCGAGTCGAAGCTTCGAGACGCCCGAGGAAAACATTCTCGGCGGCATAGTCTGAGTCGAAGAAAAGACGAGCGCCTTCTCGTATGACTGCTACTACTTTCTCAGATTCAGGATGTCCTTCGTCTCAAGGGTGAGAAACCTCGTCCTCACCTCCTTACGTGATGTTAGTCTCGTGTTCTATCCTCGTCTCGTGGCCTTCATTACTGTTACCGTCTTCATGCAAGTGCATGAAGGACCTTCTAACCAAGTGGTTAGAAGGTCCTCCTCCTCAGACCTTGCCAGAGAGATGACAGCCTCAAGAGGCGATTCAAACACAGTCGTGACGTTTTCGCAGGGTGGCGAACTGAGGGGAACCAGAATCTTATGTTCCGTCTCTGGTACCGGGAATTTCCCGACTGGAGAGCGTAAGAGACGCTTGCGTCTCTTGAATGGATTTACACCCAACTCCAGATTTTGGATTGGGGGATCCCCGAAGCTGTTTGGGGGATCTTATCTATGTTATATTCCATACTAAGAATCAACCAGTGCATCGTGTGGCAAGGGGTTACCTGGAAAAGCCAGGAGTGGGTATACCCTTGGGGACAAAGACCTTACCCCCAGGTCCCTGAGGCCTGGCCTCCGTTTTCCCAGCACCAGATACCAGACATGCCGGGGGGTACCCGTCGCAATGCAGAGCAACCTCTGCATCCATGCCACACTCCCTGACCATGGCCCAAGAGGGCTGGCTCCTGGCTACATACCAGAGACAGTGCGAGGTACACGGCAGCCCTGCAAGACAACGAGGGCAGGCTCGCAGTTTGGCTAGAGTACCTCAGGGTTATTGGCCTCCCCAGAAGGAGAGGCCTCCCGTTTAGTCGAAAGCCGACTTCTCCGGAGGGGGGTGCTATTTCTCTACTACTGTACTATGAGGGAATCAATCTAATTGGTAATTAATAAGGTCCTACAGTATCTAGTGTAGGCAAGCATGTACGATGTTATTATTTTGAAAGCTTATCACCTTATGCCCGAGTCATACAATCAATTTAACTGCTCATTGACAAGGTTCTACAGTATCTAGCTGGCCTACACAGCTTGTGCGGCAGAATTGTGCCAAGAAAATCAACTGAAAGGACAAAGTTCTTAAGTATATCGTAGTTAATTCCTATTACTATGATAAGTATTGTCTTGATAAGCTATTTTCTAATATAAGAAAGATTAGTTAGATTAGATAGTTTATTATCTAAGAAGATAGCTATCTTCTTACTCTAAAACATTCAATGATAATAACGAGAAGTAAAAACTTATGACATAAATTAGTAGTTATATTGAAACTAAACTAATACTTAATAAAATGAAATATTGAATTTGTTATCGTAATATGTCAAATATTGTGTTAAAGTTATAATTGACAATGATGTTTCGTTATGGAAGAAATCATGGAAAAATATATTGTTAAAAGAGTTTCGTAATAATTTTGAAATAAGTGGATTGGAAAGGTGTTAAGCTCTTAAAATATACATTGGTTTGATATTTTAGAACTTGAATAAATAAAATTCAGAATGATAAAATTGTTTGCATACTACATAAAATAAATAGGCATAATACTCTTTTCGAATAAAACATTTTCTGCACATATATAGTTTGCGATATAAATATTTCTTCAGCTAGCGCCATAATAAGCTTGTCACTTGCAGGTGTCGTTACGGCAACGGCAAGAGTTGAATAACAGCCCACAACTCACGGAACTCTTGGAACCGTCTTTGCCAAAGATAATATCCAGCGTAATTTTGGGGTTCCACTCTTAATATTTATGTCATAAACATTTCCTTAACCCGGTTTAGATATTGGATGATATAGATTGTTGGAGATATTATGCATTTCTAATTACTGAATCATTTGCTTACGGATAACTCCACCAAGACAGTAGTTACAAGTGGTGAACTATTGAATATTTTAACGGTTCAAATCTTTAAACGTAAGGACTCATTTGATATGACCCGAGGAATTTTTGATGCACCTGAATAGCTCCCAACGTTTCCTAGAAACGTTTCAGGGAACTTGTCTTCGCCCCTTTATGTAATGTAATTAATTCCCTTTTCACGCGGGCTCAGAAGACTCTCGTCGTACATTCTGGTTCAAGTAAACTCACAGCCTCCACACATCGAACAATGTGAACAAAGAAGAAGAAATATTAGGTTATTAATTTATTCAATTACGTAAAGAGACAGACAGTAAATAAGTTAAGACTCAAAAGTGAGGTATTTACCCTAACTCAGCCGGGAGATGACATATGGTATTAAAACCATATGATTTTTGTTGACATTTGCATTGTTTATGTTATGTTTTTGTTGTGTGATGTTAAGCATTATACTGTTCTTTCACTTATAAATGTTTGTTTCACTTATAGTGTGTTAATATATGTTAAATGCAACTCCTGAAATGGTTCTCAAATGATAGAACCAAAACAAAATGGTGGGAGTTTAATATTAATAACTTCCTAATTTCGCCTTTTTTGATTTGTCCTGACATTATACGGTCGAGTTTGCGGAACCGTTTTTAGTTTACCAAACCCTTTAGCTTGCCTTTCATTTTCAACATTTTCTTATCTTTAAGATTTTCAACCTAACTTCCCATGGGCCGTCAACTTAAACGAAACCCGATCACGATATAGACAACGATTAGCTTACCTTTTACAAGTAATGATGTGCCAAATTCGGTTGTGGTATCCTTTTGTTTTTAATTTATGGTGTCGTCTTTACAATTTATTGTCAACCTGTATACATATATAACAATAAAGATCGGAATTAAAAGAATAGTTAAAATATGTAAATATAAACATTTTAATATTAAAAAACTAAACTCTGAATCATTTTTATAATATTATACTTCCTTAAATTTTATTTTATTTTGTGTATTCCAATCCAGGGATCTTCAGTTTTGAAGACGGGTATTATAACCACTACACCACCCAGCCAGTTGATGGTTTCATTAGTTATTGATCTATCGAAACTTTTATATTATAATGCAATGGGAAAAATAAGAGAGAAATATAAGAAATAAATATAAAAATACATATTTATATACCCTTCAATTGTTTTCTGATGAATATCAATTAATTTTTCTCGTGGGAAACGTTTGAATCTGAAAACGAAACATTCATGAAATTTGTAAACGTTTTGATGTTATAGAAAGCTTTTACTCAGAGTAAATTTAATGACAAAAATAGAAAGGTGTGCTTAAAAAAGAATTTTTAGCTCATTACTTTTAGTAATAACTTTAAATATATTTTTAATTATGCTTTTTCATAATTATTCATAATTTTTCATCATATTTTTTATTCATCATTAGTATAAAGCGGAAAATTGACAATAATAAAATTATTTTCAAACCGAAACCACAGGGGCAAGTTAATAATATCAAAACTATTTTGTAACCAAAATCATAAGGGCAATGAGGTTATAATGTGTATAACCAAGGGAGAGATGCAAAGCTTAAACAAGAAAAATATTAGTTCTACCCTTCACCTAAAACCTCTGCAGTGATTTATTCTTCCCCAGGTTGGTTTTCAGGCTAGCCACGTTCAGCTGAGTCAGTCCAGTTGGATTGGACGTACCCAAACGTTCCCTTTGAATTGTTTGCTCTTTATACTTCGGTCTAGAATTCCAATTTTATATAACGTGGCCATTTTCCAAAATAAACCTTTTTGTTAACGATGTGTAATTTATTTACACCAAAATCAACCCCACAGTTGAAGATGGATGAATTAACTCAATAATGCAATAATACGTAAACGTATTATTTTAATAATTTTTTTCTGTTAAAGGAGAATATTCTATAATATTTTGGAAGAAATATTCAACCTTCATGTTGTTTAGATTTTTAGAACACTAAATTGTTGATTGCTTAATCAACTAACCGGTAGTTAGATATTATAAATGTAATTATTGTTTATAGAATAAACTTAATAATATTTTGACCTAGAAGTATTATTGTTTACGGACGAATGCAATGCATTATATTTACGAAAGTTTGCAGATCGTGAGTAAAAGTGCATTTAAGTGTGTGTGTTGGGGTACAAACCCCGAGCTATTTTTGTGTTTGCACAATCAATAAATGTATCTTTAACTGATTTAAGTGCACTCTTTGGTCTCAATTTCACAGGATGAAATTTAAAATAAACAGGAAAAATAGGCCAAAATTAGTTAGTAAAAATATGTGAACTGACATGACATTAGTGTTTTATTTTTTAATTAATTATGTCTGCTCAAATGTTGTTTATTGAGGTAACTTTGATAGAGTAATACAACGTATTATTTCACAGATAAGGGATGATTTTAAGGTTGATATTTTGAACAGAGGAGAAAGTCGCATTGGAAAACACTCTGCAATCCCCAGTAGTAACTCATGGCCATACATCACAGGCCTTGGCCGCGATTCAATTTTAGATATTTACCGGGGAATTAATCGCTTAAAATACATTACCATGGGCTTATTCCCGCTCAGCACTGCCTGCGGATTAACACATCTTTTAAGCATTTTTTAAAAACCTACCACCTCTATGTGAGGTGTTTGTAATTCCGCCAAAATTCAATTTAATTTGATTTAGTTTTGAGAAACAAGAAAAATATTAGTTCTACCCTTCACCTGAAACTTCTGCAGTGATTTATTCCTTAATAAATCAATAAATTAATTCTTAAATAAGCTCTTAACAGGTTTAAGAGCTTAACAATAAGATCAATAAAATATCACAACTTACTATATAAAATTTGTGAATCTCTAACTCTCTAAAAGTCTCAAATTTTTATTTCATTTATGTTTTACCTAAAGAAGTATAAAAAACTAATAGAACCAGGAAATTAATTTATCGTATTGTTGGTTGCACTATCAGAAAGCCACAAGCATTGCAACAAAAGCTTGTAATTTATAATCAGGAGTTTATTCCTAAAGGAAAGCAGAGTACGGCAAAAGTGGGACTGACTTTTTAAAAACCTCTGGGGAAGAAAAATCTTCGGAAAAAAGAATCGTGGTTGAAACCTTCAAGTTATTAGAAGAAAAATACACGACTTTTATGTTACCAAAAATTCCGCCGACTCTCGATAGACTAAAGAGTGAATTATAAAATGACGGAGTGCTTGAGTGCAACAAGGAGTACTTAGAACAGACTTTGAAGAAAATGGTCTTCCGCTGATTTAAGTGCCAATCCAATATATCTATAGAAAACCCTGAGATAGCGCCGTAAAGGACAAATTACTCAAGAGAAATAAAAAAAAACTTCACCAATGCCACAGAAACGTCATTCATTTAGATAAAACATACATCAATAAGACACAAAACCCCTAGTTTAAATGTTGGTAATCTATTTAAGAGTCTGCATCAGTGGTAGCCAACTTGAATTTTAGTCCCGTAAGAGCAATGTTCAATTCTGACGGAACATACCTTCACTTTGGCGTCTGTAGTGGCGTTAATTATCAAAGTATCAATGTAAAACTTTGGAAGTACATTGATGAGATGTGGCTCAAGAGCATGGACCTTTTAATATGTTAAAAAATTTAACTTGATATAAAAACAAAAATCCAGGAATATTTTACAAAATAAATCATTATTATTTTTTTATTGAGATCGAAAATAAGAAGTTCTGTAAGGTCCCTGGAGGACTGTAATACCTTTAATTTGACACCTCTTCCGTTAATTTATAACAATAGGTCAAGGAAATATAGGCGCCAGAATTTAACATTGCTCTTACGGGACTAAAATCCAAGATGGCTACCACTGATGCAGACTCTTAAATATTTATATGTTCCTTGTAACTCAGTGAGTTAATGTCTTTAACCCTCCAGGTGCTAACATCTCACTGTGAGATGTCAGCGAGGTGCAATTTTATAGCGCTGTCGAAGTTAAAAATTACTGTTACGGTGCTGCCATCTGCGAGCCAATACATGCAACTACTCTGTAGTTCCCTATTCTGACGCTTGAGTTCGTTATTTTGCCGCCAGGGTATGCTTTTATAGCCAAATAAGTGCTTTCTCAGACGGTGGTCCTTTGTAGTGTAGTGGTTAGACTGCTGTGCTGACGAGTACAACAGTTGAAGCCATTCGGAGGGACGAGGGTTCGAATCCCGACCATGAGCAATCCCAATTTGGCTTGCAAATGTGTGGTATAGTGGAGTGGAGGGCCCACCTTAAATAAACGGTGACCGGCTTGGGTGGAAGTTGACGGCATTTGTAGGCTTAATTGGGATTGCAGTGGACACCTATTTTGCTATTATGGTTACTGGTTATAAGGGGGGGCATGTTTTGTGTTTTTTTGTGTATTTTTGGTATTTTATGAAGAGTTGTATAAAAATAACAAAATGTAAATAGTAATGGCACTTGGAGGGTTAAAAGAGACAGAGAAATGTGTATGTATTCATTAGGAATTTAATCAGGTAAGATTTACTGTAAAATATTTATGCTAATTTATTTTTATAACAATTAATTATTTTTGTTGTTTTTAATTTAATTTTAACCTTAATTTATTCACATAGTTTCGGTAATATTAGATTTAATACAGAAGAAGAACATTTGTATTACCTTGTTATAACTTCGATCAAACAAGAGTAGGGAGGGATGTATATCTAGTGGTTGTCTTCGGGAACTTGCATAATTTCCTTCATCAGTCTCTTGCCACTGCTGCTCAGCTCCTGATTGCACATTAAAAGTTACAAACGTAGCGAGTCAGATGTAACGCCGCGTCTGGACAGTTTTACAGTTTCTAGTTGGTTTACGACTGTGTTTTCGGTCCTAGCGCCGTCACCAATGTTCCACCCCTCACTACCTTCCGCAGAAAGTAGGTTCCACAAAATTGACCCTGTCTAAGACATTTGTATGTAAAATTATTTTGTATTGAAAACAGATAAAAATATATTAAGTTAATTAAACAAATTTAAATAAAACAAACTCAGTTAAATGAAACAATTGGCTTTACATTAAATGTTTAATTACTCTGATACAAAAATTGGAGTTACGTAAGGTTTCTTCTGATCGAGATGATTCACAAATCATAATCCATTAGTCTCAATATGAGGAAGACACAAGCATGCAATCTTTCAGGATTATTTTCTGAAGATTAGTCATGTACAAATGCTCTGGAGCACAATTATTTATCATCATGTTCGATGTCATAGCCTCATAACCTACTACTTAATAATCCCTTATTAATTGCTTGTAGCAACTAGTTTCGTCTCCAGGAAGCCATCGTCAGACAAGACAATCTTTATCAGTTGATACTCAAGCGGTGTAGACCGAACTATATATTCCGGTGAGTTATGTTAACAAATAGGTAAAAAACATTACTGGCATCATTTCCAGGTACTGGCAATAGATTAGGAAAAATGCCTAAGTTCGTCCTTTATTTCTGTTATGGTAGTTATTTCAGGATTAAATTATTATTGTTTTTATAATGTAAACTGAGATTATTATTAAAAATTATATTTTGTATGAGACACTTAGTTCAATACTTGGCCATATTTATAATGATTTGTTTCAACCAGTTATATATATATATATATATATATAATATAATATAATATAATAATATAATATAATATAATATCATATGAATAATAATATAACTATAATATTATATATATACATATAAATATATTTAACTGGTTTGATAGAAAAAATTAAATATTAAAATGAAAGGTTTTGCGAATTATCGTTTAATAAATACATAAACGTTTTCAAGCAATTGAAAGAATAGAAATGAGAGAACAATAAACAATAATAAAAAGTGACTAAATATTTAAACATGTTATCTTGTTGTGTTGTCTTGTCAGTAAATTTGAAATATTGAACAAATGATATCGTAAATTTTATGATAGTTATAAAGGTTTATACATACAATTTTTAAAGGTTATTTTCAATTGAGTTGAATAGTTTTGTATAAATTTTTCTCCAATTGAAACCGGATAGAAATTTTGATTTTAGAGCTAACTAGAGTGCCAATTCAGAATTCCCCAAAATTAGTTGGTTGATTTTTGCATACAGACATCAAGATATATACATATATATTATTTATTGTATAATATATAATATATATATATATATATATCAAATATATTTCTTTATCTACAATTTCAATACAATTGCTAGCAGTAATAACATTTTTAGCGAATTTCCCATAGGGAAGAAGCTATTACCGTAGGTCTCATGATGAGACTTAAGCCCGGGACCATGTTATTTTTTCTTCTTTAGGTGCCCAAAGTCCAAAAACAATAGTCGTTAAAATTTATATATATATATATATATATATATATATATATATATATATATATGTGTCTGTTAGCACGATAACTCTCGTAAAAATGGTCCGATCGAGACCAAATTTGGTAGAGACGGGTGTTCCTACAAATACTCGGACGAGTTCGTAAACCAGACATATCGGTCAATGGAAACGGGTAGTTTGGGGGGGTTTTGTACCCCAAAATGGGGTTTTTAGCGTTTTTCACATGTAATTTTTAAAAATTTCTAATTTTATATTTCACCATTGGAATCAGCTTAAAAAACTACAAAATTAAGTTCCTTTAAGTTTTTCTCTATCTCCAACGGTTACCGAGATATTACAAAATCTAAACACAGTACGTTGTATTGTGGGGCTCCAGTGTTAATCTTATGAAGGATAAGGAAAAATTAATATTTCCCATATTATTCAATATATTTTTATGAAACGTGATATTTAGCTTCATGTGGTTGAGATCTATCCTTTTATGCTTAAAAATCATAGTTTATGTGTTTATCCATTGGCAGTAAACCTGCATACTCTTTTAACATATTAATCATATAGGGAATAGGCAAACTCCTTTATTTATGGACAGATGTTGATGAAACTTGGTATAATTGGTTAAAATAAAAATTATTTATGGTATAAATGACTACTTTCAGTGTTCCTCACAGCTGCTAACCTGCACACTCTTTCCCATGTTAATCTGATGGAGAATAGGCAAATAATTCTGATGTTTATGAACAGATTTTTATAAAACTTGTCATATTTTATTATTATTATTGATTTGGAAATTCGCTGAGTACGCAGATCTGCTGCGACGGGGGTATTTTCGTTATAACGGACGATACTCGTATTAAAATTAGTATAGAAAATAGAAAAGATGAAAATTCCTGGAAATAACTTTCTATCAAAATAAATATTTGTCTGTTTGTTATTTACATGGTTGTTATAAAAAGTTAAAATCGTGATAGACTTTTCTCTACGTTCAGGATACAGCTGTAAGATAAAGATAAATATCTAACACGATTATATATTTAATTAATAATTCTATATATTTTTTATTTATTAATAAAAAATTCCCAGATTAAAAAATAAAGAAAACAATAACTAATAAATTAATTTAAATAGAGCTTAAAAAGTGAAAATAAATGACAAGCTAAAATATAGTTTTCCATAGACTGTCATTATAAAAAGAAAACTTTCCTTTTCAAATCTGTCTATTGATGGTATCAGAAGTATTTCCAACAATTACAATCAAGCCGAAGACTAGACGTGACGGGAATCACCTTACTCTCACGTCTGCAAAGTTATTGAATATATATCTTAACATGTTTTGAATTTGAGCGCTAATGGCTAATAAGACATCTGAAATTTATATTAGGGGCCTACATATTTTATTTCATAAAATATAATATGATTCAACGACTCTCATAAGCAATCGTTCAAAAAACAAGTTATGTAAATAAATTTTCCTCACGTAGTTCATCACCAGTGTTATTTAAAGAGTTCAACAAGTTCCAGAACATTTCATCAAAGTTCCAACAAAGGTTTTAGCTTTGACGGTAGATAAAAATCAATAGTCGAATTGCCAGACCTTAAAAGGTCTGGCAATTCATCAGACAGTTTGCTAATTGCAATCTTTCGGGTGCATCTCACCGCCTAATCAACAAGCTCAACGGGCCTACAGTTGCGACAGACTTGCAAACTTGTCGATCCTCATCATGACTCGGACAGTGGCGTCGTATCCAACTACTTGGAGGTCACGAATTATGGATAATTGTGAGCGAGGATCGGTGGACGTAGTGTTCTTTTGTGTGGATTAACGTCCGCACTATTGAATACTATGTTAATCAGCAAAAACCATCCTCATAATTAGACCAGTTCGTAATTCAGAGGCAGTGGTTCGGACTCCACGTTAAACTGTTGCTCCCTTAGTTGCCATTGTCTGTTGGGCTATTTATGAACAGTCCTGTTTAAGGAACATGTCAGTCTGAGTCGGTTACATGGCTACAAGATCACGCCACAACCATCTCACACCCATTTCTCATTCATACTTGGCTTAAAATACCCACCTTTAGGTAGAGTCGATATTTCAATAATGTAATGTTTGTTTTTCTTTCAATGTTGTCATTCTGGAACACTACTATCATTCATAAAGTTGTTACCATACATATTGCTTATTCTGGATTCTCCCAGCTCTGCATCATTCTGCTTGCAGACAATGAATTACTCGTCGCAACTGACATTCGGCGGGAGCACCAAGAGCCGAGTCACGGCCGTGCTCACGTCGGCGCATGACGTGCGGATCACTTGCTTAGCTGGACGATCGGCACTTGAGAGAAAATAGCCTTCGTATTTGAGGCAAACTAAATTTTTATAGTTGAAAACTAAAATAATCTATTATAATTATACGCAGAAAATCTTTAATATATGTTTAAAATATGCGTTAAAATATATTTAACGCACCAGAAATATAACAAACAAATGTCTTTAACCCGTCTGTCAGTGCAACGCAGAGGTGTAAGGCAGCAAAGTTGTAGGTCACATTTTTGGCTCTCAGAAGCTCTCAGAAGTGTAAGACAGCGATGTCATAGATCAAATTCTAGGCTGTTAGTGCAACGCAGAGGTGTAAGGCAGCAAAGTTGTAGGTCACATTTTTGGCTCTCACTGCTTAGGAGAAGTTAAGACAGCGATGTCACAGATCACATTCTAGGCTGTTAGTGCAACGCAGAGGTGTAAGGCAGCAAAGTTGTAGGTCACATTTTTGGCTCTCACTGCTTAGGAGAAGTTAAGACAGCGATGTCACAGATCACATTCTAGGCTGTTAGTGCAACGCAGGAGTGTAAGGTAACGATTTTGCAGGTCAGATCCCTGGTTGTTAGTGCAAAGAATGATTGTAAGGCAGTGGTGTTTTTAGGTCATAAACCTTTGCTTTCATTTAAAGCAGGAGTGTAAGACTACGACCGCACAGGTCACATCCTCGACTGTAATTGTATCACATTCAAACGTATCATTCTCTGTAAAATCTGAATTATCATTGACCTTGTCATTCCTCTAGTCTGAAATTGAAATTAATTAGATTTTTACATGCATATGCAAGAATATGAATATATATATATATTAATTATTATTATTAAATATTATTTATTATTTTCTCAAATGCTTGAAAACGTTTATATATTTATTAAACGAAAATTCGTATATTTTTTCATTTTCATTTTTCATTTATTCTATCAAACAAGTTGAATAATTGTATTCTAAGTCATTTGACACATTTCTACAAACATCATATATATGATATTTTGGTTTTAAATGTACAAAACATATAAACATAAATTTAGTCACTATAGATAAGGCTAATGTGCATTCATTAAAAACTAAACACAAGTAGGGAAATATATAAAAACCTATTTAATAAAATCCAGTATAATATTCCTTTTCAATACCAGAAGCCACTAAGTTGACCTTTTACGGTGCATAATTCCACAATAACTCACGAGAACCGTTAGCAATATGGCTTTAAAACAAATCCACCTTCAATTTATAGCTATTATTTTGAAATAAATTCACAGGATTTAAAATAAGAAATAACTATAGCCTTAATAATAACGTGAACAGTACATTGTCTAAATTATTTTGTTTATTTAAACCTCATTACTGGAAAATAATCACTAATCACTTAAAATTTCGATTGCAAAAAAATCAATGTCACTTCAGGAAAATAAATGCTTACAATTTTATATTAGCTGACTGATGTCACTCTACATCCTACATGGAAATAACGTGGAATTTATTGAAATTGTTGTCTCCGAGCTTGAAAAATGTACACTAAAAATAAGGTTATGAATCTTTCAGCGTCAAACCTGTCAATGTGTAGACATGACTATTTTTAAATGTTCAATAAATTTGAAAAAGTCAGAATCCGTCCATCAATATTGTTTTCGAAAATTAATAAAAATGTTCGCACCACACATTGACATTAAAATAAACACGAAGGGAACATTAGCACTTGTAAACGTTTATTGGCCTATTATGCTACTTACGGACACATATTATTGCACTCTGCAGCTCTACCGAAGCTTCATGCAGACTCAGTCTACAGTCCGAGCCTGCTGACAATAAATGTTTACAATTATTAATGTTAGTTTCATGTTTGTTATAAGTTGAAATATTCAGTGCAGATGTTTCATTTTATTGGAAAAGACAAGTTTAATGGAATGATGGATTCTGTCATTTTTAAATTTATCAAACATTTGAAAATGAGGCAATGAAGCCTTGAAACTAGTCATGTCTACACATTGACAGGATTTTCGACATTTATATACTTAAAACCTTTTACTTTTAAATAATAAAATGGAAATTTCAACGACAAGTGGGGTGGATCCTTTAAGTTAAGGGGATAAATGAGTAAATTTACTTTATTCGGGAATGTCAATCCATGAAAATCGTTTAAGAAATAATGACCGACCTGTATTGGTAGCAAATAATAAGTATCCTTAGGTAATTACATTAAATGTACCAGTTAGTGCGCGAACTAGACTAAAAATTATAGTGCGCGATATAGACTAAATCTTATAGGTTTAAAATGATTCACCAAGATTAGTGAGCTAAAGGTTGGTATGATGCTTCTAGGAATTAAAGAGGTGGCAAAAGGGTAGACTAAAGATTCTACGTATGAAATGTCTAGCCAGTCTTTACTAATGTTTCTAGTTTTAAAATTAGGAAAACGTAATGTTAACCAGTTCGAAAGGATTAATCTTATTTTAATAGCCTAATTTTACATTTTACCATAACAAGTACACAGTGTTCCATGAAGAGATTTAAACGTTTTATTTTATATTAGTGCCCAATCATGCACCAAACTTTTTTAAACTTCGCACAGTTTACAAAGTAGGTTCTAAAAATATTCTGGGAACACTTCGGCTCCCTAACCATCGTGGAAACGAAATGGCGTCATATTGAAAACGATACTTTAAAAACATTAAAAATTGTGTTTATGATTTTATAAACAATTTTTATTTTCACATTATAAGGCAATAAGACTTTTAAATATACAAAAACTAGAACATAGCCTAATGAAAAACCATAAAATCCATAGTTATTCGAACTGGAACCGATCTACAGCGACACACTGATAACAGCGCTTAAGAAATGATTCGTAAGCTCTTACAAATAAACTACGCGGTATCCGGAAAAGTTCCTTTTCTATTGATCGGTTTAGTTCCTGATCATTATTGAAGCTATTGTTATAACATTTTACCTTCAAGTAACTCCGTGAAAAGAAGTTACAAACAGTTAAATCTGGTGATCGGGGTGTCCAATCTAAAAAATCACTTCCACGATCAATCCAACGGTCATGAGGTTGTTATTTAGTAATTGCTAAACATGATTAGTGAAATGAGGTAGAGCACCATCTTGTTCGCAGATTGCTTGATCCATTTCTGGTAACGTCTAATAGGGCAAACATGTTAATTTAAAACTCTTGAGTACATATTCCCATTCATTGAAGTGTCAGAAATATCGTAAGATAACACGCTGTTACAACTGACACGCTCCCAAACAGTAATTCTTTTTGATTTAATTGGAGGAAACTTCAAGAATGTGGGAATTAATGGTATTATAATAATTGCAATGTTTATTAACAACACCAGTTTGGAAGAAAGTGGAATTGTCTGAGAAAATGATTTTAATCAGGATAAAAATGTCATAGCTATTGCAGATTGGTAAAATTTTAATATGCTGCCATTTTGATTCTATTAAGGTTATGGAGCTAAAACATTTTCCTAGAATATTTTTAGAACCTACTTTCTAAATTGTGTAAGGTTTAAAAAAGTTCCGTGCATGAATGGCACGTAATGTAAAAGTAAACGTTTAAACCTTTCGAGGGACACTGTGTATAATGAGGTTTAATAATAATACTTTAGCTTAGTATACTTTAACAGCATATACGTACTATAACTGAATATACCTTTAGTAGTTTAATATAACACCTTTCCTTAACGTTTCTCTTATCCTAGAGCTACGTTGTAGAAGAACGAGGAAGGAGATTCGTAAACAAAAATGTAACTTAAAGACAAAAGACCGCAGTGAGAAGCTCCTTTGACTCAGACAGCGCTGTTTTCAGTAGTTTCCCACACTGGACTTAGCAAGGAATAGAAAACAAATGAAACCACCTTCAAAGTTCCTGTTTTCAATTTGTTACACTGTTTTAATACACTGTATTTTGAATAAAAGTAACTGACTACAGATTACATAATATGCTGGGTGATCTGCAACTTTATTTGATATCTAAAAGATAAGACTTTTAAAAGTTATTATTTAAAAAAAATGGTTTGTTGGTTCTCTTTTACCTAACAGTAAATTGTTGTTTAGTTTACAAGCTTTTTATTTTAAGAAAGTTGGTAATCATTACCAACGCCTTAAGAATAACATGGTGAATGAGTAAGTTTGCTGCTACGAGAAATATTAACAATAGGATTTGTTGTAAACCGTACATTAGTTGACATCGACTAGGAGGAAGTGCAGAGCACATCCTATCACACCAAAACAAATACCATTATATAGCCCCAATAATTAGCGACACATAATCAACCTTTACCCTTAAGATCGGAGCTTCAAAAGGTAACGTAACAACAACGCACTGTGTTCACCGATTTCTATATCTCAGGAACCGCTTGACATTGAGCAAATATACCAAATACTAAACTGATGGTTTTTAGCTAATACAATGATGCAAATAAAAATTAAAATTTTAATAATTATTTATATGTATAACCCTAAAACAACCTCATCTTGGGATACAAAGACCACCTAAATCCTCCTTCAAATGGACCGACTAGAATAGATCAAATCGTCCCTTTGATTGAATAATGGCACATCTACATTATATTTTAAAGATTGCAGTTTTTACGTGAGTTATCATGTCCTGGGTAGTTCTTTCCAGTCGACCACAATAATAGCTCTAGAATGGAGCTTAAATATTTTATAATGTAACAGAAGTCATCAAATTCAGTTATGGCACCTCAAATCCATGTTGGGAAAAGATGCATTTTATCATTACTTTTTGGTTCCTTTTTATTGACTTTTCTATAATATTTTCTGTTTTTTTTCCATTCAGTAATCCTCTACTTTAAGGTTTACCATAAAATAATTTATTTGAATATTACACTTAGATATAGGTAAATAGAATAATCTGGGAGAGTAAACAGTGTACAGTGTACAAATATAAATACTTTAGTCCCTGGCAAATGTAAACTTGTAAGTTATATTACTTAATAAAGATTTAAAAATGAAACTGCCATGAATTTTGTTTCTATCTACGTATTTTAATTATATGTTTTGTTTGAGTTCCTTGTACTTCTGATAGTCAAGAGTCGAAATGACTTGGTTTTAGGTATTAATAAATTACCAAACAAAATGCCAATCTTACACATTTGTAACTTTTACCGTTATACTGATTTACTTATATTTTATTTAATTTTAGCCTGGTAATAATAAACGAGAATGACTTAAAAATATTTACTTAAACTCCCTATAACAAAGTGTATTTAAGTTATGATCGAATTCAACACCTCCACACAAAGCGAGGCGGAACAGTTTCTGAGCAAGTTGGGAGTTGGGAGGAGTTAGTTTAGTCCTAACAGTACAAGGGTCGATGGGACGCGGATTAGTTGAATTTATAGTCTTAGTTTAATTGGTCACGTAGCAAAGCTGTATTCTCTAGATTGGCGTTGAAAATGAGTGGATTTTGTAAACATTTATATATTGAATCAATCAATGAAATTGGTTTATTATGAATGAATAGAAACTAAAACTAAATAGAATTAATTTCGTAGAAAGACTGAAGATAAATTATCGGACGTAATAAAGGTTCATTAGTAATTTAATTTACATGATAGTTTGTATTAAAAGGAATATTATTCCCTAGGTATATTAGGCCTATACAGGGGACCTGAAAATCAGTTTCTCTTAAACAGAATTAAACTAAGAAGAGTGTTTTTGGTTCAAAAGAGAAGAAATGAACCATTAAAATGTATGACGTATGTTGAACATAATAAATTGAATTTAAAATAATTGTGACGTCCCCGTCACAGACGCCACCGAGCAAAGGTCCTGAGAGGAAATGGGAGGGAGAGAGCGCGAGGTAGGATAAGCGGAGGAGGCCTCTTGGTTTTGGCTGAAGAGGATATAGTCCTATAACAGCTGCAGTGGGCCTTCAGCCCACTGAAACCTCACATCCTGTCCTGTCCTGCCTCTTGGTCAGTGGTGCGAGGGGGGCACGAGAGAAGACATTAGAGTCTAAGTCAAGTTTAAGTAGGTACTAGGGTATAAAGATGCAAATCCTCCCATTCCAGGGGAGGGAGACGAAGGGTGCGGGAATCTATATAGTTGTGTAGAGTCAACTGTAAAACTAATTAATTAACACTTTTCATTTTTTTACTGGGACGATAAATCTGAGAGCCTAAAATAATGTAGTTGGGGAGTGTTAAAATACCAGTTTTAGAGCCGTAGGCAATATTGACTGGGATGGTGGCGACATCCTGTAATCCAGCTACTTGGAGGTCACGATAGCTGTGAATGATGGTCGGTGGGTGTAGAGTTCTCTTGTGTGGATTAACGTCCGCATTATGGAATACTGCGTTAATCCTCAAAGACCATCCACATAATTAGACCAATTCATGATTCAGAGGCCGTAATTCGGATTCCACGTTAAACTGTAGGTCCCTTAAGCCGCGTTTACACGAGGCCAGTAGGCGGGCAGGTTACCTGAGCAGGTAACCTGAGGCAAGTTACTATACTGGGGACTTGCCGATGATCCTGTCCACACGACGTGGGTTGTGAGCGAGCCAGTTAAATGTGGAATATGGCAGAGGGTGCATCTTCTGTGTCATTTTATGATGACATACAAGAAATTACGCGAAATCTTATACTGGAATTTGTAATTTGTAGCGAGTCAAGTGAAATATTATTGGAAAAGCTAAAACTGGAAGTGTTCCTTTTTCCATTATTCCTTTCATTATATACAACCACTTTACATTTGGCACGTATAAATCGGTTGTACCGCAGCCTGATTTTGCACTTTTCACTGATTTGGTCATTTCACCAGAGTAAGTGGCTCGTAAAGCTTTTATTTTAGATTTAACTTTTAACTTCAGTTATTCCAAACCCTTCAATTTTCATAGCGGAAACTATTTCGCCAAGGCTGTCTCGCGCCTTCTCTTGTTCTTGTAGAGGTCAGTGAACTGGTGCCATAAACAAGGCCGGTCCTTATAAAGTTCCAAAAACGTAATTGTCATCTCTTCAGACCAACGTGGAGCCATTGAATTAGTACAGTTTTATACAAAATATAAATGTTAACAATTTAAAACATGAACAAACATCCAAGTTGTTATCTGATGTCGAGCTATTGATTAACAGTCCTGTCTAAGGAACATGTCAGTCCTAGTCAGCAACAAGACTACAAGATCGCGTCACAATCATCTTACACTCAATTCTCATTCATACTTGGCTTAAAATACCTACCTTGTAGTATGATCACCATTTCAATAATCTAATCTATTTTCAAGGCAATTGTCCAGTAAATTTCCTCACCGCCAAATAATAAGGAAATATATTAGGAATTAATTTCTTAAATAACGATTATTCAGATACGCAAAACTGGCTATGATTCATTGGTGCGACTCGTTTCTCCCTAAATGGGCCCGGGCGCTTCATAATTAAAAACATAAATAAAATATTAAGAATAACACATTTTTAAATTGTATTGCTTTACTATAGAGAAATCAAATATTTATGAAAGTAAACAATTATTATATACAGAATAAATTTTTGTATATAAATATATTTTTTAATACGGCGAAACTAAATAATCATTTAACCTCAATATTTGGTAACCCTCTATAGTCAAGTTTGCTTGACTATCCAATAACTTCAAATCTAAAGACTGATTTGAATTCTATCGCCTAAAAGAGAAGTTAAACCGATGTGAAGGAGGTCAGAGGGTTCGTCGTTATTGAGGCCCAACGTCAAACGACGCTCCAGCTCCACTGCGATGTAACGCACGTCCAGCCTTGCTCACACAGGAGGGACTGGAGTGGCCTGCTCAGTCATTACTGATGACTCTATAAGAGATATTGCAGACTGACAGGACATGACTTCTCGGTCAAACGACGCTCCAGCTCCACTGCGATGTAACGCACAGTAACGACGTCCAGCCTTGCTCACACAGGAGGGACTGGAGTGGCCTGCTCAGTCATTACTGATGACTCTATAAGAGATATTGCAGACTGACAGGACATGACTTCTCGATCAAACGACGCTCCAGCTCCACTGCGATGTAACGCACAGTAACGACGTCCAGCCTTGCTCACACAGGAGGGACTGGAGTGGCCTGCTCAGTCATTACTGATGACTCTATAAGAGATATTGCAGACTGACAGGACATGACTTCTCGATCAAACGACGCTCCAGCTCCACTGCGATGTAACGCACAGTAACGACGTCCAGCCTTGCTCACACAGGAGGGACTGGAGTGGCCTGCTCAGTCATTACTGATGACTCTATAAGAGATATTGCAGACTGACAGGACATGACTTCTCGATCAAACGACGCTCCAGCTCCACTGCGATGAAACGCACAGTAACGACGTCCAGCCTTGCTCACACAGGAGGGACTGGAGTGGCCTGCTCAGTCATTACTGATGACTCTATAAGAGATATTGCAGACTGACAGGACATGACTTCTCGATCAAACGACGCTCCAGCTCCACTGCGATGAAACGCACAGTAACGACGTCCAGCCTTGCTCACACAGGAGGGACTGGAGTGGCCTGCTCAGTCATTACTGATGACTCTATAAGAGATATTGCAGACTGACAGGACATGACTTCTCGATCAAACGACGCTCCAGCTCCACTGCGATGAAACGCACAGTAACGACGTCCAGCCTTGCTCACACAGGAGGGACTGGAGTGGCCTGCTCAGTCATTACTGATGACTCTATAAGAGATATTGCAGACTGACAGGACATGACTTCTCGATCAAACGACGCTCCAGCTCCACTGCGATGAAACGCACAGTAACGACGTCCAGCCTTGCTCACACAGGAGGGACTGGAGTGGCCTGCTCAGTCATTACTGATGACTCTATAAGAGATATTGCAGACTGACAGGACATGACTTCTCGATCAAACGACGCTCCAGCTCCACTGCGATGAAACGCACAGTAACGACGTCCAGCCTTGCTCACACAGGAGGGACTGGAGTGGCCTGCTCAGTCATTACTGATGACTCTATAAGAGATATTGCAGACTGACAGGACATGACTTCTCGATCAAACGACGCTCCAGCTCCACTGCGATGAAACGCACAGTAACGACGTCCAGCCTTGCTCACACAGGAGGGACTGGAGTGGCCTGCTCAGTCATTACTGATGACTCTATAAGAGATATTGCAGACTGACAGGACATGACTTCTCGATCAAACGACGCTCCAGCTCCACTGCGATGTAAACGCACAGTAACGACGTCCAGCCTTGCTCACACAGGAGGGACTGGAGTGGCCTGCTCAGTCATTACTGATGACTCTATAAGAGATATTGCAGACTGACAGGACATGACTTCTCGATCAAACGACGCTCCAGCTCCACTGCGATGAAACGCACAGTAACGACGTCCAGCCTTGCTCACACAGGAGGGACTGGAGTGGCCTGCTCAGTCATTACTGATGACTCTATAAGAGATATTGCAGACTGACAGGACATGACTTCTCGATCAAACGACGCTCCAGCTCCACTGCGATGAAACGCACAGTAACGACGTCCAGCCTTGCTCACACAGGAGGGACTGGAGTGGCCTGCTCAGTCATTACTGATGACTCTATAAGAGATATTGCAGACTGACAGGACATGACTTCTCGATCAAACGACGCTCCAGCTCCACTGCGATGAAACGCACAGTAACGACGTCCAGCCTTGCTCACACAGGAGGGACTGGAGTGGCCTGCTCAGTCATTACTGATGACTCTATAAGAGATATTGCAGACTGACAGGACATGACTTCTCGATCAAACGACGCTCCAGCTCCACTGCGATGAAACGCACAGTAACGACGTCCAGCCTTGCTCACACAGGAGGGACTGGAGTGGCCTGCTCAGTCATTACTGATGACTCTATAAGAGATATTGCAGACTGACAGGACATGACTTCTCGATCAAACGACGCTCCAGCTCCACTGCGATGAAACGCACAGTAACGACGTCCAGCCTTGCTCACACAGGAGGGACTGGAGTGGCCTGCTCAGTCATTACTGATGACTCTATAAGAGATATTGCAGACTGACAGGACATGACTTCTCGATCAAACGACGCTCCAGCTCCACTGCGATGAAACGCACAGTAACGACGTCCAGCCTTGCTCACACAGGAGGGACTGGAGTGGCCTGCTCAGTCATTACTGATGACTCTATAAGAGATATTGCAGAATGACAGGACATGAATTCTCGATCAAACGACGCTCTAGCTCCACTGCGATGTAACACACTGTAACGACGTCCAGCCTTGCTCACACAGGAGGGACTGGAGTGACCTGCTCAGTCATTACTGATGACTCTATAAGAGATATTGCAGACTGACAGGACATGACTTCTCGATCAAACGATGCTCCAGCTCCACTGCGATGAAACGCACAGTAACAACGTCCAGCCTTGCTCACACAGGAGGGACTGGAGTGGCCTGCTCAGTCATTACTGATGACTCTATAAGAGATATTGCAGACTGACAGGACATGACTTCTCGATCAAACGACGCTCCAGCTCCACTGCGATGAAACGCACAGTAACGACGTCCAGCCTTGCTCACACAGGAGGGACTGGAGTGGCCTGCTCAGTCATTACTGATGACTCTATAAGAGATATTGCAGACTGACAGGACATGACTTCTCGATCAAACGACGCTCCAGCTCCACTGCGATGAAACGCACTGTAACGACGTCCAGCCTTGCTCACACAGGAGGGACTGGAGTGGCCTGCTCAGTCATTACTGATGACTCTATAAGAGATATTGCAGACTGACAGGACATGACTTCTCGATCAAACGAGCTCCAGCTCCACTGCGATGAAACGCACAGTAACGACGTCCAGCCTTGCTCACACAGGAGGGACTGGAGTGACCTGCTCAGTCATTACCGATGACTCTATAAGAGATATTGCAGACTGACAGGACATGACTTCTCGATCAAACGACGCTCCAGCTTCACTGCCATGAAACGCACAGTAACGACGTCCAGCCTTCCTCACACAGGAGGGACTGGAGTGGCCTGCTCAGTCATTACTAATGACTCTATAAAAGATTGTGCAGACTGACAGGACATGACTTCTCGTCGATTCTTTACATGACCTGTGGTCGTTTTTCAAATTAAAATTAAAAATATGTAGTTCTCCAACACCTTAGTCAAATTGTTAGCTCTTAATATTTTTGTGGAATAAAATTGTAGATGTAAGCCTCTATCCTGAATAGGATCAGATTCGAAATCCCGAAACGTCGTAAAGCTTTGTTTTACTTAAAATCGTGACGGGAAATGCCCGTAATAAAAAGAATTAAATATAAATTTACTATGATCAATCACGAATTTTAAACAAAGAAATTTCCAGAAGTTATCTGATTTTCTCGTCATAGTAAATCGTAAAGATTTTAATTACATATTAAAATTACGATAACGAGTACATTTACCTTGGTCCTTGATCGTCTTTTTTTAAGCTTTCTCATAGCGTGACCTTGCCACTTTCCTGATGAAAAACGAATAAATTTCAAAGTTAATCCACATTTTGGGACTAATAAAATACTTTAAAGAATATATTTTATTAGTAGGGCTAACAAAACTGAATCTTTGTACTAATATGAACTGAAACAAACATGTCAACCTATTAACCTATTAAGCCTTTGTCAACTAGTAAATTAATATGTTTTCTGATTTAATTACTAATTGGGTTTGAGTTTACGAATAAAATAAAAGTACCTTTCTACTGTTACTATTGTTACAAACCTCTTTAATAGAACCCCCCCTGAGTAAATTGTTTTAACATAGAATTTCTGTGATCATAAATTCAGGCACAGAAAGGCTTTCTGTTGCATAGAAGAAAATTCATTACCTAGAAGTTTAATCTGTCAAATAATGAAAAGTGGCTTTATAGGCTTTTATAAATATAAATTAATTATTGTGTTGGAATAGATGATGTAGTAGAGCTTCATTTGCTGCACAGGCAGTGCTCTCGTATGAAGAGAGGAAGTGTGTTGTATTGTGGCAAGCTCTAGCATTCTGATGTTAATGAGTCGACATGCTCACAGTTCTTGTGATTACGTTCAAGGAACACTATTTGCACATATTTAGGAGTGCAGGTTATTATTAAGCTATTCTCATTTAATTAGGTTTCCCATCTACATTTTTAAGCCTAAAATCATTTCTATTATTTCTAATAAATATAGATTTTAGGCAGATCCCTACAAAATTTCATGACAAGACCTGATATCATTTTTTCATTTTAGGCTAACAAACAATAAAAACCCAATTCGTTTGAGACTATATCCAACTACAACACAAAAACCCAATTTTTTGAGACTCCAACACAAATTTTTTGTTAAAATACAATCTTAATGAAATTTTGTACATATTGTTGTTCTTAAGCACACATACATGCATACCTTGTATTTGTGTTTTGAATCTTTACTATGGGCCAATTGGACTTTATTATTATTTATTATTGTTATATATATATATATATATATATATATATATATATATTATTTATTATTATTATTAGTAGTACACAATTTTGTAAACATATTAATATGTCTTTTGTAACCTCAATGCTAATCCAAAACGAGAAAATAAAACTGATTTAATTTATTGAAATATTCTTATAAAACTTCATTAAAAACTGTCAATAATTATGTTTTGATTGTATACCTATGCTGGAAGTTCTGCCATTTTTATGGTCCTCATAGTGGCTTATCCATTCCCTCATTTACCATGTTATTTTTATGGGAAATAGTTAAAATGATATAACTCCCCTATTAATAAATATACTTTGGTAACCTAACCTATAGGTTTAGATTGTTATCCTTAAATCAATAGAAATTTGTTGAGTTCTAAGGTCTTCTGTGAGGATATTGTTATGAATTTAATCTGTGAAAAGAATATACGCTGCTCGAAAATTCTTTAGATTGTATGGATGAGTTTTGTCATGCATGAAAATTTAAAATGTTGTCGTCATTCCCTTGGCTGATTTCGTGGAACTGCCTAATCTCTCTATATAAAATGGATGTATGTATGTCCTCTATGTGTTGCCAAACTGCTCATCTGATCACCATGAAATTTTTGAATGTTGCTCTATATGTGTCCGGGAAGGTTTTAGTGAAAAATGTTTGTATTTACTTCCCTGTGGGAGATAGGTTAGATCATGGATTTGTCTAAAGGGAATGTTTTCAAATCATATAAACAGCTGTTCTTATTCTTTTATATTAAAAGTTCAGTACAATAGTTCTGGTAGTATCTATAGAAACCTGTTACATGTTTTCCATCTTAAAAATCTCAAACACCCCCAGAGCTTAGAAATATCTATGTCAATAACATTTTCAAAAACTCCGTAAGTTTCCATTTCATGGCGTTTTAAATTTCTAATGTTAACCTAATCTACAATCAAAACATTTGATTTCCATTTGATTCAACAGCTACAGCTGTTGGTTTACTTTTCATTGGCAATATGTTTTACTATCCAATGCCATCTGAATCATTCATTGATGTAAAACTATGAAGTAAATAACATGTGTTATACAAAATGAACAGCTTTATTCAACACGTCAATAGTTTACGGTTTTTAGGATTATGTAATTATATTATTATTTTCTGTCTGATTAAAAGACACTTGTTTATATATCGGCCAGATAAAAAATAACTAAAGTGTTTATACATATTAAGTTAATTATAATAATAATCAGCTAATATACATCTAAATATATCAAACAAAGTCGTGACAATTACACCATTTATAACTTGAGAACGGCTGGATATATTTTAATGATCATTCATTTTTTGAAATTGTCTCTGATCTACGATTTATAGTCTTAAATTTATTCTAGTTATACTCCAAATTTATTCTTTTTTATAAAAGGCTTATTACAGTTTGGTTTAGGTTGGATTAGAAAATTGTGAATAAATTCACTCTTATTTATTGGTTTTGTGGGAATGTTATTAATGTGTCTCATTGTTTCAGTATCCAATCCAATCCAATATCCAATACTACTGTATAATAGGTTTGTATATCATAAGGATCTCGATAACGGCTCTAACAAATTTCTTTAAATTTTGGAAATAACTCATTTCCGAGTAGAAAATATGTTCTAGATAGGTCTTATGCCCAGGAAAATTCCGGTTTTCTTATAATATTAAGTTTAAAATTAAAATCTAAGCTTATGGGATATCAAATGTAAACAATACAAATCAAAACATCTGTTTTTTTTCTGTTTGGCAGTTGTTGAGTAAAGATGGCTAAGAATATGTTCTTTGTAAGATGTGAATAGAGGTTTTGCATACATATTTATTTTATGTACCTATGTATTAAATGAAAAACTATCAAATTAGTTAATAATTTGTAAAACTAAAGGGTAAAATAACTGTACGAAATAAAAGATGAGAAAAGTATTTTCCAAAATCTATCGTGTTTTTAAAGAAAACTTATTCATTGTATTGCTTGAAGCCACTCTAACTAACCAATTGGTATAAACTAAATTTTCCTTTTGTTTTTTAAACCTGATTCCGTATCCAACACATCAGTTGACCACAGTTTATTAACGTATGAATAATTTTGATAGCTCCAACAATTGAGCCTGACTAAAACACTCTGAATCATTTCTCTAACTGCGCCTACCCGGCGGACTCGAAAGGTAGAGAATGTGAGTTCGATCCCCGACCGTGACGGCGTTAATATTTTAGTTTAGAGTTTATGCAGGTTAGTAAAAAAAGGTTTGCGTTAGTTGTTCAATTACAGCTATAATTTTTGTTGTTTTGTTTTTATTTTAAGCTGTTCTGTCACCGACATAATTAAAACAATAATTATTAAACTATTTGTATTATTAGTATTATATTTATTTCCTTCAAATTCTCCTATTCTAACCGAACAAAGCTTGGTCTCCAGATACTTGTTATTAACTATGCCGCGACCCAGAATATCCAATCTTTCACAACGAAGCCTATTCGACTTCAGAACATGGTCAACCTCAAAGTTAATATGTATTTGCTGTTAGGTGTTACGAAGTTCGCCGGGTAAGCTAGTAATAATAATAATTTCCATACTCTCAGTCTTTCTTCAAAGTGTAAGATTTTTGATAGATTTACAAATAGATTGTAAAACTATAATAAAAATAATTAAGTTGTACGTTTTCTGGCTATTACTTGAACCAGTGTACTACCGGTTAACCACTGGTTGTAACTGTGGTTTGTATGTACTGTCTCGGTATAAATTAACATAAGAAACTTAGCTCAGAGGTGAATATAGATCTATAAATTTTTATTCAGCTACAGAATGAAAAGAGAGTACAAGTAAATGTTATTACTATTAACGTTTGCTGATTGGAAAACTAAATAACAATAAGTATCTGTTCTTATACTTTCATTACAAATTTTAACTTCATGTTATTTAAGTAGCCTCCGGATTACCAGGAATAACTTGTAATGGTTTAAATACCTGATTCGGCAATCCAAGCGCAAAATGATGCGACTATAGCTTCGACATCTTACGACATCATCAGGCTACAAGGATGTTTCTTTCTCACTTCTCTTGAAGATCGTCAAAGTTTACACATTTAACACACACACTACATATATTACTAGAGACAAAAAACATTACGGCCGATTTTTAATAACACACTGATTAGGTTGTGCGTGGCGATACGAAACCCGGCAAAGGACAAGTCCAGACTGCATGTTTAAAGATAATGCATAATCACGTTTATCACCACATCTGTTTACCGGTTCTGCATATTCTGCCCTCATCTCCCCAGCACTTCCATGGCAATGCTGTAAATAGGTTTTAATGAAGATAGCTACGCTAAACATTTAACATAATTATGGTACATTATCTGGTTTGGAAAATTCATTCATGTAATTTATAAGAATAAAAATTAAATACTTAGAGTGTGATGATTCTAAGTTCTAAGTCTAAGTTCCATTTTATGGCTTATGAAAAGAGTGACGAAATAGTTGTACGTTCAGGCCACCAAAAGGAGTGACTCGTATCCGGAAATTGATGACGTTGGGGTCAGTGGCGGACATGGCCCTATTCGTTACTTCCGACTCTGAGATCTCTTCAAGGTGAGATCTCTGTTTAGGCCATTTAAATACGGCCTAGAATGCGTTCAATTAGAAAATAAGCTCTAAAACGATAGAAAATATAACTGTGCAAATATTTTATTGTTTATACTATACAATAAACCTAGTTTAGCTGTACATATGTATAAAAAACTATTTTAAAAAACAAAATTAAAATTTCATCGTAATTATATAATTTCTCACTGTGAAAATCTCAAACTAGTTTGGGTTTATCCGTTAAATATATATCTTTAATTACAATCACACGTCTAATTGACAGTTGATTTTAACTTTTTAAAGCGATTTTATAAGAAAGGATTTCCTAAAGTATAATTAAAAAATGCGACTTATTAAACGCGAAGGAAATCATTATTAAAAGATAGCAAATGATTTCTAAGGATTAATGGAGATATAAATATGAGATTTTTACCTGGATTTTGGAAATGGTTATGGGTTAAAATATAAAAAATGAAAGTGTTTTGTGTAAAATAGCTTTTTCTGTTATAACTGTTTAATCTAAACATTCTTACATCATTGTCAGTTCAGTTGATGTTTTTCGCACTTAAATACAAAACTGAAGTCGAATTAATTAAAACTATTAGCATTCCTTCCTGAGCTTTATCATTCCAGAAAAATAAAATTTAAATCTTAATTACTTATATGCCAACAGACACTTCTCTCGAGAAATCCTTTCAATCGATAAATTTCTTTATATAAGTATAATTATATTAAATTTAAAAATTACCAGGGGTGGGGGTTGCCCCCTCATAAAATTCTAAAAGATAATTTTACTTACTTTCTCTTGTTGTTATTTTCAGGAATTGGATGTCTATTTTTAAACAAAATATAATTAAATTTCTTTTAGATAAACTTTAAAAATATATATGATAGCTTTATTCAAGGGCGTTATTTTTAAATTTAGTTTGGCGAGAAAGTATATGTCAGTCCACTGATACCATTTATTTTATACTTCGTTTTTAAGAGGAGATGAGGTAAGCCTCATCTAGCCAATTATCAAGCCATTATCTGTTATGTCTTCATTTTCAATTGTCAAAAAGAATGCCAAATTTATTGTGTCTTTATATAATGAATTTTTACGACTATTTAACAACAATTGTCTTATTAACAGACCACAATGTGTCTACGTGGTTGATTTTGTAAATAAAAGGAAGTAATTGGGTATATTTCTTTCGACGTCTTTGTTTATGTTATTTTCTTTATTACTAAACTTCTTTGTTACCATAAATTCTATCCTTTTTGCATATTATCTTATCTAAATATGTATATCATTTTAATTACTTAACTATCTTTTTTGTGACTGAATTATTGAGGAATGGATTACCCTAATTCAATGTATGATTTTCTTAAATCATGGCATACTAGTATTTAAAAATGGTTTTACACAAAATTTTATTGGATCTTGGTTAAGGTGATACTTTTTTATAGTTTACGTTGTTTAAGATTTTGTGTTTTTCCTGAGGTTTTAAACTTCCTTTTCACATGATTTTTAATAAATTTTATTCAGAGATAACAATTTCATTTATGTAACAAGTAATTTTATGTTATGTATATAATTTATGATGTATTTGTACGGTTGCGTTTATATAGTAGTTTAATTTAGATTCCCAAAGTAAATTTCTACATCGAGAAGCGAAATGTCTTCTATTCCAATGAAAGAAAGTATCCAAAATTTTATTATTGAATTAGGACTTGATATCATAATAACTCGTGATCATTCATATATTTATACTTTTATTTACAAACACATATCATACCCTAACGAATAGTTTGGAAGAGAGGAAAGCAGGTAGTTGTTCACCTTGTAAGCAACTCCCTCGGAACACGATATTTGTATTCCCTTATGACCTGATTGGGATGCGGGTCACGGTTTGCTGGCGAGGCGGATTCTATTGGGATTCCCAATTGTCTGCCAGCCTGTTTGCGCCTTTCCAGTCCACTTATTTCAAGATTAGAAGTTCTTCCACTATTCCCCACCTTCTGACAAACATGGTCCAAGGAAACGTCCAAATATCTCGACACTAGGGATTAGTACATTACTTTTACG
The DNA here is from genome assembly GCA_023375725.1 of Nephotettix cincticeps. Lineage (NCBI taxonomy): Eukaryota > Metazoa > Arthropoda > Insecta > Hemiptera > Cicadellidae > Nephotettix > Nephotettix cincticeps. The sequence goes on from CM041786.1 coordinate 68,529,386, forward strand.
TTGTTTCTCCAACTTAAAATATTTTATTTCCATCGCTATGATTTACTCATGTTATTCATTCCTTTCAAAATCACTCCATCAATGGTAGTAGATACAAACTAGCGTTTATAAGCCCGAATCGGCATTTTCACCATTTTTAATTATTGAAATATACCATTTTAAGCTCAACATTGTCACGTTTTTCGCATATTATAGGCCACAAACCATCATTTTTAACCCAAAATCAGCACATTTTTCACATTTTAATAGAAAAACCCCCGTTTTAAGCTCAAAATCATTTTGGGAGCATTTTTGCGCAGAGCAAAATTGGGAGCATTTTTGGACAGATTGAACATTTTTGAAAAAAATCCCTAAACCATTATTCATATCAAATCTATTACCTGATGCTATACAATATCATTTGAATGTAAAGTTTAACACATCACGTACCTTCCAGAATTTAAATTCCCAAGCCCCCGCGCAGAGTGCGTAAAAGCATACCGTGCGTATCCAGCCAGGACCTACCCGCAGCTGGCGCGCCTGGGCTGGATACGCACGGTATGCTTTTACGCACTCTGCGCGGGGGCTTGGGAATTTAAATTCTGGAAGGTACGTGATGTGTTAAACTTTACATTCAAATGATATTGTATAGCATCAGGTAATAGATTTGATATGAATAATGGTTTAGGGATTTTTTCCAAAAATGTTCCATGTGTCCAAAAAATCTCCCAATTTTGCTCTGCGCAAAAATGCTCCCAAAATGATTTTGAGCTTAAAACGGGTTTTTTTCAATTAAAATGTGAAAAATGTGCTGATTTTGGGTTAAAAATGACGGGTTGTGGCCTATAATGTGCGAAAAACGTGATAATGTTGGGCTTAAAATGGTATATTTCAATAATTAAAAATGGTGAAAATGCCGATTCGGGCTTATAAACGCTAGTTTGTATCTACTAATGGTTGACGGTAGAATCATTAAAGCTTCATTGTTAGTCAATCTTGTTTGTAGTTTCGACAAAGGTATTAGTGAAATGTGTTTTTTAGCTATTTTTACTATAAAGTCTTGCTGTCAATTTAACCCTCCAACGGTTTTACCGTCGATTAATCGACGAAAACAACGATACTATATTCAATGTAGTTTTAGCCGAAAATGTATTCACACCATTGATTTTTGTAAAAGCTTACCTACCGTCGATTGATCGACGGTGAACCTTCGACGACCGGCGGTGGCGTCGATTAATCGACGGTAGGTAAGCTTTTACAAAAAGCAATGGTGTGAATAAATTTTCGGTTAAAACTACATTGAATATAGTATCGTTGTTTTCTACAGATCATACGCTTTCCGCCGAGGTATGCTTCGTTTTGCTTACTCTATGCGTAAGAATTCCGTGTTAGTTAAAAAATCGGTCTTCAATTGCGCGGTTATGTCGCTTTGTTTACAATGGTGGCGTTACACGTTCTCGTCGCGTTTGTTTCGTGTTCTGATGTTAATTTCACCATTTTAAAATTAATAGCAGTGACTTAAGTGTGTAAAACTATATATTTTTATTTTACTTATTAAATTTTGAAAAACTTGGCTATCTTCAATTTTTGACTGGTATTTATTTGCTGTGTTTTGTGGGGGAGCAAACTTTGAAAAATCTTTTGAAAAAATATTTTTTATCAATTTCAATTGAATACACCCATCAAAACCAAGATAAAAATAAAACATGTTGCTATTATCTTATATATGATTTAATGTAGATTAAAATGGTGTATAATATGTTATAGTTACTATATTTTTACTATTTTAAGTAAAATTTTTAGTAAAAGCCTGCAAAAGCGCCAAAATGAGGTGAACCTCAAGGGGTCAAATAGCGAACCGTTGGAGGGTTAACACTAAGTAAATAAATGATTGGATAATTATTGTGGAGTTCGAGAATATAAATTTGTACACTAACACAAAGATAAAAACGTTATTATTAGCATCAAAATTAAGTATCTTTTGCGCATTGACTTAATGATACCCCTTGATTACTATAATTTAACCTTAATTTAAAAATCTATGATTAAAATTAGGGGTTTCCACTCATAGTGTACATACATAGTGATATATATACTACATTATGGATTTCATATGTTCTACAGGGCCTTTACGATTAATTTTTGCGTTTACTGTAAGGACCAAAACCAGCTGTCAGCCAACAATCGGGCTGATGTTGCTTTACCCATACAGTACTGGTACTCAGCACTGTCCTGGGAAGATCTACCTTGCTTGAGCCCTCAGGTTATCTCTATCTGCGCAGATCGAGACGCGGCTGTAGCTACAGAGACAATTCACGACAATTCTTCAGGCCGGTTGTCCAGTGACATCAAGCTCTTGTTATTGTCATTATTAATTGCTAGTCGGAGGGAATTGTTATCAGTCCATAACCAATTTGGATTCACAGCATCGGCATTAACATTATTTACCTTCATAATAGATAAACTCCCTAACACCTCTCTTTGTTGAATGTAATACTTTGAATATATATCGTTGATATATATTACATATATAGATATATATTATCATATGTAGATGATAATATGTATGATACATATGTAGATATATATTACGATATTATATGTTAGATGTATATCGTAATATCGTGGATAAAAATGTAGATAAATACCCTCTCATGAATAATTACGAGAGATAGTCTAACCCATAGTTTAAAAAACAGTTGTGGAGGGTCATAATTGTAGGCATTGCTAACTTATTGGCACAGTCAATTTAGGGTATTTATAAAAATAATTTTTTTTGGTTTAAAACTAATTCACAAACATGTTGAAATATGAATATAACACGTTTAAAATTTTAAAACTAATTTCATTTAAAATAATTAAGGGTTAAAAATAAGCCTTTTCACTCGTCCTGAAGTAGGCTATGAAGCCCTCTCTTCTCGAATGAATGTATGAGAGTTAAAGAATTAAATAATCCTCGGGAAGGTTGTCCTGAGCTTTAGCACCTACACATTACACGACGCGGGAGTTTAATCCACCATCCCATTGTTTGTGCCTGTATGGAGGCTACAGGGAGCCACATGTTACCTTTATGTCACCACATTGCGTTGGCCCTTGTCGTAAAACTGGACACAATGTCCACCCTCTACCTTTTACTATAATTTTTTGTGTTATAAGTCTTCTACTAAAATATTTTCTATTTTATTCAAACTTCACGATTTAAAAGTATTATTTTCATTTTAGTATGTCCAAATAGGCTAAATGTTACTTTTTCAACAAGATTTTGAAAAATTCCAATATAATTGTTTTGTACTGATTATTTATGCCAGCATAAATAATCACCTTGGATATTATATAAAAGATGTAAACTCTGAATATTATTTTACTAAAATATTCACTATACACTACCTCGTGTATCATATCACCTTAAACTACTACGATAATGTTATATGCCTAAATAATCAGGCATATAACATAATTACATAATTATGATAATTACTGTTTAATATTATTAATATTATGGTTTACATTTTCGTGGAGGCTAGTTTATTTTTAGAATAAAGAATTATCTATTAATTTATGTGTATTATATATTTTAAAGACATATAAAAATGTTGATGGGAGGTGAAAAAGAAAACCATTTTAAAATGTTAAAACAACAAAAGGGGGTCACAAAATCACAAATAACAAGAACTTTACAAATACTGAAAAAATGCACCTCTATTTACGATGATCCTGGAAGACAATGTTTACTTATGTACTATTTTTACATGGAAACTATTTACATTGTTACATGAAGATGTTTTAAAATCCATGGATAGTGAAGATGCCATTGAAAGAGAAGAAAATTACAGGACAGATGTTGAGGAATCTTACCTTGAAACAAAGGCTTTGTTACAGCCTTACTTACTACTTTTTTTAACTCACAGATAACGGAAACGTGTTTCTGGAGAAGGAAATGACATATAGGAGAAAATCTTGCATACACCTAATGTAAGTTTAACAACCTTCACAGAAAATGAAGAATCTCCTAATGCGGTTTAAAAACTTCTTGGACTTGAAGCAAATTACAGACTCAAAAACCAAAACTCCACTATTTGTTACTACCCATACTATATGTTATACCTATATGTTACTAATAACTTTGAAGTGGAAGAGGCTGTGGAGAATTTGAACACAGCCATTATGGATGCATATGTCTCTAACTGTCGGGTCAAAAAGGAACCAGCCAGTCGGGATGTCCCCTGGTGGAACAACCGACTATCAGAACTAAGGGTGGAAACTAGAAGGCTGTTCCATGAGGCCAAAAACAGATGGAGGGTGGCAAAGGTACTCCAAGGCCCTTACTCTGTACAACAAAGAGATAAGGCGAGCAAAAAGGGACAGCTTCAGGAGGTTTTGTGGCCAAATTACCTCTATTCCAGAGGGGGCCAGACTGCACAAGACCTTGGTTAGGGACTGCACTTATGGGACAATGTCACTACAAACCCCGGCGGGGGGCTACACAGAGGATGAGGTTCAACGCACTCTCCTTCTCCTGGAGACGCATTTTACAGGGTGCAGACCGTTGGAGGGGGGTGACAACAGAACCAAGAGCAGTTAGATCTCAAAAGGATGACTGGAAAGTGGCTAAAGCAGTCATTTTACCAGGGAGGTTAGAATGGGCCATCAACTCTTTCGAGCCCTTCAAGTCGCCTGGAATAGATAGCATTCTTCTGGCACTACTCCAAGAGGGAAAGAGGGAGATACTGCCCTACCTCTTAGGGGTGATGAGATGTAGTTTAGCAACGGGGTACATACCCTCGAAATGGAGGAGGGCAAGGGTAACCTTCATTCCAAAAGTAGGCAAAAAGGACAATAGTCTATCTAAGTCCTACTGTCCCATAAGTCTAACCTCTTTTCTGTTGAAAACAATGGAAAAGATGGTGGACAACCACATAAGGTCAGAAGTGCTGAGGGTTTACTCTCTACATCAGCAACAGCACGCATATCGGGCGGGAAGATCAACAGATACTGCCCTATATAAGCTGACAAAAGTGATCAGGCAAGCACTGGACGGGAAAGAGATCGTTTTATGTGCCTTCCTGGACATAACAGGAGCCTTTGATAACACCTCTCATTTAGCAATAGAGGGGGTACTGGAAGGTAGAGGGGTTGACAAGACCACAACCCGATGGGTTAGGAATATGCTGTCCACAAGAACGGTGGAAACACACGTAGGAAATAGAATTATTCAAATGGGTAGAGTGAGGGGGGCCCTCAGGGCGGGGTATTATTACCCCTCCTTTGGAGTCTGGTAGTAAATGAGCTTCTTGGGAAACTAACCAGGAAGGGCTTGAGATGCATCGGATATGCAGATGATGTGGTCATCATCGCAAGAGGGAGATTCGAAAACACTCTCTGCGATCTAATTCAGGGGGGCTTAACTGTACAAAGGCTTGGTGTGAGTCTATGGGGCTGTCAGTCAACCATAAGAAGACATCACTTGTGCATTTCACAAGAAAGAGGAGACTTGAGCATCTGAAGACCATCAGGCTTGGGGGGGAGGAGCTTGAGTGGAAATCAGAAGTGAAATTTCAAGGGTTAATAGAAGGGTTAATAGGGGATAAGAAACTTATGTGGAATAGACACATAGAGGAGGTGACCAACAGGGCTAGTAATAACCTGATGACATGCAGGAGATATGTGGAAAAGATGTGGGGTTGTAACCCATATATACTAAGAAGTATGTATACCCTGTTAGTGAGGCCAATCATTACATATGGGTGTGTGGTTTGGGCTGATAGAACCAAGGTTGAAGCAACAAGGAAAGCCCTGGAGAAAGTACAGAGGCTGGCATGCGTTATCATTACAGGAGCTATGAGATCCTGTCCTACTGCTGCCCTGAAGGTGATCTTGAATCTGACACCCCTACACTTTGTGGTAGAGAGAACAGCAAGGGAGACCTTGCTTAGAATGGAGAAGACTGGCTTTGACACTTCCTCCACAATTTGCGGGGAGCTATTTCCGCCAGTCCTAAAGGACCTGATGAAACAACCAAGGGATTCCATGGTAAGAAAGTATATTTTTGAAAGGAAATTCCATGTGGAGCTAGGAAATAAACTTAGCTGGGACGGGAAAACCCTAAATTCCCTTGGGAATCAGGTCATCAGGTGGTACACTGATGGCTCCAAGACCGAGGAGGGGACTGTTGTAGGTGTATTTGGTCCCAAGATCAAATACAACGAATCACTGGGGCGTTCCCCCAGCATATTGTACAAGTAAAGTAAGTAAGTAACTAAGCAAAGTAAGTAAGGCCCTTAGTTTTAATGTCACCAATGAGATGGTAGACGCGTGTCATCGCCTTGGCCGTGGGGAAAATGCATCTACTCCGCCCGGCATAATAGTTAAATTTGTGAGGCGAATGGATAAAGAAGAGGTAATGAGACTACGACGTGTGAAGAGGGACTTCTCGACCCGCCATCTTGGGCTAACCATGGACCAACCAATCTACATCAATGACTCGCTCACCAGGAAGAGAAGACAGCTGTTCAACGCGACAAGGAGTGCAAAAAGAGACAAACATTATAAATACATGTGGATGAGGAATGGAAAAATATTTCTGCGGAAGGACGATGGCGAGAAGGTAATACAAATAAATAGTGTCGATGATCTCACCAAGCTGTAATCAACTGTAAATGGACGATTGACGATAAGATTATTAATTATTTTGAATTTTAATGTAAATACTAATATTATGTATGCATGACATGCATTTGTAACTATAACAAATTTAGTACATTTAAAATAGTCCATCAAAACATCCGCAGTGTTCGATGTAATTTTGATAGTTTTTTGCTAGAATTAGCCGCTAATCACCTAGAACCAGAAATAATTATTTTAAGTGAGGTTTGGATTATGTCTAATGAAACTAGTTTGTATAAAATTCCAGAATATGAAATGTACGCAAATTGCAACGACGGGTACAGAGCGGGAGGTATTATTATTTATGTTAAACTTAATATTCATGTAATCGATTGTTTTAGTTTAAAAATTAATACTGCGGATGCTCTGAAAATTGATATTGAATTTAAAAAACATAATTTTACTATATTTGCATTTTATAGGCTCCATAAAAATACAAAAGAATTATTTTTAAATGAGTTATCTAATTATTTTATTAAGGAAAATTATTTAAAAAGATGTAAAAATGTAATTTTTATTGGAGATTTAAATATTAACATATTGGAAAACAAAAATATAGTTGATGAATATTGTAATTTATTAGCCGTAAGTGGTTTAGAATGTTTAGTTAGAGAAGCAACAAGGGTAACAGATGATTCTGAGTCATGTCTAGATCACGTATTCGCCAAAGTTTCCAGTAAAGACCTGATTGAGATCCATGCGGAAATTGTGCACGCGAATATTACTGACCACGCAATGTCAAGAGTCCGCGTTGGAGTGGGAGCGAGCGAAAGTGATAAGGCGGTTGACAGCTGCTCGTCTGCCTGCCATGCCACTGCGACTCGTATCAACTATGATAAGCTGAGCGCCGACCTTGAGTCAGCTGACTGGAGGGAAGTATATGAACAAACTGATGCTTCTCTAGCTTTTGATAATTTTTACGAAAAGTTTAATCAGCTTATTATGAATTCAATGGTTAGCATAAATAAATCTAGCAGTGTTAGAATAAATAAACCCTAGATTAATAATTTTTTATTAATGCGAGTTAGAATTAAAAATAAATTATTTAAGAAAGTTACAACTCATCCAAACAATAAAAAACTTCAATCTTATTATAAGAAATACAGAAATAAATTACATGAGATGATTAAATTAGCAAAGCATTCTTATTACTCTAAACTGTTTAATAATGCAAAAAATAATACAAAAGCTTTATGGAATGAAGTAAGAAATGTAACTGGTCAGAATGGTAAAAAAAAGAATATCATTAGTCTAGAAATAGAAGGCACAGAGATAACTGATACACGAATTTTATGTAATGAATTCAATGATTATTTTTTAAATGTAGTTAGTAAATTGGACATAAATAATGGTAGAAATAATGATATTGATTCTTTATGTTATAAAAATATGTTTAATACTACACCAGTACCTAGTTCTATGTATCTAGGTCCAGTGGTAGTTGAAGATTTAATTAGAGTAATAAATTCACTAAAGACCAGGACAGCTCCAGGTATTGATGGAATTAGTTCTTCACTGGTAAAAATTGTTCACTTAAAGATTGTTGATGTACTTTTGTTTATTGTGAATCTTAGTTTTCAAACAGGAATTTTTCCAAACAAGTTAAAGGAAGCTGTAGTTGTTCCAGTTTATAAGTCAGGAAAGAAAACAATTTTGAGTAATTATAGGCCTATATCTCTTCTGCCGGTGTTCGCCAAGATAATTGAGAAATTAATGAAAAACAGATTATTAAATTTTCTTGAAGGGGCAAATTTTTTAGTCAGAATCAGTTTGGGTTTAGGGTGGGTAAAAGTACTGAAGATGCTTTACACAGTTTTTTGGGTAAGATAAGTTATGGGTTAAATTTGGGGGGAAAAGTTAGTGGCATATTTCTAGACATAAAAAAGCCTTTGATACTGTAAATCATGAAATTCTTTTATCAAAATTAAGTCAGTGTGGGATTAGGGGATTGCCGTTAAAATGGTTTTGTAGCTATATGACAGGGAGGAAACAATGTGTCAAAATTAATACATCTTACAGCGAAATGAAGGAGATAAAAAATGGTGTGCCACAGGGCTCAGTGTTAGGGGCAATTTTATTCTTAGTATATATTAATGATCTATGTGGGGCACAGCTAAACGGTAGTATAACATCTTTTGCTGATGACACGGCCTTAAGCTACTGTAGGGATTCCTGGGAGCAAATAGAAAGGGAGATGAATCATGACCTATTGGCTCTACAATGGTGGTTCTCCAAAAATAGTATGGTTCTTAGTCCTGAAAAAACAAAATTTAAAAATTTTAGCCTGAGATATGATATTGATTTCCAAAATCCAATAGTTTATAAGTGTGTAGACTGTCTTGTAAATGCTACATCCTGTGTGGAAAAATGTGCAGTTGTTAATAAGGAAAATGTCATCTTGGTATAACGCTGGACCGAGAATTGAACTGGAAGCAGCATATTTCGATTCTTAAACAAAAGTTAAATAATACTTTGAGAATATTTTACTTTTTAAACCAATTGTGTATTCCCGAAAGTACTTTACGAATGATATACTTCTCAATTGTACATAGTAGAATTGATTATGGCATAACCTTTTGGGGCGGTACATATAATGTACATATCAAGCCGTTGTACATTCTCCAAAAAAGCTTTCATTAGAAAAATTGCAAAGCGAACAAGAACAGAGGCATCTTTCCCATTGTTTATCAGGTTTAATGTTCTTCCACTGAAACACATGTTTGTATACAAAGTACTAAAACTTTTTTACCAAAGAAGTGGCAATTTTATTGAGAGTAGGTGTAATTATAGAAAAAGGTTAAGGAATGCTGATCATTTACTGATTCCACGGCCAAAAAACACATTCTTTACAATGAATATTCAGTTTCTAGCTCCAAGAATATTTAATAAACTACCGTTAGACATAAAAAATTCACCTAGCTCAGTAATCTTTAATCGTAAACTTCGTAATTGGATATTGAGTCTTGAAAATATTGATTTTTTACTTAAAATTGTAGCCTAATTGAACATAAACATTTGTTTCAGTACCTCAATGGGAGGATCTATTTTAATAAATATATAAAATAATGAGTCCTTGTTGTAAATCATGTTTTCTTAAGTGCTTGAGCAAAGGGAATTTATGTAATAATATTCTGAAAGTGAAATCCTGGCTGTCCAGAGAGCTGATAAAGATTAGTCTTAAGTAGCTGATAAGGAACCTCTTACAGGCACTGCCTATGAGGCCCTAAATTTTCCAATCCAGATTACGCTTTGTTTTTATTTTTAAATGTGTTGTAGAATTCAGTTCTTTTGTTATTAATAATTGTTTATAATTTTGTATAGGTAAAATGTTATGATATATTATAATATTTTATATAAGATATAATTATTTTCTACACTTTTAAATATGAGAAAGGTTTTAGTTTTTGCATAAGAACTGTAATTATTTAATATTGTTTTTTGTTTTCTTGAGCAAACACTGAGCTGATGTTGTAATCCTGTTTTTCGAAAATAAATATTATTCTTATTCTTATTATATTCCAAGCAGAGGTCAAGGCCATAGAAAGGTGTGCACACTTCAACCTAAGCAGAGGATACATGAAAAGGGAGATTGTGATCCTGTCAGATAGCCAGGCTGCCATTGGAGCCTTGAGCTCAGCAGCCTTCAGATCCAAGATGGTCTGGGACTGTCGGAGAAGTCTAGATCAATTGGGGAAGAACAACAAGTTGTCACTACTTTGGGTACCTGGGCACCAAGGTGTTCAGGGGAATGAAGTAGCAGACAAACTGGCTAGGGTAGGGGCATCCACCCCCTTTGTTGGACCGGAGCCAGGTTGTGCACTGGAGGACTCCTTTTTTTAAAAGAAATTAAAGGAGGAAGAGAAGGAAGCCAGAGGGAAAGCCTGGACCGTTCATCCGGGATGCCGACAGGCTAAGGAAATGCTTGGAGTGCATAATATAAGAAGGTCTGAGACCATTATCAGGCTTAAGATAAACAATCTAAGGATACTGACGGGATTTCTAACCGGACATTGTAGGCTCAGGGGTCATCTGAGCAAGATGGGCATTGTTCAAGAGGGTGAATGCCGCTTCTGCCAATCTGGGGAGGAAACACCTAGACACCTATTGGCCGAGTGTGACGCGATAGGTCAGAAGAGAGCCAGAAGCTTGGGAACACACCAGGTGGCGGTGGAGGATTTTCCAAAGTTAGAACCCCTCATAATACTAAACTTTATTAAGGAATTAGGACTAGAGGGGGTTCTCTAGGCAAGAACTAGAGACTAGTCTGGGGGCACAATAGATCTTATAGGTCGCGGTGCAATCTTTCCCCTAGATTGTATCAAGTAAGTAAGTCTTACCTATACACCCGAAATAAATCAGACATAAAGTAATTCAATTGCTCCCGAGGTACCAGGTGACAACTCATATGAAGAACTTTCAGATAAAAAAACTGTTTCGAACCTACTCCTCCAAGTGTACTTGCTGTGATTAGCAAGTGCTATAATTGTGAACACTCAGTTTTTGATATGTTCATAAAGATGCAGTTCATTGGAGGATTAAGAGATAATAAATTGAGGGCTAGGCTTCTTCAAGAAAAAGGAAATAAAAATCATTTAAAGAAGTGATATAGGTGGAAATCTCTGTTGATCAATCCAAACTGGAAAGTTATGAAATCAAACCTAAATACTCTCAGGATTGTCCTAAATCTAATGACCAAGCTGAATGTGGTTCAAACTGTGAAGAACCTCCTAAAACTTATGGGGGAGGGCACATAAAGGATAAGATAAACACGATTACTGAAAGAGCTAAAAAAGACATACCATTCGGCTACAGGACAATCTCCATACTTGCTTATGTCTGGGAGGAACATAAAAACCGAAATAGATGTAATGGTTGATGACACCCACCCCTCAGAACAAACATCAAGTTATTACTAAACGAAGTTTTTCCAGAATGCAGAGTGGAAGAGAAACGCCTCCTAAAAACAATTGGTAAGTAGGAAAATTCGAAAGACCTGGAACGTGATGTACCTTATTAAATCAGTAAAGGGACGGTTATTTAAGAGGCAACTAAGATCAACTTAATAGAGGGGGATTGTCATATGCCTAAATAATCAGTTGATTATTAATGTTATTAATATTATTGTTTATATTTTTCTTGGATGTTAGTTTATTTTTAGAATAAAGAATTATCTATTAATTTATGCGTTTTATATATATTCATAATGACATATCAATATAAAAGACTCATGGTAAGAAATATTCTCATTTGATCTCAAAATCCGTTAGTGAAGTACATATTAGCTTTTATATACTTTTATCTTAACAAAAAATAGCATAAAATCTTAGTATATAGGTTAATAATTTAAGATTATCGACTCATGTTTTTTGGCTCTATCATCAAAATATTTATTTATAGATCAAGTGGACACCAAACGCCTCACACAAAACGATCTTTAAACTATTCCATTCCATTGCATACTTCAGATCAGTCGTTGGATGACGTCTCTGCAAATATGTGAAGAACCGGCGTTACTAAATTGCGCTGGCGACTTACAGATTTTACCACAGTGGCACCTGGAGTAGATTAGACTAGATTAGATTATTGAAATGGCAACCTACCCAGATAGGTATTTTAAGCCAAGTATGAATGAGAAATAAGTGTAAGATAAGTTAAGCGAGGTGGCGTTCAATAATACCCCCGTCGCTACAGACCTGCGTACTCAGTGAGTTTAAAAATCAATAATATAATAATAAATGACAACTTTATCAATATCTGTTGATATATATGAGTATAATTTGCCCATTCTCCTTAAGAATAACATGGGAAAGGGTATGCAGGTTTGCTGTTGTGAAGAACATTCAAGGTAGACATTTATAGCATAGCAAATTTTTATTTCGACCATTCTTACCAAGTTTCATCAACATCTGTCTATAAACAAAGGAGTTTGCCTATTCTCTATATGATTAAAAGGAAAAAGAGTATGTAAGCTAGCTGTCATGATAAACACATAAACTGATTTTTAAGTACAAATGGATGGATCTCAACCACACGAAGCTAAATACCAAGTTCCATCCAAAAATATAAACTAATAAGTGAAATATTAACTTTTCCTTATCCTATATTAGATTGAAATTAGAGTGCAAAAATACAACGGAGGCCCTACTATGTCTAGATTTTTAACATCTCGGTAACCGTTGGAGATAGGCAAAAACTTTAAGGAACTAAATTGTAAAGGTTTTAATGCCAATTCTAAGCCAATTCTAATGACAAAATTTAAACTTAACTATTACATGCGAAAGACGCTAAACCCCCAATTTTGGGGTACAGCCCCCCCAAAAATACCTGTTCCGATTGGCCGATATGTCTGGGATACGAAATCTCTTGAGTATATGTAGGATATACTCACTACTATACACGCCTCTACCAAATTTGGTCTTGATCGGACCATTTTTACGAGATATATCGTGGTCACAGACACACACACACACACACACACACACATATATATATATATACGATATATATATATATATACATCCTTGTACAAGGATCCATAAAAATAATACTACACACATAATAAAAATTACTTTTAACTTGCCAATCATTTTAGTACATTTTTAACACGATCAAAATAAGAGACAACAAGGCGATAATAAACAATAACAAAAATCATATGATTCAAATATTAAATATTGAATCATATTAAATATAGAGGTAGATACCGAGCACAAATTAATATAAGTCCAAGGCCGTAACATACCCTCGCCCGTGAACCAAAGATGACATGAACAAAGATGAACAAACAAAATAAGTCAAATAACCCGATAACCCCTTTTCTGTCTTCAGTCATCAAGGAAAAGTGGAGATACCTTGGTGATGGGTCTTGAGAGAGGCCCTCTAGAGGTTTGAAGGTGGACCACTCGAACGAGTCCATCTGGTGAGGAGTTTAGCTAGGGAAGTCGGGAGTTCTCGCTCGTGGGTGTGGAATCTGGTTGGAGGGATATGGTGATGGGCTAGGCCCGTATTGTGGAGGAGGTGAACTAGCAGCCTTCCCGGGAGACTGGAGACAGCTGGGCGAGCTGGTTTTATAACCGCCAGACCCGGTCATGCGCAGAGACGTATTTTTTCAGCCGGATCTGGGTTCCGAGGCGGTCACAACTCAGCCGGTGCTAACTGCCTTGCCCACCCGTCGAGGTTACCCTAACCTCAAAATTAAACGTACCTTCCAAATACTTAACTAAAAATAATGTCTTCATTGCAAACTTAATAAAATAAATAGATATCGCTCACTTAATAACTGTGATTGAAATAAATATGATAAAATAAACAAAATAAACAGTGAGGGAAAATCAGATCCTCACATCCCTCTCTTACTTCTAAAACAAAACAAAAATTTTCAGTTACTTCCTTCTGACACAGTTTCCTTATTCTAAATTTACTAATTAGTAATTTCTTACGGAATAAACTTTCTTTCGTACTCCAAACTTTTACTCATTCTCATTCCCTGAGAATAAAACAAGCACAATAAAACTCCTCGTTTGGAAAATAAAACAAAACCTCTAATGTCCTGGGGACCTCACCGTTTAAAGGGGGTGAGACCCAACCTACGGATATTGATCCTTTTATAAGTATTGTTCCCGGGGATTAGGACCTTCATCGTCCTCCTCTTACCCCTGGTCCTTCGCGCGGCGACTAGTACAACCGCATTCACCGAAGTTGACGGTATCGGCTTCTGGGCTGCTACAATTGCGGTGTCGTCCTCCTGGTCCTCGGCCTCCATATCCTCGGTGGGGAGTCCGCTCGCCACCACCACCCACTTTCACAGCCGTCCGGGTGAGAGAAACATGGCACTGGTCGGGGATGATGCTGATGTGGTGAGAGGCCATGCGGGGTCTGCAGACTCAGGCTCGTGAATGCTGACGCCAGCCAACTCGCACAACGAAGGCCGTCGACGGTACTAATTTCTGGCCGCTTTGGGGCACGTTCTACATGCAACACCTCAAACGATAACGCGGAGGATGACATCACGGAGGGTGGTCTTGCTTTACTCGGAGGTAGGGCGTCGAGGCAGGCTTCCCATTCTATATCCTCGTCGATTTCCCGCGAGGTTGGACTGGGGATGATGAGCTGCTCCATCTCCTGCATCAGGTCGTCTAGCTCCCACTCATTCTTTCCTTCGAAGAGGGCCTCGGGCTGGGGCTCGGAGTCGGGAAGGGTGGATTGCTTGAGCCACCTTCTTCCGCCACTCGATGGGGTCTACCTCGAGCTCCTCCATAGGACAGCCGGACGTGAGCCGCGTTGCTGTCGCACATAAATATATTCCGCAGTTGATCCCATTGTTCTGACGGGGGCACGCGAGGATTGCAACTGGAAGTTGCAATCCTCAACTGCTCCGGGTGAGCAGTTGAGGACCGGAGAATTTAAAAAAATACGAGCTCATTGCGATAACGTAGGGTCGTTGCAGCTTCGTCTCTCAACCAGTCACAGATATGCGCTAACCGCATCTCCATTCAAAATTTGGCCGGGAAAAGACAGCGCTCACTCGAGAGACGTTCCATGGGTCGCAGCGACCGCCTCTGGGGTCGACGGTTTGAGGATGCGGAGGATGACATGATGCAAAATAGCTTCAACAAAAGCAATATACAAGCACTATCACATGCACTACCGAGCACTAGGGAAGAGATGAAGCGTGCAAATCTACAGGCAAATTAGTGACTAGCAGCAATAGCAAAGCTTCAGGCAAAAGGCAGGTGGTTAGCAGTGGAATCTGAAAGCAAAAGAAAGGCGTTATATTTAAGCGGCGTCATGCTCTTAAACTAACGTATGGGGCATAATAACATAATTTTGTTTACTAATTTGATAATTTTTCATTTATACATAAAATAAATATGTATGCAAAACCTCTATTCACATGTTGTTCACCACCATCTTCAATCAACAACACTGTCAAACGGTTATAAACAGATGGATTTATTGAATATTAAAAATAATAAAAATATCCGTGGGTAACTAAAGTTGTATGTGTTTCTCTCAGATAAATTTTTAATTGTTATTTTCTACTGTCTCTCTTTCTTCTTCATTCTTAAGCTCAATGTAAATTTCCAACTTCTTACGTTCCATTCCATTCATCTATATCCCGGAGTGATAAGTACTTTTGAGGAAGAAACGAGATATTGCTAGTAAGTATTAGTGGCAAATAATGTAACAAGAAACAAATTTATTTCAAACATACCTCCTCACACATCGTCTTAAAACAGTCTTTTTTCAACTGTATTAAAAATTACAATAGCCTACCATCTACTATAAAACACTATTTGTTTTGTATTATTTATCGATGTGATGTAATGTTTATATGGCAATAATTATTTTCATAATTGCAATAATTATAAATTATTGATTGTTCACTTACCCAGGAGCGTCTTCATCATTTCTAGGGTTGGGCACCCAAGACACAAGAATGTCACAGAGTCCAGGGATAATAGTTGTGTAATACCTGTGCAGAGTTTAATTTTAAATGTAAATCTCATTACCAATTTTGCCATATAACATGATTTTTTAAATCCCACCTTTGAGTCCATACTTCCCTCTCTCATTTCCTCTTTCTTCGCTTTTTATATTTTAATTCTTGCCTCTTAACTAAAAAGTATAAGTTTTACTATCTTTTAAACCATACAATCTTTAAACAGTTTAATACTATTCTTCATTCCCATGTTGTTTTTAATTACTGCTCGTACTTAGTATCGTGCATTTTCTCTGCTACACGTTTATTCTTGGGGCTTCATCATCCAATACTATAATACGAGCAAGGTTTGTGTATATATATATATTTCACTGTTTAGTTCATCAAGTAGGGCTACTAATATAATTATCTTTAAATAAGTTAACCGAATACCCTTAGAAAACATTTTAATTATTTCTTCGACATGTTTCGGGAATCATCCCATCTTCAAGAAGTACAAAAATGTTTAACCTAATTTGATAATCTTAATTTATAAATGTAAATAAATGTCATATGATAATTTAAATTTCACTGTATTCAAATTCGTGGAGTGTGTTAGCGTGTATTATTTCTTCCTTGTATAATGTTTTCATATATTGGATTGTTTGTTTCAATTTGTGAAGTGTTTAGTATAGTATTTTTGTCAATTTGATAGTGAGTATAAATTTGGAATTCTTCTTTTGTATCCAATTTTCTTCCTTTTTGTTCGAAATTCAATATAGTCATATTATGTGTCATAGTAGTGTAATTGTGGTTTGTGGAAAGAATATGTTCGGCGAATGCTGATTTTTGTGTTGTTTTGTTGTTTGATTTTAGCGCTTGTATATGTTTTTTGAATCTTGTTTGAAAATTTCTACCGGTTTGTCCAATATAATATTTGTTACAGTCATCACATTTAATTTTATATACTCCTGATCTTGTGTATTTATTAGTTTGGTTGTTGTTTCGTGATTTCTTTTGTATTATTTCATATGCATTGTGTCTTGTTCTGTAACTTATATTGAATTTTTGTTTTGTAAAAGTTTTCTGTATGGCTTTGTTTAGTTTTAAACTGTATGGCACGCAAATAAACTCTTTTTCTTCGATTTTCTCTTTTGTCTTTGATTCTCCTCTCTTTTTCTTCCATCTTTTTATAATTTTATCTATCATATTCTTTTTGTATCCATTTTCTTGTGCAATTTGTTTTATTATGTTTATCTCTTTATTGAAATTGTTCTTGTTCATCGGTATAATCATAAGTCTGTTAATCATCATGTTGAATGTTGAAATCTTATGTTGCCAGGGGTGATGTGAATTATATGGGATGACAAGATCTGTTTGTGTGGGTTTTCTATATATTCAATATAGATATATATTCTATATATTCAAATATATATATATATATTTGCACACGGATCTCGAAAACGGCACTAAGGAATTTCTTTAAATTTTGGAAATAACTAATTTCCGAGTAGAAAATAAGTTCTAGATGGGTCTAATGTCCAGGAAAATTCGTGTTTTACTGTAATATTAAGTTTAAAACAATGTAGAGGTTATGCATTAATATTTATTTTATGAATTAAATAAATGCAAAATTATCAGGTTACTAAACAATTTGTAAAAACTTAAGGATAACATAGCTGTGCGAAATAAAAGCAGAAAAAAGTATTTCCAAAATCTTCCATGTTTTGACAGAAAACGTATTCGTTGTATTGCTTGAAGCCAATTAATTTATGTAAATTAAATTTCTCTTTTGCTTTTCAATCTTCATCCCGTTTATAACAAAATCAGTTGATCACAGGCTAATAATAACGGTATGGATAATTAAACAGTAAATGATCGGCTTTGGCTAAAAGACGTTAAACGGCTCAATTGACTAACGTCGAAGCCGAGATGTAGCGTGTCGGTCTCAAGAACTATAGGCCGCGAGTTCTTACCCCATCAGAGGCAATACTTTTTGTTCAGTGCTGTATTAATTATGGTGTATTAAAATGTTTATTTTTTTTCTTTTCATTGAGTAATAAATGTGTTTTTAAAATTTAAAATGAATATTATTTGGTAAAATTAAATAATAATTAAAAAAAAAATTTAATGTGATCCTCTCTCTAAAAATGTATCAAAAATTTGGTTGAAATGCAGATATTATTTAAATGTTACAAGTTCAAACAATCAATGCATGAACATTTGTTTTGTAAAAATGTATGAGTTTTTCACTGTAATTAAAAAATCTAATTTATATCAATGTGTTCAGTCAATATCTACGTCTACTACTCATCAATATTACTGACCTGGTTGTTGCTGTCTAATTTGTGCCATTGATATAATATTTCTTGATTTATATTTTTTGGTAAGATATGTTACGATTTAGAATTATATTGTGAAATCATGTTTATGTGAATGAGATGTATATTAGTCATATGGGTGGAAACATATTCTTTATCTTTATCCCAGTTATAATTGGTTGTAAATTTATTTAAATTATTTCTGTAAAAGTCTTTCAGTGTCCTCTAAAAGTATGCACACCTTGTTATTCTTTATGGAGAAACATATTCATGTTTTGGCTTAATTTTTTATATAAAATTCATAATTAATTATTATTTAAATTCTTATACATTTCTCACTATTTTGTATTAATTAGATAATATAAAAATAAATGTTTTATTCGAATAATAAATTGTTTTCATTAATTTTTATATTCATGTTTATTATAGACATGACCAATTATGTAAAATTTATACCAACAGAATATTTTAAACTCGTGATACTAACAAAATAATATCTCTTTAAAATGTATCTGCATTTAAATTATCGGTTGAATGCAGTTTATTATATTAAAAACATCACGTTGTGTATATGGAATTCATCATGCATGAAATTTAGGACAGTATGCAGATGTAATGAGTTATAAAATAATTTTCTAATTGTTCATTAAATTTTAATGTTTTAAATCAATTTCTAGTGTGTACTAAATTTTCTTCAATATATTTATAGACTGACCTGGTTGTTGCTGTCTAATTTGTGCTATTGATATAATATTTCTTGATTTATATTAAATTGGTAAGTGTTACGATAGGTAGATAGCTTACTATATAGCTTCCTTCAGCCATGGTGAAATGTAAGAATGTCAGACTACACGTTCATAGGCTGTGGAAACATATTCTCCTTATCTTTATTTAAATTTTAGTAAAGCAAATGACCGCTTTGCTCGATAGAATAAGTCTGTACTGTTAAAGTCCAATTACAAAATGGCTAAACTTTTATTTGTAACTCTGCACACGAAACATCCATCCTGTTATAATCTGATTAGTAGGCTATGTACATATTGGCAATTTCAACTCATAATTAATTGTGCGTGCTAATTTGCTTATTTAAACTTCAAAACCTATTACATTTTCCATCCGTATTTTGTATTATTGGCAATAAGATATGCAACTAATAAATAAAAATGGTAATAAATTCGAATAATAACATACATTTATATTCAGTTTAATCATCAACACAATAGTTTATTATATCACAATAATGGAAATACTTTTTTTACTCTGCTCGTCGCACAGCTAATTCCTTTAGTTTTTACAAATTGTTATACTTATATATTTTCTGTCTGATTAAAATTCACGAGTTTCTGTGTTGGTCAAATAAAAAATAATTACAATGTTTATATATATATATATATATATATATATTACGTTTATTATAATAATCAGTTGATGTATATCTTTCCCATAAAAGCCGTATTACAGTTAGGTTTGGTTTGAGTTTGGATTGGATTTGAAAATTGTTAATTAATCCACTCAGATTTCTTTGTTTTATGGGAATGTTATTAATATGTCCTGTCGTTTCAGTATTGTTATTCACTATGTCGCGACTCAGAATATATAACCTTCAGAACATTCGACTTCAGAACATGGCAAATGTAAGTAAACATGTATTTACTGACAGGCGCTACGAAGTTCGTCGAGTCAGCTAGTATAAAATAAAATAATTAGACTTGTACAAAAACAAACTTAAAACTTAATCAGCACATAATGATAAAAATATTAATTTAATTACTACTGAATCATTTGCACATCGTCACATTTAGTTGTGCACAGATAATAAATATTTTAATGTTTTTTTAATACATGTATGTCAATAAAATTTGAGTTTCGTATGTACATTGTACAGAGCTATTAGTTTTTGAGTTATTTTTACGTTTCGTGCATTAGAGATGCCGAAACAAGTATTATCTCAATTTGTGTCCGTCTGTTTGTCAGTCTGTCTGTTTGTCCATGACGCTCCAGGAGGAATTTTACGCCGTCTTCTCCGAAAAAAAAAACGGGGGAACTGATAACATTGAAACTTATTTCATGCATTCTCTACATTCTAAAGAAGGTTTTTAAATGCTTGAAGTCGTTCACCGCTCCATGAAAAGTAATTAACTAGCATTTAAAACACAATTTTTACGTGATATTAGTTGCATTTGGCTTTCAGTTTTCAATGAAAAAAAATGGTAATAATCAGATGTCGTTGTAGTTATGACACTAAATCTTTTAAGCATTAATCATTAAGTATGCATTAAACATTAAGTGATGTGTAAGTGATTTAATAGAATAAAAAAATAGCTGTCAAACTGAAATCAATAATAGTTTGTTTACATTGATTATTGATTTTAACCCCACGTAGAAATCATACTGTATTAAAATGTTATGTTACGTATAACGATTTTTAATAATTATACATATTCTGATCTTATCTTATTAAATTAATTTTGTCATGTTAATTATTATCTTTTTTCCCTAACACAGAATCCTACAACCTGTACAAAGTACTGGCGTACTGCTAATTTATTATAAGGATATCTTTTAGCCCCAAAACCCATCCGGTATGGTCCTAAATTGGAACGATAATAAATGTCTCGAAATCTATTATTGACAGCAGAAGTAGGAGTAGCAGCATATGTGGTATAACGTGAATTTAATATTTCAAACTATTAATTGTAAGCCAGAGTTTTTCATTAATAAATGTAGATAAAATTAATTTACGTAAAAAGCGAGAGTGGAAATGTAAAATCCGTGAATGTACATTCCACACCGGAAGCACGGAATGTACAGGCGGTGGGATTGTGTTACTTGATGTTGTTTTCAGCTCAGTGAAATACAACAATCGTTGGTTACAATGTTTTTTTACAAATGGTCATTTTTTTGTTTTTTTTTATTTTTTAAAGAATTTAAAATTATAAAATTGAAATATATTTAATTAAATACTGTATTTTGTCTTTAGGTCAAACGAAGCCGAATACATCTAATTGGATGTGTAGCTGTCTGATCGATGTTTCAAAGAGATATTTCACCTTGAGTATATTTGCACAGCATTCATAGGATATAGATACGAGGATACCCTCCTCCACAACCGACCACTCACAGCCTTGTCACCTTTAACGAGACGAATGCTAACGCTCAGGATGGTTGCACTCTAATACGAAACGTCAATGTAAGCGTATAACTTTGAAATAAAATATGTATTCAAAATGATTGTGTAAAATTATTTATTAGGATTTCAAAGATGAAGGCTAAAGCTGAATTGAAAGTTGTATTCTTGTAAACGGAAAGCGAAATATATCGATTACAAGCTGTAATTTAAGTTTTGCTGGGATTCACAAGTCATAATAATCAATAATATGTGAATATCAAACTATTGGCGTCAAACTATCTTAAATATGGTACTAACATTAGAAGTATGTAAAAGGTGGTTTGTTTGTAGCTCAATTAATTAAGCAATAACAAATAGATGGATACATCTGAAATTTGTTTAAGGTATCTGATAATCGAGTAATATACTAACAATTAGGTTCTTAATTAATTCTTATTAAGATAATTATTATATAATTAAATATGATTATTACTGTCCATGAACTTTCTGTAAATTGAATTCTAACATGGTGTCGAGATTTAGAGAATGGCCTGCT
Source organism: Nephotettix cincticeps (assembly GCA_023375725.1). NCBI lineage: Eukaryota > Metazoa > Arthropoda > Insecta > Hemiptera > Cicadellidae > Nephotettix > Nephotettix cincticeps. The sequence goes on from CM041786.1 coordinate 68,551,435, forward strand.
GACATCCGATCAGCTTCTCTGGAAAAAAGCTAATCCCCAGCCGAATCACTAGTAGGACGGAAGATAAGGAGTCCAATCTTAATAGACAACTTAAAGCCATGCTACCAGACAGTACGATATTACAAGGCTCATAAAAACGAATTAAACTTGAGATGAAGGCACGATTTGACAAACACCACATAGCACCGGATCCGCCCGAACAAGAGGCCCCGGTTATACTCTTTGGATTCCCAATTTGAATAGAAAAGGTGTGGTGATATCAAAACTTAAAGAGTCAGGATCCTACCTCGTTGAAATGGACAATGGTGCTCGACTTCGGAGAAGCAGAGTGAATCTCTTTCCTTTGAAATCCACTTAACATCGAAAAAAGGGAGGATGTCATTTGATTAATATTAAACATATGATTGATTATTAACATATGCCAGTTGCCCTCAGAGGTAGTCGGCTTTCAACTACACGGGAGGTCTGTCCTTTTGGGGAGGCTAGCAACCCAGAGGTACCCTAGCCAAAATACGAAACTGTCTGTCCAGATCGCAGTTCTTCCTCCTTCTAGAGTGACGGCCTTCTCCACTCTTATCTCGGAATCTTTGTTCTTTTCTGTGCTAATCTTGTCTGACCTCTTCTTCTCTTCGACCCAATATGGGTGTATTTTCTTTCTTCTTTCCCGGTTCAGAGTCACTCCTTCAGTGAGGTTCTGGCAGGCAGTCGAGATGAGGCAAAACCAAAAACATCCGAAACAGCCATTCGCTCCATGAGGAGAACCAGGGCTGGTGAGCTTCTGGTGGAGCTTGGTAGTAAAACAAAAGACAAGGCATCTTCGTGAATGCAGTCAAGGCAGAAGCTGGGGAAGCGGGGTCTGTGCATCATCTGGAGCATAGGGTGGTGGTCGAGGTACGGGACTTGGACTCCTGTACTTCCGATCAGGAGGTGATTAAGGTGGCTAAGACACACTCGGAAGCCTCGCTGGGGGTGCCAAAGTATTCCTGACAGCTGAGAATAGCAGAGGGCTTAAAATGGCTGTTGTGGACCTTGGGTCACGGGGTACCACCCAGCTCTTGAAGGCCGGAAAGCTGAAGATAGGCTGGATCATAGGGAGGGTCTGGCTCCGGACGGTGGTCACCCACTACTTCCAATGTTTCGGGTATGGGCGCCAGCAGGACTTGAGGACATAAGGACTCAGTCTGCAAAGGACTTCTCTGCATCAAAGGCGAAGAGCAGGGACATTTCAAATCCACCTGCATAGCAAAGGCCAAGTGCTGCCTCTGTACTTTCCTATAAAGCACACCCCCGGAACTCGAACCCGTCGCGTATTTCGAGAGGTTCTTGATGACTCCCGGCAGCGGTAGAAATAGATAATGGAAACCATGCAGGGGATTTACACAGTAGTGTATTTGCGAACCATTTCTTGACACAGTTCGTTGGGGAGTAGGGTGTTGAGCTCGTCATTTTCGAGCAGCACTACGAACGAGACACACGACTGAGGTGGTTCAGTGTCACCCTCAGAACATGAACTATCTGGATCCTAGATCTTCAGAATTTTCAGATCCTGGGCTACGGTGCCGGCGAAGGCTTTGTGTGGGTGAGGGTTAATTGGTTCACGGTTCTGAGCTGCTATCTCACTCAGAACGACCGTGTTGTGGTGTTCCAAGCCAAGCTGGAGGCCCTTGAAAACTTCTCGGTAGAAGGTCGGCGGTGGTTTCATTTTCACCAGGGACTTCAATACCAGGACGGTCGAATGGGGCATGCCGAAGACTGACACCAGATGAAGCAAGATTCTCGAGTTTTCTGCCGGAACCAGACTCATAGTCATGAATATATCACTACCACTTTCAGAAGACCAAGCTATCGGGGCACTATATTCGATGTCACTTTCGCGTCTGAAAATCTCATGTCCTCGATTTCAGCCTAGAGGTTCATTAGGTATTTCATGGGCAGTTATCATCAATACATTACCTTCATGTGGTCGTTTTGGACGCAAACTTCCCGTGCAAGCGTGTTACTCCCATCTTGTACAGTGGAACGTTGCTGGACTCGACGCTGCGACTCTGTCGGCGGTGATTTCGTCACCCTGGTGTGTATGGGTGTCGGCGGCCCATAAGGATGATGTGTTGCTCAAGGATCAGGCTGAAGTTAGGACCGAGGCTACAATGCTCATCAGCCGAGTCTGCGACTCTTCAATGCTTCGCAAAAGAATTCCCCGTCCAGGCAGAATACCAGCCTACTTGTGGACGGAAGAAATTGCAATGCTTCGAAGGGCATGTCTACGATCCAGAAGGCGTCTTGCTCGAGCCAGGAGGGGTAATCCCATTACGGGACCGTCGCCGCCCTAAAACATCGGGAAGCCAGAAATGCTCTGAAAAGAGCCATCTTTCGGAGAAAGAGAGGTAAGTGGGAAGAGCTCAGAGAGGAGATGAATCGTAGTCCCTGGGGCTTTGGATAAAAGCTGGTTATGCGCAAGCTCGGAGCCGGGGCCCCAATTCCTGAGCTGAATCCTTTTTCAATGGAGAATATCGTCGATACTCCCTTTTCCGGCACACCCGGTCAGAGCGGAGGAGAGATATGTGAGGACCTCCGTGACGTTCCACTGCTTACCGCAGCAGAGTTGAGCGAAGCTGCCAGTTCCATGAGGAAGTAGCGCCCCTGGACCAGCCGGTGTTCCAACAGAAGTGCTGAATGCTTTTGCTAGCACTTCAATCCTCCTAATTATATACAATCGTTGTCTGCATGAGGGTGTCTTTTGTCGGCGTTGGGAACTCCAGCGTTTGACACTGATCGGCAAGGGCAAGGGAATCCCGGGAACGTCATCACTTACCACGCTCTGGGTATGCTGGATTCAGCTGGGAAACTCCTGGAGTGTCTACTGAGCCTACGTCTTGTACCGGCACTGGAAGATGCTAATGGACTGTCGGTGAGGCAACACGGGTTCACAAAAAGCCGTTCCACCATCGGAGCCATCCAGGAGGTCGTGGAGGCTGCAAGAAACGCCTTGCGCGGAAACCACCATTCCCGCTGCCTCACGTTGCTTGTCACCCTTGACGTGAAGAATGCGTTTAACTCCGTGAGCTGGAGCGTTATGTTCCGTGCACTCAAACATGTGTTCCATGTCCCTGAGCATCTTATTCGGATCCTGCAAAGTTATCTTAGTGTCAGGGAACTTATATTCCAGACGTCGGAGGGTCCCCGTCGAAGCGCTGTAACGGCCGGTGCAGCTCAGGGTTCCATCCTAGGGCTGGATCTCCAGAACATCCCTTATGATGGGATATTGAGACTGACCCTCCTTGAAGACTCCTTCCTCATGGTTTATGTGGATTAGGTTGCAGCGGTCATCGTTTCTCGTAATATCCAACTTGCCCAGTGGAAGTTGAATCAGATTTTTTTAATTGGGTTCTTTTGTTGTGTTTGCATTATGTTCAGTATGTTGTCTTTGTCTTCAGTATAGTTAATGTATATGTATAATTATTCTTTAAATTTTTGAAAAAAAAATCAAAGAAATAATTACATGAAAATTTAAAAGTATTGTCTAACCAATAACACCTCATACTTCATCAAGAAAAAACATGACTTAAAAAAAACTACACTGTTTGGATATACTGTTTTTTTATTTTTAAGGTTTAATGATTACCGTGACCATGGGGTAATCCCCGAAACACGTGTCAAAATTAAAAATGAAAATAAAAGAGTACTCTGGCATTATTCATTTCCTAATTATATTGGTAGCCCTAACAAGTGAACAATCAATAAATAAAATGCATATACATACATATATTTATTTATACAATTTTAACGACTATTACTTTTGGACTCTGGGCACCTAAAGACAAAAAATAACATGGTCCCGGGCTTAGGTCTTGCCATAAGACCTACGGTAATAGCTTCTTCCCTATGGGAAATTAGCTAATACCAGTTTTACCATTTATCATGGCAGCAATTAAAACGTTTTCTTCTTTTGAAATAGTTTCTTTATCCATTCCATTTTAATGAATATTCATATTCATAGGAAAAAAATATTAAATAGTGTGACAGGATCACGGTTTTTATATAGTAGATAATTATCAGTTTGTTTTAGTATATTTTAATTATGTAAAAAAAAGTGCTTATTCAGTTAGAGGCTAGTTGTGGATGTCAGGCACATATGTTTGTAAGCAGCTACCACAAGCGATACACTGTTTACCTTGGGCCTTGCTGGGTTTAGCATTAGGGCAGGTTAGTTTAAATAGTCTGGGAGGTTTAGATTCGGGGGCTGTTGGTGTGAGGGGGTCAGTCGGTGTGTAGGGGAGTTGACTCCGGGGAAGTGCAGTGTTCCCCTGGGCAGCAACCTTTTTTGGGTGAGTGTTTTGGTTGGCAAGGTTTCGTTAAAGATTTAGATTTGTTAAAGTAAAGAGTTTTGTGTTGTATTTCAGGGGTTTAACGTCATAGACAAAGAGATTTACATTTTTGGTTTTATTCTTGAAGGATCATTTTGTGTTATGTTTTAAAGGGGAGTATTTTAGTTATTTTTAAATGTTTACGTTCAATATCGCTTATGGTAGCTAGATGTGTCCCAGAGATTAGGTATAGTTAAATATTGTAATATTGAGGCTTGTGTGATTAAATTGTGAGTTAGTCTACCAGCACATATTTTATTCTTCCTTTTGCGTTACGTCCCCATTGTATTCGAGCGAGGTCCCTAGGCTTTTTGGTAGGACCAGTTTGTTGGAGATCCCGTTCGTTGCAATAGTTATTACATTACACCTTCAGTCCTGGATTTTGAAACGTGCTAAATAATAAAGATATTAAAGACTTGTTCAGACATAAAAAGCTAGATAAAACAATTTCACATCTTAGTAGGTAAATTCAAACGTGACGAGTACTACTTGGTGAAATTTAATATGCTTGATAGAAAACAAATACAAACCAAACAATTATTACTACTCAGTGTTCCTCATGATTCAATATATCCAGTAAGTGAATCCATGGTTTAAGGTAAGGTTAGATCTGTGATGACATAATAGGACATTGCATGTTTAATTATTTTAAGGAACCCTATTCATAAAGATATACATAATTGAGAGTTAAGAGCTCAAGTACAACATTCTCTGAGTTATAAGGATAAAGCAGTAACTCTCCTAGTTTATCGTTCACAAGCCATAAACTCCGATGGGCTACGTTTAAACGATGATGTTTTTACACACTCAATACAAATATAGCAATAAAACGGGCAATATTTCCAGACACAAATACCAGTTACTGCAGCCCTTACGAAGTTTTGTCCGTTCATATGTTCCAGGTACAATAAATATAGAAAACATTTCGAGCTACATAATAAGTATTAATTAGTATTTTTACTTTGAATTGTCGCAGAGATTATTGGAGACGTTTTTGATAAATTAAAAGAGTACCTCAGGATTTGGAATCTTGCCTCATCTTAAGGTGCAAAGAAACCAAAAACACAGTTATGTTATGCTGGAAACAAATTTGAGGTTCCTTTCCTTTGGGAAATAGCTCAGATCATGGATATGTTTAAAGAGAATGGTTTCAGTTCCTCTAAACAGCTACCCTTATAACGATATGATTTCACTATCTCTATGACATCACTTCCGTTTCAAATTTTGGTCTGACAGATTTTCAACACCCCTTAGCACTGCTAAGACATACCCTTATCAAAAATGCTAAAAAAATTAAGTTTGTGGTTATATATAAGGCAATGGCTGAAAGGAACAAAAAATGCACACTCTTTAACGGATAATTTATCAGCTAAATAGTTGAGTATAATATGTTATATATAATATAATATATTATTATATTATATAATAATAATATAATATTAAAATAATATGTGAACCCATGATGGGTATGTGTTACCATTGTTGTTTTCTCAATGTTTGTTAAATTTGAGGCTATCTACTTTATATATATATATTAAACACGTACGTTTACTTTTTATGCTTAGCTCTGCCCCAACTGAGCTAAGCATAAAAAAGAATAATTAAAACCCGCTATAAAAGAATAATTTTAATTCACAATTTCCACATCAGTTTTTCATTCCTTAAAGCATGAAACTAAATATTCTGTAGCTGGCCTCGTAATCGGAACTTTTAAACACTAAACATATTCTATATACTGTAGCAAAAAAACTATTTTTAAATTAACATCCTTTCAAAGATAATGGCATAGAATAACATCATAAATGTATAATTATAAGGAATATAAAAGGAAAGGAATACAGCATTTAATTAACGACAAAGCAACTATGATTAAGTACATGACTAATAAACAAATGGCCCTAATAAAATTATAGATATTTTAACTAACTCGCATATAAAGGCTGGTATACTGGTAATCAGGTATTTTTGGTATACCCTGTCTCTGTAGGAGACAAAACTGCACATCCAAAACAAGAATAATTCAGGTTAGAAGAATTTATTGAATGAAATTTGGTTGCACAAACCCAAATCTGTGAAGGAATAACAGTATGTTATAACTTTGCTTATAAAACCTATAAAATAAAATAATTACCTTTAGTGAAATAATTACTTACATATATAAATATATACAAATATACAAAACCGTTCAAAAAGTCAACTTAATTTTTTTAAACTAGTTTTTTATGAGATAAGTGATAATCATAATGCGTTACAAGTATGATGACCAGCAAATGGAAAAAAGTGGAAAGCATGTTGGGAATAACGAATGCCATTCCTCCCCAGCAGCGGTGTAAATGATGGTTCAATATCCCTCCGGTAAACGGTGCTTCTGGGCAATTCTGTTGTTATTGCTCATAAAATCACCCATTGTGCATGTGACGGTGTGCCCCAGTTGAGTTAGAAATCCCAGTGGGTTTTGACAAAAAATAAACACCGAGTCAAAAATTGATAGATGGCAGAATTTTTAGATCTGTTTTAGTTTTAATACCAAAATAAAAAATATATATACAACGATGCATTGTCAGGCGAGCGTTTACTTATTTCTTATATTTCGTAACTAGACCGGAAAGTGACTGTCATCTGTCCGCGATAAAGTTGATACTTATCAAGCTCCGATATAGCACTCTCGGACGTGCTACGAACATCATCATACCACCTTTATATTCGTAAATATATTCATCTCAATCTATTTTGAAAATGTGTTTTCAAAATAAACAATAATATAATAAACTGACATTACACGTGTTTTCTTCTGTCCCATTTTTTGCCAGAAAGATCAGTTGTTGTGAAAACAAAGAAATTAGTAACAATAAATAGCAGCACTCGTAGTGTGAATTTATGGAAACCTACTTTCCGCACTGGTAACTTATGCAGTTGTTCGTATTGTTTATGACATTGATTAGTTTCCATCATAGCTGGCAGATCGGAAATAGCAGTTTATTGTTATAAATAATAAAATAATTTATATTATACTTTAAACATGTTAAATAAACATACAAAAACTTGCTGAGATTCCAAACTCAATAGCTCAGAAACACTTGGCAACTCCCCTCACCTCACTTCACCAAGTTGTCTTACGAACAACTATATTAAATAAACGGTATCAGTAAACTGACACATGCTTTCTCTCTTAAGTCAATCTAAACAACACTCGTTAATAAAACCAACATATTCTTTAACTTTTAACTAATTATTATTTAATTATTTTAATTTTAACATTTTTAGTTTCAAACATAAATATCCAATTTCTGTATATTCAGAAACAAGAGAAACCCCCAAGAGAACACACGAGCCGCCACTAACTTCATATCAAGTTTCATGGATAACACCCTAATGATTCAAAATACTAACTTTTTAGTTTCAAAGCCTGTTTTAATGGTGGTAGTCAAATTATTCAGTATAATTATACTAATTATACTTAATCTTTATTGTTTTTGCAGAAAATAATATATTTTGACATTTAAAAGCACATAGCTTTTAAGCCCGATGTTTTGAGAAATGCAGGTGGTGTCATTTTGTTTATCTCATGAAGGACTATAAACCATATAAATTAAAAATTGTTAGATCCATTTTTGAGAAATCTTAATTTTACGTCACTTTTGGGGACCTTTAGAGATAACATACCCCTAAAATCCAAAACTCGGAGAAATAAAAAAAACATCCCGAGATACAATGGATTACCTACATGCCGAATTAATGAAAATTGGACTAATAGTCTCGTCTCCAGGCTTCCATACATCTCCACACACACATACACATACATCACTCTAAAACCACATTTTTGATTGAGGGGGCACTATAACGGATACATCCACCAAAAACTCAAATAAGAAAATGCTGGAAAACAATATTTTCTCCTTACACTATCGTATAGAGGGAGAAAGTAAAATCAAAACATATTTATTCAAGTTTCGGACCATCAAATATGAAAATCTCAAATGCCGTTGAGATTATTGTTCAGGACAACGACGTTGTTCTAAAGGACCATTTACCATTTTACTTCTTCGAGAGAGTATTCGGGATTGTCCACCGAGAGGTGGCTCCATTACGGTTAATGGCTCTGAAAGCCCATTTATGTAGTCAGTGCTTAGCGCAGAGAGCTAGAGGTGGTTTCTTAGTAAGACACTTTGACTATTGGTTAATGTTGAATCTTTTTTATAACTAACATACAATACAAAAAATGAAACTACCTCAGTATGAACGTTAAAAACCTTAACCTAAGAAAGTTTACGTCGAAAAAAAATGTAACGTATATAAAATATCGTTTATTTGTCTGCTTTAGCAAACTTATAAAATTTCCTCTAGAACCCTGTCAGGGATGATGTGGAAGTGGTTCATTTGTCTAATTGTGCAAAAGTTCTATGGGGCGCTGCCACTTTTATTTATTTACGTCACGACAAACTGCGATGAATTAGCTTTGACTAGGGTGTTTAGATATTTTAGCTCCTAAAAACAATTTCAATAGTTTAATGTTGTACTGTACGTTTAAATAGATCGGTCATCATAATTATGTACCTAAAACATTTTTGACTGATAATTTCTTAGTTTCAGCTTAAAGTATGGTATAATAACTACTAATACTAATATGCAAATGAAAATACGTCAGTAATTGCTTTTGTATAACATTTCAACAACATTTAAACTAAGTTTCCCAAGAATCAGAGTGTGAGGCAGGATGCGGATGGTGTATTGTTGTATGATACATTCTCTTCATATTCACATGGTAATGAGAACTACACCCCAACACTTCCTCCCTCTCTGCACACAATGGCAATGGCAATGTTTACCCGAGGTTACCTAACTCAAGCGTTCGCAACAGAACAACTATTAGCAATTGGCCACAAAATCTGAATAAATTAACAAAACTAAGAAACTATAATAACGAGTTAAAAATACATTTTTTAAGAATGGTTAAGTGTGTAAGACACCCGAGTCCTTTATGTCAACAGAGTATTAATTTTTGGCAATCGGTATTCTCAAGAGTTAAAGAATTTGATCGTTCTTAGGTTAGTAACGATAAACAATGCTCTTTACTTGCAATTACAGTACTGAAGAGAGAGTATCAGTAAACTATTGCAATTCATACTACAGTATACAATTTATTCCTAAATATATAAACGTTTTTACATATATTTTATAAGCTTAGAATTCTAGATCTATTATAACTTAGAATACCTGCTGCAAGTTATAGTAGAATGTATGAACTAGAATAATAACTATACTTATTTTACTGAATAATTATTAACTAATATGAATGAGATTTTTATTTTTAAGTTAGTTAAAGTCATTTTGTATTTTAAAACGTCCCTATTACTACAAAATAGCTACTATCGACACAAAACTACCTGAACATAAAAAAAGAAAATTTATGAAAAATATAAGATTTTCCATAGCTATTTCAGTTATTTTTTCTGAAAAAAATTCAATAGTATGAGACCACACGGGATATTACAAAATACAATTCAATAGTAAGAGACCACACGGGATATTACAAAATACAATTCAATAGTATGAGACCACACGGGATATTACAAAATACAATTCAATAGTATGAGACCACACGGGATATTACAAAATACAATTCAATAGTATGAGACCACACGGGATATTACAAAATACAATTCAATAGTATGAGAGCACGCGGGATATTACAAAATACAATTCAATAGTATGAGACCACACGGGATATTACAAAATACGAGCAATTCAATAGTATGAGACCACACGGGATATTACAAAATACAATTCTATAGTATGAGACCAAACGGGATATTACAAAATAGAATTCAATAGTATGAGACCACATGGGATATTACAAAATACAATTCAATAGTATGAGACCACACGGGATATTACAAAATACAATTCAATAGTATGACACCACGCGGGATATTACAAAATAATCATGGAAAGTAATTCGAATTATTGCATCATTTATCTCAAATAATTTTGTGATACCAAATTCTTGTTACCCTTTATATTTCTTATTTACCTTCATTATAATAATTCATAAAGCTTTTGGAAAAGTGATATGATTTAAATCATAATTAATTATCAATAAAACACGTATATTTATTTTGTAACTTCTTGATAGTTTACTGCAAGCAACTTTGATAATAGGTACACTAACTTATATATGTGCTTGTTTTATTTCACATAATATTATAAGGAAGAGGTGGTTTCTGTATGTTTGTGGGTTTGTGGGTTTGTTGTGGCAAGTGAATGCGAAAAATACTGAACCAACCGGTTTGAAATTTTAGGCAAAGGTAGATCTTAAACTCATGCAACACATAGGCATACTCATTTCCTTAAAATCCTGTCGGGCTACGCCCTGTGAACGTCCTAAGTTTCAATGTTTACATTTTTAGAGAATAAAAACATAAAATTACTTGAATGTCAATAGCTGTGAATACTAAAATTTGACAGTTCGAGAAGAAGGAGAAGAAGAAGAAAGAGCTGCCGTGACCGTCCTAGAGTTCAATGTTTACATTTTCTAATGACAACATCCGTTTGCACTATATTTTGACAGTTCGGGAAGAAGAGGAAATGAAGTTGATTTCTCAGATAAACTGCAGGATCGAAATTAGTGAATTATTTGAAATAGCGGAATGGTGGATTTTAAGTTTTTTTCCGACGACTGTCTCTATTACATTAATCCTTATCCTCTCCCAATATTTGACATATGTTACTTTAAAATGTTGTAGACACTCCTGTTTTGTCATTTTGTAAACAATGAAGAATTAATTAACAATAACTTAAATGTATCAGTAGAGCCTACACCTTTCAGCCTTTTTAGCCCGTGCGAAGAACGGGTACTTTGGCTAGTTTCACATAACCTGTACGTTTTACACACTCACGTTTCACCAGCTTGCTTTTATAATGTATGTCATCAAGTCGTTTTACAAGGTTGCTTGAATAATAACATTTAGGCTAAATAATTGCAGTTATAATGGTATACGGATAATGTTTTATTATAATCTTAATTATATTAAGCTTCAAAACTAAATGGGTCAATGTGTTTAAAAAAAAGGTTTTATAGTAAGGGCAGTTAAAAATGTTATTTTAAGAAAAGTTTTGATACGTGTCTTTAAAATTCAATTACATATAAATTACTTACATGACCTATAGCGTAAATTTAATCACAAATATAAATAAATAAATATTATATATAAACTGTAGGTGTCTATATTCTTTAAATGTATAACAGACTAAAGGGAGTGTTGTTACAGGTTGCCTTTGTGATTAGCTGATCAAAGGCAAGTCTTGATAGTTGATAGCAGGCAGCTTCATTACGGGAGCTGTCGTGAGCTTGCTGACGAATGAATACTTGCCTGTATCCTGCCTGAAAAATCTGCAGCATAGTTGGTTAGAATATCTAACAATATTATATTTTAAAATGTAAATTTTTATTTTGACTATTTAATATTTTACTATATTACTATTTTTGTAAACAGTTTTGGTAGTATCATATTGAATGGTCTTCTTGATATTGGATAGTTTTTTAGGCCTCTGATCACAAAATGTTTGTATTTACTTCCCGGTGGGATATAGGTTAGATCATGGAAGTTATTAGCTAAAATATGGATATGTCTAAAGGAAATGTTTTAAGTTAATCTAAGAATGAATAGCTGTTATTATTCTTTTATAATAAATATTCAATACAACATATTCTAGTAATTTCTATGGAAACCTGTTACATATTTTCCATCTTAAAAATCACCAACACACCCCCACCAGAGCTAAGAAATATTCATGTTAAACACCAAACACCAAAACACTCCAATTACTTCTTGTTGCGATTTTTTATATTATCTACATTTTTGCTCCTGTTATTTTGAGCCACCCCTCGTTTCCTGCCAAAATAGACCCAAATTTCCAAAATCTTAACGATTTCAGGGTGTTTATATTTTTGTTGTTTCAGACTATTAAAAATGATTTTTAGAAATGCTATATTTTTATTGCTAAAATCATAATTCCACTTTTAAGTTTGCTATTGTAAAGGAATATGCGATTTTTTAGATGGTTTGTAAGACTTTTACTTGTTAGTAAATTTATTTTCTACCTTTGCCCAGCTGGATGAATTATTCATACACAAGTATCTCCCTTATCTCTATTTTCAAGATTCCCCATATTCCTCTCCCACATAAAGCGTTTTCTTAAAAATTAAGAAATAATTATAAAATTACTTTTCATATAAAGCTCAGTTAAGTGAAAACCATTACAAAGTCAAGAAGGAGCAAAATATATGATTAAGGTTGTTAGAAGCTACCAGATCTTTGACAGCTTCCATTGTGTAAACAGAGAGAGCCATCTGGGGGCGGCCATATTGGAGTTAGCATCACTATATTGATAAACGAATAACACAACTAGATTTATAGTACCTTAACTTATAATTAACAATTCAATGGCTTGAGTAAGCTGCAAATTACACAAATGTGCGCTTTCATAATTAAAAATCTAATTAATAAGAGCTGGGTTGTTTGATTTGGTAGGGTTCTCTTATACCACAATATTACAATCAGTGAATGGCACAATGGACGGCTCTCAAGTGCAATAACAACAGAATCCTTGAGAAGGCGCCATTACTTGAGTGCTATCAGTGACCCTCCATTCGGGAGAGGCGAATGGCACAATGGACGGCTCTCAAGTGCAATAACAACAGAATCCTTGAGAAGGCGCCATTACTTGAGTGCTATCAGTGACCCTCCATTCGGGAGAGGCGAATGGCACAATGGACGGCTCTCAAGTGCAATAACAATAGAATCCTTGAGAAGGCGCCATTACTTGAGTGCTATCAGTGACCCTCCATTCGGGAGAGGCGAATGTCACAATGGACGGCTCTCAAGTGCAATAACAACAGAATCCTTGAGAAGGCGCCATTACTTGAGTGCTATCAGTGACCCTCCATTCGGGAGAGGCATGTGATTACTTTATTATTGCTCATTATTCCGATTTGGATTTTGTGATTTTTAAACATATAGTTGAAAGAAGTTATTTATAATCAGTAAAAATCTGTAGAATTACCAGATCTGTAACCATAAACAAATATTTTTACAAGTTAAAATATTTGTTTTAAAATAATTTAGAGACATAACCACCCTACACCGGGGAATGTCTAACTTTTTTGAGTATGATTTTTTGAGCAATGAATCCTATAATACATACCGAGTATTACGGAAAATGGTTGAGAGAGATAGGGAAGACCCGGATTTTTAATAATCCCAATAAGAATAACATTGGTCTCCTCGGCTACGTACTGCTTTCACCAGGGACATCAAGTTTAACATTTCTCTGAAACCTTTAGACTAATAGACTAATAATTTAAATAGGATTTTTATTAGGATTATAAAGCTCATGTTAATGGTGGTGGTAATATTATAGTATAGCTATAAAATATTATTTTATAAAATTATTTTTTCGCTAATGGATTTAAAAAATAATTATTGTGACATTTGTTTAAAGGTCTATTACGTTTGAATCATTTGTTTTACAGACATACGGGTAGTATGTTGTTTTATGAGTTAAAACCTTGTTAAATAATATAAATAATACCTAAATAAGATTTTTTAAAGTAAATGAGGATGATATTTGCACACTATTGTGGTATTAGAATAGTAGTATAGTGTGGGAACACACGAGAGAACACTACACCCACCAACCATCGCTCACAGCTATCCACAATTTATGACCTCAAAGTAGCTGGATTACAGGACGACCTCACCGTCCTAGTCAAATAAATATTCCAAAAAAACAATACGACCAAAGTGCACTTGTGTATACACTTTTATACACATTTTACTATCATTGTGGGCTTGGGGTTCGTAAGGAGACATATAGATCGACCGACAGTCAGACAGGCAAACATTTTGGGAAGCCTTTAAACGGATATACTCTCACTAATTTCAAATTCCAAAACTTTGACGTCGGATTAAAAAAAATTGTTTTATACATTTTTATATTTCAATCACAAAATATCCTATTTTCATATTGAAGAACAAAGTGATTCATTTTATATTTATATACTATATTTAATGGATCCTCTACATTTTCATATCTTGTACTCCTCGAAGGCGGTCCTGGAGGCATGGGACCAATACATGGGCTTTACTTTGGTACATCGCTGTTTTGTTAATAAATCAACCGTACGGTATATATAGTCATAGTCATATAATCTTTATTCATACATACATGTTGCACAGAGTGGCGTCAAACAATAAAATCAGTCTTAACCTAGATACGACACAGTAATTAAATACAACTTAATACAATACAAATCAAAATAAAAATTGTCTTTAAAACATTGGTTACATTTTCCCTTATTATTTTTCAAGTAAAGTAGCTAAAATCATAAAATAACTGGTCTACTTCTATACAGGTATGAATTCACATATAGAATAAACAAGCATTGACAACATATAACTTTTTAACTACTATTTAAAATCCTTGTTATCTATAATGCCAGTTAAGTTTCTGGGCAAAAGGTTGTCGAATTTTATACCTGCATAGGATGGTTTTTTTCTAAAAATTTTAAATTATGGTTCAAAAAACTGATTTTATTTCTGTTTCGAGTCTCATAACTGTGACATGCACCCAAGCTTAAAATGGCAAATTAATTTTAACAAACAAAATTATTCCATAAATATACTGTATTGTAAAAAAAAGCTAGCTTTGAAAAGTGGTCTTTAACTGAATCCGTCCAATTTAGGCCTACCATCATTCGTAGTTATTGTTTTTGAAGTACTAACAATTTGTTTAAGTTTTCATGGGATGTTGCTGCGTACAAGATTAATCCAAATGAAATATGGGAATAAATAAATGCGAAATAGATCTGTTTAACTTTTCTATGGAGCATCACTTTTACATTTTTCTTAAAGCAAAGATTCCCGATGAAATTTTCTTACACAATTGGTCGATATGAAGATTCCAGTTCAGGTGTTCAGGTGGAATTTGGAACTTCTTCTAAAAACTTGTTTCCCATCAAGATACTATTCTGAGCTGGTTTACGATTTTGATGAGTTAAAAAGGAAATACAATTTGTCTTGCTGCTATTTACTAAAAGGTTCATTTTAGAAAAAAACGTATTGATGCAGGATTGTTGAGTGTATGCATTTTCTTCTAATTTTTGATGGTTTTTACCAGAAAATAGTAAGTTAATGTCATCCGCGAACAGACAGTCCTCATCCTCATCTATCAAACCTGGCAAACCCTTGATGTAGCAGATGAATAACAGTGGTCCCAAGATTGATCCTTGTGGTACTCCATAATTGAGATTTTACAATGATGAGGGAACATTTACTTTTACGTTATTATGGATATGATTAATTTCAACATATTGTTTTCTGTTATTAAAATAAGAATTAATCCAAGCTAAAGCCCTATCCTCAATACCTAAATTATTCAATAAATTAATCAGTTTTGGTTGAGACACACTGTCAAAAGCTTTATTCAGGTCCATAAACACCCCCGTGACCTTTTCCCCCCTTCTCCACCGAGTCTATAACAGATTCAATGAACTGCACGCTAGTACTGATAACAGATCTGCCTGAACGAAAACCATGCTGCTCTTTATCTAATAAATTATTTATTTCAAAAAACTCTGTTAGATTTATGCACATGGCTTTTTTATATATTTTACTAAAAGAATGTAATATTGCAACAGTTTGATACTTTTTTGGTCACTTTTTTTATAAATTTTAGATTTGGTTTAATTTGAGATATTTTTAATTTGTTAGGAAAGATGCCTGATATGAATGAAGAATTTATGAGATGACAAACGGGAACTTTAAATAATCAACAACAAATTTAATAATTGTAATTGGAATGTCATCGTAACCACAAGAACACTTTTTTAAAATGACAATGCAATTACTAAAATTAAAGGTTTAAATACCTGTATTACTGTCAGTGATCTTCAATTATTATGGTGCTGAAGTATTTTAACCTTTAATTTTAGTAAAATCAGTGATCTGGAGGCTTTAACGGTTTCAATACAATTTCCTTAATCCCACCTTCAGAAAGCGGTCGAAGCAGATTTTTTTCCTTGGATAAGAAAAGTTGTTTATTTGTTTGTTAATATCTGTTCTATCAGTGAAATTAGGTATCACATCTGTCTCAACCATGTTTACATAACAATTGTTCAAGTATGAGCTGACCAATCCGGGATCACTAATGTCCCCTGAACCGTTGCTCGAAACAATGTATATGTATTTTAAATTCTTTCCATTATATATCATTAAACATAGAAACATGAACGATAATGAATAGTAAACATCAACAATGACATATACCAAACAACAAAATATAACAATAATTAAATATTGATCAAAAATGAATAATGCTTATAAGTAGTATAAATATGATTTAACTTCAGAATCGGCTCGTTTTCCCATGTTATTCTTATGGGGATTATTTTTGGACAGATCGAATAATTTGTAAAACCCCCGCCCTTATTTATATCCAATCTACTGTCTGATACTATACGACATCATTTTCATGAAAAATAAACAACAATTTCACAAAAAATGCACCTTACAGGGCCCGAAATCCTAGACCCCCGCGCAGCGGTTCATAGCACTGACACACACTACAAGAGCAAACAATTTGTAAAACTCTCACCCTTATTCATATCCAATCTAATGATTGATATTATACAACATCATTTTCATGAAAATTTCACAAAGCACACACCTTACAGACCCCCGGGCACCACACATGTCCTGCAATCACACGACACCACTCGCTGTGGTTCATAACACTAGCACACACTACAAGAGCAAACAATTTGTAAATACCCGACCCTTAATTAATTATATCCAATCTACTGCCTGATTTTACACATAATCATTTTCATGAAAAATAAAACCACATACATGAGACCTAGGCCCCCGTGTGCCAAGTCCCACTGTTATAACAGCCAGGCCTTATCCGAAAATTTTGGGTTACCATTTCAAAAAAAGTGCCAATCGATGCGCCTTGGTGAGATCAAACTTAGTTAGAAAGTGTTGATGTCAAAGGATTCTTAGTTTCCAAGATATCGACGATTTTCTTAATTGAAAATTACATTGTATCATTTATATCTGTAAATCCCTGATTAGATATAACTGTCCCTAGTATATCGTTCGCTCACTGTACTCATAACCTAGGCCCCCGTGCGCCAAGTCCCACTGTTATAAAACAGCCAGGTTTTTCCAAAAAAATTTGGGTTACTATTTTTTTAAGTGCCACTCGATGCGCCTTGGTGAGATTGGACTTAATTAGAAAGTGTTGACGTCAAAAGATTCTTAGTTTCCGAGATATTTAAGATTGTATATTCTTAAATGTAATGAAAGAACAAACGCAGTGGTTCATAACACTGACTTACACTCAAGAACAAACAATTTGTAAAAAATTACCCTTATTCATATTTAATCTACTGTCTGATATTATAAAACATCATTTTTATGAAAATAAAACCAAATTTCAAAAAGCATACACGTTACAGAATTTGAGAAACCTTGCACACACCTAGTGCCGCGAACCTACACTGATGCAACACTCACACCAACATCCACACCTGGCCCTAGCTTGTATTTTTGCTATAGTGTCTATCTATCTCACTATATCATTGTCATTAATCCATGACCTACTTAGAAATCCTTACCACTTAACATACAACTCTCCTTTCTGTTTAATTTTACTCTTTAATAATTCTTCCTTATAAAATCCACCTCTTATTATATTACCTCTAGGTCTTTTATTATATATATATATATATATATATATATATACTGTATATATATATATATATATATATATATGTCTGTGAACACGATAACTCTCGTAAAAATGGTCCGATTGAGACCAAATTTGGTAGAGACGTGTATTTGCTCGGACGAGTTCGTAAACCAGACGTATCGGTCAATCGGAACGAGTGATTTGGTTGGTTTTGTACTAAAAAATTGGGGGTTTTACAATTTTCATATGTATATTAAACATTTCTAAAATTTTATCTTTCATCATTAGAATCAGCTTAAAAAACTACAAAATTTAGTTCCTTAAAGTTTTTCCCTATTTCCAACGGTTACCAAGATATTAAATATATTTAGCTTCACGTAGTTGATATCTATCAATTTATGCTTGAAAATCATAGTTTATGTGTCTATCATGACAGCTAACTTGCATACTCTTTTCCCACGTTAATCGTATAGAGAATAGGCAGACTCCTGTATTTATTGACAGATATTTATGAAACTAGGTGTATATGGTCAAAATAAAACTGTTTATTCTAGAAATGCCTACTTTCAATGTTTCTCACAGCAGCAAACCTGAATACCCTTTCCCATGTTAACCTTAAGGATGATAGGCAAATAACTATCATATTTATCGACAGATATTGATAAAACTTGTTATATTTCATTATTATTATTATATTATTGATTTGGGAATCCGCTGAGTACGCAGGTCTGCTGCGACGGGGGTATTTTTAACTTTCGCATGCATATATTGCATGCGAAAGTTTAAATAGTGAATTTCGTATTTGCTCTGAATATTTGTTTTTATTTTTTTGTTCACGATAAAATCTTCTACATCTAAATAGTTGAATAATTAAAAAAACTGCTCAAGATGTATTTTATACAATGAAAATTCATTCAACTTTTTTAATTGTATTTAAGGAATGTAATAGCTTCTTTTTCACGTATCAGCCAGATATTGACACAAGGAGTCTTTTAGGCGATGCTGTTGGAGGTTTGAGAATCTTCGTAAGGGTATAATACGTATAATCGTATACGTGAGGGTATAATCATAAGGGTAAAAATTGTGGCACTTAATTACATTATTTTGATGTCGTTGAAATTAAAAGTTCAATGAATTATATGCATTAGTCTTATCTTGGACCCCGTTATTTAAATATTCCCTCATATCTTCATTGAAATGAATAGTAGGATTATCTTCAAGTCCTTGAGTGAAATTGATGTTTAGTTGACGTTAAAACGTAAATCTACAATATTGGGATAACAATTGAATAATTTAAATTAGAATTTCTCTTTTTATATAGTAAAACATAGTAAAAGATTTTACGTTGCTCATTATATAATTCCAAGGTAAGGAATTGTAAAAGGCATCGACGAATTTGGCAAAACTTTTAAGCTGCGAAGATCAGACCGTTCTGAAATACGATAGTAATAAACTGCTATAGAGAATAAATATCAAAATTTATGGACAAGAATTTATAAATTTATGAATGGATATCTATGTAAATTTATAACATCAACAACATGAAATTAAAATTGATTTTAAATAAATGTAATGCTATTAAAATATTGTCCTAAAATAAACAAGGTAACACCGCTCTGAACTGGATGGTCTCATCATTCTTGTAATGTTTTAATAAAAGCTGCCGAGAGAGAAGCATTTATCCTCAAGTGGTTTAATTAGAGAATTCATCGCATATTAAGCTCGTTCTTTTTCTTATCTTCTTTCTTTGTTTAGACTTCCCACTCGATAGATCTTAAATTCTTGGAGTTTATTGAACTGGTTATGCAGAAATGGTTTAAAAGGTTTTAAATAAATGAAAAATAATGGTATCTACGTAGTATTGAAAGTTGTTTTTATTTTCACAGCTCTAACGCATAGTTGATTTAATTATGAGTACTTCACGAGTCAAAATCAAACTAAGGCTGAGGGAATGAACACTTTATGCATTCAATTTGGTTTATTATATAAAACCTTTTAGTCATTGGAACTTCCAGTTACAATGTGAATGACTGTGAGTCTCAGGGCTTGATGCCAGTCCTAACAACTTGTAGAAATTAGAAAATGAAATACCGGAAAGTGATCAAACAAATTAAGCTTATAGGTATTATAGGCATTAAGTTTTTTTTAGAAAAACAAACTTATAAATAATTTGAAGAACTTGTTATCAGTTTTGTTGAAACTGATAACAAGTTCTTGATGAATTCTAACGTATTTTACATTTTAACGCTTAGTATAACCTGTGATTATCCAATAATAAATAGACAAAGGTATAAAATGGAAAAAATGTCGGCTAGGACACCTATTATTTCTATAAAGGAGTCCCGTATCTCTTTATAAAATAAATATAATCCTGTGGAATCATGCACCTTTTATTTTAATATACACATCTCGTAAATAAAACTGCTTGTCTAACTCGCTATTTGATTGTCTGACTGATGTATAAAAAAATATGCACTTCGGGAAACTATTAAAATAGTAGTTTTCAATACTAAGCATCTTAAAAAAAATTCAACTGTAATTTTATAGAAAACAAATTTAGAACAATATTATTTATGGAATAGTGTTTTTATGTGGACTTCAATGGCAGGTAGTTAAAAGGTTAATGGGTTTAGGAGTCAATAATTGCAAACATTCAAGGCTGCCAGTCATTACATTTAAATTTTACATTTAAAGTTATTGATTACGTGTTGTGACTTATATTTTTTGTCTAAAACGCCTAGAAACTTTTATATTTTTGTAATTTAGGGAAGTCTGAGTTCAGTATGTGGAAATATTGTGGTGTAGTTTTTAAGTTGTTTAATTTACACGTCGGCTATTTTTTAACAAAACAATTTATAAATAGCAAAAAAGTAATAATATCTTAGGAGAAAACCCATTTGTACCAAGTTTGAAGTGCGGTGCCATGTTTCACTACTGTTAATTAGTAAAGTTTAACTTTTTCCAGTTATTCATTTGCATTAACTTGAGTTGCACTTGGGAAAAACTTTAAACTTTATCGCTTTCTCAGCTCTTCAAGATCTTTCTTTAGGAGCAAAAGTGTGTTTTTAAAAGAGAAAGTCTTTCAAAGCTATTAACCTTTTAAGATATTCTTAAACTTTTATAACTAGTAATGATTATTTTTCAGAAGATTTCGTGGTTTTTTAGTAGCGGAATACTAATGTTTCAACATATGGCATGATAAAGCCATTAATAATGGCATGATCTATTCTAATCTATTCTAATGATCTATTCTATAATGGCATGATATATATTATCTAAAATCATGTAGATATACGTTTAAGGGGTTGCAGTTATTTGATAAATACAGTATTAAAATTATTTTTAAATTGTGAGATTGTTATAATTATTTGCACAGACATTTTTTACTCGTACATGGGTTAATGTTAGCTTCTATTAACTGAATTGGAATATTTATTGGGAACTTACAGTATTAAACGCAAATGAATTGCATACATTTAAAAATTGTGAAATGAGTCGTAAACTATATAATGACAAATTTGATATTATGCATGTCGCCCCGACTCATATGTCCGTCTCTTGTTGTCTGTTGTTTACTCTGTACCTGTGTCCTAGTCGACTGTGACTGAATTGTAGAAAAAAGGAATGGAATCGAACTTGAAGTTTCGTAGGTGCTGTGTCTGCGATAGCGTCTGCTCGGCCAAGTTTCTTTCTCTCAAATAACTTTTAAGTATTTTTTTTAGTCTTCATTTTAATTTATATGATATGCCATTTAAATATGTTTAAAAGTAGAAGTAAAAGCCCATGCATATATTGAATTTAAACAAAATAGTGATATTACAACTTAAAATATAATAGCCAATCTTATATTTCTCCAATGAAAAAGTATCACATGTGCATAATATCTCAAATAACGCATGATACATTTATTCTATGGTTTCTTGTGATAAATATACTTTAACTTTATACTTATATTGGGTATTATTCGTTTCAAGTACTTAAATATATTATTGATATCAAAATTTATAAGTAATATAGATATTATTGATATTAAAGGATGAAATTTATCTGGCGATTTGAAACGAGTTTTAAGTAATAAAAATGCACTTTTTCATAACTCATGCCTGTTCTTTGTTTGACTCTTAATTTTGTTGTTGAGTCTTGCTTACAGCTGGTCCCACAAATCTTTAAAACACCGACCGCTACTTTGGATTATCCAGTTGTACTAAACTGGAGCAGCCACGGGTCAAAGCTCTTGTGAGTTGCATTTTTGTTTTTACTATTTAAATTTCTTTGTTTTAATCTAAGTGAAATAGTTATCCCTATGTTGAATAAATATATTAAAAGTGAATGCTTGTTAATCGTTATATTCTGTCTAGTTTTCTCTCCACCTATATTAGTATGGTAGTAAGTATCTTTTTCATGAACATTTTTTAATTTGAGGTGGAGTATCCATTTTACATCCATAACAATTGGTTTTTAGACTACTATGTCAACCAAAATGATTTCCACTAATAGTGAAGCTGACTCCAGTGGAATCAATATTTGATTAGGAGCTGATGCCTTATCATAAATAATATCTTCAGACCTTTACAAGGTAAATGAATAAATCGTGGACATAAAAATTCAATTGAAGACAATTGTTGGTACGTCAGATTAAGTACTCGCACCTTCTTAAATCCCATCTAAGTTCAATACTTCGTAATATTCACAGGAAGTCAGGCAAGTTTGGAATCACTAACACGAGCGATAAACGATCTTTGTCCTGTTTGTCCGCGTCCTTTTCTTCTTTCAGAAAATGACTCAGAAATTGCAAGGTTCTTCACAACACATAACACTTTAACATGGGGGGGCATTTGAGTTATAATGAAGAACAATGTTTTGATTTTAAAAGGAAAGACTGTAAACCGAGCTACACGATAAAAAAAGTTGTTAGTGTACTACACGGTAGAAAACAATTCACCAAGTCATATCACGCACCTCAACCTTGCCTGAGTACTGAAAAAATGTAAATTTGTTTCTAATTTACACGGTTTCATCTAGCATGACCTATCATAGCAAGAGAGATTTTGTAATGTTTACATGTGCAGTTTACCGGGCTGTGTACTTTAAATTAATACCCTCGTTGAGTAATGAAGCCTCTAATTTACCATTAATAAGATTGATTCTTTGACGAGATAGAGTAAATGAGATTTACATTGAGAATGCGACCATTTTCATTGGCATGAGTTACCATTGTAAGAATCTAAATTTGAGTAAAATTTTAAAGTCAAGAGCATCACGTGGAGATTCAATCATCCAACTGCACCTTGGTGGGAAGGTTTCTGGGAACGATTGATGTGTGAGAACACTAAATGATTTTTACTGACTTCATCTGGAAGAGCTAAACAGTTTTGTATTAGAATGTGAATGGTAGATATCAAAACACAGAAACAAAACATAAAATCCAAAACAATAAAGTCACTGTAATAGTAATTGGAGTTCATAGAACTTACAAGATACTGTAAAATAAAAATCATACTTATAAAAAAAAAAAACTCTACAAACCTTTCCAGATCAAGGTAAATGTAAAAAAATATTACATAATTCGGAAGTTCCCACATAAGCCAATGAAAAACAAATATAAAAATAAAAGTATCCATATAAAACATAAACTTAAACATAATTTTTATAACTCAAAATGATAAAAAAAGATGTACAATTTAAATACGAAAAAAAATAAATAAAATATAACTGGCAAACATAGTTAATTTTACTTAACTCAAATAAAATTGAATTTTCAATAACTGCCACAATAAACAAAAAAATGTATGATTTAAACAGAATCTACTAAAAAATTTGTTTCAATAGTATGTGTGAATATCTGAAAAATTAATTTTATAGCCTATTACTTATACAAGGTGTTTTATAAAACTCTACAAACCTTTCCAGGTTTTGCCCGAAAAAAATCTAATATTACAAAAATCGTTCGTTTCCCAGAGTTGCCTGCCATTAAAAAATGTATTTTTCAAATTTAGTATCCATTCTAATAACAGTGAGGATAGGCTATTGAAACATTTTCCAACATAAAAATTCCAAATGATGGCCAATGAAAACTTAACATGTTAATAACTTTTAAAAATAAGAATAATTTTAAAACTGCATAAACTTACATACATAATTTTAAGCCAAATCTAGTAATATCTCACTTTTGGAAACCGAATAAAAATGAACTAGAATTTTGAATATTTCTGGCACAAGGCCACAAAGTATGTAAGGATGTTGGAGTATGTTTAATGCAGGAAGATTTTTCTGGCAAAATTTGAATTTGTTTCAATTACTCAAGTACAAATCCTGTGATCTATCTGAATTTAAGTATTTTAGGCCTATTTATATAAGAGAAAACTTGTATATGCCAGTAAAGGCTTCTCGTAAGGCCCGAAAAAGAAAATGAAAACCTTGTTTAGTCCTTGTTTGAAATAAAAAAACTAATGTTTATATTGCACAGCCATTTAGATTAAAGAGCATACCTGTAGGTGTTTTAAAAGTTAAAGACAAGCATAGAACCTCCTTAAGTTCTAGGTAATAAACAAGCAAAATGCATTCGTCCTGTTAGGCATGGAGTAAAACACGATATAGCTTTTAAGTCTCTTGTTTTAGATACGCGCGCTGTCTGTCTTCATACTGGCCGAACAACTAAAATACCCCCGTCGCAGCAGACCTGCGTACTCAGCGAATTTCTAAATCAATAATATGATAATAATGTTATATGTCAAGTTTTATCAATATCTGTCGATTAATATATGAGTTAGTTATTTGCCTATTCTCCATAAGATTAACATGGGAAAGAGTATGTAGGTTTGCCGCTGTGAGGAATACTGAAAGTAAGCATTTATAGCAAAAAAAACCAATACAAATACCATCAAAAATTTTTATTTTTAACATTTATACAAACTTTCATCAACATCTGTTCATAAATAAAGGGGTTTGCCTATTCTCCATATGATTAACATGGGAAAAGAGTATGC
Organism: Nephotettix cincticeps; assembly: GCA_023375725.1. Classification (NCBI taxonomy): domain Eukaryota; kingdom Metazoa; phylum Arthropoda; class Insecta; order Hemiptera; family Cicadellidae; genus Nephotettix; species Nephotettix cincticeps. The sequence goes on from CM041786.1 coordinate 68,576,537, forward strand.
AGGTTTGCTGCCATGATAAACACATAAACTATGATTTTTAAGCATAAATGGATGAACCTTAACCACATAAAGCTAAATATAAAGTTTTATCCAAAAGTATTGGTTGATAAGTGAAATATAAATTTTTCCTTATCCTCCATAAGATTAACATTGGAGCCCCAAAATACAATGTACTGTGTTTAGATTTTTTAATATCTCGGTAACCGTTGGAGATAGAGAAAAACTTTAAGGAACTTAATTGTGCAGTTTTTTAAGCTGATTCTAATGGTGAAAGATAAAATTTGAAATTTAAAAAATTACATGTGAAAAACGCAAAAAAACCCATTTTGGGGTACAAAAACCCCCCAACTACCCGTTTCCATTGACCGATATGTCTGGTTTACGAACTCGTCCGAGCATTTGTAGGAATACACGTCTCTACCAAATTTGGTCTTGATCGGACCATTTTTACGAGAGTTATCGTGTTCACAGACATATATATATATATATAAAAATTTTAACGACTATTGTTTTTGGTCTCTGGGCACCTAAAGAAGAAAAAATAACATGGTCCCGGGCTTAAGTCTCGCCATGAGACCTACGGTAATAGCTTCTTCCCTATGGGAAATTCGCTAAAAGGACGTCGTTTACAAATAAGAAATTGAATTCTGTAAGTTATTTATCAATTTAAGACGTGTGTAAACTAATAGCCTACTAATCTAACAAGCAAAAAGAAATTGTATTTTATTATATTTTTCATTTTTAGCGTATTCCCTGCGGAAAATTGAGCTAATCCGTATGCTTACAGTTAGGCCCGGGATCATGATAGAAGTTCATAATTCGTCCTTGACACAAACTAGATAACCACCGTATCTTAAAGAAGTGTCTGGTGAAGTTGTTCCTTTATGTAATATGTTTGTACATTAAAATGGGGTTTCAATTTTTGAATATAAATTTGGATTTTTTCCATTGGATTCAGTCCAAAATACGCAATCACAATTTTAACGTAATAATTAAGAATTTTTTATTCATCACACTAGGTGAATCGGTTACTAAGATATTCAAAGATTGGTAAACATGGTACTCTGTCTAATGTCTTTGTCTGTATGTTGCCAATAATCTCTTGGACAATAAGCTATAGAATAGTGGAGGTACGTTTTATCAATACATCTATAAAAACAAAATTTAATGGCTCTTACTGCAGCAAGCCTACGTTTGCTCATGCAAATCTTATGGAAAATAGATGGATTGGTATGGAAACTTGCTCAACTCACGCCAGCGTTCTATGTGTAATGTCGTCTGTTTTTAATACTAAAATATGTAATATCAACCCAAAAAAATATTAAGATATGTACTTAAAAGTTTTATACATAGGTACTGCAAAATGATGATGAAATGATTTTTAACTGTATTATGAATATTTTTATTATTAATAGCTTATAAACATCGAAAAAAATCTAACAAGTTAACACAAAAATAGAGTTAGAATTGTATGTTTCATATTCCTGGCTCTTAAAAAACCATTACAACTCAGAAATAATTCTTCATAATTTTATTCACACACCATGGGATTTATCTTAGTCAATATGTAGCAGGATATAAAAAAAACAGGTTGTAGTTAGAAAAATGTCATGATTAAAAGCTTAAAAAAAAAAGTTTATACGAGATTGTGATACTAAAACGAACAACGTAATACGAAGCCATTGTTTCCTCAGTTGACTAAGTAAGTTTCAAAGACTAAAGGACACTTAAAAATGAACGGCCTTACATCTGGAGCGATCTTTTGTTGCTTTCCTTTGTTAACAGAATGTACTTTGTTATGCAAAATCTTCTTAAGAAAGTAATAAAAGTAAAGTTCAAAAACAATGGACCATAAAATTACTTTTGTCCCGACAGTAAGTTATTTGCTTACGTTGTTGTATCACATTATTGGTCCTATAAACCCTACGATATTAAGTAATACAAATTACTCTATGCTATATATAAGCTATTGACGATCTATTATTACTAGCTTAGTCATTGTTTATTACGATTTATTCTCGCCCAACATAAGTAGCAAGCTTATATTACATCAATACATGTTGTATGTTTTTCAATCCATGAGGTCATCAATAATTGATCCGTCTAGTGATCAAACTAATAATCATCTAATTTTTTCCATCAAGCATTTCATTAAACCGTTACCATAACCATTGTATTAACGACTTATTATTATATCCATATTAACCGGCACGTTAGCTCTAGCTAGGGAAGTAAGTCAAAGGTTGATGGATCGGAACCACAGACTGGCGACTCCTGTCAGATCATGAGCAGTGATCTCTTGCTAGACTGAGTGACCAATGTCGATACGGTTCGTCGCTGTCTTTAATTAAACACACATGATGATGGCTAAAATCCTACTATTCATTTAAAGTCTGCTTATTTGATTTTTGTTCCAAATTGGTATTTGCATTTGAACAGCTACTGTAATAACATTTGGATTCATATTAATTTCTCTTTACTTTTTCAACATGAAAATAAACAAAGATAAAATTGTTTTAAACATGAAACTGCTGTTAAACACTAAAAGATAAACTTTGATTAAATACCCTCTTCATAGCAGACCTGCGGAGTCAGCGAATTTACAAATCAATAATAATTTATAACAGGTTTGATCAACACCCGTTTTAAAAGAGAAAATTTGCCTGTTCTCCATAATATTAACATAGGACAGAGTATTCAGGTTTGTTGCTGTGAGAAATACTGAAGGTAGGCTTTTTACTATGGAATATTTTTATTTTGACTTTATTTCAAGTTTCATATCTATCCATAAATAAAGGAGTTTAGATTCTCAATATCATTTACATGGGAAAGGAGTATTCTGGTTGTCTGCCATGGGAAACACGTAATTTATGTTTATAGCATAAATGTATGGGTTCCAACCAAATGAAGAACCAAGTTCCATAAAAAATATAGGTTGACAAGTGCAATATTATTTTCCTTGACCTTCATAAGATTGACGTTATTGGAGCCCTAAAACACAACGTACTGTGTTTGTTTTTTTAAAAATATTTTCGTAGTTTTTTTTTGTTTTTTGGTAACCATTGAAGATGGAGGAAAACTTTAAAGTAATAATAACCAAAATGTTTTGCTTTTCCATCATCGTACGTTATTGTTTCTTGTTAATGATTGTAAATAGGAAAATTGTTTGAATTTGAATTTAATCTTTGAATTCTTATTCATGAAATTCAACTGACGATCTCCATATTTTGAAAGTGAAGGAAGCGGCTTCGGAATATTGCACTCTCAACTTTGTTCCAACACTTCCTCTGGAGGCCTTTGAGAAGAACGATTCGTAAAAACAAAAGTTGACTCGAGGACAAAAGATCGAGGCAAGAACATTCTTTAACATTCAGGGCTTACTTCAAGATTATTAAGCAGGCACTTTACATTAGTGATATGCTTCGTTTTGACTTTTATATATTCTGATTTCCAAAATGAAACACTCTCTACCACACTTATATTGAACATATCTCTACATATTGAACGTATATATGGAGTGTTTTAAAGGCATTTTATCAACCTTTTAATATAATATCGTTACTCGTTCAGGATTTACATATAAAATTTAAACCCTCCAGATATCACCAGTTACTCACAACGCCACCATTTTGTTTTTCCTTTTTTATTTAGAAAAAGTTAAACATCAAAATTTTTAAATATGCTGTGCATTTCGATAGTAAAGATCTAATGAAAATATTATAAAATTTTCTAGCGTAAAAAATTGAATTGAGGCCAATTGAAAATTTCAAACAAAATAACTATAAATAAAACTAAAATTCTTTAAACACCATTACTAGAATAACTCGTTTTAGATAATTTTAAGACAAATATAATAGTGGTCCGTAGAGTACATATTTCTACAAAAAAATGTAATGTTAGTTTAAAAAAGATCAAAACAGGGATATTATTAGTAATTGAATTTCCTAGGATATCATTTAAATTCACTTGAAAAACTCTTATTATTATTAGATTAGATTAGATTAGATCATTGAAATGTCAACCATATTACAATGTAGGTATTTTAAGCCAAGAATGAATGAGGATTGAGTGTACCATGATTGTGGCGCGATCTTGTTGTCTTGTTGCTGACTAAGGCTGACTTTTTGCTTTAGACGGGACTGTTAATTAATAGCCCAACAGCAAGGGGGCGCGCTGGTCTAGGGGTAGAGCGTGGGGCTTTGGTGTCCAAGGTCCCGGGTTCAAATCCCGCCAATCACAAATGGCTTTTCGCTATGTGATAATGCCACAACCCACTCAGGGGTGCGCAAAAAGTCGCTACGACTGAAGGGCCTTGGGATTAATCTGCCCTTTCCAATAAAAAGCCCAACAGCCGATGGCAACGAATGGACCTACAGTTTTAACGTGAAATCAGAACCACAGTCTCTGAATTACGATTAAGACCAATTCGTAATTCAGAGACTGTGGTTTATGAGGATGATTTTTGCGGATTAAGGTAGTATTCAATAGTACGGACGTTAATCCACACAAGAGAACAGCACATCCACCGACCATCTCTCACAACTATCCACAATTCGTGGCCTCCAAGTAGCTGAGGTCACAAACATAAATTGATAATAACACATAGACCCTGTATTATTCTAATACAGTGTCAATTTGTAAGGTACGAGCGTAAGTCTTCCTGAACCAAAGTTGTAAACTTTTTAAGGGAAATTTATTAGCCTTTGATATCAGGAAAGTAGTTAAAAATTTATAATGCGTAGGGTAGAGCGTAGAAAAACAGCCAAGGGAATGCTCGTGCCATATATTATGATTATAAACTTTTAGAGGCATTATACAATTTTGAATAATGCACTGAGAAATTATCACATATAACATTTATCAGAAAACAACAGTTTAAATCATTTTTATACGTTGAAAGTATAAATAATGGTAAATAATCTGATGAGTGTTCTGCAATAAAACCTATACGATTCCGTATTTAGACTATTTCAATACAACAACAAAAAACAATAGGAATGATTAAAAATGGAATGCTGATTGCAATATAAACACTTGAAATTGTTCAATTTTACCATCACCAATAGTAAACTATTTGTACCAACTACTAGAAGCTATTAGATCCAAACTATTAGAACCAATAGTAAACTATCCTATATCTATAACTATAGTACTGTATATAACTATAACTATATAACTGTATCTTATTTTCTTTCACTGTTCTCCAAATCATAAGGAATTGTGTCGTCCAGGAAACCTTAAGAGATATACAACTCTAAACATAGTTATGTATTTATGCGAGGGTGGCGGTGGGGATGCTCATTTTTGTCCATACCGAAACTATACGTTAAGAGTAATATTTTTTTATCCACACCAAACCTTTGGTGTTGTGGTTCCAAATTAATGTACGAAATAACACAAGTATCAAATCCTGCACTCAACATGTTATCAATTCAAAATTCAAAACGTATTCGTGTTAAAATTATCGTACATTTACATAATTCTATATAATAGTAATTTTATATGTTGCTTCATAGTTTTAAACACCACCATATCTAGGGCTATGGATTTTAATCTGACTTGTACAATTACGTATAATAAATCGAAATATACCATCAATAATTTAGATCGATAAAAAATTCAGTTCGACACAAATTAGAAAGAAAAAACAAAACTAGCAAGAGCCCATCGAGACAGAAAGTTATTGGAGAATTTATTTTGCACTTGCTTGAATGATCTATATGTGATGTCTGAAACCATCCAGGTAGCTGTGGGATGTACTAATCCAAATATTTTTAAGTTTCATGTATACCATGATCATTTAATTTAAATGATTTGTTAAAGGTTAATAGGAGGAATCCACTCGTGTAAAAAGGTTATAAATTCATGGATAAAATTACGCTTATTATTTTGAATTGTATATCAACAGAAATTATAAACAAACAATAACAAAGTACTGGCAATAACAAGGTTATGTAACTAAGTTGTACGTACCATTTAAAAATGGTAATAAATGAAAAAAATAAATGTGTCATCTTTTAAATAAAAAATTCATAAATTGAGCCGAGTTAATCATTCAGTATTTTATCGGTTCAAAGCCAAGGCTCGAGTTCCAGCTGTCCACCTCCTCCCTCCACAACCATTGCGCTCATCACAGTTCCTGAAGGACTATCGGTCATAAATGGGTTAAAGAGTAAAGAATCGACAGGTTTTGATGAGATACCCACCCAATTGTTATTATCTATAAGTGAATTTATCATCAATTTTAGTTTTTCCAGTGGGGTTTTTCCTGATATGTTAAAATTAAGCACCGTTGTTCCAATTTCAAAAAAGTTCTTGCAAAAGGCTTGAAAATCTAAGACCGATTAGTTTGCTTTTAATATTTTTTCTTAAGTTTTAGAGAAATTAGTCAAACCTAGGATAGCAAAATATTTAAATTATTATTTGAATTTTTTTAGAATTTTCCAGTTTGGTTGAAGAAAAGGTAAATCTACAGAGGATGCTTTAATCTTAGTTACAGAAAATATTGAAGAAGGTTTCAATAGTACAAACAAGGTCACCGGTTTGTTTGTAGATTTTAAAAAAGCTTTTGACCTAGTTGGCCATAATATATTATTGCAAAATCTAAAAGCAGCTGGCATAAGAGGAATAGCTAACGATTGGTTTTATAGCTTTTTATCCAATAGAGTTCAAGGAAAGTTTTTGAAAAGTTTTTCTATAACAAATTTTTACTTTTTAAGGAACATTTGTGATAAACCGTTACTCAGAACGATCTATTTTGTTCTTGTTCATTCAAGACTTCAATATGCTCTCCAATGTTGGGGTGGAATATTCACAGGCCATATAAAAAATGAAGAACAACACAACATCATTTTTTAATAATAATAAATGTATTTTCAAATTTTACTTTCCAAATTTTCTTGAGCACAATACAGCTTTTATATGTTTTGACAGTTTTAAGATATTTTTATGTCCATGGTGGAAATACTGGAAGGGGTAACCTAATTTACAGCACAAGGCATAATAAACAAGGTATATTTCGCTTACCTAAAGTAAAGAAAACATTATTCAGACATTCTCATCAGTATAAGGGTCCGAATTATTTCAACCAAGTTCCTGAGGAAATCAGAAATTATTTGACCTTAAATCTGTTTTCTTTTAAATGATAATTTGGCATTTTAGTAAACCAGACATAAATTTCCTTGATAATATTCTATGTTAATTTTTCTAACTAGTAATCAAATTTCAGTAATTTTTCAAAATTTCATTACTTTAACCATATTTAGTTTTTTATCAAAGTTAATTTTTTGTTGCAAGTAGCATTTTCCGATTCCAAATAAAAAATCTGTCATTTACTTTGTTAGTTATATTTATTAATAAGAGTAAACATTTATTTTATTTCTATATATAAATTTTATCTATTTAAGACGTCATGCAGAGCGGTAACATGAGAGACTTTAAATTGTTGAACTGGTTTCATCATATAATAAATAATAGTTTAATTTTGTAAAACATTTGTCACACATACTGGACAATATGGCAACGCAGTTCTAAGTTTTTTTATCTTATTTTGTAGATTTGTATTTTTATTGATTGAATAAACACATTATTATTACCAACTTAAAAATATTTATAAATGAGTTATAAATGTACTGTTTTTAGTATGAGAAAAATTTACGGCCAGGAGCTATTAGAAGTATATATTAAGAGCTTTCAGTGACCTTACATACTCTTTTTAACTATGAAACCCATACAATTATTACTCGTAAATAAGATTGTTATAACATTTTTCGAAGATTTAATTTCAATAAGTATATGTCAACATTAAATAACTCTGGAGGGTGTTAGCAGACTTGAGTAATGTAAAAAGTGTTTAGATGTCATATCCCGTAGAAACAAACCAGAGCTACTATATTGAATTTTTAATATATAAGAATAAAAACAGCTGTTTAGCTGTACTGAAAACATTCCCTTAAGACTATCCTTGATCTAACCTAATTCCCAAAGGGAATTAAATACAAACACATTTATTCACTTTAATCTCTATATATAAAATTGAATGTATGTCTGTCTGTCTATCTGTCTGTCTGTCTGTCCTTTATGCGTTGCCAAACTACTCATCCGATCGCCATGAAATTTTAGGAAGTTGCTCTATATGTGTCCGGGAAGGTTTTAGTGAAAAAATATTTTCAAAAACCCCATAAGTTTCCATTTTATGGCGTTTTAAATTTCTAATGTTAACCTTATGGAGAGTAAGTTTGTTTACAAATTGTTACAATGAAAACATTTGATTTCTTAGCTACAGCTGATAGGTTTACTTTCCATTAGCAATACCGTATGCTTTACTATTCAATGCCATCTGAATCATTCATTAATGTTAAACTATGAAGTAAATGTGTACTGTAAAAAATGAACAGCTTTATTCACCACTTTAATAGTTAACGGTTTTGGTGGATTATGTATTTATATTTGTATTTTCTGTCTGATTAAAGTCACGTGTTTATATGATAATTACAATGTTTATATTATTACGTTTATTATAATAATCAGCTGTTGTATATCTTTCCTATAAAAGCCGTATTACAGTTAGGTTTCGTTTGGGTTTGGGTTGGATTTGAAAATTGTGAATTAATCCACTCAGATTTATTTGTTTTATGGGAATGATATTAATATGTCTCATCGTGTCAGTATTGTTATTCACTATGCAGCGGCCCAGAATATATAACCTTTCACAATGAAGCCGTATTGCTATTCGACTTCAGAACATGGCCAATCTTAAAGTTAACATGTGTTTACTGTGAGGCGTTACGAAGTTCGCCGGGTCAGCTAGTAAGGGTTATAAAAGAAACATCTCTTGTACGCTCGCACGCACAATTTAACTCGGATATATTCACTTCAATTTTAATAAAAACAATAACTGCTGCTTCTAAAGGCATTTAGTCAAACAATATATAAATGACATTGGAGTTCAACTAAAAATACCCCCATCGCAGCAGACCTGCGTACTCAGCGAATTTCCAAATCAATAATATAATAATAATATATGACAAGTTTTATAAAAATCTGTCCATAAACATGAGAATTATTTGCCTATTCTCCATAAGATTAACATGGAAAAGAGTGTGCAGGTTTGCTGCTGTGAGGAACACTGAAAGTAGTCATTTCTACCATAAATAATTTTTATCTTAACATTTAAACCAACTCTCATCAACATCTGTTGATAAATAAAGGAGTTTGTCTATTCCCTATATGATTAATATGGGAAAATAGTATGCAGATTTGCTGCTATGATAAACACATAAACTATGAATTTTAAGCATAAATGGATAGATCTCAACCACATGAAGCTAAATATCAAGTTTTATCCAAAAATATTGATTAATACGGGAAATATTAATTTTTCCCTATCCTCCATAAGATTAACATTGGAGCCCCAAAATACAACGTACTGTATTTAGATTTTTTAATATCTCGGTAACCGTTGGAGAAAGAGAAAAACCTTTAAGAACTAAATTGTGTAGCTTTTAAAGCTGATTCCAATAGTGAAATATAAAATTAGATATTTTTAAAAATTACATGTGAAAAACGCAAAAAAACCATTTTGGGGTACAAAACCCCCTTAAACTACCCGTTTCCATTGACCGATATTTCTGGTTTACGAACTCGTCCGAGTATTTGTAGGAACACCCGTCTCTACCAAATTTGGTCTTAATCGGACCATTTTTACGAGAGTTATCGTGTTCACAGACACACACACACACACACACACACACACACACATATATATATATATATACATACATATATACATATATATATATATATAAATTTTAACAACTATTGTTTTCAGTCTCTAGGGACCTAAAGAAGAAAAAATAACATGGTCCCGGGCTTAAGTCTTACCATGAGACCTACGGTAATAGCTTCTTCCCTATGGGAAATTCGCTAACATTTATTGACACTATTTTTTAATCTAAATATATTTCAGTTGTATTTGTGGCCAGTTTATAGATTTTATTTACCATGATAGTTTTAGCGAATTTCCCATAGGGAAGAAGCTATTACCGTAGGTCTCATGGCAAGAGTTAAGCCCAAGACCATGTTATTTTTTCTTCTTTAGGTGCCCAGAGACCAAAAACAATAGTCGTTAAAATTTTTATATATATATATATGTATATATATATGTATATATATATGTATATATATATATATGTGTCTGTGAACACGATAACTCTCGTAAAAAAGGTCCGATCGAGACCAAATTTGGTAGAGACGTGTATTCCTACAAATGCTCGGACGAGTTCGTAAACCAGACATATCGGTCAATGGGAACGGGTAGTTTGGGGGGGTTTTGTACCCCAAAATGGGGTTTTTTGCGTTTTTCACAAGTAGTTTCTAAAAATTTCTAATTTTATATTTCACCATTGCATTCAGCTTAAAAAACTACACAATTAAGTTCCTTAAAGTTTTTCTCTATCTTCAACGGTTACCGAGATATAAAAAAATCTAAACACAGTACGTTGTATTTTTGAGGCTCCAATGTTAATCTTATGGAGGATTAAAAAAAATTAATTTTTCACTTATTATCTAATATTTTTGGATGAAACTTGATATTTAGCTTCATGTGGTTGAGATCCATACATTTGTGATAAAAAATCATAGTTTATGTGTTTATCATGGCAGCAAACCTGCATACTCTTTTCCCATGTTAATCATATGGAGAATAGGCAAAGTCCTTTATTTATGGACAGATGTTGATGAAAGTTGGTATAAATGTTAAAAATAAAATTTTTGATGGTATAAATGGCTAATTTCAGTGTTCCTCACAGCAGCAAATCTACTCACTCTTTCCCATATTAATCTTATGGAGAATAGGCAAATATTCTCATGTTTATCGACTGATTTTGACAGATTTTGGAAATTCGCTGAGTACGCAGGTCTGCTGCGACGGGGGTATTTTATAAACCTTATTCTATTTAGTAATAGAGTTAATAATTATGCACCATCCGTGTAGAACGAAACGAATAAGCTGTACTGGATGATATTAAGTTATAACGTTATATTGTACGCAGCAGGTGGTTCGCATATGCGATGATATCGCTACACGAACAAAACTATTATCAACGATGCTTATAATTGCTGCAACATTACGTCATAGCTAAAGTAACATGCGTTATGTACACACTTGAGGTATATCACAAAATAAGTACAAGTCTGAATATTATAACGCTAAATCAATTCAGAAAGTTTATTCTAAACCATATTATCAAAAGTATTCATTAGCAATAGTAAAAAATTATTAGAAAAATAATACTGTAGAATATAAGAATATGAACTATAGAATGTATATAAAATAATAATAATAATATGAACCATGTACATATAGATATTGTATATTGTAATAATCAAAGCTTTATGTAAAAAAATTCTACAACATCGTTTGAAGAGTTCTTATCTAAAGCTGACTAAAAACAATTATGTTTCTATAATGGGTTTAAAAAAGCAATAATTTTATTTCAACAATCTGTACTTACTGGGTAGTTTATTACTTTCCATTGTTGATTATGACTGATTTCTGTTGTCATTGAACGTTGAAATGCCAATTTCCTCAAGCTCCAATCAGCGACATGATTGCGATCCACCGACGCTTCGTCGGCTCGTTATAAGACAATCACGTTCAAAGCTTTCGCCTACTCTTACTTAGCCATCATCTTATATTGTACAGTAGTCAATGTAAAGGCTTAATATCCCCGTCACAGCAGAGCTTCCAGCGAATTTCCAAATCAATAATAATATATAACAGGTGTGATCAATATCCGTAATAAATAAGACATAATAAATAAGAATGTTTGCCTATCCTCCATAAGATTACCATGGGAAAGAGTATGCAGGTTTGCCACTGTGTGGAACGTTTAAAGTAGGCATTTTTAGAATAAACTATTTTTATTTTTACCATATACCAAGTTTTATCAGTATCTGTCCATAAATAAATTAGTTTGCCTATTATCCATAGAATTAACATGGGAAAGAGTACACAGGTTTGCTGCTGTGGGGAACACTGGAAATAGTTATTTCTAGCATAAAACTTTTATTTTGACCATGTATACCAAGTTTCATCAACATCTGCACGTAAATAAAGCAGTTTGCCTATTCTCTACATGATTAAAAAGGGGAAAAATGTATGTAGGTTAGCTACCTTGATAAACAGATTTTTAAGTATAAATGGATGGATCTCAACCACATGAAGGTAAATATCAAGTTTTATCTAAAAATATGGATTGATAAATGAAACATAAATTTTTCCTTATCCTCCATAAGATTAACATGGGAGCCCCAAAATACAACGTACTGTGTTTTAGGTTTTAGCGAATTTTCCATAGGGAAGAAGCTATTACCGTAGGTCTCATGGTAAGACTTAAGCCCGGGACCATGTTATTTTATCTTCTTTAGGTGAGACCAAATTTGGTAGAGACGTGTATTCCTACCATCGCTCGGACGAGTTCGTAAACCAGATATATCGGTCAATTGGAACGGGTAGTTTGGGGGGGGGGTTTGTACCCCAAAATGGGGTTTTTTGCTTTTTTCACATGTAATTTTTAAAAACTTCTAACGACTATTGTTTTTGGACTCTGGGCACCCAAATACGAAAAAATAACATGGTCCCGGGCTTAAGTCTTACCATGAGACCTACGGTAATAGCTTCTTCCCTATGGGAAATTCGCTAAAAACCTAAAATGATTTCGATGAAACACAGAATAAATATATAAAGGTTCATCATACAGGACATAGATTATTAATTAATGGTTATTAACTAAATAAATTTAGGGTTTCACAAACTATTACTTATAATGTGCACACGGGGCTGTGAAATTATTACACAATTTTAAATAAACTGATAACTTTATAATATGAACTAATCTTATACAGTATGCTTTGGGCTTAGGCAAAACATGAATAACTAAAATTTGGGACAAACCGATTTACAACTGAAACTTTTGACTGAAACTGAAACTGAAAGGTATTTGCATTTAATACAATTTTAGTGGATTGCAAACTTTTCTTAGTAGCCTAAATCGTAAATCTATGTGACAATTAATTATGATTAACGATACATGGGTTATTTTGTTTACAAAAGAAATTGAGATAGTTATTCTAGCAACAAGAACACCATCATACATACCTTCCATCATAATCTTTTGAACAAATTGTAGTTACTTCGTATTCCTACGGAAATTGTCTCAATATTTCCCATCATGGTAAAAATGTTACTGTTTTAGAGATAAAATGACCACCTATCAGTAAAATGAAAATTCGACTCTTTAAATGCAACAAAACAAATACTCACCGTTCACAAAGGAAGTTTTTATTGAAGTTACTTTATGAATTAGCTACTTAATTTTACTAAATACATGTTAATGCAATAGTTTTCCAATGTAACAAATAACAAAGACCAAACTCCTAGCCTCTAGATTTTCATATAGCAAATCCAAGGAAGCACCCCCATTTCATCAGGTGAGTTGTAAATATATTTTGTAATATATGAATTGATGTTCAATTACATTTGCCAATTTTATTATTTGATAAACATGCTCCTATTTGTTTGTATATAGAAAAATATTAATTAGAACATTTTATCACTGGAAGTTACTCAGCAAACTAATTTGTAAGTAAAGTAAGTTAAGTTTTTATTCAGGAAATTATAGTTTAACTTAACATTTGAAAATATAATATATAAGTAGGTCTTATGATTTTTTTCAGATAATTTTCAAGGAATACATATCTTATTAGGCCCTATATTTTTTTAACACACACACAAACACCTCACACCAAGGTGGCTTAAAAAATATTTTCTATAATGAACTATTCATAACTCCTTAAAGTTGGCTTGATTTGAAAAATTCTTCAGATCCATTACTCAGGAAAACTCCCATTAATAGTCCTTGAACCTTTTCTAAAAATTATCCTCTATAAAATAATGAGTTTTTGTTAACAATTAATCAGATTAAACATTTTGTGTTTTCCCGATCTCCAATTTTTAGGCAATTTTTATCTAATATAGCTTACCTACTGAATAATGAAATAAACTTGGAATATTAAAAGCTGTATGAATATTCAAATAACCTTGTTAACCCAACTGATATCGTGAGTTCTGATTTATAAAGGTGAAATGCAAATCACTTCTCTAGTTCGTTTAATTTGTAACGTCGACGAAGACGTGATTTTTGAGTAACGAGCTCAAAATTGGATCGTTACTTGGCAATCACATCCAGACGCGGGCTTGGCTCGGGCCGCTGATCACTTGATGCTTATCATCGATCACGCGACCATTGGCCGTCACATTCATTTGTTATCCTAAAAATGATGATTCAGTATATAATGATCTAATCACAATTACATTTTAAATATTTCCATTCACAATTTTCTGGTCATATTTAGACATAGTGTTTATTTCTAGTGCACAAATATTTAACTTGCCTTTGTATTTACCCTTCAATCTTTGAGTGTATGAAACATAATATGAAGTATTACGCCTACCCCACCCTCTTTGTCTGTACTAACTCTTTTAGTTTTCATCTATTATCATTGATAAGGCTATTAACTCGTTACTACCGTGTAAAATGGATTTAGAGAAACGAGAATTACACTTACAAAAAGGGGAAAGAACATACGAAGAACACATGCACAGAACTCATGCGATGAGGTGGGGTCAAAAAAGTTCAACTTAGTGATACGAGTAAAAAACTAACACAAAAAAGGTTAATAGAATTAAATATATATTTACAATTATAGTTTTGGTAACAACTTTAATTATTTGTATATTTAATTATTAGGACGGAATAATTTTATATTTTTCATAATTGTCTGTTATACTACGTAATTAAAAAAGCTCAATGCATAAATGGTTATAATAAAAAATTGAGGAAAACATCATCACGTGGCAATACGGCATATTATTACGGAAACGGTTTTTGATCTGAATGTGCAAGAGTGGTTCATTACTTCTACAACAGACAAATCGTATATGTGGGTATACATATACATATAGACCCACATAAAAACGTGATTCTCTCAGCGAATTAACAAACCAATAATAAAACACAAGTAGTATGACACAAATAGTATTATCTATATCTGTCGATAAAATAAGATAATCTGCATATCCTCCATATTTAACTTAATAAAGGATATACAGATTAGATAAATTAAGCTATTATTTCTGTAAATAATTATATATTTCTCTAACTATATTTATATAATAATTATTTTATAACATACTTCTCTAATTAAGCTGTTAATTGTGTAAACACTAAATCTGAAACTGCACCCTTTTATGCCCTCTACGTAGTAGCCCTTTAGTATATTTATTTATAATTATTTCTAGAAGCGTAAATCTACTACAGTAACATTACAGTTTAATAAGTTTGTATATTTACATTGTGTGGTTTACAAATGATATTTTAAAGAAACTTTAAACATATTCAACCACAGCTGTTAGTTAAAAAAATACTAAATTTATAAAACTTTACACTGCACCCTCTTATCCCCCCTGGGGCGGAGCCTTTTGGACGGATATGCACAGATTGTGAATCTAAACCAATTCCAAACCCCCTTGAATACATATAAATAATTTCATCAGATCAGTCCCGTTGTTTAGAAGGAGTTCACTTATAAACATGCACAGAAGTTATTTAATTTATTAAGATGAATGGATATCAACGACATGAAGCGTAATACCATGTTTCATCCAAAGAAATAAATTAATAAATGAAATATTACATTTTCTTAGTCTCATATTAAGAAATTTAAGATATATTAAGATTACAAATTATCTCTAATTCTCAAATTATTATCTTATTATTATTTATTAAAAATTTTCTCAATCGGATTATTTTTAGAGAGAGGAAAAAATCAAAGAGAGGGACGAAGAAGGTATACTAATGGTCAGAAGGACTTGAGGAAATGAGAAAGAAAATGAGGATACTGAACAGGGTCTGGAGAAGAACAGGGCTTGAAAATGACAGAAGAGCTTTTGTGAGGGTAAGAACAGAATAAATCTTTGGGATAATAAAGCAGAACAAGCTGATCTGGGAAATGCTGATTGTTAATTGAAGAAGGATATCCGTGGGAAAGGGTCTAGAAGATCGTCGCAGAGATGCTGAAGAAGTATACGAATTTGATCAGTTTGGAAAAGGAGGTTGGGACAATGACTGAAACAGTGTCAGAAACCCTACAGAGACTCATCGAGGGGCTGCTGCCAGACGACACGGAATAAAATGAGACGGAGGAACAACGAGTAGTTAGAAGAGATATGATGGAAGAGAGCACGGGACTTGATGAAGTAGAGTTAACGGAAGAGGAGTTCACTGCGAGTGTTAGATTTTTGAAAGACAGAAAGGCACTAGAAACGATAGAATTAAAGGCGAAGTGATCAAGAGGATCAAGAGGAGTCCTTGAAATCTGCTCATCTGCACAATAAGAGCAGCTCGATTTCGCCGCCGTACAATGTTTTGCAATATGTCCAAATATCTGGCACTTGTAACACCTAGCTACATCCACGTAATCCTTAACCCTATAACACTGCCACTCTACAAAAATATTGTCTTACCTCCTCAGCCAGTTTCTCTCCCGAACTGAACACTCTACCACGATATGGTTTTTCTTTCCACTCGACTTAGTATCCTTGTACTTAAGTTGCACCTCAAATTCCTTCTTGAATTCTCCTTCCTCGATGTCACTTCCTTCCATATTCCTCCTAGATACTTCTTCTTTAACCTCATCCGGAGCTAGTTCCGCATTCACGTCATAAAATTATTAGATCATGGCAACTGGTCTGTTCTTCATTGGTTTCTGAACCTTCAATCCTGCATCCATCAGGGATTTTTCCTTCATCAGGTTTATCACACCTTCTTCGGTCTCTGCCTTCACAATCATACCATTCCTGATATTCACCAACCTTCAGCCCTATCTCTTGTGGCTTCACCAGCCTTTTAAGAGTGGTCTTAACTTCCTCACTATCCTTAGTGTCACTCCTGACTATCATCAGCTTTGGGGGTGGGAGCACCGGTCCTTTGACTCCCATCACCTTCGGTGTACTCTGCAAGCCATTTGCCACCGCTTCGGTATATCCGATTATTTTCTTTTAACCTACTACTTCCTTGCCTTTCTTCAGCTCCTTCCGCACAATGCTCACCAGTGTCGCACGCTCTTCAATTCTTACTTGCAGCCTCATCTTTTGTTCCCTAGCCTTGACTATTTCTTCCTGGAGCCTGTTCATGTACTTCCTCAACCTCTCAGTCTGAGGCTTTGTCATCTTCGACAATACTACTGGCTGCTTCCACCATTACTTAATCTTCTCCAAAATACTTCCCAAGCTTATCAAGGGACCCACCTTCATCAGTTCTTCCTCTTCCCCATCGGATTCGGAGTCATCCGTCTTCTTTGTTTTCTTCTTCTCCTTCTTCTCCTCGAGGCTACTCCTGAATCTCTTTGTGGTTGTCCGAGTCCCACATGGACATGTGCATTTTGCTCACGTACTCCTGGTCTTTATGATGAGGAACGGCCTAGTGGTTGCACGAGTTTCAGAGATGGTCATGTGCCATTTGGTCAAATACTCCTGGAATTGTCTTTACGTTCAATTTTATTGAGTTGCGTTATTAATCTGGTATTTATTTTCTCTAAAGAAAGAACTTAATATTCGGAGGATGTGTTAAGTATTCAGTATACTGTCCTTGGTCTGATGACAGTGGGTCACATATCTGTTGGTTGATGGGTCACGCAACACTACCATTTGTGCCTCACAGAGATCACTCACATTTTCAGTACGTCACGTATAAATTCTTTGGATTGAAATGCTTTAAATTTGTCAATGCAATGCGGTTTAAGAGGTATTGATCGAGCCAATATAACAGTTAGGATTACATCTATAAATACGTAAAACAGTAGTTTATTTATTAAAATAGTTTCCACATCGTATAGTTATTATTCATAATACTCGTGTGGCAGTCGCATTGGTTCTGGTTCAAGAGAAAATCTAAACATCACATTTATATCGTCCAAAAGCTACTTATTATGCTTTGTAACAAGTATAACTTATGAGTTTAAAAATTTAAGCAAATATAAGGCCACATATTTGAATCAGTATAAGAAGAAGTTTTCAAATTTACAATATTTTTTAACCTAAAGGCTTAAAATAAATTGTATGAATTGCACCGAAGGGAGCAAAGTAAATAAAGCTAGAATATACAGTTTATGGTGTGGAAAATTGAACGACGCTAATAAACTGGCGAAGTGAGTTCTTTCTCTCATGTTTAACAATCTTCTCACATATTACGTGGATATTTCGCTCTCATCATGCAGCCTACAAACGAAAGCGTATCATATTCTCTACTTCATCTGTTCGGCTTACCTCATGCCCAGTTTTTATAGCGAGTGTTACGACGATAGTGTTTCTATAATTGAATGGATGGTCTGTGGAACGTTTAAAAACTCACCAAAAAGAATCCAATGTAACTCTTATCTGTATGTATCAGCGTTTTTGATTACAAATTTGTAAGCAGTGCGTGCTAAGAGTACTAATACTAAGGCGTACTGATCTATTATCCGGCGGAGTAAACAGTACAGCTCAACTCATCCTTAACCCACAAATGATCTCTATTATACGGTTTTACACTAGACATAATCACTGTATTTTCTACAATTTTGTGAAAGGATATATGAAACGCGCTAGTCACTTACAAATTTACTAAGCTCGACTTACCAGGGAGAGATTTTAATCTGTCATCAGTAAGGTATAGACGACAGACTTTAACTATAACTTTAAACGAAACAACATTATCGCCTGTACATTTTAGGCTGAACCTAATGTCTTATATGATATTACTCTAGCATACCAACAGGACTTATGTTGACATATTCATGACTATATTCATTTTGTCATTTGATATTTTTAATTTTTATTAATTAAAAATATCAAATAATTTTTTTTAGAAAGGTTATTTTCTTTTTTATATATTAATCACAAATTTATTAACTCCGCAGAGAGCGGTGATCGGTAAACTTATACCTCACATACTTACTCTTGTAGGGGATGGGTACAAGTCAGAGCCATATTAGTTTTATAGCCTCATTGTAAAGCTCAGCAGTATGTCGTATTTAGATTAAAGCAGTCTTAGTCTAATCTCCGCTATAGGAACGGAATGTCCAGTAATGTTCTACACAGTGGTTGTGGTCAGTTAAAGCCTAAAATCATGTTGTATAGCTCAGGAGTATGTGGTAAACAGATTATATCAGTCTGGCTCTAATCCATGGGAACGGTGTGTCGAGTAATGTTCTACAAGGTGGTTAGTTGGTGGTCAGTTGAAGTATCATAGGGTCATAATATCAAGACCCTATATAATGACATTACAGGTGAATATGAAGCCATTAGTGACCTTGAAGGAGTGCGAACTTTCTTGACTAGCACCGAAAGGGCTACTTAATGAACTCGACATTGAAGGTTATTTGAGATTTGTTGAGCGAATAGTTCTGGAGGGGTTGCGCCATGTTTTGTGTTTGGAATCGTTTTTCCGGTGGATTTGGAGAACCTTAAACCTCATTTTGAGTCCTGGCGCTTACTGAAAATAAATCCGTTTTCGTTAGAAATAACTTTGATTCTTCTCTATGTAATATCAAAACCAGTGGGACGTTAGGCGTTGATTTCCGTCGATTTGAATAAAACCATAACGGTAAATGGTTTTCCCCAATCTGGGTTATAGACGGCTGATCAAAACGGGTTTTCAGTGCCTTGGCTCTATCCACGTGAACCAAAAATTAACCGTAAAATCCTGCGGCCTGAGCTTTTTGACACAAGTAAAACGAGTCCTAAGTAGGGTAATAGTTGGGACTGAGGAGTTTTTGTTTTATGGTTTACCAAAAGGCTGTCACGCGACTTGGAAGTTGTGTTGTATGATCCCCATTTCCCCCAACAAATGGAGACTACAGGTGAAAACTAGTTTGGAGAAAGGCGTATTATAAATCCATAAAGGGACAGGAATGCACCTCGAATAGCAAAATGTCACAAAATGGACCCAGAGCTGGAGGAGCAGGATTGTCGGTATCTCTCGTCGCTTCTGCAGGTGCTAGAAACCGTGGAGGATCGCTGGTTACAGGATTGTCGGTATCTCTCGTCGCTTCTGCAGGTGCTAGAGACCGTGGAGGATCGCTGGTTACAGGATTGTCGGTATCTCTCGTCGCTTCTGCAGGTGCTAGAAACCGTGGAGGATCGCTGGTTACAGGATTGTCGGTATCTCTCGTCGCTTCTGCAGGTGCTAGAAACCGTGGAGGATCGCTGGTTACAGGATTGTCGGTATCTCTCGTCGCTTCTGCAGGTGCTAGAGACCGTGGAGGATCGCTGGTTACAGGATTGTCGGTATCTCTCGTCGCTTCTGCAGGTGCTAGAAACCGTGGAGGATCGCTGGTTACAGGATTGTCGGTATCTCTCGTCGCTTCTGCAGGTGCTAGAAACCGTGGAGGATCGCTGGTTACAGGATTGTCGGTATCTCTCGTCGCTTCTGCAGGTGCTAGAAACCGTGGAGGATCGCTGGTTACAGGATTGTCCTCTGGTTGCCAAACCGTGGAGGATCGCTGGTTACAGGATTGTCGGTATCTCTCGTCGCTTCTGCAGGTGCTAGTGAGGATCGCTATAACCGTGGAGGATCGCTGGTTACAGGATTGTCCTCTGGTTGCCAAACCGTGGAGGATCGCTGGTTACAGGATTGTCGGTATCTCTCGTCGCTTCTGCAGGTGCTAGTGAGGATCGCTATAACCGTGGAGGATCGCTGGTTACAGGATTGTCCTCTGGTTGCCAAACCGTGGAGGATCGCTGGTTACAGGATTGTCGGTATCTCTCGTCGCTTCTGCAGGTGCTAGCGAGGATCGCTATAACCGTGGAGGATCGCTGGTTACAGGATTGTCGGTATCTCTCGTCGCTTCTGCAGGTGCTAGCGAGGATCGCTATAACCGTGGAGGATCGCTGGTTACAGGATTGTCCTCTGGTTGCCAAACCGTGGAGGATCGCTGGTTACAGGATTGTCGGTATCTCTCGTCGCTTCTGCAGGTGCTAGCGAGGATCGCTATAACCGTGGAGGATCGCTGGTTACAGGATTGTCGGTATCTCTCGTCGCTTCTGCAGGTGCTAGCGAGGATCGCTGGTTACAGGATTGTCGGTATCTCTCGTCGCTTCTGCAGGTGCTAGCGAGGATCGCTATAACCGTGGAGGATCGCTGGTTACAGGATTGTCCTCTGGTTGCCAAATTTAGAGGACGAGAATTTATTCAGGCCAGATGAATTGAGCTACCTCACTCTGAATCTTAGCAGACGAGGAGTGGTTGATAGTAGAAAAGATGGTAGGAGGAAATAAAAAAATCAGTCTCAACCCTAACGCAGGGATCCTCTGAGAGTGTTAACGACAACGAACAAATTTCTTTCGGGAGCGTGAGTCCGGTCCCGAAAGAATATCATATATATATATATATATATATGATATATATATATGATAAAATTCATATTAATATAGCTACTTGACATTTTTTAAATGTCTATATTAAACCGGAAAATATCTATTCATACGAATAGGAACTTTCTATAAATGTTGTTGCATACAAAATAATTTCCCAAAAGTAAAGAAGGGCATAAATTCGAGAAACCTAGACTCTTGGTCAATTTTAGGGAGACAAAGAGCTGACCACAATGGAAATAAATTACCACGACCCACATCCAAAACCTATCTCTCTAATGAATGTTGTGACACTGACTTTCATAAATTACTAACATTCTCATTCCTAGGTTGGATCAGCATTAGGGCGTTTCAGGATAGTTTCAACAAACCGTCAATTGAGTCCTCTTATCAAGTCTAAAAATCATCACCCAAATCGAAATTATGATACAAATTCTGTTTATAATTTATTTAACTTTTATGCATATATAAAACATACCGTCATATCTAACGGTCAGAGAGTTTCCATTGATTTACCTTGTGTGTAGTGATACAAACTAAGCTTAGTCTAAGGTTAAACTACATATTTTACCAAGTTATGTTTATAAATAAGAAAGTGATATAAATTTACTTACTCTTCACAATAATAACAAGGTACGAAGAATGGGAATAAGTACGTTCTCAGCATTGTGGATCACTTTTCAAGGTACACGAATTTATTTTATTTTTTAAAATTTTTCAAAATTTTTTCCAAATTTTATTATTAAATATTCAGTGTAATAAGCAATAAGTAATTTTATTAGTCAACAAGCGTGATACACTAGGCCTTGTCACAATACTGTACATAGCAATATACCAATAGTAAATACTAAATTTATAATAAATAATACATCACATCCTCATGTACTAACAAAAGGTTTTTAGTCATGTAACTAGAACTAACAATGAATAAAAGGGAACGTTCCAAAATACAACGGAGTATTTCATTTTAATTATTATTATTACCTACACAGGTGTTCATCTAAACTACAAAAGAATTATGATGGGTTATTATAAGATATGATTTAAGCCAAGCTTTAGTAATACGATTCGAATTCCTCTCGTGTTGAAAATGCTTATATTATAAAACATGCAGCTCGATGATATCGACGGTTTTAATCAAAGAGACCTCAGTAATCAGAACCTACACGGACCCGTCAGAGCTCACAGTTTCCAATTTGAGTTCTCACGTCATCCTATCAAGAGTAGACCTAAACATAATGATTATATCCATTGTCGTATCAGATTATACTACAATAATGTAATGTATCACTATACAAGTCCTATCGTAGCAATGTTGTAGTCATAACGTACTCTGTAATGTAGCTCTAACGACATATATATCAACGGACGGCCCTGAGGCAGCGATCAGGACAATAAACGGTACCAGTGAACTGACACATACTTTCTCCCTTAAGTAAGTTCAAGAAAGACAATCTATAATAAAACTATTATGTTCTCCAAAGTTCATCTAAATAAATATCATTTAATAATTTATTGTTTCAAAAATAATCATCCCATTTCTGAAAATAAAAACAAGAGAGACAAAGTTAAATTAATTGTTTGAATTGTATGGGGGAAACACCCCCCCCCCCCCCCGGTAATACCAAGCTTTTTTGAGTTGGTTCTTTTGGGTGATTTGGCCTTACACCTCATACCAAGTTTCATGGAAAACGGTTAAAAAATAAGGAAGAAATTGATTTTTTAATATTCTCCATAAGAATAACATTGGACGCTTTCAGACAACGTACTGTGTTTATCATGGACAGTAAATTTAACTTTTCTCTGGAACCGTTAGTCGTAGACAAATAATTCTAGATACTAATTTGTTTAGTTTTTTTAAGCTGGTTTCAATGGAACCAGTCAAGTTATACTTTACTTTTATTGTTTTCGCTGAAATATAAAAATTTGATTTTTTTGACATTTAAAAGCCCATAACTTTTGAACCGTCATTTTTACAGATATGCGGGTGGTGTCAAATTATTTAGTACTCTGTACACTATAAACTGTCAAATTTTAATAAAAATCGTTAGAGCCGTTTTTGAGAAATTTGGATTTTTCACGTTTTTTAAGGGTTTTTAGGGGTGAACTACCCTTAAAAATCAAAAATTCAAAAAAATGAAAAAAACGCCTGGAGATACCGTGAATATATACATACATGCCAAATTTCATCTAAATCGGACCAACGGGGTAGGCTGTGGCACTGTACACATCCAGACACACACACACACGGACGGACAGACATCACGTCAAAACCCACTTTTTTGGATTCAGGGGACCCCAAAACGGATATATCCACCCTCAACTCAAATTCGAAAATTTTAACGAAAACAATACTTTCTCCATATACTACGTATAAGGGGAGAAAGTAAAAATGAGTAACGATACAGTGGTCGTGGGATATTGCAGATATGCAGATATCCATACTCGTGTGATAAACTCTGGTGTAAGGTGACATAGGATGTTTGTTTGAATTGCCGCCGTTGGGATCTTGAGAGACCATTTATGTTTAAATACCCCCGTGGCAGCAGACCTGCGAACTCAGCAAATTTCCTAATCAATAATATAATAATAATACTATATGACAAGTTTTATACAAATCTGTCCATAAACATAAGAATTATTTGCCTATTATCCATAAGATTAGCATAGGAAAGAGTGTGCAGGTTTGCTGCTGTGAGGAACACTGAAAGTAGACATTTCTACCATAAACAATTTTTATTTTAACATTTATACCAACATTCATCAACATTTGTCCATAAATAAAGGAGTTTCACTATTCCCTGTATGATTCATATGAGATAATATTATGCAGGTTTGTTGCCATGATAAACACATAAACTATGATTTTAAGAATAAACGGATGGATATCAACAACATGAAGGTAAATACCAAGTTCAATTCAAAAATATTAATTGATATGGGAAATATTAATTTTTTCTTGTTCTCCATAAGATTAACATTGGAGCCCCAAAATACAACGTACTGTGTTAAGATTTTTTATTATCTCGGTAACCGTTAGAGATGTAAATTCGCTAAAATGAATCAGGTAAGATTCTTAAAATCATATTTACTTCCAAAAACAAATTTTGATTAACACATATTATTTTTTTATAATAAATGCTCACAGATTTGGTGTTTAGTCAAAATGTTTTAAACTAAATAGCTATGAACTATATCTAAAATAAAACTCACGAATTTCCCAAAACAAGAAACAAAAAATCTCAAAACTCAGTACAGGAAGTTGTCTCACTCATGAAGGCATTTAAAAAAAACTCCTTTATCGAATAAAACGGGTTCTCAATTAGACATAATTTATAAGATTTTCTAAAACAAGAGAGTTTATTTCGGTTAGAAATATATAAATGTAAGTTTGTAAACATCTTTATTCCTGCACATACCGTAAAGGACTCTTTTCGAAAGCTGCTGTCTTTTGTTTTGGAAACGAAATTTTATATCTATGTCTCGTGTTGTGACTAAGCCAATCTCCTGTTTTTGAATATTTTTCGGAATTTTCGTAAGTTAATGTCAGAATTTCTAGCAGATAAAGAGATGGAGCAGTCATGATTTGGTTTTCTTTAAAGAGCTGTTTACATGGGATCCTTTTTGAGCCTCTAGGGAGAAACCCAATTATTGAGCTACAACGAAATTGATGATCCATAAACCTTCTCCATGAAATTTTACGTAAGCGTACCAATTTTCATGGCAAATTTTCCAACGATGTCCAAGTGTATAAACTTTAAACACACACACACACACACACACACACACACACACACACACACACACACACACACACACACACACACACACACACACACACACACACACACACACACACACACACACACACACACACACACACACACACACACACACACACACATATATATATATATATAGATATAAATATTGTATATATGTGTGTGTATGTTTGAAGTTTATGCAGCATACATATATATAATCCAATAATCCTCTTTTATAAATATATGGAAGATGTAATTTTATAACTATGGAATTTATTAACAGATGACGTTTATTTGGACACGAAATAAAAAGTAGTTTAATAAACCTCCAAAACTGTAAAGTATCAAACTTGGCAATTAAATTGTTAATTTTGTACAGTATTTATTTAAGCCTACTTTATAGTTTAAAGTTGACGATTGATACAGAAGGCATTAAATAGCAAATCACATTGCTAATGGAGAGTAAACCAACAGCTGTAGCTTAAGAAATCAAATGTTTTGATTGTAGATAAATGTAAACAAATTTATTTCCCATAAGATTAACATTAGAAATTTAAAACGCTATAAAATGGAAACTAATTGAATTTAATGAAATTGAATATGCCTAAAGCATGACCCGAGCAGTGACGAATCTGAAAAATCAAAGTTCATTAAAATCGGCCCAGCCGTTATCGAGTTATAACGCGCATAACTAACACGACTTTGTTTTATATATTTAAATTTTAAAATCCAAACTAAAATAAGGTATTGTTCATCATTTTTACGTTTACTGTCAATTTTTAGTTCATAAGATTCAAATGGAGGCACAGTTAAAAAACACCTTATATAGGTACATAATTGAGAATTTTGTATGATCCATAATATTACGGCTGATAGTGAACAGAAAGATTTCGAGCTATTTACAATAAGATAAGTAAATACTTGATTATGATGTCTTTCCTCTTTCAATGTGCCAAATGTAGCTTCAAAAATTGTAATAGTTTTCCATTTGGGTAAAATTGGGATAGTAATATCAGTTTTGTTAAAAAAAGATTAATTTGTTAGTTTTAAAATTAGTATTTTTTTACATTAGTTTCAAAATATTGATGACTGCATTAAACCCACTACTGTAAGAAAACCTGACATGATTACATGATAACAGTAGGCCTACTGATTTAATATTTTATATCGATATAGTATTTCAAAATA
Organism: Nephotettix cincticeps; assembly: GCA_023375725.1. Taxonomy (NCBI): domain Eukaryota; kingdom Metazoa; phylum Arthropoda; class Insecta; order Hemiptera; family Cicadellidae; genus Nephotettix; species Nephotettix cincticeps. The sequence goes on from CM041786.1 coordinate 68,602,961, forward strand.
TTATTCCGTAAAAACAAGCATTTCATGTTGTAGCGATTGAAAATACTTTCGAAAAGTGAGATATCTTATAATACTGGAGAAAATTTACTAAACGTATAATCTATGATATTAAAGGTCGCTAAGTTGAACTAAATTATAAATTTATATAATAATAAACAAAATATTGTTAACACATTAACAACGCAAACTTCAAGAATAGCGGAGAGTGCATAGCAGTTGTCATCTAACATATTCTAGGTTCTAGGCCATATTGTAGGTTTAGGGTTCTGAATTGGCCCCTACCACCTCGCCACACCGGTTGCTCGAAATGGTTTTACATCATTTCAGTTGATGGTGCAGATATTCAATTTGCTCCCACATTGTCAAGTCTATTATTGTGTCCGCCCATGCGAGTCATTGGATCATTGGATAAATGCTGGCCAAACTCTCTCCGAAGCATTGCAAACGTTTTATTAATCTCTTAGGCCTTTTATTTCCCGTGATTAACTACATTCGTCGAGTGTAACTTCCACAGTACGTTACGGGTGAACTTGGTACGTCGGTACCACGTTGGAAGTATGACGAAAATTCGCTAAGTTAAACCTGCTATACAACCTGCGCTACCTTAACAAAAAAGTTTATAGGTTAAGACTATTTGGCTATTGGTTTTTATTGGCTATAATTCACATGTTATATGGAGTTGTTAAGTGGAATAACAGAAAATCTCAGGGTTCTGTGTTTCATACCATAAAAACATTAACTGAAATCATTCGAAAATAAATATTTAGAACACCCAAAATTTGTTAATCTCTATATATAAAATTGAATGTATGTCTGTCTGTCTGTCTGTCTGTCCTTTATGCGTTGCCAAACTACTCATCCGATCGCCATGAAATTTTAGGAAGTTGCTCTATATGTGTCCGGGAAGGTTTTAGTGAAAAAATATTTTCGAAAACCCCATAAGTTTCCATTTTATGGCGTTTTAAATTTCTAATGTTAACCTTATGGAGAGTAAGTTTGTTTACAAATTGTTACAATGAAAACATTTGATTTCTTAGCTACAGCTGATTGGTTTACTTTCCATTAGCTTTACTATCCAATGCCATCTGAATCATTCATTAATGTTAAACTATGAAGTAAATGTGTACTGTAAAAAATGAACAGCTTTATTCACCACGTTAATAGTTAACGGTTTTGGGGGATTATGTATTTATATTTTTATTTTCTGTCTGATTAAAGTCACGTGTTTATATGATAATTACAATGTTTATATTATTACGTTTATTATAATAATCAGCTGTTTTATATCTTTCCTATAAAAGCTGTATTACAGTTAGGTTTCGTTTGGGTTTGGATTGGATTTGAAAATTGTGAATTAATCCACTCAGATTTATTTGTTTTATGGGAATGATATTAATATGTTTTATCGTTTCAGTATTGTTATTCACTATGCAGCGACCCAGAATATATAACCTTTCACAATGAAGCCGTATTGCTATTCGACTTCAGAACATGGCCAATCTTAAAGTTAACATGTGTTTACTGTGAGGCGTTACGAAGTTCGCCGGGTCAGCTAGTGTTAAATAAAAAAAACTCAAAATAATAGTTCTAAAAGCCGTTATACAATGATTCATTTAGAATGTTCTTTTTTTCATGTGTATCCGTCACAGGGTTCCTCCTCAAACAACTTAGCAAGATCTGCATCTAAGATCCCTACCTCAAAATCCAAATTAACCGCAAAATAAAAAAACCTGACCCCTTCAAACCACAACCCCTACACCCCAAAAACTATCGTAGAAGATAGTTTTTTGGTGGTTTAGTCCCATAACCACCGCTCCACCACCTACAACCCAAAACTCCTCCAACCTAAAACATCCCCAAACCCAATACATCCTCCTTTATCCCAAATTCGCCCCCTCAAACCCTCACCACCGTTTCCTCACACCCACCGCCAACACCCACCACCACTACCCAACTACAAAAACCCACCTTTAAGCCCCTCCTAAACCCAAACCAAACCACCACAAAATTAAAAACCCAGAACCTACCCGAACCAAAAAATCCCAAATCCCCCGGGCCAAAACCAACACACCCTCTAATCGCCCCTAAAGCCAATCCACTGTCACTGTCAGGAAAATTACCCAGCACCACTTCCGTCAACAAAAAATCCTCGTCCCCTCCAACCACCTCCTGCCCGCAGGTTCCACATAACGAACCATGTTGCAGGGGCCAATAACCTTTTCATTTGATTCGTCTCATGAACCAGTGAAAGCTTAATTTGACCCAATCTACCAACTATTCTAACCAAACCTAAAATTCAACACTCTCTATTTTTTCATGTTTATAGTCTCTAACTCATGCCAAAAATTTTTTTTCGACAGTCCCCCCACAACCTTTGAACCACTCTCCAAAACACAATCTCCGCAACCCTCCTCCATCACAAAATCGTGCCCCCCATTCGTTCATGTCGTGGTACGTGGCGTGGATCCGGCCATAGGGGAGAAGGAATTCCTAAGGGCCTTGAACTACCCGGAATCCTGCCCCAGTGACGCTGGGTTTGCCAAGGTCCAGAGGATCACTTGGTGAGATGGACGATCGACATATCTCGTGCGTCTATTTTTTATGTGCCGGGTCTGCTGTGAGGCCTCCGACCACGCCCTACTTAACCCAATCACATCCCAGAAGGTTAACCGGAAACGGCAAAGCTTCCGAAACACCGCTCCCGGCCGGGGCGGCAATTACAACCTCCTCATTAAGCAAGCTCCCCTAGTCCTAATTGACCTTTTGACCACCCAGTATACCTCCATACTGCTCTTCGGATAGTCCCATAAGCCCTGGAAACATGCCCATGCTATCTTCTTCCCCAAACCCCACAAAGACTATCGTAACCATTCCAACAACCGTCCCATCAGACTCACCTCCTCCCTCTCAAAACTTTCTGAGACATCATCATCAAAACTTTCATCCACCTACATCTCAACTCCTTAGGCCTCCTACCGTCCTCCCATGCCGCCTTTTGTCCTTTCGTCCATGTAAAAGCTTCTGTGGGTCGTTACATGCCTCCAGATGAACAACTTTCTACCCAACCTTTCCATCCTCGCCCTAATGGATGGCCAACAAACCTTTGATACCGTATGGCACAATGGCCTCAGGGCATAACTCCTTGGCCTCCAGCTCCCCACTCCCGTCATCAGGTGGGTTTCCCACCTTATCGACGGGCGCACACCCCAAGTCCGCTGCCGTGGCTCCTTCTCCTCCTCCTTCACCCTGAACGCTGGTTTCCCCCAGGGTTCAGCAATAAGTCCCCTACAGTACATCTTCAATGTACGTGACCTCCCCGCCCCTATTTCACGTGGCCCCACCGACACCACCAGTGGCCTGGCTCAGATCGCTCATAACACGGCTTTCTGGATTTTATACCTTAACCACAATGCCTTAATCCACCGCATTACCCAAGCTCTCACCTATCCTAATGTAAAAACGGTGTAATTGCATCCAAAACAAAACTCTGTCTTTTTTAACTTCCTGTCCCGCTACTTCCGACACTTCCAATCCATGCCGATTTTCCTCAACAACGCCTGCCTCCCACTTACCCAGACCTGTTTCTACCTCGGGGTGAAACTTAAATCCCGCCTCACCTTCTGCTCCCAGATCCTAGACGCCAAAAAACGTGCCACATTCCGTCTCCGCGCCCTCCGGATTCCCAACAACCGCACCCGTCACTGCTTCACTCTCACCCTTTCCACCATACTCATCCATAATCCGCCCAGTCATCACCTATACCCATCCTTTGCTACTCACTGCCCCAGACCGACTCCTTTCCAGTCGCGAAGCCACTAAGAGAGGAAGGCCCTCCGCCTGGCTTCTCATATCCCCGGTCTCGTAATACCTCGGTTTACGATGCCCACTCCATCCCACACCTCCGTGACTTCCTTCACCATCTAACACATACCAAACACCAAATACCTCGACCGAGCCCGAAACTCTGATATCTTACCACCCTTCTTTGAACCTTATTTCACAGACCGCCTATCACTGACTGTCCACGACCTAATCAATCTCCCACTATAGCTTGATGTCACTGTTTTGCAATTATATAAAATAATCCTAGCCTTAAAATTCATTTTCAGATACCGTGCTAATAACAAGCTGTTACACCCCACAGGCTAGTACCCAGTACCAAAATCTAACTATCTTTACATTACTCACCACCCGACCATAGTATGGACGTTCGTTCGAGTCAGATCTAATACGTCCTGCCTAGTCCACTACTATGGCTTTAATTTAGCCCCCATATCTTAATGTCTAATGAAATGTCACTGCTATGTATTTTATGTATCAAATTCTAGTTCTATGTATATGTATAGAATTCTAGAGGGTTGGTAGGCAAGTCCTACTCTTAAGACACACAGACTTTTAAGTTCTGCTAAAAACATCATTTTTACGCGGTTTGTGCGCTCGGGCAAGTTTTAGTGCGAGTGGTATACTTTAGTGCAAGTGTCATTGTCCTGTAAATAACATTAGTTTAACGTGACAGTTTTAGATTTATCAATAGTTACTAGTTTTATTATGCGCTAACCTTCAATCATCCAGAGATTAAGCTGGTCCTTGTCAGTTATTTTAAAATTGGCGCATGCGCAGTATGATTAATTGCTGCCAATAAGCTGACATAATATTTACCCGACTACTAGTCTGAAGTTCCAAGTAGTAACGACAGAGCGCACCACTGACCAGACAGTCATCCTTATCAACAACTATCTTATCAGCACTCGCACGCTCGCCAGTGGGCCGGCTCCGGCTCCTTATCAGTGAGCGTCGCACCGCCTGCCTTACTCCCATTGACTAATTTGTAGCATTCTTTTTTCTGACTTAACCTTTATCTTATTTGACACACCTTTATTAAAAAAAAAATAATAATAAATAAATTGATTAATAAAATGCTTAACATCGAATACACAAAGAATGGTAAGCCGAATATACTGTTTAATAATAACAAATATAGACAGAGTTACTCTCTAAAGAGCGGTGATGTCGTGTGGAGATGTCTTGGGAAATCCTGCGGGGCTACAGTAAAAACAGATCCTGGCAAAACAGCTGTGACAGAGCTAAACAACAAACACACGGGCCAGCATCCAGTGACTATGCGGTCCTTAACAACCAGGAGCAGCCCTATAACTTCTGCATCAAACTCCAGACCCGGTACTCCCGCGGCTGAGCCCGGAGCGTCGCGCGACCCCGCGCTACCGCGACCTCCCTCCGCCAACACTGATGCTGCGCTGACACCGCGGTCATCTCTCGTGTCCATTCAAGTTCACTCTCAGGCAACTTCAACTCCTTTGCTCTCTGATGTTGAAGCGGATAACATAAACCTCAGAAACGAAATAACAACATTAAAAGGTCAATTAAAAACTCTGCTTGACCACTCGATAGAGAATGACTTGAGGTTACTAGAATACACGGATCAAGTCTTTGTCTCTAACGCAACGATGTCAAAGCCAGAGAATGAGCGTCACATGAATGACTGTGCTGTGCAGTGTAGTTTGCCCTCTTCCTGTAGAAATACAGAATGCGCTGAGATGCGTTCAGTTATTGGCAACTTCAAAACTACAATCGAGGTCCTTGAGGCAGAGATTGAATGTTTGAAAAACGCTAAAGTAAATTGTAAATGCCAGCACGAGGATAACCAACTGAAGCAAAATGAATGGGTCATAGTGGAGAAAACAAAACGCGCTCACCTAAAGCTATCAAATACTTTTGATGCCCTCTCCATTGACGACGGTAAACCGGAAAACCAGGGGAAAATCTACAAAAAAAATATGATCTCTAAGGAAAAGAATAGAAATAGTAAAAACAATAATAAGAAATCCTACGTGTTGATGAGGTGGCTCGCGTGATCCAAAATTTCCCCTCAAAATTGTCAGAAGATGTCAATGGCGTGTCAATGTGGTTAATAAAACAATGCTCGGAGAGCATTGTTTGCCCTTTGACTAAAATTATCAATCTGTCTTTTGCAAGTGGCATTTTCCCAATGGAACTGAAAAAAGCGAAGGTAGTTCCAATTTTCAAAAAAGATGACCCTACGATAGCCAGCAACTATCGCCCAATTTCGATCTTACCGGTACTGAGCAAAGTTTTCGAAAAAGTTTTTCTGGAAAGACTCCTTGCATTCCTAGAAAAACACCAAATTTTGTCGGAGAGCCAATTTGGCTTTAGATCAGGAAAATCAACCATTGATGCAGTCACAGAACTTGTTGATATGGTTGTGGAAGGCTTGGAAAATAAACAACAAACGCTCAGCGTTTTCATTGACCTGTCAAAAGCTTTTGACTGCGTGGAACATACAGTCTTGCTTAACAGGTTAGAGTGCTATGGGGTACGTGGCACTCCCTTAAATTGGCTAAAGTCATACATAAATGGTCGAAGCCAAGTCGTTCAAATATCAGGCTCAGTATCGGATCAGACTGTGATTCAACTTGGAGTACCCCAGGGTTCGATCCTCGGCCCTGTCCTCTTTTTGATTTACGTAAACAACGTCCCATCATCCATTTCACAGGGACAAATTATTCAATATGCAGATGACACGACTCTCTGCTTTAGATCTCAGTCTCTTAGAGCACTTGAGATCTCAGCATACGAAGATCTAAATTCTTGCATTCAATACTTCCAAGCCGACAATTTGATGACAAACCACTCCAAGACGAATTACTTGAAGTTCTCGTTGAAAAACCTGAGCCCTGAGTCGAGTCTCTCGGTGCTTGTGGATGACGTTACCATTGAGGAAGCAGAATCCGTCAAGTTTCTGGGAATTCACTTGGACAGGTGTTTGTCGTGGAGTGTTCACATCGACAAAATTTGCGGAAAGATTTCTTCTGGATTATTTGCTTTACGCAGTATTTCAAAATACTGCAACACAGAAGTGCAGCTCATGGCCTACTTTGGCCTTATTTACCCACACCTTTCTTATGGAATTCGGTTATGGGGTTGCTGTGCAATTGCAAATTTTAAGCGGGTTTTTCGACTTCAAAAGGAAGCCGTCAGAATTATCGGGAAATTAAATTATAGAGAGTCGTGCAGGCAGACCTTCAGGAATTTAGGGTTGCTGACCCTTGCTGGCATATACATATTTGAAACAATATTGTATTGCCAGAAAAATGTTGAATTGACACAGGGCAGCGATATCCATCAATATGGGACAAGATCAAGACACGCTTATCGTGTAGCTCAACATCGGACAACCTCTTTCGAGCACCTCCCCTCACAGATGGGTGTGAAATTCCTAAACGCCCTTCCTGAAAACCTGAGGTCTGAACAAAATTTTAAAAAATTTAAGGCTCGATTGAAAGGCTACCTAGTGGCTTCCGAATGTTATTCGGTGGGAGAATTTATCGCTCATTGAATTTAGGCAGGGGGAGAGTTCTTGTGTAAATGAGAAGTGTGAATGGTGACTATTGTTGCGAGAATGTTACTATTGTAGTGAAATTGAGAGAGTGAATGATAAGGTTTAGCTGTTAATAATTTTAAATTTCTGACTCTTGCTATACATTTGTAAAAATGTCTTACAGCAATAAAGATTTGATTTGATTTGATTTGATTTGAGTTTCAGATGTTAGTGCCAAACTCTAAAGCTCATAGCCCAACCCAAATAATCCATCGCCCAACTATAGTCCAGACGTACGCCCGGCCTTGTCAACGACCATGGGTTTCTTACTGGGGAGTAAGGAACCCATTTATATGTTATGACTATATATACCATTTATATGGTAGCGGTGATGTTGAGTGGGGATTCCACCACTGTTACGATATAAATCCATGTTAAAAGATAAAGTCAGATACTCGTTTGGGCAAGGATTTACAATCCCTACCTAAATATGACCTTTATCTCTATCCCCTTCAATCCTTATCAGCAATTAATACAATTAATAAATAAATTCATTCCAAATCTGTTTTAAGGGTTCAGGCCGGAGCCCTACGTCCCTCTCGAAGCATGGTTCAAGTTTGTGCCCCCTATATCTTGGTATGCATTATCAAAAAGTCGCTAGGACGTGCCAGACACTCTAGAGCTTCCTGCTGTAGCCCGCAAACAATAGGTGGATTAGGCTCGTAGGCTCCTGATGTGACGGCAGAGGCCGGTGAGGGCCTGGAGGATTTCTTGGTTCCCTCCAGTCGGTGGCATCCCTGGCCTTGGAGCTGGCTGGTCGTCGCTGCTCGGCGTCTCCGTGGGTGGGTCGCTGGGGCGCGGGCGGGCGCTGGGCTAGGCTTCGGTGCCGGGGTGGCGTCCTTGGCGTTGGAGCTGGCTGGTCGTCGCTGCTCGGCTTCTCCGTGGGTGGGTCGCTGGGGCGCGGGCGGGCGCTGGGCTAGGCTTCGGTGCCGGGTGGCATCCCTGGCCTTGGAGCTGGCTGGTCGTCGCTGCTCGGCGTCTCCGTGGGTGGGTCGCTGGGGCGCGGGCGGGCGCTGGGCTAGGCTTCGGTGCCGGGGTGGCGTCCTTGGCGTTGGAGCTGGCTGGTCGTCGCTGCTCGGCTTCTCCGTGGGTGGGTCGCTGGGGCGCGGGCGGGCGCTGGGCTAGGCTTCGGTGCCGGGGTGGCGTCCTTGGCGTTGGAGCTGGCTGGTCGTCGCTGCTCGGCTTCTCCGTGGGTGGGTCGCTGGGGCGCGGGCGGGCGCTGGGCTAGGCTTCGGTGCCGGGGTGGCGTCCTTGGCGTTGGATCTGGCTGGTCGTCGCTGCTCGGCTTCTCCGTGGGTGGGTCGCTGGGGCGCGGGCGGGCGCTGGGCTAGGCTTCGGTGCCGGGGTGGCGTCCTTGGCCAGTACCTGGTGCGTTGCAGTGCTTGCTCCGCTCCGTTCCCGGTGGTGCTGTATCGTTGCATCGTTGTTTTGTCCGATTCTCCTTCACCCTCGGTTACGTCTTTCTCCTTTTCCTCGCCGTGGTGAAGACAGGCTCCTCCTCGGATGAGGTTTCGGTATCCGACTGGCCTTATGCTGGAGTCCCTAGGAATGCTGCTCACCATTGGCTGCTACTGCGCTGGTAGTCGGAACTGCTTCGGTGGTGGCGATACCGGTTTGGCCGAGGCTCCATGGCTGCCCTGGCTGAAGTGAAGGCACATCTGCGCCAGTAGGCCTCGTGGTCGCACTCGCACTTGCAGCACTTATTCTGCTGTAGCCAGTTGGCGGGGTTGTGTTGCCCGCCGCATCGGACATAGCGGTCGGTGCTGGTGTTTACAGTTCGCCGAGCCGTGGCCAAAACAATGGCAGTGGTAGCAATGGGGCGGTCCAGCTGGCTTCCTGTAGAGGCCACTGTGATTTTCACGTGCAGGAGCTCCTTGACACGCCAGATCCTGGCGGCTGTTCAGTGGTCTCCCTCCCTCTCTTCGTCTTTGGTGAAGGTCACCAGCCAGTGATTGGATGGCTTCCTCGGCCTGCATTGCAGTTGGGTGACGTCCTGCACGGCAAGGTTTATCCCAGCTAATGCCCTCCGGAGAACACCTGCGTCTACTTAGGTTGGCAGGCAGCTGATGGCCACCTTCAGGTTCAGGCCCCCTCCCACCGTAAACGTGTGGTAGGGAACCTTCTCCCTCATGAGGTATCGCTGGATCTTCTGGTAGTTCTTCACAGTCGAGGTCTTCACCCAAAGGTGCTGATTAAAGCGGCGAGCTCCGTCCTTTCACTCGACATCGAGATGAAGAATGGTGGGGAAGGGAAGCTGGAACGGCGGCGTGCTTCTTGGTAGCTGGGCAGGCGTCCGAGGCCAGGGGCCCGGGCCGCTTAGCTGTCGTTGATGCTCCGAAGGCTCGCTTCTCCATCTTGAAGATAATGGTTGACATGTTTGCTAGGAGAGTGCTTCAGGATTAGGAGAACACATGTTTTGCTCCTACTGCATTGGCGGTCGCAATGATTCAACAAACACAGCAAACAGTCAGACAATCGTTCGGTCGAGGGCTACCTGCTCTAGGCCTAGCTCTGGTCTTTGTATTTAAACAAACTTCCCGTCAACCAATAACCCGAAACCTTCCATACACCTCAATATACACAACCTAAACTACCCGCAACCAACACATCTCTCAAACCCGCAACCAAAACCAGAAAAACTATCCTTGGTTGAAGAGGACATAGCAGCCGTAGTGGGATTCTGGCCAACTGAAACACCTCACATCCTGTCCAATTATATACTAATCATGTTATTTTTTACTACTAGCTCGCCTGAGCTAGTTTAGATTACAGATCTCAAAACATCGTAAAACTTTGTTTTACTTAAAATTCTGATGAAAAACGTAGTAAACATATAATTACCTATAATTATATTAGCATTGTGCTTAAAATAGCATTTTGATTTGAAACAGATAATCGGGATATTGGATATAGAGAATATAAAATCTATCTACACATACTGCCTATCTTTTTGCACCACGTTTTTTCAATTAGACCAAAATTGGTCATAAAAGCATCACTAAACAATCACGTTGTCGTTAATTATAGATGCGTTTAAAGTTCTGTTTCTTTTATATCAGAACGTAACGTACCCGCATGACGAAATATTTTAATATTCTCTATCTTATCCTCTTCTCTGGATTTACGCTAGCATGGCTGTGGTAGCCTTCCCCATAGTATACTCGTATACCACTGATAATGAAATTACTCAATAAAGACAGTTAGACTTACTCTCTAAACGATTACATTATGCTCTGAAACATCGTTAGATCTATAAAGAAAATATCAGGGTGTTCCTTGTAATAAATAGTATTTATATCAAAGATTTATTTTAAAATCCAAGTGGTCCAATGATATTGAAGAACCTAGAAAGACCTTGGGAGCTTGGCCTTTGGATGATCGCTTTCCCACTACTGGGTTGCCACAACGGTGCATACACTTCGACCGGAGACTTGCCGATCTGATCTTGGTATGTACGTTTTTTTCTGTAACAGCTATCTAACTCCACTATACTGTCGTAATAGGCTTTCCACACATTTTTGTGTTTGATGCAAACTGTTCCTCCTCCTCTATGTTCTTGGGCGTCCTAAAACACAACGTATATTACTTCAATAATCCATATCGTTTTGGTTATTAATAAATTACATGCATGGACATTGAAAATTGCTTGTTACTTTCTAGATACAAAAGCTAAATAACAAAAGAGAAAAAAGATTTTCATAAAAGTAGTTTATCTTTTACAAATTTACAAAAATTAATTGTAAAGAAAACCAGCTTTGTTCTTTTGAAATCATAATTACTTTTAGCAAATTTATGTTATGAAATTGATATTAATAAATCTTTCAAATATTTTTTGGCATTGAAACCATCCGTTACATTTTTTGAGCTAATCTTAGTTTTATTATATAATTTTGTACAATATTTAGATTTAAATAATATTATAAAAAAACACTTTTGTTATAATCGAAATGTAAGTTCTAAAAGAGGCCTTTGATTTTTTTAGCAAATTTAATGTGGAGGACCAATATTTCATCTTAAAGTAATGTAAAGTTATTATTCATTTTACCTAGTTACATGATTTTTTGTGTAGTCAGAAGTATTGTTCATCACACGAAAGGGGATTTTCTGTGCGAAATCATATTTGTGAGATCGGCTTTGCTTTGTGCTTAACCACGATTATGCAATAAAAACCATTTAAACCTTGTTATTAAAACCTATTATTTCAGTTGACAAACATTCAATTTATGACCTATTCGTTCCCGGAGATCATTTATAGTAGATTTTTTCTGTAATTTTGCATAGCCCTACTAAGGAGAATTGTAAGTACAGTATATCTCTTGATTTTTTCGTGAATGGTATATGGGATACAGTCCATGTCGAATGGTCGTTGGTGCTGGTAAAATCTACCCCTGCAACGTTGGTTTCCTCGATGTTTTCGACACTGATTGAAAGAGAATAGCCTGCTCTCTAGCTAGCGTTGCTTAATTTGAATACTCACATCTTTGTTGATGTCTCCGACACAAACCCAAGGGTGTATGTCTTCTTCGGATACAGCCCATTTCGAATGGTCCTTGGTGCTGGTGAAATCTACCCCTGCAACGTTGATTTCCTCAATGTTTTCGACACTGATTAAAACAGCATAAAATCAGCGAAAATCAATAATTTGTTCTATATAGAGCAATCCTAATAGTAACAAGTTAAACGTTTTTAAGTTAACTGTCTACTAAAGTAGCAGGCATTCATAATTTTGAGTCTGTAAATCGTGATTAAATCAATCCTTTTACTTACAAACGATATGAAATAACTGATTAAATCCAAGCTAAATTATGAAAAACATTCTACAAAAGAATTACACTCGATTATAATAACGGAACGACTTGATATCCAGATGACAACAGATTTGACTTAACTGGGTGACTGCCACGCCCTAGGAGGTGGCAAGGAGTGAGCAGTCAGTCAGAGTTTAGGCAGGTATTCCCAGATTTATTGATAAATGCATGTATGAAAATATCAATATTAAAATTTATATTACCGGCACTTCGACCTCCTCGATCTCTTCAGTGACATCAAAGTATTCAAAATATGCTCATTTATATTTATTCCCTGTAAAACATGCCTGTTCCCTGCATGGTACTTTGAAAGTACTACTTACCTTTTATATAACCTTATATATAACCTTTTGGAGCGGACATTTTATGGTAAGGGAGTTAATTGTTTTTTGTTGTGGCCTCCAGTGTCAATTAAATTCATTTTTTTGTAAAAAGCCCTTTTTATATCGGGTTTCATTATTAAAACAAACCGAGGATCCAACAGCCGATGACAACTAATGGACCTACAGTTGTCCATTAGTTGCCATCGGCTGTTGGGCTATTAAATAACAGTTCTGTCTAAGAAACATGTCAACTTTAGTCAGTTTAGTCGTTTAACTGACTAAAGTTGACATGTTTCTTAGATCACCAAGATCACCAAGATTTCCAAGATCACACCACAGTCATCCTACACTCAATCCTCATCCATACTTAGCTTAAAATACCTTTATTATACGTAGCTGTACCATTAGATCCTGGCTCGGTCTCCAGGGCGATAGTCAACGGGTTATATTAGATTAGATTAGATCATTGAAATGAAAACCATGCTACAATGTAGGTATTTTAAGCCAAGTATGAGTGGGGATTGAGTGTAGGATGATTGTGGTGCAATCTTGTAGTCTTGTTACTGACTAAGGCTGAAATGTTCCTTAGACAGGACTGTTATTTAATAGCCCAACAGCCGATCGCAATTAATGTACCTACAGTTTAACGTGAAATCCGAACTACGGCCTCTGAATCATGAATTGATCTAATTATGAGCATAGTCTTTGCAGATGAGCGTAGTATTTAATAATACGGACGTTAATAAACCCAAGAGAACACTACGCCCACCGACCATCTCTCACTACTATCAACAATTCGTGACCTCCAAGTAGCTGGATTACAGGACGTTGCCACCGTGGGTGGTGGGTCATGTAAGGGTTCATGTAACGTGTTGTGATAATAATATATGATACATTACAGTACTTGTATGCTCTTCTGCTACATGATGATCCCTAGTGGCTGCGTCCGTTTGGCCAGATCTGAACTGTCAGATTGGCTTCATAATAGTAACCTTTGTAGTATGCTCGTCATTGCATATAAAGGGTTCACTGAGAACGTGTTGTGATAATAATATATGATACATTACAGTACTTGTATGCTCTTCTGCTACATGATGATCCCTAGTGGCTGCGTCCGTTTGGCCAGATATGAACTGTCAGATTGGCTTCATAATAGTAACCTTTGTAGTATGCTCGTCATTGCATATAAAGGGTTCACTGTAAATACGTGTTGTGATAATAATATATGAGACATTACAGTACTTGTATGCTCTTCTGCTACATGATGATCCCTAGTGGCTGCGTCCGTTTGGCCAGATCTGAACTGTCAGATTGGCTTCATAATAGTAACCTTTGTAGTATGCTCGTCATTGCATATAAAGGGTTCACTGTAAATACGTGTTGTGATAATAATATATGAGACATTACAGTACTTGTATGCTCTTCTGCTACATGATGATCCCTAGTGGCTGCGTCCGTTTGGCCAGATCTGAACTGTCAGATTGGCTTCATAATAGTAACCTTTGTAGTATGCTCGTCATTGCATATAAAGGGTTCACTGTAAATACGTGTTGTGATAATAATATATGAGACATTACAGTACTTGTATGCTCTTCTGCTACATGATGATCCCTAGTGGCTGCGTCCGTTTGGCCAGATCTGAACTGTCAGATTGGCTTCATAATAGTAACCTTTGTAGTGTGCTCGTCATTGCATATAAAGGGTTCACTGTAAATACGTGTTGTGATAATAATATATGAGACATTACAGTACTTGTATGCTCTTCTGCTACATGATGATCCCTAGTGGCTGCGTCCGTTTGGCCAGATATGAACTGTCAGATTGGCTTCATAATAGTAACCTTTGTAGTATGCTCGTCATTGCATATAAAGGGTTCACTGTAAATACGTGTTGTGATAATAATATATGAGACATTACAGTACTTGTATGCTCTTCTGCTACATGATGATCCCTGGTGGGTGCGATCGTTCGGCCAGGTCTGTACTGCCAGATTGACTTCAAGTTCGGGGGCGACCAAATCAGTGTATAACTCTATAAAATTGAAAAAAATTGGGATAAATATATCTTTCAATTCCTAAAGGGGGTTGACGCAATTAGTTTAAATACTTTTACACTTGTATGCTCAGTGATAAACGAATAACACTATTATATAAGTAGAATTTCTTGTATTGAAAAATGATGAGTTTTTTAATCTGAAACCCCTATATATTTAGGTTATTCCTTGTTTTATATATATATATATATATATATATATATATATATATATATATATATCAACAGAATATTTAAAACTTAAAAAAGATAAACACATAAAGCACATTCATTAATTTATAAAAATAAAATTATTCACATTCGCGCACTATTACAGGTCACTCCCGCATTGTTCGTGATTGCGCGGCACGACGGTAGCCGGCACGTGCTGTAGGTTCGCGCGGTGGAGGTTTGTTTTGTTCAAGCAGACTGGTGCTTTGGGTGAAAGCACTAGTATAATGTAAATAGTTTTTCTATCGTTATCTTTTTTCGTTATTATTTTTTATAGTTATATATGATTTTTTATCAATTAACTAATGTGATTTATGTGTTTATCTTTTTGAAGTTTTAAATATTCAAATGATGCCACCATCAAGACATTCAACAACTCAAGAACATAGGGAAGTAACAAAGTTAAAATATAATTACCGTTCTTGAAACTGGGCAAACATAAACACTTTTATTAATAAAAGTGTATTAGTGACATAATATTATAATTACATTAATGTTAATTAATTATTAATGTTATTTTATAATTACATTAATATTAATATTTCATGTGACATAAAGAGAGATAAAACAAGAAAAAGGTAAAAATAGGGTTTGCAGGCATCAGTTTCCAAAACTGAGTGAAATCAATTAATAATATTATTTATCTTCTTTTAGCGATTTTCCTATAGGGAAGAAGCTATTACCGTAGGTCTCATGGGAAGACCAGTATATATAATGTGTGTGCGTGTGTGTGTGTGTGTGTGTGTGTGTGTGTGTGTGTGTGTGTGTGTGTGTGTGTGTGTGTCTGTGTGTGTGTGTGTCTGTGAATACGATAACTCTCGTAAAAATGGTCCAATCGAGACGTGTATTCCTGCATTTGCTTGGACGAGTTCGTAAACCAGACATATCGGACAATCGGAACGGGTTTTTTAGGAGGGTTTTGTACTCAAAAATTTTGTTTTTGAGTTTTCATATGTAATTTAAATTTTTTTAGATTTTATCTTTCACCATTGGAATCAGCTAAAAACTACACAATTTAGCTCCCTAAAGTTTTTCTCTATCTCCAACGGATACCGAGATGTAAAAAATCCAAACACAGTACGTTGTATTTTGAAGCTCCAATGTTAACCTTATGGAGGATAAGGAAAAATTTATATTTCACTTATTAACCAATATTTTTTTTAAAACCTTTATATTTAGCTTGATGTGGTTGAGGTTCATCCATTTATGCTTAAAAGTCATAGTTTATGTGTTTATCATGGCAATAAACCTGCATACTCTTTTCCCATCTTAATCATATAGGGAATAGGCAAACTCCTTTATTTATGTTGATGAAAGTTGGTATAAATGTTAAAAATACAAATTTTGGATGGTATAAATGCCTACTCTCAGTGTTTCTCACAGGAGCAAATCTACAGACTCTTTCCCATGTTAATCTTATGGAGAACCGGCAAATAATTCTCATGTTTATCGACAAATTTTGACCAAACTTTTCGTATATTATTATTATATTATTGATTTGGAAATTTGCTGAGTATGCAGGTCTGCTGTGACGGGGGTATTTGATATGATAATGAAGACTTGTTCATTTACAACAACAGATCAAGCTCAAATAAAAAAAAAATAATTACACAACACAATAAATAATCGTTAGAAATCAACTAGCCAGAATATACCACGTTTCTGAAACAGGAACAAATAACTAACAGGCAAAAAATATATCAAATAAATTACAAAAAAGAATCACAGATGCTGCCATATTAAAAAAAATAATGCGTGCGATATATCTTGTGTAAGCCAATAAGTTAATATTCAAGTCACATTCATTGATGGTAATAAAAAAACCTAATTATCCTAATTAATCATTCTAATTTCTCTAAATGTTGAGCATTATAAAAAGTTCAATTTTATCTGACGTTTAGATTGTTACATTATTTACGTTGATTTACCGATTCCAAATCATTATACTGACCTTCACCATATTTTGATTGCTTAGCAAAAGCCCTGAATTCTTGATCTCCTGGAGAACTTAATTTCGCGACATCTGACAATTTCTTTATGGATCCTGTATGTTCAACCAATTGCGCCAAATAGGGCAACAGTGTTTTCAAATCACCCGAAGGAGTCTGTCCATCGTATGTGTTGACTTCGTTTATAATAAGTAGTCTACCTGTAGTTAAAAAATACAAAATGACATTAGATGTGGTTTTAAATCTGTGTTGCTTTAACGTTATTGGATATCTTATTAAAAATCTTTTAGGTCATACTAGAGTTTTTCTACACGCAATGAAATCAACCGTAAACGCTAATGATTAGCTGGTTCATAAAAAATAAATGAACCAGCTGATTCTTCAGCGTTTCTGTTCAATTTTACCGTTTGTTCCAAAACTCTCGAATGAAATGCGGCGGTAACATGCTTGCAGTTTACTTTAAAATTATTAACATATCACTTCCTTACCAAGCACTAAAATAATCTACATGTTGATAAAACTTAGCTTATTGAAATTTCAGGGCAGTCCTTTATCGAGCAGTTACAACAGCTGACAGACATTGTTCTCAAAACATTGGTCAAAGTTAACCTCATTGGTTTTAAACATGAGAATCGTTCCTGTATTGAGGCATTGTTTAGTAATAGAATTAACTTTAATTTTTTGTATAAATATTGTACAATATATGAGTTTTGTGAATATGACGAAAAGGAGCGTTCAGTACTCGTCCGTAATGCTCTTTACCCCATACACGAGTTCGTACTGGTAAAGAACGCCTTTCCGGACTAGTTATGAAAAATACTATAAAAGGGATTTAAAAAAACTTTACCAGGTAGCAGTAGGGTCCATTTACTTTTACTATTTTCCTTTCCTGTGCCCAGCAACCGATTGGTTAAGTACCCAAACATTTGCACTTTCTTTAAAAACTTTCACCCTTTCACCTTGGATGGATTTTTGTTTTCCCGTTGTTGCATGAGATCTTCATCCATTTCCCTCCATATCGGGGAAAAAAGATCTAGCTTGGAACGTAATTCTCTTCCAAACTTCATGTAGCCCGGTGTTTTGCTAGTTGATCTCTTTGGTGACGTTCTGTATGCAAAGAGAAATTTGTTTACTTATGATGAATTTTACCACTATTCTCCCAAGATGTATTCATTCTCTCCTTGAATGTTCCAACACATCGCTCTGCTAGACCGTTGATTTTCGAATGATAAGGAATGATCTGGTCATGTTTGATGTTAAGGCTCTTGCAGAATGACTGAAACTCGTTAGATGTGAGCAAGAGACCATTGTCACTTACAATCACCTTTGGGTAACCATACTTTGAAAATAACTCTTCAAGGATAATTTATGGTGGATTTCGTAGTGGTTTTTGCGGTAGGTATCACCTTAAGCCACTTTGATTTTGCGTCCACTAAAATCAACCACGTTTTCCCCATGTAAGGTCCTGCAAAATCTATGTGGATCCTGGACCATACTTCAGTTGGAACTGTCCATGAGAAAAGGGGTATCTCCGTACCTTTGTCTCTGTTTTCTTGGCAGCACGTACAATGTTTTGTGTGTTCCTCTCATTTTCTGTCTATTTTAGGCCACCAAATTGGGAAACGTGCTTTTCCTTTCATCGTTACAATGCCCGGATGACCTTCATGTAGAACTTCTATCACCCTTTTTCGCAGCTTTGCTGGTATAACTAAACAACCGGGTTACAGAAGAACACCATTTTCGAATGAAAGTACCTCTCGTTTGTTGAAGTACGCTAAAGCATGTTCTCTTATATCAGACGTAGGCCAAAAATCAATAACACACTTTTCAAATATTTTTTTACCTCTCAAACATATTGATTGATTTTTTGCCGTCTTTCTTGACTTGGAATTGTTCTGTTCAGTTATGATACTTGGATGTGGATTTAGAATCTTACTTACAGTTTCAACTAATTTCGTTGTTTCTGGATATAGGTGATCACAAATCTGTTGAAAGGTATCGATTCCTATGGCATGAATTAATACTTGGGATTTCTTAATGTCATTGTTTTGTATCCCAATCATTCAAATGTAGTTTTCACGTCGTCCAATGTACGGATCCCAAGATTCTCCTCCCTCACTGTAGAACTCCTTGAATGTAATATTTCACCACCTTCCTTCCTTCATGCTGATTTTATTCCTTCGCACCTCCCTTTCATCCAATCACTCTGTCTATTTTTCCACCGACTAATTCTACTTTTAACTTTTCGCCAATGTATTAAAAAGACTAGTTAACAGCATTGAATAAACTCTGTTAATTTCAATTCCATAATATAAACAAACATAAAGGGTAAACAAAAACAAATTAATAATTTATCAGATGTTACAAAATATAAACCGAAACATAACAGATACATAACATGTTTTATGACAATATATTTTTTTTTGGTTGTGAAGGTGTTGATACAAAGTATGTATTATTAAAATTATAAAGACAATAATCAGTTAAGGGGGAAAATGTTTGATCTTGGATAAATGAAAAACATATAAATGCCGTTAATCAAAATCCCCTGTTGTAAAACAAAACAAAACGTTGTATAATTTTATGTACAACAGACTTGTCTCTAGAACTTTATAAAATAACAAAGTTATACAAACCTATGTCGTTCAAGTTATCTCGATATGCATTCATACATAGGAAGCTCTGGCCGTTCCTCAAGCCGTTCTTAGGGTAGAAGTAGTCATGATCTCTGGGAGAGGGAACGAATCTGGGCACGCTGTGGACTAGCCAGAAACCTCCGTCACTGGCGCCGACCACCACCCCTTTAGCGTGACCTCTTCTAGATATGGTCTTCCCGCTTGGTTGTTGATCGTTGTATATTACATAAAATACTCCTTTCTCTTTCTAACAACAAAAAGGTCTACATTAAATTAATAAATATTTATTCTGTTTGATTTGTCCTTCATTAACGTAGGCATAATATTATTATAAGTTTACAAGCTTGTAGGAGTTAAGTATGCATATTTAGTTTAGTTTCCCACCATCTTGTTGTTGATTTATTGCTATATTGTTATAGTAATGACGGAAATGCATGTTATCTGTGTCCTTGTCTATCAAAAATTAGGAGCGGAAAACGTGAGGGGGAGCCCATAATGACCTAGAGTTGCCACATGGCAACACTAAACACGTTTTAGCGAATTTCCCATAGGGAAGAAGCTATTACCGTAGGTCTCATGGTAAGACTTTAGCCCGGGACCATGTTATTTTTTCTTCTTTAGGTGCCCAGAGTCGAAAAACAATAGTCGTTAAAATTTATATATATATATATGTATATATATATGTATAAATATCCATATTATATATATATATGTGTGTGTGTGTGTGTGTGTGTCTGTAAACACGATAACTCTCATAAAAATGAGAGTTACCAAATTTGGTAGAGACGTGTATTCCTACAAATGCTCAGACGAGTTCGTAAACCAGACATATCGGTCAATAGGAACGGGTAGTTTGGGAGGGTTTGGTACCCGAAAATGGGGGTTTTTGAGTTTTTCACATGCAATTTTTAAAAATTTCTTTATGTGGTTTATGTGCTTTATGTGGTTGGGACCCATAAGTTCATGCTAAAAAATCATAGATTATGTGTTTATCCTGGCAGCAAACCTGCATTCTCTTTTCCCATGTTAATCATATGGAGAATAGGCAAACTCCTTTATTTATGGACATATGTTGATGAAAATTAGTATAACTGTTAAAAATAAAAATAAAAATTGATGGTATTAATGCCTACTCACAGTGTTCCTCATAGCAGCAAACCTGCTCACTCTTTCCCTTGTTAATCTTATGGAGAATAGGCAAATGATTCTCATGTTTATCGACAGATTTTTACCAAACTTGTCATATATTATTATTATATTATTGATTTGGAAATTCGCTGAGTACGCAGGTCTGCTGCGACGGGGGTATTTATTATTTGTGCAGGGGATTCTTTTCTTTGGGAGTTTTCGGTTGGCAACCCGTTTCCTAGATGCAATTAAATAAATGGTTTAGTTTCCATCTTGACTTTGCGATTAGAGTAAGTAATATGCATTGCACTAGTTATAATTATTTCACTTTACACCAATTATTTGAACCTAAGACACATGTAAGAATAATAGTAAGGCTTTTAAGTGGAAAAAATTACCAGTAATATAGTTAGGTTGTAAAAAATGGAATTGCCATGTGACAACGCTCGGACACTAGGAATAACAAAATGCTTTTGTTATAGGGATGGATTTATGTTGCAAGAATTGCTGGATATTTTGGCTGGTGAAGTGGATAATGATTTAACTTCGAGTCAATTTATATCACACCTCCTGAACCCTCTGCTTTAACCAATGAAGACTCGGGGGATGCAATTGAAGGAGGTCTATGTGATAACTTATCTGGGTTTTAGGTAATGGCACAAGCTGAAATCAAAATTTTGGAAAACAGGGATGTTTCATACAAAGATTATCTGTATTATATAATTGATAAACCGGGACCTTCCAAAGAGTTGGATCACAATTAGAATAATTTTGTTATTTCTATTCAGCCTATTTCGGATAATTCTCCAGGACCACTATTTCACAGCCCTGACATATTTCAAGTTTATGAAAACATTAATAACAGTCATGAATTGTTGGTAAAAAGTTTGAAAATAAAAAAAGAAGATATAATTTAAAAACGATAAAAACAGGTTAAGTTAGCCAAACAGTTGAAAAAATCCACTGCAGAAAGAACTTGTTGATCTAAATGAAGATAACCCATGGCTCGAAGGTGAATTTGAATCTCCACCTACACTCATATGTCCCGAACTACATTACAGTAAATACAGGAATATTACATCAGTATAATTCTTTGAGTTGTATTTTTATGAAGAAGTTTACTTGAGAATGAAGAAAAAAGTATACCCTCTTTTTAAATTATCCAGACCCAAAAATTACAAAGGCCTTTTTTGCGATTCTGATTGTCAGTGGATATACATCCAGGGAAAATGTTTTACCATCATTTGGGAGAGGATGTGAGAAATCATTTAATAGTTGACAGTGTAATGAGAAGAAATATATCTAAGCAGCTTTTAAGATTTATTCACTACACAGATAACACAGGTAAAGTCGATCCCACAGGCAAAATATGGAAACTTCGACCTTTAGTAGGTAAATTACAGAAAAACTTAAACAATTTAACCACTTTTAACCAACACAGTACCTGGCATATGATGAGACTAATGTAAAATACTCTAGGTAGCATGGTTATAAACAATTTCTTAAAGGTAAACGAAAAAGATTTGTATACAAATTTTGGTCGCTGACTATTCATAGTGGATACCTTGTAAATCTTCATATTTACCAGGAGATATCATTGGGAATCCCGGAAGATCCTGACTTTGTGTTTGGTAAACCTACTGCGCCCTTGGTCAAAATGATTCTGGAGCTTCCCTTGGAATAAACAAGTTGACCATACAAGTTTTATTCTGATAACTTGCTTACTAATATTTATATCATTAACTTCCTCACTGGTCTTGGGTATAAGGGAACAGACACTTTGAGAGAGGATCGTGTCTTGAGTGAATGTCACATCACTAAGAAAATTGACCAGAAAAGAAAAAGATAGGGTTTATTTTGAAAGTGCAGAGAGTAGGTAAGATGGAATGGTATTATATAAATCTTATGACAACGGTGTAGTGTCTATGTAATCAAATTGCCACGGCATACAAACTGTTAATATTGCCAAAAGATGATCTCATGCTGAAAGAAATACAAAGTACAAATACCGATGCCAGCTTTGTTGTACCTCTGTTTTTCTTTTGTTGATTACAAAAATGTCATATACTTACTTACTCCATGACGCTACAGCCCATTTAGGGCCTTGGCCTTCTCTAAGATGCCTCTCCATTCTTCTCTATCGGCAGCTTTCCGTCTCCATCCCCTAATGCCTAGTTTACGGAGATCATATTCTATATCTCCCAGCCATCGCTTCCGTGGACGCCCTTTCAGCCTTCTTCCTCCTGGGTTTTCCCTGAAGACTCTTCTAGCAGCTCTTGCATTATTTATTCTCTCAACATGACCTAACCAACTTAATCGTCTTATTTTTATTTCATCTACAATTTGAGATTTTTTGTATAGATCACGCAGTTCTTGGTTTGAGCGAATTCTACATTCTCCGTTGATGAATACTGGACCATATATTCTTCTCAGTATCTTCCGTTCCCAGATATTCAATAAGTCTCCGTCTTTATTTGTTAATACCCAGGTCTCAGCCCCGTATAAGACCACTGGCTTTATTACTGTTTCATAAATTTGAATTTTTATTTTCCTTGATAGTGTTGTTGACTTCAAGTATTGGCTTAGTGCGTAATAACATTTTCCCTGCAGCTATTTTCGCTTTTATATCTACTTCAACATTACTATCCTCTGTGATAATTGAGCCCAGCTACTTGAACTGATCGACTCTTTCAAATTTGTAATTATTACATTCCATAAGTCTCTCACCAATCTGTCTTGTTCTGCTGCTTGCCAAATATTTGGTCTTATTTTTATTTATCGAGAGGCCGACATTTGCTAATCCTTCATTGAGCTGCTGGAAGGCGTCTTTTAGAGAATGGGTACTTAAGACTACGTCATCTGCATATGCCATATACTGCAACATTCTATTCATGATTGTTCCTCCCGGATTTATAGTTATTCCTCTTATTACCTTTTCTAGGCCTATGTTAAACAACATTGCTGACAATACATCACCCTGTCTAAGGCCTATATTCGCTGTAAAATCACTTGAGAGCATTCCTTGTACTTTTACATTGTACTTTGTGTGGCGTAGTGTCATTCTTGTAAGGCGGATGAGTTTCAAAGACATTCCAAGCTCTAACATAATCTCAAATAGACTATTTCGTCTAATACTATCGAAAGCTTGCTTGTAATCGATGTATAGTTGATGCAGATTGATATTGTATTCAAAACACTTTTCCATAATGTTCCGTATAGTAAAGATGTGGCCTGTGCATGATCTGTCTTTTCTGAAACCACACTGATAGTCACCCAGCTCTTCTTCACAATAAGGCTTAATTCTCTCACTGATTATTTTTGCCATGATCTTATAAACTATGCTAAGTAAAGAAATGCCTCGGTAATTCAGGTAATTTAGAACAGTCCGTTCTGCTTCCTTTTTTATAATATAAAAATAATAAAAAAAATAATAAAAAATTATAATAAAAATATCGTATGCTAGTTACTTTATACACATATGATTTGTGAGTTACTTGACAAATATGGCTGCTAGCACTTTATACACTTGGTTTGGTTAAGGAGTCACGTGAAAACATATATTTAAAAACATAAATGATACTCATATGGTTTGGTAGTTTCTATTAAATAAATACTTCATAATAATCTGCGCTTCAATATGCATGTAATCAAATGGACAAGCTAAGACAACCCCGAAGAGATCCCTGAGAGAACCCTGATGAGTGTCTTACTCATTTCTCAAAAGCTTGACGAATAATTTTATGTATTATTCGTTTATCAGCTCAAGGAGGCAACATTTTTAGATTACGAAACGTGATAACGTGTTATATTGTT
The DNA here is from genome assembly GCA_023375725.1 of Nephotettix cincticeps. NCBI lineage: Eukaryota > Metazoa > Arthropoda > Insecta > Hemiptera > Cicadellidae > Nephotettix > Nephotettix cincticeps. The sequence continues at coordinate 68,627,297 of CM041786.1, forward strand.
ATATTATAGAAAACAAACAAATTATTTCCGTTTTATTCTCGTTCAACCCATGTGTAGTAAAATGCTAACCGAGGAATAAAAAGTTAATAGTTGGTAAGGATTATATTGAGAGTAGAACTTCAGATGCAAAACTTTCGCTAATTTAAAGATACAATACAGTAATTTAAATTTCAGAGATTTTTCCTATATTACACTTAATTGTAATCATAATATTATTAGCATTGTTACACTATATTAACTACCATATATGCTAATCATTGTTGAAAGTTACTGGTCGCCAACGATTTACTCTCAGTCAGTTAATATCTTCCCTTGCAACTTATGACCACATACCAACCAGATGGTTATATGCGTTGGAAATAACCAGAAAAAGAGTTCTGATATGTTTATTCATTACACTAATATTTGTGATTCCTCTAACACTAATCCTTTGATTAGTATTAGAGGTATGAGAACATATAATATGTATCTTTATACATATTATATGTTCTCATTTTCTTTGCCCATCAATTATAAACACTAAGAATAAAGTTTTTTATAATGCGTATAAATTTCTCTGAAATTTCCCCAAAAACCCTTGTAAAAGACTGCGTTTTAATATCACGGTACGCCGTCAGAATATTTAAATACTCGTTCAGAAATCTACCCTACATAGGCTACTCAAAATCATTCTTAACAAAAGCGTTATGAAAATAATAATAATTGAATGCCGATTTATCAAAATGACCCCAAAGGTTTTCCAATTAAGTATATTTACGTCATATAACGGCTTCAAAGTTAATCCTGGAAGTGAGTCCTTGGAATTTATTGACTTCTTTGAAATCTTCCAGCCTTTGTCGTTGTCATCCGCAGTCATATAGGCATAGGCTTCTCCTTGTTCGACCAATCGGTTGTTTGATCCTTTAATTTGCGGAAGTTTGTACATGACGTACCTTGATAGGAAAAAAATTGACTTATCATAATTTTATATTTATTACTTTTATTTCTTATTGATTGTGTGGGGTTTGGCTTTTTCCTAAAAGCTACAGTTAAATACTAGATAAAGTGGCCAAAAAATTTTAAATTAACATTATATTTCCCAATTAATAATAATTTGGATAAAAATATTTATTTGTTAGTTATAATAACATAACTCTAAAATGAATTTTACTAAAATAACTTGAAATTGTTTCCACATACACACTTGTGGCAACATTCGCCTATTGGAAATCGAGTAAATGTCTTATTTTATCCAATACTATAATACGAGCAAGGTTTGTATAGATATTTTCACACGGATCTCGAAAGCGGCTCAAAGGAATTTCTTTAAATTTTGGAAATAACTATTTTCCGAGTAGAAAATAAGGTCTAATGTCCAGGAAAATTCCGGTTTTCTTGTGATATTAGGTTTAAAAAATAAAAAGTTTACATTTACGCTTATGGAGAACAAAATGTAAACAATACAAATCTAAAACATCTGTTTATAGCCGTTTGACAGTTGTTGATTGAAGATGGTGGTAAATAATATTTAAAATAGAGGTTTTGCATGCATATTTATTTTATGTATAAATTAAAAATTATAAAATTTCCAAACAATTTGTAAAAAAATAAACGGTAAAATAACCGTGCAAAATATAAGCAGAGAAAATTATTTCCAAAATCTTTCCAGTTTTGATAGAAAACGTTTATTCATTCTATCGCTTGAAGCCACTGCAACGAATCAATTAATTTGTGTAAATTAAATTTCTCTTTTGCTTTTCAATACTCATTCCTCTTCTAACAAAACCACTTGATCACAGGCTAATAATAACTGTATAGATAATTAAATTCAGTATAAGATCAGCCAAAACAATTAATTAAGGTAGGCCAAAAACTCTTAAACGACTAGAATGGATTGGCCGATGCCGTAGCTCAGTAAGTAGGCTTACGTCTCACGAGTCGAAGCATATGAGATCGATCCCGTTCGAGGGCAATATAATTTTGTTCAGTCTTTATGCTATATTAATTAAGGTTTAATAAATCGGGTTTATTTAAACCACATAAATGTTTTCATTGAGTAGTTTTAATTTTACTAATTAACTTATATAATACTTGTCTTATTCTATTCGAGCAAAGCTCGGTCACTAGGTACTGTTAATAATACGAAAAAATATTTAAATTTTATTTATAGGTAAACTAATATTTAATTAAATCGGTATAGTTAGTTAATAAAACTCATAGCTCAACAAATGTTATCATAGTTATTGGATTTTGATGATCTAGGCAAATTACTCGTATTGTTTGCAAATAATTTACTTAGCAAAATGTTGGTACAGAAAATAAATAGATTAAAAAACCATAGTGTAGAAAAAAAGGTTAAAAGTAATCCCTTATTAATTGCAGCTATTTTAAGGCGTGCCATTTTCTAAAACGTGTCTCTTCTAAAACACTTCGGTCTTATAAACCCCACGATCATGACAGTTCGCCGAACTTGCACACCGCTGATCGTCCTCGGTTTAGAATCTTGACACAGCCCCTTCTTGACCAGGGCTAGGAATTTAAGTGACAAGCAGGCTTAATTAACTGTTGCAGATTAGGTCTCAATAAGTATTAATAGGTTTTAGATCAATACTTCTAAGATTAAATGTAAATAAAATACCTTAAAAATATCGGCAAGTAAATTTTTGGTAAATGAATTGCATTCAAAATATTATTAACTAACATCGAATTAAAAAGAAAACTTGACCAAGATATTAATTTTTCAAGGAGAGGCAGGAAAAATGCAATACGTTCACAGGTAGCCAGCCTGGTGGGTCTGGTGTGTGGGTCTCCCCTGGGTAAAATGAAAATAAAAAAAGTATTGGGTCAACCCTGGAATTCCTAGAATTGTTTATCACATTCCATCAGGATAAGCCTAAATTTGGCTTAAGCCCTTGGGGATCGCTCTAAGACCCACCAAACAGTTATAGGATCTCGGGAAATAGGTGTGCTACGTATATTTGGGAACGCCCGGGCAGTAGACGTGTTCCAGAGAATCGAGTTTGCCCATCTAGAGCAGGTATGACTTAAAATACATGTGTCATCAGGAACATGTGTTAAAATACAGGAACTGCATCAAGTAATAATCAACCTGATCATGCCACCGTTTCACCCATAGTGAAATGACTTGCAAAATAAACTGTACAGCCCATCGTCCTCGGATCTTGTGCTCCCAGCTATGTTGCCATTGCTGGAAGGTTTGGAAGCGCTCTTCAGATCGTGCGGCCTCCTTATCAATTTTGCCTTGATTATGATATATTGCCATCCTCTCCCCTGCTGACAAAGATGACTTCAACAACAAACAAGACGGCAGGCTCGTATACTGTCCAATAAGCGGAACACACATGAAACTCAGCTTGGCACTAAACTCAGGCATGACGTAACCTGTAGGGCTGGTTGGTGAGTGTCTGGCTACTCCTCTGCCCCGTAAATGAGCATGGACTGGACTACGAACATCAATAAGCGTCTTCCGCTTGACCTCAGCCCCCAACATAGCAATCAGTCTGTTGATAAAATAAGATACCATCATAGCAGCGGTGTCCGCCTTAACTGGGCTCTTCAGCTCAACTAGTTCTCAACGTAAACAGCGAGCCAGGTACTTGGTAGCACTCGTCGACTTCAGCACTTCCTCCCCACCCGTAAAGGGAAGACAGAGTCTATTCTCTTTTACGGGAGTATTACAATCTCTGTCTTACTCAAGACCATGATTTAGGCGTTTACTACGCCCATGACCTGGTTCTAGGTTATCGGAGCCATCGCGACCTTGCGAACAGTGATGAGAGCTGCAATGTCATCGGCGTACCCAACCAAAATGGTTTGCTCTGACATCTCGGATCTCAAGAGGCTACCCTAGGTGTAGGAATATACAATCAGCTGTTTTTATAAATTACAATTATCTGATTTTGTGTTTGTTTACTTATTGTTGTTCTATTAAATGAATGTTTCGTTTTAATGTACTTCAAATGTTATAATTAATTATTCTATATTGGCAGCGAGGATGTACCAAGGAAAACTAATCAGTCACAGTTTAAAGATGTAAATAATGATAATGATATGTCTTGCATACAAGACAGAATGAGCAGGTTTTCATTCAAGGAATATAACAGTGAAAATGTGTGGGAGGATTACATAGCTCGTTTTGAATTGACAGAGTAAAGGGACTTGGTGGTGATGAATCGGAAGAACAAGCGGCTCGGCGAGATCTTCTTTTGGCAGGTATTAGAGAGGAACACCTCAGGGCACTGACGCACCAGATGTATCCAAAGGCCTGGGAGGAGTGCACCTACAAAGAGGTCAAAGAGGCAGCCGACCGGTTATTCAAGCCCAGGAGAACCCTTTTTGCATCAAGGTTTGAGTTTGAAAGAGCTATCAGAAAAGAAGGTGAGATGTTTATTTTGTTTTATAACAGATTGAAATTCATAGCTAGAAGTTGTCAGTATGAAAATAGTTTAGACGAACGAGTAAGAGACAGGTTTGCAGTGGGGGGCAACTGTCCGGAATTTGAAGTAGAAATCAGACAAAGATGACCCGATGGAGTGGATAACCGAAGTGATAAAGTTAGGTCATCAGTAGTTCTAGAGTTAGCTCAATCCATGGAACGCGGAAGAGAAGTGATTTCCAAGGAGAATTGACAGAGTAAAGGGACTTGGTGGTGATGAATCGGAAGAACAAGCGGCTCGGCGAGATCTTCTTTTGGCAGGTATTAGAGAGGAACACCTCAGGGCACTGACGCACCAGATGTATCCAAAGGCCTGGGAGGAGTGCACCTACAAAGAGGTCAAAGAGGCAGCCGACCGGTTATTCAAGCCCAGGAGAACCCTTTTTGCATCAAGGTTTGAGTTTGAAAGAGCTATCAGAAAAGAAGGTGAGATGTTTATTTTGTTTTATAACAGATTGAAATTCATAGCTAGAAGTTGTCAGTATGAAAATAGTTTAGACGAACGAGTAAGAGACAGGTTTGCAGTGGGGGGCAACTGTCCGGAATTTGAAGTAGAAATCAGACAAAGATGACCCGATGGAGTGGATAACCGAAGTGATAAAGTTAGGTCATCAGTAGTTCTAGAGTTAGCTCAATCCATGGAACGCGGAAGAGAAGTGATTTCCAAGGAGTCATGTAAGAACGGGATTTGTAAAGTAAGTAGGCCTAACAGAAAGGAAAATAAGAACCTTCAAGAGTAGATACAATGCTTGCAAAAAAGAAGGTCTCAGCTCTTCACTTGCACTGTTACAAGTATTGCTGGCATATCGGAACACTTCACAAAAGACCACAGGACAGCCACCCTCTGTGCTATTCTATGGAAGAAGGATACCAACAGCTCTGGATAGATGGAGGTCTGATAGTAGAGAGAGAATCGAAAACCATGTGTGGCGACAAAAACACTATAACAACTTGAAAGCAAAACTTAAAGAGTTTACTACTAAACAAGAAGTGTGGGTCCAAAATGAGACGAAGAAAGGTTGGAGACCAGGAACAGTAAAAGAAAGGACGGGAGAAATCAAGAGGAAACATTCCGTCCGTTAAGAGCAAGAGAAGGTGCGACTGATCCACCTCAATGGAAAATACAACAGGAGCCTGAAGACGACCTTGAATATGATAATGGACCCAATTTCGAAAACTCAAAATTGCCTAAATTGAACGGGGAGAAATGTAGGAATATACAATCAGCTGTTTTTATAAATTACAATTATCTGCTTTTGTGTTTGTTTACTTGTTGTTCTAGTAAATAAATGTTTTGTTTTAATGTACTTCAAATGTTATAATTAATTATTCTATAGTAGGTAACATTCTGAAGACCAGGGACGTGCATAGAACCATGCGTGGCTCTGGAAGTAACATTCATCGACCGAACTCTGTCTCGGGTGTCATAAATTAATTTATTCGTGCGAAGGTAATTCTCAAAAGCCGCAAAAGATACGGTGGAATAAGAAATTGTTACGAAGCGCATACAAAATGTCTTCTAAAATATCGTCCTATCTCGCAGAGTTGAAGGCATTCTTGACATCGTAACAAGAAACACTACCTACTGGGCGGGAGAAATGGTTGTGGCTCTCGGCCCTCTCCATGTCCCGCTCGACTTAGGCAGTTTTGCATCAAATTGTTGATCGTCCATTCTTGAAGCCAACAGGGGCCATACTGACGGGGACACAAGTCCCCAGTAGCTTCCACTGCAGAAGTCAGGTGAGAACGAATCAACTTTTCAAAAAGTTTACCAGCCACTTTCAACATGCAGAGAGGACTATTTTTTATATTTGATCATATATTAATTTATATTTATGAATATGAAAATGAAATTAGCATAATACGCCCCCAACCAGTAAAGAATTACTTCTATGGTTTTAATTTGATTTTTTGTTTACTGCTAACAACTTTAAGTATGTATATTAAGCATACTTAGTAAGCATGTAGGTGTATTATTTTGATGAAGTTGATTTGGAAGAGGAATATGTGTGTAGAATCAAAACTTATTTCATTGTACTCTTCTGTAATGTATTCAATTCACAATACAGCAAATAATAAACAACTCTAAACGTTTGACAAAAACCAACATTTTAACCTAGATTCAACCTCTACATTAAAACAACAAGTTAAAGGCCTAACTATTATGAACTGTATTACATAAGTATGGCCAATGCCTGTACACGTAATGCAGATTCAGTAACTAAGTACTTCTCAAGGAGTTGTAGTCCTTAACTCATGGTCTCTCGTATTTTTCTCTTTCTAGTGTATATCAAAGTGACATTAAATAATGCCACTGGAAAAATATATACTGAACCGACATACCGGTCTACGGGGTTATCATCTTCGTCCTTACAGGAATATTGTGGTGCGAAGCAAACTGTGAGAAATTGATATAAACAAAAATAAACAAACTATATACTGAACCGACATACCAGTCTACGGGGTTATCATCTTCGTCCTTACAGGAATATTGTGGTGCGAAGCAAACAGTGAGAAATTGAAATAAACAAAAAACTGTTCTAAGCATACTTTTAGCGTTTTTCTACAAAAATCTTTTAGCTCGTGAATATTATACAAACAAGGTTAAGACAAAAGGTTCCTATCATAATGAATTATTATACTATCTTACGGCGTATTCCAATTATTTAAAACAAATCAACCATTGTTTTCATTTGTTATCATTTCTCATATTAATTAAAACCGAAAGCAAGAGACTTTCACAATAGCTAATTATGCTAAGATAAAAAGTGTTTCATTAAATATACTTGAGAAAAATCTTTATTATTAAAATTAAATTGAAAAACCTTAAAACTTGTATTTTTTAGCGAATTTCCCATAGGGAAGATGCTATTACCGTAGGTCTCATGGTAAGACTTAAGCCCGGGACCATGTTATTTTTTCGTCTTTAGGTGCCCAGAGTCCAAAAACAATAGTTGTTAAAATTTTTATATATATATATATACGTATATATGTATATATATATGTATATATGTATATATATATATATATATATATATATATATATATATATATATATGTGTCTGTTAACACGATAACTCTCGTAAAAATAGTCCGATCGAGACCAAATTTGGTAGAGACGTGTATTCCTACAAATGCTCGGACGAGTTCGTAAACCAGACATATCGGTCAATGGGAACGGGTAGTTTGGGGGGGTTTTGTACCCCAAAATGGGGTTTTTTACATTTTTCACGCGTAATTTCTAAAAATTTCTAATTTTATTTTTCAATATTGGAATCAGCTTAAATAACTACACAATTAAGTTCCTTAAAGTTTTTCTCTATCTCCAACGGTTACCGAGATATTAAAAAATCTAAACACAGTACGTTGTATTGTGGGGCTCCAATGTTAATCTTATGGAGGCTAGGGAAAAATTAATATTTCCCATACTAATCATGATAAACACATAAACTATGATTTTTAAGCATAAATGGATAGATCTCAACCACATGAAGCTAAATATCAAGTTTTATCCAAAAATATTCATTAATATGGGAAATATTATTTTTCCCCATCCTCCATAAGATTAACATTGGAGCCCCACAATACAACGTACTGTGTTTAGATTTTTTAATATCTCGGTAACCATTGGAGATAGAGACAAACTTTCAGGAACTTAACTGTGTAGTTTTTTAAGCTGATTCTAATGGTGAAATATAAAATTAGAAATTTTTAAAAATTACGTGTGAAAAACGCAAAAAACCGATTTTGGGGTACAAAAGGCCCCAAACTACCCGTTCCCATTGACCGATATGTCTGGTTTACGAACTCGTCTGAGCACTTATAGGAATACACGTCTCTACCAAATTTGGTCTTGATTGGACCATTTTTACGAGAGTTATCGTGTTCACAGACACACACACACACACACACACACACACACACACACACACACACACATATATATATATATATATATATATATATATATATATATAAATATAAATTTTAACGACTATTGTTTTTGGACTCTGGGCACCTAAAGAAGAAAAAATAACATGGTCCCGGGCTTAAGTCTCACCATGAGACCTACGGTATTAGCTTCTTCCCTATGGGAAATTCGCTAAAAACATTTATGGGAATATAATTTAGTAATTTCTTTGAAGCGTAATGAAAGTACATAGTTAAAAGACAAAAAATTCCCATGTTTAATACAGGTATTGACAAATGAAACATTGCAACCTTGATTTAAAAAATAAATTACTGAGTTAATAACCTTGATTTAGAAAATAAATTACTGAGTTCATTAACCGTAGGGTGTTTTTTAACCCCAAACCATTGATTATCAGCGAATTTTCTATGGAAAAGTGAGCTATTGATATGGTCCGCATGGTGACAGTTGAGCTTGTGACCATGGCAAAAGTTCATAACTAAACCCCTAGAACACGTTTTAGGTGAACATTCAATAAGCATAGATATGTGTCGACACGATAACTACCGCAATGATTGTCTGACTATTAAAATCCGACGCGAGTTGTTCCTTTGTGTAATATCCTGTAAGCGTTCGTTGGGAAACGCAATTGGACGACATTAACTACACCGTTGGTGGGGGGGGGGGTTGTAACTTAAAAATAGGAGTTTTATGTAAAAATAAAAATCAGACCTTCATCATCGGGTTCACTTAAAAACACACAATTTTGTTCTTCGTTTTATGACTCTAGATCAATGGTTTTATTTAAAATGGTAAACACAGCACATTGTGCAATTTTAATATTATGAAGAATAGATAAAAATAAATAACTCACGTATTTATTTTCTTCCAATACTTTGTGTGCAAGTCCATCTAGTTAAGTCTTATCAATACATCCATAAAGCCCCCAGTTTAAATGTTTCTAATGGCAGCAAACCTATGTATTCATTGTAATTCTTACGGAGATCAGTTAAATTGGTTTGACCCGCTTATTTATTGATGTAATTTGATAAAATGTCGTATGCGTTGTGTTGTATATTAAGTGAACGGCCTTAATATAATCACATTACCATGTAAAACACTCTTATAGCAAAGAACCTTTATACTCAGTAATATTCAAAGTTCTGTGAAATTCGCTTTACTCACGCCCGTGTGCTGTGTGCGATCTCATTAAAAATAAAAATTAAGCAGTGATTTCTCTCTGGATTTTCAGAAAGAATTAAATTTTTTTATCAGACCAGAAAAAACAAATCAGAACCTTTAATGTCACTAGATTAGAACATTGGAGATGTGATCTGAGGTTATAGTCTATCCAAGACAGTTTTAAAACTCAATAAAGAAACAGACAAATATTATAATAGACTAATTAGAACTCTCACTCTTAAGAAGATTTAATAAGTTTAAGTATTTCTCAGGTAAACATTATGTCAGGGTACTGATACGGGGTTTTATATTTTGAGATTTAAAATCTTTCTTATCATATTTATATATTCAGTACTCATAATTTGAATTCACGTAACTTTTTCTGTATTTTTTTCAATTGAAAACTACTGAGAAGATAGGAATTTTGAGACTCACCTGCTAGCGACGACCCCACAAAGGCCGTGATTTGTGCCTCTATAAGTCACAGCGCTATTGTGCCTCTTTCCGGTGCTGTTTTAAAACGCACCGTTTCCTTGATTTATTAGGTTTGTTCTTTGCTAATGGATAGTTAACCTAAATGTTCTAAATAGGAAAGTGAAAATTCCTGTGAACATAAATAAATATATGATTGTAGTAAAATTTTAGAAAAAAAGGCCGGACACTACTCTCGAATAAGTATACATACAATTTAACTAAATACATTTTACACCGATACGCTTGAGTATGATATAACGTCTTGTCAGAGATTTTTCAAACTTATATTTAGTTGAGTCCAATCACACTTTATTACATACTTGTGACATTTGATTACGCTTAAAAATAAAGAAAACATTTGACAGACATAACCATTATTCCACATTATTATTATTCCTAAACCTTTTTCATTTATATTTAGTTTTTAATTGATCAAGTTTTGAATAAACTGATAAAAATACTCTGTCTTTTGCACATTAAATATAGCTAAAAAAATATTCGTATGCAGCACAACATAATTTTTTTTTAAATCACTGGGTAAGGTGCGATGGATATCGCGGTTCGTATTTTCTATTACGAAAACATCACTGAGATATAATAACCCTGATATTCTGAATATATAGATTTATTCCTTTACTAGCTGACCTGGTGAACTTCGTAAAGTCTAACACTAAATAGATGTTAACTTTAAGATTGGCCATATTTTGAAGTCGAAGCTGTAATGCTAGCTTCGTTGTGTATGTATTCTGGGTCGTGACATAGTGAATTACAATACTGAAACGATAAGACATAGTAATAATATTCCCATAAAACAAACAAATCTGAGTGGATTGATTAACAATTTTCTATTCCAACCTAAAGCCAGATAAAACCAAGCTATAATACGGCTTTTATAGGAAAGATAGATAACAGCCGATTATTATATTGAACGTAGTATGTTTAAACATTGTAAGTATTTTTATTTGTCCAACATAAAAAATACGCGACGTTTTATCAGACATAAATAAAAAATATAAATATATAATCCCCAAAAACCGTAAACTATAAAAAAGCTGTTCATTTTGTACAACACATATTTAGTTCATAGTTTTTAATTAATGAATGATACAGATGCCATTGAATAGTAAGGCATATTGCTCATGGAAAGTAAACCAACAGCTGTAGCTTAAAAAATCAAATTTTTGATTGTAGAAAAATTGTAAACAAACTTAGTTCCCACAAAGTTAACATTATAAATTTAAAATGCTGTAAAATGTAAACAGATGGATTTTTAGAAAAAAAACATTGTACTAAAATTTTCCCAGACACATACAGAGCAACTTCCTAAAATTTCATGGCGACCGGATGAGTAGTTTGGCAGCGCATAAAGGACATACATATATGAATACACACATACAAACTTACATTCATTTTTATATATAGAGATGAAGAAATTTTTTGAAGAAAGTCACTTATTACCATAACCTTTTTAATAAAATTGAAGTTTAAGCATTACCTTTATTAAAGATATCCTTCATTTTGTGCATAACCAACTTGTCTATAAGTGTAGGGACTACTGATGCAGCCAGAAACTTAGGATCCTACCTCATTAAGGTTTGCTGACGTTGCAGATTACAGGTAAGGCTATGTGTTAAATTATAAAACGGAACTATTACTACTATGAAATAAGACAAGTTGATGCCACAGTCCAGAAACTCTGATAACTAATGTATGGTAAACAATAAAATAAATTGAATATATTTTCAACAATAAAAAGCTTTTGTGTATCATCATTTAAGATTTAAGCCCAAGGCAATACAACTATTACGATGGGCGTTACGCATGCATTTGTGTATTTTGCAAATACATATTTGTCAGTATCACTAAATTATATGTCAAAAGTAAAAAACATGTTTAAATAGAAAAACAGTTAAAAAACAGGAAAGCCGAAAATATGATATAGTGGGTTCTGTCATCGACCATTGGAGGTAGTTTTGCCAGGAATTAGAGTGGTTATCTCGGGTGGTAAAGTTGATAGAATTGCCGCCAGGCGCCGTTAGTGGGACGACCTAAAGGCGGGTAATCTTGTTGTAAATTAAACTGCTCCTAGTTTCAACCTTAGGTCCACGTTTCTACTGGTACTTTACTTTAAACATCTAGGCTTCACTATGATTGCTTGTTCCTATGACTTGTTTAATTAATTCATCGTACTTAATCACTTTTATTTGCATTATTTTACAAATGGGATTTATACATGTAGCGCTTAAACTCGGAGTTAAGGAAATAAATATATTACCAATGATACAGAGGGTTTAAAAATTATCGTTTTACTTCATGTCGGAAACAGAACATAATGTTGTTGGTTGCTTTCTTGGAATGAAAACCAAATTTATAGTTGTTTATTGAACAATTAACACAAACTTTATTTTAATAACCTGCATAAACTCTAAACAAAAATTTATTCGGACCATAATTCGGGGCTATTGTTGACCTGCGATGACAAATCAGACCTACGTCAAAGCCCATTACATTCTACGTCAGGTTTAACTTTATATTATTATACAATATAACAGATATTCAGAGAGTTATAGCTACAACTTTAAAGTTTGGTTAACAACAAAGGTTGACCGCGTTTTTATCAACAGCAGAAATATAGATAAAATATTTTACTTATTTTGATTTGGTGTGCGTCTAAAATAACGTAATAATATTCTATAGCAGTGATGTGTTTAATATTGGGGTTTATCAACCAAAGTGTTTTGATCGGTTTTCTTCCTTTGTTAGTCCGATACTGTCATTCTTTCAATACGCATCTTAATTCTTCGTTGGTAACATTTCATCCGACTATCTACAATCATTATAAATGAAAGAGAGCATGTAATTCTGTGTGAAAAAAGTTGTATTTATGACAAAAGCATAGGCTGTGTGATCAAATAAAATACACTAATTACAAATTAACTTGACGAAATTAACTGTACCAACGGCCTTGGAATTCTCTTATTGATGTCAAGTCAAAGATTTTACACTAACTCGTTTCTAGAGAGACTTATATATGACTTTATATGTGACGAATTACACAGTAGCGTACAAAAGCGTATTGGGGTAGCCTAATGTTGGATGTGCACTGTACAGCGGCAGTATTGTAGAATGTTCAATATCGGCCTCCTGTTGTCGAGACAGGTTCTGGTGGCGACAGCTGCTGCTACAAGATCCGTACTCTCCTGCACTCCAACTGAAACTAATTACTGTTCTATTCATTAAATAGAACCCATAAAAATAAGGACAGTGCAAAAACTACCTAAGTATAACATTCTAATAGTTTATTACACAAGTACAAATACCAGTGCTTCGTGTTTGATAAAGGTAATCAACTGGGGCAGCAGCTAGATAGCCGATATGCTACCTATAGATATGGCGGAGGAGTATACTTTATACTTTAGGCAGGATCCGATGACCTATATACTTTCCAAAAAATCCCCGAAAAAATTGTTAGTTTCTTAACATAGCCTACTGTACAAAAAAGAATACTCAACAAACAAAAGGCGACGCGAACTTCTTCGTCACCAGATATCCACGACATTGACAACGGTAGTGAAGTTTTTACTACATCAAAATTGGAATACATTTGAATATCAATAGACAGGACGGACATCAAACAATCTGGTATCGAGGTCAAATGAAGACTCCACAAGTTTGACCCTCAGCGAGTGACGCGAGCTCTCAACAGTATAAACATCACATGTATATTATCGAACTCGCTTCGCTCGCTGGGGGCTCCACCCCCGGCCACCGTACTGGTTGTTGGCATAATTGCGTGTAGTTTTTTAAGGAGAGGCAGAAGAAATGCTTTATGCACACAAGTGGCCATCCATGTGAGGCTCACATAAGAATCGGGGTTACCCCCTACAAAATCCCACTCCTCTCCTCTTTAGAAATCTAACCTGAAACCGTTTGTCAAAGTAAAACAGGCTAGGCTTAAAATTTAGCTTACGCCCTCAGGGCTCACTCTATGTCCAGGTACTTTTTTAGGGGATAGCCAAATTGTAAACAGATTGTAAGTAAAACTAGTAGGCCTACTAGTTCTACTTTTAACGTCGCAAGTATTTTAAAAATTCAAACTAAAAAACATACTGTTAAAACTCTGTTATTAGAAATAGAATGATATTATAAATTTATTTCGTTAAAAAAAAATTTGAAATGGATATATCATAGCTCTTGGGTGGTGTTAGCAAATTCTAAGATGAAAATTTGAAACATAAGAACACCTCTATAAATAGCTGTATAGATGAACTGAGAACGTTATCTTTAGTCATATCCATGATCTAACCTATATCCCACAAGAAATAAATACAAACAGTTTTAGTTTGTTAATAAATGTTGGTGGTGCGGAGTATGTGCATATGAAATGTTAAGCCTTTATGACTAAAATAATGTATAACAGTAGCTAAATGTGCAAGAAAAAGTAAATTTCAGAATCAAACGCTATTTATGGGTAAAGGGGGCGAAATATGAAAAATGTCTGGAGAGCAGGGTTTTAGTTAGGGTTTAAAAAGTTAACGCAAAGTGCCCTCCGTTTTCCGATTGGACATTTTCTTAGTTGTATAGCTGAAAAATAATTTTATTTTAAAGTTCAAGATTTTTTTGGGGGGTAGTAAAAATTACAAGGTCTATTTACACGATTATTCAACGTACCTTCTTAGGAATTATCGTAAAATATTTCAAGTCTAGCTCATCAGTAAGTCAAATTTTTGAGTGAAAACGTGAAACACAATATGCTACTTTTTAAAATGTTAAAGTAAGATTAATACCAGCAATATATTTTATATATCCGATGGAGCGTGTGCACCACTGGTTAATATTGTTAGTAAATTTTCATTCAGACTTTATACGAGTTAAAGTATAAATAAATAAATGAAAATATCGATAAATATTTGATTTGGTAAATATTTACTGGCAAAATCTAAAACAATTTTGTTCCAACTAATTAATACATACATACATTACGTTACATAATACAAACATGTATGAAGTAATAAACTGAAGCCATGTTTAGTAAGAACAGGGCTCACAGGCGATTATACAGACACCAAAACAAAAACGAGGCTTGACATTTCATCGCTATTCATTGTCAGGCTCTATAAAACAACATGACAATGTAACAGACACATGTACAAATCATTATGTTTATATCCGTTAAATAATAATAAAAAATCCAATGTTCATATTTGCCACAGGATATAAGAGTCGGTATAATGCCATTTACAAAAACGCACATTTAAATACTATACAAACAATACGAGTGCCAACATGGTAAGGTTTTATCAAGTACTATAAAAATTGCCCGTTCGTCGCACAGGTAAAATAAACGGTACCAGTGGAGTGACACATACTTTCTCCCTTAAGTAAATTTAAAAAAGACAATCTGTAATAAAACTATCATGTTCTACAAAGTTAATCCAAATATCATTTAATAATTTATTGTTTCAAAAATAATCATCCAATTTCTAAAAATAAAAACAAGGGACAACGTTAAATAATTGGTTCAAATTGTATGGGGGAAACCCCCCCCCCCCAGGTAATACCAAGCTTTTTTGAGCTGGTTTTGTTCGGTGATTTGACCTTACGCTTCATACCAAGTTTCATGGAAAACGATTGGAAAATAAGGAAGAAATTGATTTTTTAATATTCTCCATAAGAATAACATTGGGCGCATTCAGACAACGTACTGCGTTTATCGTAGACAGTAAATTTAACTTTTCTCTGGAACCGTTAGTCGTAGACAAATAATTCAAAATACTAATTTGTTTAGTTTTTTAAGCTGGTTTCAATGGTACCAGTCAAGTTATACTTTACTTTTATTGTTTTCGCTGAAATATAAAAATTTGATTTTTTTGACATTTAAAAGCCCATAACTTTTGAACCGTCATTTTTACAGAAATGCGGGTGGTGTCAAATTATTTAGTACTATGTGCACTATAAAATCGTTAGAGCCGTTTTTGAGAAAATTTGATTTTTCACGTTTTATAAGGGTTTTTAGGGGTGAACTACCCTTAAAAATAAAAAATTCAAAAAAATGAAAAAAACGCCTGGAGATACGGTGACTATATATATACATACCAAATTTCATCTAAAACGGACCAACAGGGTAGGCTGTGGCAGTGTACACATCCAGACACACAGACACACGGACGGACAGACATCACGTCAAAACCCACTTTTTTGGATTCAGGGGACCCCAAAACGGATATATCCACCCTCAACTCAAATTCGAAAATTTTGACGAAAACAATACTTTCTCCATATACTATGTATAAGGGGAGAAAGTTAAAAGGTTGAGAGCTGTACTGATTTAGTGAATATAATTTATAATTATTTATTTATAATAATTTATTGATTATTGAAGTTAAGTAAGTCGTTAGTGGTAACTAATTCTTTATTGTTAACAAAATGACAAAACACGAATGTCTACAACATGACAAAGTAACATCTATCAAATCAAATATTGGGAAAGGATAAGGGTTTACGTAATAGAAGCAGGTCAAATCTACCATTCCACTATTTCAAACTAATAATTTGATCACTTATTTCGTTCCAGCAGTTTATCTGTAAAATGTACTTTACTTCTTCTTCTTCCCGAACTGTCAAAGCTTAGTTTAAACGGATGTTGACATTAAAAATTGTAAACATTGAAACTTAGGACGGTCACAGCAGATCTTTTTTCTTCTTCTTCTTCCCGAACTGTAAAATTATAGTGTTCACAGCTGTTGACATTCAAGTAAATGTGTTCATTCTCTGAAAATGTAAACATTAAAACTTAATACGTTCACAGGGCGTACTCCGAGAGTATTTTAAGGAATTGAATATGCCTATGTGTTGCATGAGTTTAAGATCTACCTTTGTGTAAAATTTCAAACTGTTTGGTTCAGTATTTTTCGCGTTTACTTGCCACAACAAACCCACAAACATACGGAAACCACATCTTCTTTATAATATTATAGATAAATGATAGGTATGATTTCTGCACTAGTATTAAATAGATTTCATGGAGTGTAAAGATCACTTCAGGAAGGGTAACATCCTTGTATACTATTTTTAGAGTAATACGAAATTACAATAATATTGTAATTTCGTTACAATTGATGTAGTTTATACTTTAATAACAAAGCTGAAAGAAAGTGTTGCTAACAAATGATATTAAAAATAAATAATCAGTAATGAATGATCCGTAAATATAAATTTAAATGGTTTACTAGAAGTAAATTGAATTAACGTTTTTGCATATTGTGTTAACGCTGTTCAGAGAATAGAATAATGGATACTTTCATATCAGTACTCAATAAGCAAATAACGTCCAGGACTTCGACTTGGCGTCACAAGTGTGAATTATAAATCTCTCAGCACAATATACGGCAGAGGCTGTGATATAGGGCGCAGTATATCTTGTAACACGCTGGAATTTTATACAGAGTATAACTTTTATCTTTTATGAAAATATCAATTCCAGATTTACTTATGTGATCTATTAGTGATCCAATTAATAAGGATCCTTATTCCTTAAAAATGAAAAATACCCCCGTCGCAGCAGACCAGCGTACTCAGCGAATTTCCAAATTTATCATCAATACAAGTATATGATAAGATTGATCAATCAATACCGGTTGATAAATTAGAATATTTGCCTATTCTTTGTAACATTAACGTGAGAAAGAGTATGCAGATGTGTTGCTTTGAGGAACACTGAAAGTAGGCGTTTTTACCATAAACTATTGTTATTTTGACCATATACCAAGTTTTATCATCATCTGGACATAAATAAAGGAGTTTGCCTATTCTCCATATGATTAAAATGAGAAAGAGTTTGCAGGTTTGCTGCTGTGAGAAACACATATACTTTGATTGTTTAGCATAAACGTATGGATCCCAACCACATGAGGCTAAATACGAAGTTTTACCCAAAACTATTAGTTATTAAGGAAAATAAAAGTTTTTCTTTATCCTCCATAAAATTTCCATTGGAGCCCCTAAATACAGTGTACTGTGTTTAGACTTTTTAATATCACGGTAACCATTGTAGATAGAGCGAAACTATAAGGAACTAAACTGTGTAGTTTTTCAGCTAATTCCAATAGTATTTCATGGGAAAACTCAAAAACCCCCGTTGGGGTGCAACCCCCCTAAACTACCCGTTCCAATCGACCAATATGTCTGGATTACGAATTCGTCCGAGCAAATGTAGAAATAGAGGTTTCTAACAAATTTAGTCTTGATCGGACCATTTTTATGAGAGTTATCGTATTCACACATACTCATACACAGACACACACACACACACACACACACACACACATAAATATATATATATACTACTATTGTTTTTGGACTCTGGTCACCTAAATAAGAAAAAAAAATGGTCCCGAAAATATTTGACAAAAATTTAAGTGTAGAACAGATTAGATATAAAGTACTGTCTATAAACACAATATATTTTTTCACAATACAGTAGCCTATATTGTTAAGATAGGTAAATTATTCTTCGTGTTTCGAGTAATCTGTTTAAGTCGCAAAAGTAGTTTATCCATAGCTGGATATACTAGCCGCTTTTTTGGTGTGAACATGAATGATTTTTTAAAATTATAATTTAATTTTACATGGTAAGAATTGGTGACGAGAGAGTGGGATAGCCCCTGTAGGTAACTAGCCTTGGTAGATAGGTAGCTCTGGTAGGGAGGTAGCTCGGTAGTTAGGTAGCCCTGGTAGGGAGGTAGCCACGGTAGGTAGGTAAACCTCTTAGGGAGGTATTGGAATTATTATTAACAATCCAGTCGCGTTTATGTCCCCCGATTTGTTTATATTTTTTCTTTTGGTAACTATTCGTTGCTTGACTTTAAATAATACTAAATAGTGAACCACATTCATCTCCTCTTAGATTACGGACATCTTGTATACTTGATTTATATCTTTGTTCAATTGCAACATGGTTTTTGAGTAGGCCGTTTTGTGATACTCATGTTTCCTTGTGTATGTTTTTATGTTGAAAAACAGTAGTCATTATTTTAAAGTTTATCTATTCACAGACGTTTAGCAGCCTTACCATATTGTCATTGCTTGTAACGATTAAGCTCTGTGTTACTGCTATTTCTCTCTATATGTATTATCCTACCTTTGCATTTCCGTATCCTAAAATTATTTTCATATCGTTTTTAGATAAATTTGTTGTTAATTCTTCTAAAAGAAAAATAGATATTTCACTACTTCTTCAGCTTCTTCGGTTAGTGCATATATACTAACTAATGACACATTTCTAAATCTATCCTTAATCCTAATACCGCACATTTGTTGACTACATGAACTAAATGATATCACAGCTTAACTCCATTTCTTTCTTTTGACAAAGCCAGCTCCACCATAATATCTTCATTCATTACTTCCACTATAATATATCGCATACTCTTCTGTGTATATTTTACCATTTAGTGGCCATATTGTTTTCAGTAAAGCTTCTACTTCCATTTGGTTTCTCTCAAGTTCATTTGATAGTCTGTCAACTGCCCCAGGCACAGCCAAGCTTTTAATATTACAAATTTAAATTCCAAATCCTTTTGGTTTTTTTTATATTAAATGATTTTTTTATTATTTTTTTGATTAATAAATAAACTAAAAAAATTTCATATTCTAAATAGCTTTATTTGTTGATTTTTACTTTAATTATAAATTTATATTTTTTGTGATATTTTATTTATTAATTTTTTTTATTTTTTTTTAAATACAGTAGTTATTTTGTTTAAAGTATCTATTCCAATTTATAATTTAATTTATATTTATTGATTTTTTAATTATTTTTTTGTTTATTTTTTACATTTTTAAAAAGTCCTATAAAATTTTATTTTTTTTTAGATAAATTGATAAGTTAATTCTTCTAAAAAAAAATATAAATTTCTTCTTTCTTGGTTTAGTTATATTAAAAAAAAATTTAAATTATTAATATGAATTTGACTATTAAGAAAAAATTTATAAGCTTTTTTTTCTTTCTATAAAAAAGTTACACATACAATAAATTTAATTTTTGAAATTATGAATTTATTATGATATATTTTCCAAATATTATTAAATTGTTATTTTTTGTGTAAATTTTAATTTGGTAATTTTTTCTTTTTTTCACTCAAGTTTTTATTGGCAACAAGCCAATTTTTTTTAAATTTAAATTCCAAATCCTTTTGGTAAATCCGATATTTTAAGTAAATGATGAATAAAATAAGGATTTAAACACTTAAATTACGAAAAAATTTCAATATTATAAATATAACTTAGTCCAATAGTTCAAGTAAATTGAATGTTCGAATCGAAATGGGAAGGTATATACGACGTCTAAATGAATACTTTGACTTAGTGTAGTGAAGAACAGGTTGTGTTGGACTAAATTGAACCTTCTAAAGTCAATTTCGCCTCGTATAAGGCACTCTGTTGTGCAAAGTGATCCCAGCTCAACAGAGAGGGCTAAGCATACCAAGCAGTGCCGTCATGGAAAAGACAAGTCTTATAGTAAAGCCAAACTACATTTATTTAAAAAATGTGTTTTAGTAACATTGTTGACCACAAATGTTTAATGGTAAAAGTCAAATAAAAATACCAAGATAAAGTGATAACTTAAGCCTACTTACCGGTTGAATTTTAAGGAGAATACCCCCTTTGAATAATATTATATTAAATAGGATGGTTATTAAATTTAAGTAAAAGCCCTCCCCTGGTATCTAAAAACACCATTTTAGTGGTAATTTTATTTATTTTCCCTATTCTCAGATATTTTGCTTGAAATTTGCATATGCTATGCTACATTTTTTGTTGGTAATGGGTAAATAATAATGATAATTTACAAAAAAATATAGATACCTAGGGGAGGGTATGCGTTAAAACTTATGAAAAGGGGCAAGTGGATGACATTTTATGGCAAATTTTCAATAAAAGTTTGTATTCGTTTCGATGAGAATAGAAAATACCTCTGTCACAGCAGGCCTGCGTACTCATGCGAAGTTACAAAAAATAATATATGACAAGTTTGATTAATATCTGTTGAGAAATATAAGTTAGTTATATGCCTATTTTCCATAACATTGACTTTGAAGAGCGTATGAGGGTTTTCTGTTGTGAGAAACACAGAAACTATGCGTTTCTAGCGTAAACAGTTTTTATTTTGACCATTTATACCGTTTCATCTACAAATCTCCATAAATGAAGATGTTTGCCTATTCTCTATATGATTAGCATGGGAAAAGAGTATGCAGGTTAGCTGCCATGACAAACACATAAACTATTATTTTTAAGCATAAACGGATAGATCTCAACTACATGAAGCTAAATATGAAGTTATACATTTCATACAAAAATATAGATTTATAAGTGAGATATTGATTTTACTTATCCTCAAAAGATTAACATTGGAGCCCCAAAATACAACGTGTGTTGTATTTCTTGTATTGTCTTATCCAAACCGAGTTTAGATTTTTGAATATCTCTGATATATATCTCAGATAAATGAGTTGGAGAGCAAAACTTTAAAGAATTAGATTGTGTAGTTTTTAAGCTTTTTAAGCTAAAATTTTGATAATTAATGGAAATTGTTTACAAATGTGGAAAATTTAGTACAAACCCCACCGCCCAAACCACCCATTCCGATGACCGATATGTCTGGTTTACGAACTCGTACGAACAAACGTAGGAATACACGTCTCTACCAAATTTGGTCTCGATCGGACTTTTTTTGACGATAGTTATCGTGTTCACGGACAGACACACACACACACACACACACACACACACACACACACACATATATATATATATATATATATATATACAATTTATTATGACAATTTTTTTTACTCTGCGCACCTAAAATCAAAAAAATTAGATGGTCACGGGCATAGTCTTGTCATCAGACCTATTGTAATATTTAATCCCTATGGGAAATTCTCCAAAACATAGGTGAGTGAAATGTATGTATATAGTATTTTTCATTTTACCTGAGCAGGGATGAAGTAGACTATGTGTTAACTATCTGAATAAATTAGCATCTGTGCGTCATATATAAGAGTCTATTTACAAATAAACCAATAATAAAACCAATAAAACCAAAACCAACTAAGTTTTGAGCCTTCAGTGATACTTGTCTAGTATGAACATAATGAAAGGGAATAAAATGAATATATGAATATAAATTACAAATACAAGTTAAATATAATTTAAACATAAATAGTAAATGTATAATATTGAATAAGCAGCTTGGTTCCAATTTTTGATCATTCTCAAGTTTTAGTTTTAGAATTAAATATGGTTTATTTGCTCACATGAATTTAAAGGATTTCAGTAAAAAGATATATTCTGATACTTTACTAGTTTTTACGAGAGAAAACTTTGTGTTTCCTTTAGAAATAGTCTTAAAAACTAGGGCATGAAACTGGATGGTAATATTCTCCATCAATTACGATCAGAATGATGAATAGGTTCATAAATGTGGTAATAGACTTAACTGGGATTGGTGTATGGTTTAAACTTACTAAGTGTTAATGCTCAAGCTTAGTGTTAGGTTCGTGAAGTAATACATGTGATATATGCATGAATGCTCAACGTCTTGTATATACCTGATATATAACCTGTGATATACACGATGCAGATGCAACCATTAACATTTATTTCGCATGCAGTGTCATTGGAAATCTTTGAAAATGATATTACCTAAACCCTTATATATAAAATAAAAACAATTAAATTTATAGTAACAATCTTAATTTCCGTACAATTACGCCCTATTTATCTTCACTATTTCTTACTACAATATAAACTATATTTTTGTAAGTATTCACTCATCGGTCTTAAGAATGGCCCTACTGGATCCATTGAAGTTTTAGTTTTAGTATCGTAGGCGGTTTTATGTCCAGTAAAATACTGTATTCTATGTAAAACGGGTTTACAAAAATATTGTGCTTAAAAATATTCAAATATAAAGAAAATAATATCCAAGTAGCTAGCTACAGAGTCCATTCTGTTCAAGCAGTGCTAACCTAAAACGAGGCTTCGAGAATCGTTTTAAATTCTACAGTTGAGATCGCGTGTTTTGATAGAAGTACTACCATATTGTGTGAATAATTTTAAGCGTAACAATACAAATTTGGTATTAAAATAAATGATCTATTGCTATTAAGTTTCCAAACTCATTCCATAACTTACTAACCATATCTTTTAAGTTATACATACTATCAAATCAACAGGCAATCAGTCCAAGTATTTGAGATAAGCTGTCGGTTGTGTTGGATGCAACCCCATTATTTAGTAACATTTCTTTTGGTGTATGTCAACCGAGACGCATTGTGGCAGCCACGGAAGGAAAGAGAGAACTTCTATTGTTAACATGAGTAGTTGCAATATAGCAAAACCAGCCCAGAATCGGCACGTTTTTCCATGTTATTATTATGGGGATTATTTTTGGACGGATTAAACACTTTGTAGAACCCGACTATTATTCATATTCAATCTACTGCCTGATATTATAAAACATCATTTTTATGAAAATTAAGCAAAATTTCACAATGAATGCACCTTACAGGGTTCGAAGTCCTAGACCCCCCACTGACACACACTACAAGAGCAAACAATTTGTAAAAACCCTTATTTATATCCAAAATGCTACCTGCTACCATACTACATCATTTTTATGAAAATAAAACCAAATTGCAAAAAAACATACACCTTACCAGATTTGATAAACCTTCCGCGCGCCGAGTCCCGCGACCCCACGCTGCTGCTCATAACACTGCTGCAAGACTCATACCAACACAAACACGTGCACCTAGCATGTATATTAATTTTTATTATATTGTATATCTATCTCATCCATCTATATTATTAGCAATAATCCATGACCTATTTTGATATCCTTACCACTTACCATACAACTCTCATTTATGTTTAATTACTTTCTACACTAAATAAATGTCCTTATATTTCGTCTTTAACAATTATTCTTCTTTATAAAATCCACCTCTTACTATATAACCTCTAGGTCTTGTATTATTTACTTCTGTACCAATTCAATTGGGTGTATACCCCCTACTAAACACATAGTACGTAGTAGTGTATATCTTCCACTTTAAATTTTTGTTAAAAAGTTTAAAAAATTTGTTCAGGCTTATTTTTGTGCAATTGACTCAATCTCATATGTATAGATTTGACAGTATTTTCTTTCATATCTATTGTCGTATATCAATCAACTTTGGAAGCAGACGATTCTCCAAATAACCAATCATTCTGCAATTTCAGGTTTAGTTGTAGGAAAGGTGTGATAGTGATTAATATTTAAGTACCTGGTGACCGAGCTTTGCTCGGGTAGAAGGTATGTATAAAAGTGACTTAACTAAAACATACAACAATAAAATTAATAAAGTGTTGCCACTGAGGAGGGTTAATGTTGTAGTCAGTTTCTTCATTCATTTTAAAAACTAAATTTTTTTGTATTATCAGTAATTTAAATTTTGTTTTTGTTTAGAAATGTTGAATGCAGCAGATACTTTATCAAGTTCATTTTAGTTAAAATGACAACGTGCCAACTTGGTAGAACATGAGGGACGATATGTTTCAACTGAATAGTGGTGTGTTATGGTGTTTTAGACCCTTAGGTCTTGGATACTTAAACAAATATTTTATATTTTATAAATTTTAAATGCAATAGACCCTAGATCAAATTTAGGACATTTTTGAATCCTAACAAGACCTAGTATTGATGGTGTTTGATTTTATGGGTGTTTGTTTCTAACTTACGTAATAATATTATATGTACATTTTCAATGTATCCAAACACACTGTCGAACTTAAAAATATAACCGGAGAGCAATTAAAATTTGGTTTAGAGTTAATGGTTATTTGTTACATTGTCTTAAATATATGAAGTGTCCGGACTAAAGGTATCAAGAAACAACTATCTCAAGATATTAAAATGTAATTGTTATTCCTTCTTCTCATGAATACAACCAAAAGATTTAAGTTCAATATGAACACCACAAGTTGTTTTCAATATGTCCAATCGATAATCTATCTCCCTAACATGATCCCATCTCCCTAACCGATCTCATCCTTTCATCTACAGTTACAATGCTATGTCTTAGCTCCTGTAAACTTTACACTCGTACTTAGTACACAATATCTTTGACAAATATACCCCAATGCAAAGGAATAAAGGTACAATCTAATAATCTTGCCGCTATCTCCTATCAAACATGATAACTTATGGTGTTTTACTCTGTGACACTGTCTTGTTGGAATATTATTTATTCTAGCATTTTGGGTATAAATCTGTGTTGTTACTGTTTCTTCCTTAAAATGATCCGATGATTATAAATTATCCATCAGTCGCAACTAATCATTCACTCTTACATACAGCTTTGTCTCTTAAAGAAAAATTCTTTCATTGTTGAATAGTATGTTTTGAAGGAATGTTCTGAGCCAAAATATCACTAGCAAAGCTTGACCTTACTGAATCATCATGCTCATTTGTATCATTTAGCTTCAGTGCATGAAATTTGAGCCTTTTAAGTAACATACTGAACTATTCTACAATACAAAATTGAATTGATATGAGTGGGGTTAAACTTTTTAACAGAACTTTACACATTAATAATTGACTGTACACTAAATTTGTTCTTTGTGTGCTTTATAGTTTTTGTTATCAAACTTACATTAGCCTAGTGTTATGTTTCACAATAAAATTGACTGTGAACACAGTGGACTCTCATCAAGTTTCAGGGTTATTAGAAGACACTAATAGACGTCGGTGAAATCAAATGCAAATAATCCACCCCAAAACAAGATTGATTCTGTCTCAATTAACTATCTAATACTATATTTAAATTTAATTCAATGGTGTCTTTTGTTTCATGTTTACGTGTACCCAGTGTCATCTCTAGTATCCATGGCATACTCAATGTTGTTACGTGAATTATAAAATCACTGTTAAGTGTTATATTTACATTTAATTCACTAGTGTCATTTGCTTAATGCTTACTTGTACCATATGTATTTTCTAGTAACTATGTTGAACGTGAAGGAAAACTGCAAAATACTATATTTACATTTAATTCGCTGTTGTCATGTTTTAGGATGTGAAAACTTTCACACTGAATTAATTTGTTTTTAGAAGTAATATGTGAGGGGTTTATAGGAGAACTATAAATACGATGAGGGTGGATATATCCGTTTTGGGGTCCCCTGAATCCAAAAAAGTGGGTTTTGACGTGATGTCTGTCCGTCCGTGTGTGTGTGTGTGTGTGTGTGTGTGTCTGGATGTGTACAGTGCCACAGCCTACCCCGTTAGTCCGATTTAGATGAAATTTGGCATGTATGTATATATTCACGGTATCTCCAGGCGTTTTTTTCATTTTTTTGAATTTTTGATTTTTAAGGGTAGTTCACCCCTAAAAACCCTTAAAAAACGTGAAAAATCCAAATTTCTCAAAAACGGCTCTAACGATTTTTATTAAAATTTGACAGTTTATAGTGTACGGAGTACTAAATAATTTGACACCACCCGCATATCTGTAAAAATGACGGTTCAAAAGTTATGGGCTTTTAAATGTCTAAAAAATCAAATTTTTAAATTTTCAGCGAAAACAATAAAAGTAAAGTATAACTTGACTGGCACCATTAAAACCAGCTTAAAAAACTAAACAAATTAGTAATTTGAATTATTTGTCTACGACAAACGGTTCCAGAGAAAAGTTAAATTTACTGTCCACGATAAACGCAGTACGTTGTCTGAAAGCGCCCAATGTTATTCTTATGGAGAATATAAAAAAATCAATTTCTTCCTTACTTTCCAACCGTTTTCCATGAAACTTGGTATGAAGCGTAAGGTCAAATCACCGAACAAAACCAGCTCAAAAAAGCTTGGTGTTACGGGGGGGGGGGGGATTGTCCCCCCCATACAATTTGAACAATTAATTTAACTTTGTCTCTCTTGTTTTTATTTTTAGAAATTGGATGATTATTTTTGAAACAATAAATTATTAAATGATATTTAGATTAACTTTGTAGAACATGATATTTTTATTACAGATTGTCTTTTTTAATTTACTTAAGGGAGAAAGTATGTGTCAGTTCACTGGTACCGTTTATTTTATTCTTACTTGTACGATGTGCCTTTTTTAGTAACCATGTTGTCCGTGAGTTATAGGAGAACTGTAAAATAGTATATTTACATTTAACTCACTGGTGCCATGTATTTTATGTTTACATATCTTGCCTCTTGTTCCACCAAGTTGGAATTTGAACTAAAATGAGCTTGATCTAGGATCTGCTGGATTCAACATTTTTAAACAAAATAAATATTTAAATTACTTATAAAAAAATTATGGTTTTTCAAATGAATGAAGAACCTGACTACAACAATAGCCCTCCTCAGTGGCAACATTTTATTGTTGTATGTTTTAGTTAGGTCATAACTTTTATACATAGTCGAAAACATATATGAGTACATGTGATTCCAAGGACATAAGAACTCGAGTGAGTGTAGTTGATTATCCTTTGGTGCATGTGCACGTAGATACTTTTACTGAGAGAGCTAAGATTAAAAACAATCCTTCTAGCTGGTGTCAAGAATTTTCAATCTGATACATTTAAAGAATTTTTCGATCCCACATAAAAGAATTAAATATTAATCTCTATCACACCTTTCCTACAACTAAGCCTGAAATTGCAGAATGATTGGTTATTTGGAGAATTGTCTGCTTCCAACGTTGATTGGTATATGAAATATTGATTGGTATATTGATATATGATTGGTAGGTATGAAATCAATACCGTCAAAAGCTATACATAAGAGATTGAGTCAATTGTACAAAAATAAGTCTAAAAAGCAAAATTTAAAGTGGCAGAAATAAAAATGTGTCTAGTAGTAAAAACTGCATGTTTTTGCAGTTTGGATTTATTATCATACAAATGTTGTGATATAGTAGCAGGTGGTAGCAGGTAGTAGATTGAATATGAATAAGGGTAATTTTTACAAAAAGTTTTGCTCTTGTAGTCTGTGTCAGTGTTGTGACCGCTACGCGGGCGCCTAGGATTTCGAACCCTGTTAGGTGCGTTCTTTGTGAAATTTTGTTTCATGTTCATAAAAATTATGTTGTATTTTATCAGGCAGTACATTGCATATAAATAAGGGTCGGGGTTTTACAAATCGTTCAATCAGTCCAAAAATATTTTCCATAAGAGTAACATGGGAAAAACGTGCCGATTCTGGGCTGGTTTTGGCATATTGCTACTACTGACATGCCTCCAGTGGTTCCTCGGTAATAGAAGTGAAATAGTAAGATCAGGATTGGTTAGGTGGGTGACGGACTCGGTAGACCTCCTGCCTTGCCAGAAGACTTCTGGCCCTTCACCTCTAGGGTATATAGATAGGCCTCGAGCTCCTACCACTAGAACTGGTACTAGTACACCTCCCCTGGTGGGGAACAAATGATATTCATTAAGAGTACAGCTACACAACAGCCTCTGATTGTGACTACAATTCCAAATTTACATACGTATTGCTATCTAGACTGACAACAGGATAATTAGATTCCCACAGAACAGGTCATGGCTGAAGAGTTTCTACATATTCAGTCAATCCCTGGTTACACAGACCCACACGTCATTTACAAGCTTTAAGTAAACTATTAATCTTATTGTAAAAAGTAGGCTATAGCTTCTAACATAAATTAAATATATTGCAAATAGCATAACAATATACTTTAAAACAAAGTAAGCAGTAATTACTAAAATGAATTTGTCATAAATTTTGTCAGAGATTAAATAAACAAACTATGATATCAATTGAGTTTCGTACGAAAAACCAAAAAGTGATACAAGCGACTTTTGGCGTCACTCAGACAATATACCATATGCAATACACAGCACAACCCGTGCCTCATATATGCCACCATGTGTCTTGTAACACGCTTGGACTTCGAACAAACATAGCTTGTATTTATCGTGAAATCGGAGTGTAATATGCTCTTTGTTTTATTACTAAATGTTGTCTACGTGTGGGGATGGAAAATAAAGCAAACACTAAAAAAATGAATCATTGATGAATGTAGATAAATCTATAATACACACACATTAATAATACAAGTGCCATATTTTTAGAGCGATTGCAAAACCTATACCAATATGAAGCAATTTCGTTGAAGGCTATAAGTAGCCTATAGTAAATGTTGGTGGCACGATAGCTGCTAGAGTATTTCCTTGTAGCAATGACGTCACGTGCTAGCAACGCGTAACACGGTTGTCGCCACAAACTTTGCAGTGGAAAACATCCCGCCAGCCTATAGTAAATGTTGGTGGCACGATAGCTGCTAGAGTCTTTCCTTGTAGCAATGACGCCACGTGCTAGCAACGCGTAACACGGTTGTCGCCGCAAACTTCGCAGTGGAAAACATCCCGCCAGCCTATAGTAAATGTTGGTGGCACGATAGCTGCTAGAGTGTTTCCTTGTAGCAATGACGTCACGTGCTAGCAACGCGTAACACGGTTGTCGCCGCAAACTTCGCAGTGGAAAACATCCCGCCAGCCTATAGTAAATGTTGGTGGCACGATAGCTGCTAGAGTGTTTCCTTGTAGCAATGACGTCACGTGCTAGCAACGCGTAACACGGTTGTCGCCGCAAACTTTGCAGTGGAAAACATCCCGCCAATTTGCGGCTTTCATCAGTTATAATTGTGTTGTAAAAGTTTACACTTAGAAAATGTAGTTTACAAACTCAGCAGACTTCCGAAACGCGTCAGATTAATTAGGTTGGTTTTTTATATAAAACTTGCATTGCTGCAATGTGTGTTATCTAACAAAATATACTATTAAAAGCCATACTACTTAAGCTTTATAATACTTACAGCGTGATAAAAATGAATAAAAGCAAAAATATATACGAGTACAATCCACCTAATACTTTTAAAGTAAACAAAAATCTTTTTATTGCATTTCTTTGTTCAAGATAGCCAGCTTTGAAATAAAATAAAGCACTGATATTACAATTTGAAATGCAAATTTGGAATTAATTTACGAAGTTAAAATAAGATAAATAGTAGAACCAGAAAATGTAATATGTGTTGTAGTATGTAATAAATTAATTTATTATTAAACATTAGGCAACATTTTTCTTTAATCAACTGATTTATAAGACACTATTTGAATAATATTCCGTTTCCTTTGTTATTTTGTATTGCCTACTGTGATCAAAATATATGACTCATCGATCACAATACTTTATAACATATCAATAACATTGACTAGTAGGATATGTTTTCCTTTAACCCTAATGGTAAGATGTTAGCCAATGTACTTGCTTCGGCAACACAGTGTGTTAGAAAGGTCTCAGAATAGTGTATTATATTTTAACTATTGAACATTATAATTTGGTATATAAATAGGATATATAATACTTCAATTTGTCAATAGAGGTCCTTTTTTGTAAGTACAAACCGTCAGTTTATGTTATTGGGGGACTTGCCACGATGAGTAAGATGACAAACTGAAAGGAAAGCATAAGGTACGAGTAATATGGAAATAAAGGCAGCGGTTTTAAGTTTAAAACCTTCAATTTGCAAAAAGTTGCCATTTTTTATATCAACTTTTTGAGCTTGCTGCCTTGTTTTCTAAAGTTTAAAATCTTTAATTATATGACCATATTACCCTATGCTTTCCTTTAAGATTTTCAACTTCATGAGTCCCACTCATGATATTAAATGACGGTTTATAGGTCTCATTGATAAACAAATATATACTATTTTATGTACATTTGTTAAAAATATATTAAATAGTATGAGACTTTTTTAACAAACTATATTCTGTACATTAACAGCTACAGTTTTAGGGAAGTTTGATTTCCTTGTTCATCTTTAGAGGAGAAACCTAATTTTTTAAGAGCACTCCATAACTTTACGAATACAAATATAACGAAAATAGTAATCTGTTGTGCGAAAATACACATAAAGACAATTTAATGACTCCTTAATCATTGAGATTTGTTCAGCAGAAGGGAAAAGAAAATACCTTAAAGTATTTATAGTATAATTAATTAATGTGCATGATTAATAGAAAAAAAATTATGGTAAAATAAGGAAACAAAATGTAGCCTTCAACATTTTATCAATCTTTTTTTTCTCTATCGTTTTCCAGTAAGATAAAACTATTAAATTTCATGTACTACATGATTTTTCATGAACGTGTATTTTATTGCTTGCTGTTTAGGACTCCCAGAATAGACAGAAGTTTTATATGAATCTATACAGCAATATTTTATATAGTATATATACACTACAGTAAGTTCCCCGAGGGAATTCTAGTTTGAGGAGGGAGGTACTGAACAAACCCCAACGCCGTTTCTCATTTAATATGCCAAGGAACTCAGCTCGACGGCAAGACGGTCTTAAATCTTGATGACGCCAGCCTAATGCGTTATTCAAACAGCTTACACTGATGTAATTTGTCGCGGTTTCAGTTACAGGAGCCCATTAACAAATTCATCCGTTAATAAAATAACCACGGTACTGTTTTGAAATTCAACACTAAACTGATAAAAAGGAAGAGGAAAAGAATATATAACTATTACTCGACTCGGAAAATGGTGTTAGTACGTACTTAAAATAATAAAAAATCTTCAATTTTGTTTTCTACGGAGGTATCAAATATTGTTTAAATTTGTGAACTTACTTAACTTACTTGTTACCATTATTTTGGTTTGGTCATAATTAATTTTTTTTACCTTTTGCCTATTTAAAATACCCCCGTCGCAGCAGACCTGCGTGAAATATAAAATTAGAAATATTTATAAATTATATGTGAAAAACGCATAAAACCCCATTTTGGGGTACAAAACCCCCCAAAATACCCGTTCCCATTGACCGATATGTCTGGTTTACGAACTCGTCCAAGCATTTGTAGGAATACACGTCTCTACCAAATTTGGTCTCGATCGCACCATTTTTATGCGAGTTATCGTGCTAACAGACACATATATATACATACATATATATATATATATATATATATATATATATATATATATATATATATATATACCCCCGTCGCAGCAGATCTGCGTACTCAGCGAATTTCCAAATCAATAATATAATAATAATAATATATGACAAGTCAAGTGGTCAAAATCTGTTGATGAACATGAGAATTATTTGATTATTCTCCATAATATTAACATGGGAAAGAGTGTGCAGGTTTGCTGCTGTGAGGAACGCTAAGAGTAGGCATTTATACCTTCAAAAACATTTGTTTTTAACATTTATACCAACTTTCATCAACATCTGTCCATAAATAAAGGAGTTTGCCTATTCTCCATATGATTAACATGGGAAAAGAGTATGCAGGTTTGCTGCCATGATAAACACATAAACTATGACTTTTAAGCATGAATGGATGAACCTCAACCACATAAAGCTAAATATAAATTTTTATCCAAAAATATTGGTTAATAAGTGAAATATTAATTTTTTCTTATCCTCCATAAGATTAACATTGGAGCCTCAAAATACAACGTACTGTGTTTAGATTTTTTTATATCTCGGTAACCGTTGGAGATAAAGAAAAACTTTAAGGAACTTAATTGTGTAGTTTTTTAAGCTGATTCCAATGGGGAAATATAAAATTAGAAATATTTAAAAATTATATGTGAAAAACACATAAAACCCCATTTTGGGGTACAAAACCCCCCCAAAATACCCGTTCCCATTGACCGAACTCGTCCAAGCATTTGTAGGAATACACGTCTCTACCAAATTTGGTCTCGATCGCACCATTTTTACGCGAGTTATCGTGCTAACAGACACATATATATACAATATATATATATACATATATATATATATATAAATTTTAACGACTATTGTTTTTGGTCTCTGGGCACCTAAAGAAGAAAAAATAACATGGTCCCGGGCTTAACTCTTGCCATGAGACCTACGGTAATAGCTACTTCCCTATGGGAAATTCGCTAAAACATATTGGGAATTAAATATAAGTATATGGTTAATACAATGATATGGTTAATACAATTAAATTGGTATATGAACAAATTGATTATAATCTTCAATTATTGAAGAGAAACTGATAAATATGGAGGATCCAAAAGAATATTAAAATGGTCATCGATAAAGTTTCAAAACGTATATTTGGTAGACTATTATATTTTAATAAACTACATTTGTAGTCAAATTCAGTATTCAGAGCAGATTTTTGCTACTCGTATACCTTTCACAAATAACACGTTCCCTATTTCCTCCATACTTGTAAATAAAAACTAATAATACTTTTGGGAAATAAATTATAATTGTATAATTTCAAATATGTCATTCTTCTTTATTAACAATACAGTAATTCAAGTAAAAATACCTACATTTTAAAATAATTTTTAAGCTTATGAATTAGGAAAATGGGTATAGGGAAAGGGGATCTTTTCCATTAATTCCCCACCACTACTTTTTTTGGCTGATTTCATTAGTTCACCGCCACTGGCGATATAGTATACAGGAATACAGATTGTCATAGTATTTAGTATCGATTAGGTCGGGGTTTATACGCAGGATTGTAGAAAGACTTATCGCTTAGCAATAACAGGACCGCGCAGTGGCTAGTCTGATTGACGAAGTTAGGTTAGGTTAAGTAGTTTCGTATTGTGAGTGTCTAAAATTTCCATTTGGTGTTAAAAAGTATATCGTTTGATTTCTCGTAATGTCGTTTTGTATTTCCCTATTAATTTTTTTCTGGTGATCCTCAAATAATGTATACTCCTAAATGTTAAATATTAAACCTACTTTAAGTATGAAAAATATTAGTGGTGAATAAATGGAATCCTAAGGTAAAAAGCTGGTGGTGGTGAATTAACTGAAAAAATCAGGAAAGGAAATAAGGAAAACTTTATTTAAAAAATGTCCATCATACGAACATGCTTGCGTTTATGGTTTGTGTCATTGGTTGACAGCATGTCACCATTTCTACCATTACTAGTCACAGTATTTGTTCAGTATCATCAACCACTATGATTTATAATATATGTTTTTTTATTTGACTAGGAAACCAGTAGATTTGCCTGTAAACTAAGAATACAAATTCCCGTATCAGACACACAAAAATCTAAATTTTCCCATCACCTGATTGACAATAATGACGATATGCTTTGCATTAACAAAGGCCTAAAGTGTTACATTGTTGACAAAAAGGAAGCAGAATGGATGTATTAGGAGAGTTTAAAATATATAAATCCCACAGGAACTTAATGGACTCATTTTAAATGACGTTGAAAATCAAATGATATTTTCAAAGTCATTTTCCATGGTGAAAACATTTACCTGTACTCTAATAATACAGATGACAAAACGTGATTTGAACTTTCCTGACAGTCTGTTCTTGGTGGAGAAATGTTGGAGATAGGATGTCTTTTTTAGTTAATGTTTCTTATTGTAATGTGTTGTATAGGCTATGTGAGTTTTATTTGTATCGAAGTTATACTAACAAATATAACAGATTCGAGTCGTTAGACAAAGGGGTAAGCAGAAACATCTTACCAAGAGAGATGTAAAATTGAACTGTTGATATAGGTATTTACTATCTTATTAGTTTCAATTAATAATGTTTAATCATTAAAGTATACAAGTTTTTGAAACGATCTATAAACAATTCCAACAGAATGTACTAAGAGAATAATAGACTCTCCTTCAGGCAAAAAATGCATGCATGCATTCAAAAACAGTCCTGACCTCAAAATAATAGATTAAAACCATTTATACAATGCGCAGCCGCGCTGCTAATGTTGCAGCACAACTGACGCTGAGCGGGCGAGACGCATGGTGTGGTGCACCGCTGCACTGCTGAGGGCGCAACACGGCTGACGCCGAGCAGGCCAGACGCATGGTGTGGTGCACCGCTGCACTGCTGAGGGCGCAACACAGTGTGCAACATGGTGCAAACATGGTGCAACATGGGCGCAACATGGTGTGGTGTGCCACTACGCCGTTGAGGGTGCAGCACGGCTGACGCTGAGCACGCCAGACGCACTGCTGAGGGCGCAACACAGTGTGCAACATGGTGCAAACATGGTGCAACATGGGCGCAACATGGTGTGGTGTGCCACTACGCCGTTGAGGGTGCAGCACGGCTGACGCTGAGCACGCCAGACGCATGGTGTGGTGTGCCACGTCGCCGTTGAGGATGCAGCACTGCTGACGCCGAGCAGGCCAGATGCATGGTGTGGTTTGCCACCACGCCGTTGAGGGTGCAGCACGGCTGACGCCGAGCAGGCCAGACGCATGGTGTGGTGTGCCGCTACGCTGTTGAGGATGCAGCACTGCTGACGCCGAGCAGGCCAGGCGCATGGTGTGGTGTGCCACGTCGCCGTTGAGGATGCAGCACTGCTGACGCCGAGCAGGCCAGGCGCATGGTGTGGTGCACCGCCGCACTGCTGAGGCTGCAGCACAGCTGATGCCGAGCAGGCCAGATGCATGGTGTGGTTTGCCACTACGCCGTTGAGGGTGCAGCACGGCTGACGCCGAGCACGCCAGGCGCATGGTTTGGTGTGCCACCACGCCGTTGAAGGTGCAGCACGGCTGACGCCGAGCAGGCCAGACGCATGGTGTGGTGCGCCGCCGCGCCGCTGAGGGTGCAGCACAGCTGATGCCGAGCAGGCCAGATGCATGGTGTGGTTTGCCACCACGCCGTTGAGGGTGCAGCACGGCTGACGCCGAGCAGGCCAGACGCATGGTGTGGTGTGCCACTACGCCGTTGAGGGTGCAGCACGGCTGACGCCGAGCACGCCAGGCGCATGGTTTGGTGTGCCACCACGCCGTTGAAGGTGCAGCACGGCTGACGCCGAGCAGGCCAGACGCATGGTGTGGTGCGCCGCCGCGCCGCTGAGGGTGCAGCACAGCTGATGCCGAGCAGGCCAGATGCATGGTGTGGTTTGCCACCACGCCGTTGAGGGTGCAGCACGGCTGACGCCGAGCAGGCCAGACGCATGGTGTGGTGTGCCACTACGCCGTTGAGGGTGCAGCACAGCTGATGCCGAGCAGGCCAGATGCATGGTGTGGTTTGCCACTACGCCGTTGAGGGTGCAGCACAGCTGATGCCGAGCAGGCCAGATGCATGGTGTGGTTTGCCACCACGCCGTTGAGGGTGCAGCACGGCTGACGCCGAGCAGGCCAGGCGCATGGTGTGGTGTGCCACGTCGCCGTTGAGGATGCAGCACTGCTGACGCCGAGCAGGCCAGGCGCATTGTGTGGTGCACCGCCGCACTGCTGAGGCTGCAGCACAGCTGATGCCGAGCAGGCCAGATGCATGGTGTGGTTTGCCACCACGCCGTTAAGGGTGCAGCACGGCTGACGCCGAGCAGGCCAGACGCATGGTGTGGTGTGCCACTACGCCGTTGAGGGTGCAGCACGGCTGACGCCGAGCAGGCCAGACGCATGGTGTGGTGTGCCACGTCGCCGTTGAGGATGCAGCACTGCTGACGCCGAGCAGGCCAGGCGCATGGTGTGGTGTGCCACGTCGCCGTTAAGGGTGCAGCACGGCTGACGCCGAGCAGGCCAGATGCATGGTGTGGTTTGCCACCACGCCGTTGAGGGTGCAGCACGGCTGACGCCGAGCAGGCCAGACGCATGGTGTGGTGTGCCACTACGCCGTTGAGGATGCAGCACGGCTGACGCCGAGCAGGCCAGGCGCATGGTTTGGTGTGCCGCCGTGCTGCTGAGGGTGCAGCACAGCTGATACCGAGCAGGCCAGATGCATGGTGTGGTTTGCCACCACGCCGTTGAGGGTGCAGCACGGCTGACGCCGAGCACGCCAGGCGCATGGTTTGGTGTGCCACCACGCCGTTGAAGGTGCAGCACGGCTGACGCCGAGCAGGCCAGACGCATGGTGTGGTGCGCCACTACGCCGTTGAGGGTGCAGCACGGCTGACGCCGAGCAGGCCAGACGCAGTGTGCAGGCCATGTGCCACCACGCCGTTGAGGGTGCAGCACGGCTGACGCCGAGCACGCCAGGCGCATGGTTTGGTGTGCCACTACACCGCTGAAGGTGCAGCACGGCTGACGCCGAGCAGGCCAGACGCATGGTGTGGTGCGCCGCCGCGTCACTGAGGTTGCTGCGGTGTCGTGGACCCAACTTCACATCGTCCTCCATCCATTATTCTAACCTAACGTTACGCTATTCAGGAGTTTCAAAGTTCTCTACAAAGTAACCTTACTTTACGCCATATAAGTTTAATTTTATTTAGTATAATGATTAATTTTTCAGAAATATATCTACGAGTATTCATTTAAAATATGAATATTTGTTAAAGTTGGCAGCCCTAATATGAGACTGATTATGTTTGATAAATGAGTAACCGATCTCAAAGAAGATGAAACTTGAGCTAATTGTAGAGATAATACGCGAGAGGCTTAGTGACGATACAGGTTTAGCAAAATAATATTTAATATAGGCTCTAAATTGACACCTCAATATATAAAAGGTTGTGGAAAATCTTAATGTATGGTATTTTGAGCTTTAAACAGATTATACAGTTTGTAAAGTGTAAGATTGTTTCACAGAAGTTGAAGAAATATTTACACACTTTTTACTTAACACTCTTACCGTTTACTTTTTGGCCTTTAAACACCGCACTGCGAAGCTTTAATCATCACTATATATTTTAAGTTTGTCATTTTAATTAAAAATTTATTAGTACCAATCCCTGAACACGTAAATTGTTTTGTAGCTGACTAATATCGATATAGAACAAATTAAAATTTTATATGATTTTACTTCATAATTCTTCCTCGAATTCGTTGCTGGTAATTGATAAATTTGCTTGGATGATCATAAAAAACAATACACGTCTTTCAATCTCAGTTATTTCATTTATCTAAAATCATATTTTAAGATGAAGTATACACCATAGTACTTTACTTGAGGGTAGAATGACGAATCATAGAACATCACATATTATTATTTTAATAAATTTAGATGGCAGCAAACGTATAAAATTAAGTTTTCCCTACTCTAAGTATTTTGTGTTTCAGTCTACTTAGCTGTAAACATATTTAAAAATTAAAGATATATTTTCAAAGATAAAGTTATATGGTAAATTAGTTTAGGAAATAGAGTGATTTTTCTTTTGACACAAGTTACGGAAAAATGTTAATCGCACTAAAAATATAAGGATTTAAATACAGTAAATAGACTTTGAAAATTGCGTCTGTAACTGTGTGATTGATCTGTTTCTAATTATTCTGACTATTATTATTAAATGATTTTGATGATTAGGATCTAGGATTTGAAATGTGGATCACTGTCTGTGTTTTCAATGTTCAAACTTGACGGCCTGTCACTCCCCCTCAAATTATCCATTGAAAAATTACTCTAATCTTTTAGGCCTAACACGTAAAATTATTTTAACACTGAGAGGTGAATGGATATGCTTCATAATCACTTAAAAAACCAAACTAATAATAAAACGAGTAATAATCTCAAGTGACTCACCGCTTCTCAACTCTCAAGCACATGGATTCATGCTACCTCTGGCGTACCTCAGGGATCACTATTAGGCCCTTTTCTGTTTTGCCTCTTCATCGACGATATTCGTTGGTTTCTTGACTGTTCCTTTTTGCTATTTGCAGATGATAAGAAGATTTTTCACAAAAACTTTTGTCACCGGCCCAACATCATTCCATCCAAAAAAACTTGAACAGAATAACTCAGTAATAAATAATAATAAATAATAAAAAAATTCTTTATTGCAGTAGAACAATATACATTGCATTGCAAAGGTCATGTAATTTAAGAGTTCATTTTTATAGAACTAGGTATTTTCTTCAGTGCCAAATTTTTATTTTCGCGTAAACTCCTAAAATTTAGATATCCCAGCGGCTCATCATGAACTCATCAACCGAGTACAGAACTTTAGACACCAAGAGGAGTTTCAGTCGAGTTTTGAATTGATTTTCGTTTTGAGACTGCTTGACACTGTCAGGGAGCTTATTTAGGAACTTGACTCCAGCCTGTGACGGCAAATGCTCAAACGCCACTGTTCTGTGTTGTCCGAGTCGATAAGTGTCCCTGCCCCTAGTATTGTACTGGTGCAACTGACTGCCCTGTACAAGTGAGCATTTAAACCTGCAGTACAGTGCCGCCTCCAGGACATAGAGGCTGGGTAATGTTAGCAGTCCAAGCTCCCTGAAAGCGTTCCTGCAAGACTCTTTTGGTTGCAATTTGGAAATGATTCTTACTGCCTTTTTTCAGTATGAAGACTCTATCTAGCCTCGATTTTGCACGACTATCCCAAAGCCTTATACCATAGGCAAAATGGGGGTAGACTAGGCCAAAGTAGGCCATCAAAAGCACGTCTTTGGGACAAAACTTGGCAAGGTTGCGTAAGGCATAAATACCGGAAGCAACCCTGGCACAAATGTGGTTGACGTGCTGTTCCCAAGTCAGCCCTCTATCCAGGTGTATTCCTAGGAACATAACGAAGTCTGCTTCCTCTAAGAGGACATCATCCACCATGACAGCAGGTGGCAGGTCTTGTTCCTGCTGTCTGAGGCAAAATGAAACGACATTGGATTTGGAGTTGTTTGTTTTCAAATTGATTTCCAGAAAATTTTGAATGCATAAATTGAGATCGATGAATGATTTTACTTCCAGCTCTTGTTTTGTTGGAGCTCTTACGCAGATGGTCGTGTCATCTGCGTACTGTATCATCTTTCCATTCTGGATCGATGAACCAACGTTATTGACGTACAGCAAAAACAGAACTGGTCCCAAGATAGATCCCTGAGGGACTCCATGGGTCATATTTACTTTTTGAGAAATTTTGTTTTCAACTTGGACACATTGGACTCTGTTATCCAAGTATGAAGTGATCCATTTGAGTGGCACTCCACGAATGCCGTACGTCTCCAACTGGTGCAACAGTGTCTCATGATGCACACAGTCAAATGCTTTCGAAAGGTCGAGAAATATGCTGAGCACATGTTCTCGCCTCTCGAAGCCATCGGCAACCATTTCAATCAGATTTGTTATTGCATCAATCGTGTGGTGTTTATAGTGGTGTGTTTATAGTGCCATGTAGTTGAAAGTGATTAAGTATCAGGTGATGACGTTCTCCCGATCCAAACTGCCACACCTCTTTGTCCACAAACTATGGAACACCACTAGAAGTAGTCTCCGTTCTCAAGGACCTTGGTCTGTATTTTACCCCATCTCTTGATCCTAGTGAGCATATATACATATCCAGGATGTGGACCAAGGCTAATAGAGTTATTGGTCTAATTGCACGGACCTCGAGAAATGCCTTCACTCCTACTCATGTATGTGACACTAGTGCGTCCTATTTTAGAGTATGGATCTGTTTTGGGCACCTCACCAAATTGGCCACAGCACCTCCATCAATTCTGTGCAGAAACGATTGTTGAGATTGTTTGGTTTTAGGAGTGGGTTGAACTACCGTTAGGTATATGCTCTACAGATTTCTGATGCCTAAGGACTGTTGGTAGTCTGTAAGGGCTGATTTGGTATTCCTGTACAAAATCGTAAATTGACGCACATGGTTGATCTCCACATCCCTCAGTGAATACGCCTGGGAAAGACCTTTGCGAAACATTATCATTTGACTGTCTATGCCTACTATAATACCATGCAGTGACTTATGCACTTGGTAATGCCTCACAAATTTAATTCTATGGTGTCAATCTTTAAGTCTTCAAGAAACAAATCCTTGCTTATGCAAATAGTATAATATAGTCTATTATAAATGATTTCTTATTACGAAAACATTTTATTAACTACTATTATTTATTTGCACATACCTTATCAATCTTTGTACCTCTGTCATTAAATGATCCATACTAGTAGTTATATCTGTCTAGACATCAATATTATTAGCTATAAGTTTGTATTATTATTATCATTCATTTGAACATGCCTGTTTATTATTTAATTGTATTTATTGGATATTATCTTTTTATGCTATTTATTTTCAACATGCTCTTAGCTATTCTACTTTACATTCATGCCTGACTGTGCACTTTGATTGTTAGTTAACATTATCAATCAATCAATCACAATAGCTTTATTCAATTAATACATTTACATGTACATGAATGGAGTCATATGCAGGGTACCAACATCTTTGTAGTCTACTATAAAACACCAATATACCAATATCTTATAAAAATAAATACCAATATCCTTGCAGTCTATAATATAAAACCCATCCCTCATTGTCTCTCTCTTTTAGTGAAAAAAATCATCTAATTTATATAAGGGTTTTGCAACATGCTATTAACTATTTTTTGAGCATGTCTGATTTTACTTACTTTGCACTTCGATTGATATTTTGCTTATTATTTTCGTCCTATAGTTTATGATTGTTACATTATTTACTTCATAGTTTATAGCCATAGGGAGAAGACATGGTTGTTACGGTAAAATACATATATATTTATATATAAATAATGGTGTACATATCGCATTACAAATTCCACTTACTTCTAGTTTCTAAAAACCTTTTACCTAATAAGTATGTAGTTTTATTAAAGCAATAGTCACCATTTTTGACTCGAATATTTTTTGACTCTCGAACAGTGGTGTCAAATAATGGTATCGAAGACAGGAGTCGACCAGTGGATTCAAACAGTGGTGTGGAACAGTGGGGTTGAATAGTGGTGTCGAATAGTGATGTCGAACAGTTAAGTCGAAAAGTGGTGTGGAACAGTGGTGTCGAATAGTGGTATCGAACATTGGAGTCGAACAGTGAATTCAAACAGTGGTGTGGAACAGTGGGGTTGAATAGTGGTGTCGAATAGTGATGTCGAACAGTTAAGTCGAAAAGTAGTGTGGAACAGTAGTGTCGAATAGTGGTATCGAACAGTGGAGTCCAACAGTGATGTTGAACAGCGGTGTTGAACAGTAGATTCAAACAGTGGTGTCAAAAAGAGGGGTCAAACAGCGAGGTTGAACAGTTTTGTCGATCAGTGACGTTGAAGTGGTGTTGAACAGTGAGGTTGAACAGTTTTGTCGATCGGTGACGTTGAAGTGGTGTTGAACAGTGAGGTTGAAGAGTGGTGTCTAGCGGGACCACACGACTCTCAGTGTTCATCTCTGCAGCACTGAGATGAGCACTGAGATAAATCACGTAGAGCAAAGTGCAGTCAGTGAGATATTGGAATGAGGGAAACATTATAGTGCCATCAAGAGAGATAGTTTTACCAGAATACTATAAACCAAAATATTTTTCAAAGGTATATTTTTTCTCCTAGTACAACTAATTCTATGTTCTTGATTGACATGGTGGACCGTAAAATATTAATTGCGGTTCATTGTGGTTAAATGTTTACTTAACAAAACTAAATCAAATATTTGTATAGCCACAACAAATAACAGTTTGATTTTAAATAATATAAGCATTTAATTTTCCTCAAGACGTCACTGGACTTATCTCCTGAAGAAAAATGTGAAATGTAATGAGCTAGGCAAAATAAATGGGGCTATTAATCTTCCTTGTTACATCTTCAGTGTTTTATCTTCATTTATTAAGTGATAATTCATTATTCAAATTATTCAACACAGTAAGTAGATTTTTATTTTAGTAATGTGAGTCTTACTTTGTTCATTGGCCCTTTGAATTAGTAAAAGAAAGGAATCAAGTAAAAATTATCGTTTCAAATAAATGTTTACAAAATAATATAATCAAAACTTCTCACTCATAGAAACAATTACAGATAATAATTTTAAATAATGCTCCTACAAATCATACAATTCACCTAACAAAATTCTTCTAATAAATTAAGTTTTAATAGAATGCACCAGTGGTTATAAATTTCCTCTAACCTCCGAATTTTTAGGTAGGTAGCAGGGCCAGAAGTATATTTAGAGTATGCATGACATAAAATCATTAAATTCCTGGCAGAATTCAATGATATGGTTTATGGTCAGTCCTATCCTTATGGTTAGTCTTCAATGGTTAATACTAAACAATATGATGAAATGTTAAAAATTAAGTTCGTATCTTTTTAGAACATTGCTAGTTCGGTTATGATAAACATTTTAAGTTTTTTATTTCAGGCACTTTTTTCTACTAATTAATACTATTAGTATGATGTACGATGTTTTTTGTAGTTCAAACATCACTGATTAAACTTGGAGGTATACCTTTGGTATAGTAGGGATGTTAGCCCTTTAACATAACATTTGTTCATTAACACGACTGTAAAACAGTATTTGTTTTGTGTTTTTTCAAAACTATGGAAGAAAGGTTTTACGATAATATAATGCTAGCCTATATTTCACTCGAAAACCCCATCTTATTAAGTTTATTTGGTTTATTTTTGCTCCTAATAATTGAATGTTGCATACAGATATTTTATGTACTGCAAATTTCATGTAGAATGAAAACATGTCTTGTAGATAAAACAAACAAAATAAAACAAATAATACAGAAATAGAAACCTTCTATAAATAAATGCAACAAATCTATATCCAAACATTACATATATTTATGTATGTTAACAAAAACCATATAATAATGGTACATATTGTGTAGAACCTTTTAGTATGGAATGAAATCTGAAATACAAAATTTTAGCTACTGACTTATTATTTTTCTCAGAATTATTTCAATATCTTAGATTAGTTTCACTACTGCTGGTGGTTTGAACGGAAAGTTAACAACTGGATTTATCCCAGTCAGAAGCCCTCGTGTTGGAGGATAGAGGATTAGGACTAACTGCACGATATACTTAAACCAATCCCCTCACACTTTAACCCCGTCTAAG
This sequence comes from Nephotettix cincticeps, assembly GCA_023375725.1. Lineage (NCBI taxonomy): Eukaryota > Metazoa > Arthropoda > Insecta > Hemiptera > Cicadellidae > Nephotettix > Nephotettix cincticeps. Next base: position 68,671,110 of record CM041786.1, read on the forward strand.
TAATTTGCCTTTAACTTGAATTTATGTTCTCTGAGTCCCATTTGAGCTGTGAAACAAAAATATTTTGATTTAAAACTTAAAAATCTTTATCTCTGGTATGCTTAAAATAAATATTTTAATGTTAATTAAAATTAAAAATGATTAATGTTAACCCATATATTAAAAAAAAGATTAGTATCTAAGGTTTAAAGAGTTTTATTATACTACTTAGAAATAATTTCTTTTCCATTGACACCAAGAACAAATTGTTTATTTCTCAAATAAAATTTAAAATAAATGAATACTGATAATAATAATTATTATCAGCGTTCCACTGCCCCGCTCTAAAACTAATACTAACCACTTTATCAATTACCAAAGAAAGCAAAATAGTTCAATAGAAACATTTTTTTTTTGTTAACGTTTATTTTCTCGTGCTCAGATTTACTGTCAAATTCTTTCCAATTTCAGAATAGTGGGGAAAAATGAGGTAAGAGTGAAGCTTACAATCAGCATAAAACATTCCATACCTAAAATTTAGTTGCAAAACTAAAATTAAGACGTTTTTTGGTACCCGAAACGCCAAAGCCATTTAAGATATGAATCAATAAATAGTTAAAAAATGAAAAGCTTGGTTAATTTGTAAAATAATTATTACAAACTATTATTAGATATAGTATATCTGTGATATTTACATACGTGAAATAGGTATATACAATCATAATTTACCATAGTGTATAGTGCACAGAGTAACGAATATTTGAACACCACCTGCATGTCTGTAAAAATGACGGTTCAAAAGTTATGGGCTTTTAAATGCAAAAAATTAAATTTTTAAATTTTCAGCGAAGACAATAAAAGTAAAGTATAACTTGTCTGCCCCCATTGAAACCAGCTTAAAAACTAAAAAACAAATTAGTGTTTTGAGTTATTCATCTACGTCTAACGGTTCCAGAGAAAAGTTTATTTTACAATCCATGATAAACGCAGTACGTTGTCTGAAAGCGCCCAATGTTATTCTTATGGAGAATATTAAATCAAACAATTTCTTCCTTATTTTCCAACCGTTTTCATGAAACTTGGTATGAAGCGTAGGGTCAAATCACCTAATAAAAGCAATTAAAAAAAGCTTGGTATTCCGGGGGAGGGGGTCCCCCCATAAAATTCGAACAATTAATTTAACTTTGTCTCTCTTGTTTTTATTTTCAGAAATGGGATGATTATTTTTGGAACAACAAATGATTGAATGATATTTAGACAAACTTTGAAGAACGTGATAGTTTTATTACAGATTGTCTTTTTAAATTTACTTAAGGGAGAAAGTATGTGTCAGTCCACTGTTACCGTTTATTTTATCTTATCGTTATCATCTGAAATTAGATGATTATTATTGAGACAATACATTTTTGAATAATATTTAGATAAATAAAAAAATATGATATTTTTATTAAAGATTGTCGTTTTTAAATTTCTTTAAGGTAGAAAGTATGTGTCAGTCCACTGATGTCATTTATTTCTTAATATACTTAGTTTTATAGCTGCATCTCAAAGTAAAAAAAGTTTTCGCTAAAAGCTATATATAAAAATATCAATGTTATATGATAATCTTAGTAATAATATTACTGTTCTTTTCTTTTACCCTCATTGTATCTTTTGTCATAATAGAATTTAATAACCTGGATCCACCATGAAGGTGAACAGTTCATAAAACTAAATATACACATCTACATGGTGATATACAAAGTATTTTTATTTGAGGTTTTTTTCATAAAATAATTAGTGAAACCCCTTTATATACGTCAGGGTAGAAACCATCTATAACGACAAAAAAGGAGGTATTTTAAAGAGCTATCTCATGAATAGTAATCAACAGCTGATGGGATTCCATGTTGGCGTAATGGACAGATTTGTCTAAGTAATTACCTAATTTACTGAATTAGCTCTGTTCTGGGCTGTAAAGTATCTGCAGTAACCTTAATCGTCAAGTAAGCTTCTTGATCGTTAAACTCGCGTTAATTACCGGTATTTGTAATATTCAGGTGTTATTTAGTGAGAAACTGAGTTAATTTTCATTGAAAACATAGTGTAAAATCATCTATACAGCCAACGAGAATACTTAAAAACTTCCATTGTTAATTGATTGTAATTATAGTTATTTTGACTTGTGATAGTACAATCCAAATTTTATTTGTTGAACCTATAAATATATTAGAGTGCTAATTCGTTCATTTATCCTACGTGGTTTTTATTTTAATCCAGTTAAATATATATATATATATATATATATATATATATATATATATATATATTAATTTGTTAGTGTGTCAGGTTCTAATTTGTATACATTTCCTTAAAGTTATAGCCTGTTTTAATATGTTTTGTGATCTTTTCTTTGTGAAACATTTCCATGGAGGATCTCCTTTTCCATATTATATTATTGTCCCGAATATGTTTCAAGATATTTCATCTACTTGTTCTAAATTATTATTTCCTGTTTCTCCTTGAATCAATGTATATTTTGCAGTGTACAACACTTCCGGCAGTGTTCCTGTGTCGCAAAGTAAAAACATTTCGTATATAAATTCAGATTAAATAGTTCTCTAATGACAGTAATATTATTTGTATAAGTACCGATCAGAATATAGGAAATACTATAGTGAACAGACTGCTTTAATTCTTATAACCGATGATATTATAATAAGAATTTAAATTGTTTAAAAATAATATTTTTGTGGTGTAAATATTATTTACACCACAAAAAGATTCATTATTCAACACTATATTCATATTCCATTCTATTCTATAGGCATGTATTCTTTACATCATTATGAAAATATTATGAACAACTATTATGGCGAGGAAAATGTACCACTTACTTTTAGGAAATTTACATATTATTTAAAGTGTTATCAGGTATTTCTTCAAACGCTGTGGGAAGTGATGGTATTGATTTCATTTTATTATATAGGTTTAATATTAATCAATTAAAAGAAGTGTTGTGTATTTTCCTACTAACGATTGTAAATATCCTGCTCAGCGGCAGAAATATTTGGTAACACCCTTAAATAAAATAAATAATCATGCAGAGAGCAAGCATTACCGACCAATTGATATTTAATGTATATTAGGAAATATGCTCGATAAACTTGTTTTAAACAGATAAATGAGATTCTAATGACAGTATCTTTTATATAAGTACCAATTATGATAGGATATAGGAAATATTATAGTGCACAGACTTTTATTTCGAGTATCTGAAGATGTAGGACCAGCTATGCACAAGAGGCGTCTTACATTGTTAATATTACTAGATTTTACAAGAGCGTTTTACTGTATGAACAATAATTTGTTATTATCTAATCTGTGATCCTATAACATAAGTGGGAAAGTAAAAGTAGTTTGAGACATATTTAAGTAATAGGTAACAACGAATCAGGACTATTAGTGGAATTTGTCCTGATTGGAACATTAATCCTTTAGGAATTTTTAGAAGGATCCCATATTGTATATTAATAGATTAAAATGAATGCATTATTTACAGTAAAAGTATGTTTTGTGCTGATGATCTCCAACCATACATTCACTGTGAAGTTAATAAGATCCAATGCAACAGCATGCTTCAACATGCTGTTGAAATGTTAAACGCTGATTTGTCTTTTGTATTCCAATGGTGCTCCATACATGGTTTAAGTATTTAAACCTATTGAAATAGGAACTTCAAGACTCTTAAATACGGTAAATATGAACAATGTTTCCTTAATAAGAATCAATAACCAAGTATTGATTTATGAGAAAAGTGTTGTAGATTTAGTTTTTAGAATTAATCATAGTTTGTCATGGTCAGATCAAGTTAATTATGTGTGTAATCGAGTATTTCGTTGTCTCTACCAATTTAGACGCCTCTTTTTTAATCCACCATTTTATGTAAAAAAAGTTTTAATATAAACTTTCATTTTCCCTAATTTGATTATGCTATTGCCATGTACTGTGATTGTAATGAAGCATTGACAAACAAATTACAAGTGGCTCAAAATTCATGTATTAAATACATATTCAATTTAAGGCGTGATGAACATGTTACTAGGTATTATATACAATTAGGATGGATGAAGATAAGGGAAGAAGGGAATTGAATGTACTAAACACAATATATAAAGCCCTTAAAGAAGGCGAACCTGAATATTTTTGTGAAATGTACAACAGGATGCGTACTGTACACTTAAGGGAAACCAGAATTGGTAATGATATCTTACAGTTTCCTATACGCAGAACAATTGTCTACAATAAATCTTTTAATGTTACATCCATAAGACTGATGAATAGCTTAGACAATTACATAAGAAATCTTGGAAATATAGATAGGTCTTCAAAAGTGGTGAAGCAATTACTTTTATCCAGGTATCAAGCTTAAATTTTTGTAAGCCTTTTATTCATGCGAAGTTCTCAATCTGTTGATAATTCAATTATTAAAAGTCCTAACATTTTGTATCTTTTGTCACTAGTGTCACTGTATCCTATACTTCTGTATATAAATAGTTCTCAAAGTTTTAGTTCGAGGCAATCAGACAATTTTGAAAGTATTCCGTTTCCGCCTTGTGATTTAAATGATTGAATTTGTTTGAGTGCTAATTTAATCTTGGAATCAAAAATGGCAGGTCTGGCTAACATCTAAGCCTCCCGCGATTAACACTACACGAATCTCTGGGTAGATGTGTCGTACGGGTGCGATAAGCTACAAAATGAAAAAACTGCTACTATATACCATGATGACAAGGATATTTTTTAGTTAAGTATTAGTGCAGTACTACTATTAGTTTTTATAAAGTATTAAAATATAAGCATAGCCTAGAGTTACAATGTTGATAATTATGAATTACTGAAAGGAAAAGTCAATTAATAAACCAAGTAAGATGAACCTTATGTTCCTATAATTTTAAAAAAATTAAAGAAATGAACTTATTATCATGTACCAAAGTATAAGAAGTATGTGACAATTAACAGTGAAATCTGGGTAAAAAGTAATAATAACCACAAAGTATCAATGTGTTTTATGGAGAACATAAATTGCTGCTTTATGAATTTTGAAACAGCATATGTAATAATATTTTCTTTTCAATAAAATATTGAAATGTTATGAAATATTGTATGCTATATATAGAGTTCATAGTTTTGCAAAAGAAGGTTTTGTCAACAAATTTAAAGTTAATTCAGAAAACATTATAAAAATAAAATAATAATGTACTTATATTAACTGATTTGAACATTGATTTAAGAGAATAAAGTACTATTGTTGATTAGTGTTAATGGCTAGTAAATTTGTTTAATGTCTTATATCAGAGCTGACAAGAACATCCGAGTATTCAGCAGCTTGTATAGACCATGTCTATATGTACAAGAGTAGTGAACAAGAGCTGCTTGACCCTTGAAGCGTCTGTGATTGACACTAGAGCTTCATCAACCATTTGAATTGACTCCACACCTCCTGAACGAGGCATGTCGTGGCATTGATTGGAATCCTGTATTAAATAGTACTGACCAATTTCAGGCTTTTTAGGCTATATTTGTGTTTTTGTTGAAAACAAAAAATGTTTCAGGTGAAAAATAAAAATACTTTTACCAAAGTGAAACATTAAATGCGTAAATTATTTGTGTATCAGATTAAATGTAGGAATAAAATGTGTATTACTTAAAAAAACATCCACGAAATGAAGTCATAAAATGCAATGCCAAATACAAAAATAAGCTTCAATGGGTAATGCGAATTTTAAAAATTTTAATTTTCAAATTCGCTTTGATTAATTTGGAGTTTATTCAGAGAAAATTCGGAAATTAGTTTAGGAAAATAACTTGATGTTGTTCATTCAACAAGCATAAATGTTAAGAAACTGTCCTGTCATAAAAAAGATTTCTGTAGAAATCCTTTACCCCAAAAAATCCAGATATTGTAAAGTTGAGTTTTAAATGCGGGATCTTTCCGCAAATTCTCATAGAAGCTGTTGCATTTCCAATTAATAAGGATGGTATAATGAAGGGTAGGCGAATATTAAATCCAACCAACAACAGATTAATTACCTTATTTCTCACCTTTGCTAAAATAGTTGAGAAAATAATGAAAACCAGAGTAATACATTTTCCAGAAGAGTTTTTTTTTTAAATATGAGTTTCTATTTTAAAAAGGATTAAATATAGAGCATGCATTGATAGATATTATGTCAAAATAATATGATGGAATCGATTCGGGGAATCATGTAAGTGGCTTGGTTGTTTTTGGGTATGACCCCATTTTGTACTGTGGATCACAATAAATTCTTTCTATATTGTACAATAGTGGGATAAGAGGAATTTACTATAATTGGTAAAATCTATTTAGATGACCAGATACAGTGTGACAGAATGATGGGGTTGTTTAGCGAAGTGGGCCTACAGTATGGACCCAGTGCTCATTATTTGGTTCGATCCTGTTCTTGAGCCCTATAAATGATCCTTGTTGTGGAACCGGTTAAGTTGATTTTATCTCATTCCTTTATTACACTGCCTTCTGTTACATCCGTTTCAACGTAGAAGCAAGTTATAAATTGTATAAATACGTATTTATTGAGACTGTATTTTGTTCACACAAACCATGTTCTTAAACTGAGAGAAAACAATACATCAACTTTAGCTTGACACATTAGGTGACCTTAATAGATTTTACATATGTCTAAAACGCTTTTCAAAGCCGTATCCCTGTTGATATATATTCTAGATTTTTGACCAAAAATCTAGAAAATGTAAAAGGAAAATGTTTTGCAATCGCTCTAATTCTGTGTTATTTAACGTAGAATGGAGTGCGGACTAATCCGCCAAGGGTGATACTTACTAACCAGACTTAACACCAACATTCCTTTTTTAACATTATTTAAAGATACAATGAGGAGAAGAGCCAGTTGCAAACTAATATATCTATCACTGAAAATCTTATCGTTAAAATATTAGTTCGTTTATACAATTTTATGCTTATAACATTTTATTGCGCAAGTGTAAATTGTTTCTAAAACATTACCGCAGTAAAATGTGTAATGTTAATAATATGTCGTTTTCAAAACGTATTAAAAAAATAATCTTTATCCATGGGCCACAAGCTATTTAAATACTGACTGAGGGAGTTAGAAAAAAGAATCTCATTGTAAAACATTGTTGCTATGAAACTGAAAAAAATGCTTCTGGAAGTCAGTAACATGGGTATACTTCTAAATATTGTATGTTAGTTATAATTTCTGTAATTTTTATAACCTAGAGAGCTTAGAATGAAAGTACTGTATTGAAAAATCAATTTGTAATAAATAAATTTCTGCTATTTGGTTCAAAACAAAACACAAAGTAATTTTATACTTTGCTTTGGCCTGTTTCATGTTTTATACATCAAACATAATTGTTTCTAACTTTGGGAGGAAAATTTCAATGCTTAGCTTTGATTCATTGTGTAAGGATATTTTGTCCTAATGTAAATATTACGCAAGTGTGAAGAAAATTTCATTAATTATAACTGAAAATAGTAGGTATAAAGTAGAACTACATCATGTTGCTGTATGTGATCATTACACATATAATGTTTTAAATAAAGTTTTACAACAAAACGTTTTTTTAACAAAAAACATAATAATTTGTTTTTATAAAACCAAATAGTTTAACTAACAGGGTCTTAAAAATTGGAATTCTTTAAATCCTTTAAATTCGATGATTAAACCTAACCTAATTAAAAAAATAGTCGACCTTAACCTTTAAATATGAGAAATATTATTGCAATATTTCATGCAGATATTATAACTGGGTAAACGTAACAGTTAACGCATTGAAAGTTAAGCTTAACACTCAACCCTGCTGTGACTACTCACATCAACATTACTGATGAACCAATTCATCAATGTTGGTTCGGGTAAAGAGATTTCAAAACTTCTCTACATATATTATTAATTATTACCACCACCTAATTAGGATGTGTTCCACGTAACAATAATGAATAAATATAAAAAAAGGTCACGGGATATGGTCATGAAAGAGGCTTCTTAAAAAAAATAATGAAATGAAATCATTGTACTTCAATTTGCAAATTGTATACATTACTAACTCAATCAGTAAATGAGGTATCTTGAATTGTTATTGTGTTTTCAAAATAGCTATACATCTATTACTAAACGGTATCAGTGGACTGACACATACTTTCTTCCCTAAGTAAATTTAAAAACAGCAATCTGTAATAAAGCTATCATAATATTTAAAGTTTATATAACTACCATTTTATAATTTATATTCTCCAAAATAATCATCCAATTTCTGAAAATAACAAGAGAAACAGAGATAGAGTTAATTGTTAGAATTTAATGGGATTGAACCCTATCCCCACCCCCGTAATACTAAGCTTACCAAGTGCCGAATTGTTTTTTAACCTGGTTTCAATGGGGGATATACAGGGTGTTCATTAAAGTTGGGGACAAACTTCGAGGGATGATCATCAAATAAACAACGAATTTCCCACTAACCATATTTCAAAAGATCCTTCGTTTAGCTGCAATTTTGTATTTTTTACAAAAAATGTTATAGCTCAGGAACTATTTAAGCTGCAGAAACCAAATTTGTCTCACTTTTTTATTAGCCAAATAGTAAAATATTCTCAATATTTTACTTAGTAAAACTTTTACAAAGTAGAAAAAGGATTGTAATTTATTTTAAAATCTAACAATACTTTATTTTAATGAAATCCGTCCACAGATAAGCGAGAAAATGCACTTTTAATGTAAGCTTACAGAGCCCATGCGCCACCAAAGCGCGGCCGTGCTGGAGAATTATTTATTGTTGTGCTAGCCGATTCTTCGCCACGGACGCAAGGAGGTGGCGCATGGACTCTGTAAGCTCACATTAAAATTGCATTTTCTCGCTTATCACTTGCCGGATTTAGTTCAACAATGTATCGTTAGATTTTAAATTAAATTACAATATTTTTATTTCTTAAAAAAGTTTTATTAAGTTAATGGTTTTGTTGTTGTTTCAATTAAAACATATTTTAACCACCAACATTTTAGAAATATAAAAGGAAACTAAATTATACTTTTGCCTTTACCCAATAAAGATGTGTACAAAGTTTGGTTTCTGTATGTTAAATAGTTCTTAAGATAGTAGATATAAATCAAGTCAGTTCAATACATCGAATAAAGGTCATAAAGTTTAACAAATATTAACACATTTTGTCATACTTCATCAGAAAGTGACATGAAACAGTAGAAAAAAACAAAAACCTGATATATTTTTATTTATTATTATTATTATTATGTTCTTAACAAAAATCTTTCTTAGTATGCTCTGTGAAAGTGATGAGTGATAGATCGTGAATGTAACGAATATTTAGGTTAGTAAAGTTGATTGAATTCAAAATCAAAATCAAAATCAAAAATTCTTTATTGTAGTAAGACAATATAAATTGCATTACAAACGTCAAACTTAAACACCACAAAACACAACTACACCACAGTAAAAATTAATAGATAAATTTAAAAAAATGAATGAAAAATGGTAAAAAACAAAATTCTGCAGACCAACAAACCAATGTTCCATCAATATCTCTGTTAGAGGCCTACTCCAAAAACTCACTAATAGAGTAACAGGCACGTTCCAAAAGGTATTTCTTTAGTTGAATTTTGAATTTTGATTCAGAAGTAATTGATTTTATATTTTCAGGTAATTTATTTAGTAATTTTGGTCCAATATTCTGAGGAAGCGAAGCGGCTAGTTCTAACCTGTGTGGAGTTTGTCTATGATGGTGCCTGTACCTTGTGTTATAATTATGAAAATCGGTACCGGTCACTATTGTGGTTGATTTAAATTTGTAATACATTAGAACTTCAAGAATATAAATGGAAGGTAACGTTAAAATTTCTACCGATCTGAAAAAAAATCTACAATGTGATCTCCTATGGGTTCCGGCTATAATAATTATATAATAATTAGTGTTGAAGTTTATATTCGAATTATTCGAATTGCTCTTTTTGGAGCCTAAAAACGCGTATAAAGTTTGATTGTGATGTAGATCCCCAAAGAATAATTCCATACCGTAATCTTGATTCAATGAGGGAAAAATATATCAACCTCATGAGAAATAAATTTTGATATTGCGCAAATCTACTTAACAAAAACAATTGAGAGGACAGCCTGGAACACAGCGCATTAATATGAGGTGTCCAGGAAAATGACCGATCAAATATTATCCCCAAGTATTTTACTTCCGATTCTAAGGGTAATTCAAAATCATTCATAATTATTCCAGGACTGAATTCAGTACGGTTACTTTTTGAAAAATGCATGCAGCTTGATTTGCTTGGATTTACGTGTAAATTATTGTAATTAAAATATTGGTAAAGATTTGATAATTTAAGAAAACTGTCAATTTCAAGATTATCCAACGATTTATTTTCAAATAGGATAGCCACATCGTCAGCGTACATGGTTAGATTCAAATTTTCGAAAGTTTTAGTAATGCTGTTTGTGTATAAAATAAATAGGATGGGACCCAAAACCGAGCCCTGAGGAATGCCAAATTTTACTTCTAATTTTCCGGATTGTATGTCATTGGTAATTTTGACGCTTTGAGTTCTGAATTGTAGATATGATTTAATCCAATTAAGAGATAAACCCCTAATACCCATGTTGTAAAGTCTTTCAAAAAGCGCGCTGTGGTCCAAGCAATCGAACGCTTTCTGAAAATCTAGAAACACTCCTACAGCTTTATTTTTATTATTTAGCGCGCTGATAATCTTTGTGACAAAGTCAACAGTGGCGTCAATTGTACCTTTCCCTCTTACAAAACCGAATTGTTCTTTACATAATAGGTTGTTTTTTAGTAAATATTTTAAGAGTCTGGACGCGAAAACATGCTCGTAAATTTTGGAAATAGTTGAAATGTTTGCAATCGGACGCCAATTTTCAGGGAGTTTGGAATTCCCGCTTTTAAAAATGGGGCAAATTATAGTTTGTTTTAGAACGCTAGGAAATACTCCCTCTGACAAAGAGGTGTTTATTACATCTGCGAGAGGTTCACAAATGTAATCGGCACAACATCGGACAATTGCCGCCAGAGGTGGAGGGTGGTATCGGAACCGACCTAAATCAGGTAAATTTGTTATAATTTAAACTATCCCTAGTCTGACCTCTTGGTTTCTTGTGCTCAATCCAACTACTTGGTTGCCAATTTTTTACCCTTTGTTACAAACAGTTAATGTCGTAGCATATACCAGGCAGGTTATTACATTTTCCTTTGAATTACTTATGACCCATTGATTAAAATAAACGGTACCAGTGGACTGACACATACTTTCTCCCTTAAGTAAATTTAAAAAAGACAATCTGTAATAAAACTATCATGTTTTACAAAGTAATTCTAAATATCATTTAATAATTTATTGTTCAAATTGTATGGGGGAACCCCCCCCCCCCCCGGTAATACCAAGCTTTTTTGAGCTGGTTTTGTTCGGTGATTTGACCTTACACTTCATACCAAGTTTCATGGAAAACGGGTGGAAAGTAAGGAAGAAATTGATTTTTTTTTATTTTCCATAAGAATAACATTGGGCGCTTTCAGACAATGTACTGCGTTTATCGTGGACAGTAAATTTAACTTTTCTCTGGAACCGTTAGTCGTAGACAAATAATTCAAAATACTAATTTTTTTAGTTTTTTAAGCTGGTTTCAATGGTACCAGTCAAGTTATACTTTACTTTTATTGTTTTCGCTGAAAATTTAAAAATTTGATTTTTTTTACATTTAAAACCCCATAACTTTTGAACCGTCATTTTTACAGACATGCGGGTGGTGTCAAATTATTTTGTGCTCAGTGAACTATAAACTATCAAATTTTAATCAAAATCGTTAGAGCCGTTTTTGAGAAAATTGGATTTTTCACGTTTTTTAAAGGTTTTTAGGGGTGAACTACCCTTAAAAATAAAAAATTCAAAAAAATGAAAAAACACCTGGAGATACGGTGACTATATATATACATGCCAAATTTAATCTAAATCGGACAAACGGGGTAGGCTGTGGCGCTGTACACATCCAGACACACACACACACACACACACACACACGGACGGACAGACATCACGCCAAAACCCACTTTTTTGGATTCAGGGGACCCCAAAACGGATATATCCACCCTCAACTCAAATTCAAAAATTTTGACGAAAACAATACTTTCTCCATATACTATGTATAAGGGGAGAAAGTAAAAGTAAGCTATTTTACACTGACATTTAACAGTCCAATTATTTACAAAAGGTTGTCTGTTTTACGTAGATTTGAAATATATGTTTACACTAAAATAACAAATAAAAATGTTTGTTAACACTCTGAAGTGACATGAGGGAGGAAACTTCTAGTCCTAGTTACCACGTTTAAATGAACTTAAGGAAAATAAACTATTCTAGAGGAAGAATTACACACTCAATTCCAATAATCGTTCGAAGTAAATAAATAGCTTCTTCCCTATGGGAAATTCGCTAAAATCATGTTGATTGGTTTAAATAACTGGTTGATATGGTTTAAATCCTTACTGATGCCCATCGGTGTGCCATGGTAGATCGTTGATACTATTTTAAACACGTCCCGGGATAGGACCCAAACCAGATAAAAGAGCTGTCATGTGTAGGGTCTAATCGGAAAGTGAACGTGAGGGTAAGTGTGATTCATGATTGTCTATTACAGTATTAATTAAAGTTTTGTTATTCATCAAGTTTTTATATAAATTTGCAAAAAAAATTATTTATTGGTATCGTGACGACCTCTAATCATGAGCTGTATACGATCCAAGGTATACTTTGAGCCTCAAATATAAGGAATATTAATACTGTATTATCATATATGTGTGGACCAAGAGTCTTTTGAGTTGCTACGCAATCCTACTTAAATCAACAGGAGCTTCGAATATGCGAAGCAATTTAATTTGGTTGAGTGATTTCTCCTCTCCCAAGGGAAAGGGTAAATATAGAGAAGAAGAGTTTATTCAAGAGGTTTGTTAAAAATAGTAAATGTTGTCATTATTTATTAATCATATCTCTTCCCATGTCTTTGACTATCTCGACGTTGTAAAACAGGTTGGGGAAATGCGTTGTTGAGGTTTATTACATATATATTGACTGACTTAAATGTTTTTATATAGTTTGAAACCTTACATAAATACCTAAAAAATTTTAAAAATTGATGATTTGAAATAAATTATGAAATCAATGAGATCGTACGTAGCACGCTGGTGTGAGTAGAGCGAATCACACGGAACTTATATTATTCCCATCATAGTATTCGAATAGCAGTGAGTATGCATGTTTGCTGCAATAAGGGTTGTTTCACATGGTAATGTGGTTATATTAATTTTCACTAAAGTAAAAACACAAACAAGATTTTATTGAATTATGTCAATACTAAGCGAGGTACCAATAATTTATCTATTCTCCGTACTAATTATAATGAATACATATGTTTGCTTCCGTAAGACTCATTAGATTTGGGAGTTTTATGAATCTACTGATAAAACGTAGCCAGATGGACTTACATACCAACTGTTAGAAGAATATTTAAGTCAGTTATTGATTTTTTAGTTATTCTTCATAAGATTAAAACTGTACAGTGTACTGTGTGTACCATTTTTAATATCACAATAACCAATTAATTGAGTAATGATTTTAAGTAAAAAATTGTGTGTTTTTTGAGCTGAATCCAATGGTTAAAAAGTTACATTTTAAAAATACTATACATAAATATATTGAAAAATCCATTTGGGGTACAAGCCCCTCCTTCAAGTGTACTGAATTAAAGTAGTCTGATTGCGTGTCGACACATATATATACATATGCTTATATATACCTACATATATATGTAACTATTTTAATGACCACCCCCCCCAAAATGTGTTCAAGGGTTGAGTTATCAACTATCATGGTCCCGGGCTTAACTGTCACCTTGCGGGTTATGTGAATAACTCACCTTTCCATACGAAAATCGCTACAAAATTTGGTTTTCCAACTAAATGAGCTATGCGATTTATATTTACTCCAAGTGTTACTGATGAACGTAGCTGTAATACAATTTGGTAAAAATATTTAAACCTCTCTTTAAATTATTTTGAAATAGTTCGATGGTCATAATAAATCAACCTGTATCGCATTCTTTATGACAAAGGCAAAAAACGAAGAATAATGGTAAACGGGTATAGCACGTCTAGCGTACCGTACCCTCCTTGTATTTCAAAATATCCAGATTAAAATTATTACGTAACCCGTTTTTACGGTAATAATTACAATATAGCCAAGAATTTTTTAATCAAATGCTAGTTAATTAGTAGACTAGATTAGATTACCTTTTGAAATAGCGATCCACCCAGGTAGGTATTATAAGCTAAGTATTAAAGAAAAATGAATGTCAGATGGTTTAAAAGTAGTTGGTTAAATTAGTATGGATTAAAGAAATACATTAGTAAATAAAATAATTTTAATAGTAAAATATGTAGTACTGGTAATTAAATTAACTCTCTAGAAAAATGAATTCAAATATAATATATTTTTATAAATGCGGAATTAGACCATAATCTACTTCATTTCAAATATATTATTGATTATTGGATTAGAATATTCATGAAAAACCCTATTCTATATGGTAATGGTACACATAATGTTTCAGGATTTAAATATAAGGTAATGAGTATGTACAGCATTAGGCAGTAAAACCCTATTCAAAGGTGAGGTTTCGTCTATGTGTAACTGTTTGACTTGATATAAATAGTGAGTGTAGGTCGTAGGTGTATGCTCAACAGTTGTGGAATATATGACGCTATAAATCTTCGTGTTGTCGACAAGGCGTTACTTTGACAGTTGACACCGACACATATAGGCCTAAGAGGCTGTACAACAGACGAATAAAATATAATATACAGTATTAAATAAACCATAGCTGTAAATTGAGGATGAATAAATTACCTGTATAAATACATTTTATTTCCTTTCTTACTACCAAAGTCATTATAGTATTAACGTATCTGTTTTTTCCGTATTTGAGGTAAAAACTATTCTGCCATTATGGACAGGTACCATCAAGGAAAAATACCCCCGTCTTAGAATACCTGAGTACTCAGAAAATCTACAAATCAATAATATAATATTAATAATAATATATGACAAATTTTATAAATATCTATTGATAAATATTATAGTCAGAATATTCTCCATTGGATTAACATTGGAGAGTATCCAGATTTGCTGCTGTGACGAACATTGAAAATAGGCATTTCTAGCATTAAAAATTTTTATTTTGACAATTTATACAAAGTTTCATCAACATCTGTCCATAAATACAGGAGTTTGCCTATTCTCTATACGATTAACATGGTAAATGAGTATACAGTTTAGCTGTCATAATAAACACATGAACTACGTTTTTTAGTTTAAATGTATGGATACTAAACCACGAAAACTTTAAAGTACTAAAAAGTGTAGTTTATTATGTATATTTTAATTGTAAAAGAAAAATATCAAATATTTAAAAGTTACACATAAAAACGGAAATAACTAATTTAGGGTATAAACTCCCCCCCCCCAAAACAACTCGTTCCGATTGACCGATATATCTCTAAATTAAGAACTCGTCCGAGTAAATAGATGTAGATTACACATTTCTCCCAAATTTGTTCTTGCTCCGACCATTTTTACGAGAGTTTCTGGTTCACGGACACACACGCGCGCGTGCGTGCACACACACACACACACACACACACACACACACACACACACACACACACACACACACATATATATATATATATACAATATTTAACGACTACTTTTTTGTCTCTTGGAACCTCAAAAAGGAAAAATTAACATGGTCCCGGGCTTAAGTCTTGCCAAGAGACCAATAGTAATAGCTTCTTCCCTATGGTAAATTCGCTAAAATGTTCAAAAACGTATAAAAAAATTTAAGGAAAACATTACCAACATGTACCCAATAACAGAACACAAAAAAGTAGGTCCACACGTCACAAGGATTCAACGTGATTGCCAATAGGTGTGTCCCTAGCGCTTGGCAACACTAGCATCGGGACAAAATGGCGCCTTGGCAAAAATCTTAAACACACATGAGGATGCGATGAAAACCCCGATATTAGATGTTCGTCTGTCTATTGTTTATGTAGACTATTGATTACTTCATGCCTCCCACGGGCTTTACTGCGGGTAAGCATACCATGGGAGTTTTGTTTCCGTTTGAGTTTTGTTCACGTTTTAGATAAAAGAAGAATAGAGATAATGCTATTTATTTGTTATACTGACTACACTCAAATATTGAACTATATAATCAACATACAGAGCTCTGCAGAGTTAAGTTGGTTAATACTATTTTATACAACAGTATTAATATTTTAATCCTATAAATAAACCTTTTCAAATTTGGCAAGGCAAATCAATATTTTGTTGAAAGTTCAGACTTTCTTTACTTTGACACGTTTGTAGGCTGAACCCTACCTCCAGTCACAGTAGTAGGCAAATTGTTTCTGTTATATAGTTCTTATGCTGCGTTCTTTGTTTTGCCATCCTTTTTCTCTGGTCTTGGGTAAATTAAATATAAAAAAACTGATGTTAGTTTGTTGGTGCTTGTGACAGACCCAAACAGGTGTCAAGCCTGTTTCATTTTGTTCAGTTGAAAGTACACCTTGGTTAGTGATTCCTACTATTTTAGGCCTATCAAATAATAATGCAATGTGTTTCTCTAATTTTTCTGAGAAATTTACAACTAGGCTGTTCCGTTGCTTAAAAACATTTAAAGTTAAAATATTCTTTTACTTAACTAGCCTACAAGTTAACATTTAAAGTTCAATTAAACCAGCTTATATATAAATTTGGGGACAGCCCATGTAATCTGACCTGTTATATTTTTATTCACGTTTGTTTTCATATTTCAATTGTTACTCATCATTGTTGTCCATTTAAATATTTATCTATCTGTTATTTATTAATTTATTACTTTGTTGGCTAGGTTTATAATTTAGGCATATTTTTTAAGTGTCCTGGTGTCCACCCTCACCACTCCCTGCTGACCACTGCTGACATCTTCCAGCTGAGTCCATCGCCTCTCGCACTGAGTACCACTCAATCTCTCATACTTCGACGACTCCTGGGAAACCGACCTCATGCAGTAGCCGTCTCACCCCAACCAGTTCCACGCTGAATTAGCTGCGCATCGCATGTGTGAGGCAATTCCAATTTCTATTTTCATCAATGAAGGGAGCAGCAGACCAAAACATAAACTATTTATTTGAAAGTCGGTGGTGAAAAGGGGGGTGGGAAATTACAATTGTTATTTAGTTTTAAGTTAGTTTTATGAATTCCCTATTAGGATCCCACCCTCTTCCAAAGGTCTCCGGGAGGTGTCAATAAATGTGGTTATTGCTGAAGCTTTGTTTGTTGTACCTTGCCTGGCCCTCTCTGTGTTCGTGGGATCGGCTAACCTGCGCGACGGGGGGCGCGCTTCCACAAGGCCTCTGGGACGTGTGGGCTGAGTAAGGCTCAGCTAGATTAAGCAATACTGGTTTTAGAACACCGTAGACTTGTAGACCTTAGATCTTGTTCAAATAGATTACCTTGGACCATTTCCTAGGTCCAACAAGAAACAGTACATCGTTGTGGCAACAGATAAGACTACCAGGTATGCAGTAACCAAGGTAGTAGAGAAAGCAGATGCAAGAACGACGGTGCGGTTCATCCTGGAGACCATACTATCAAGAATTGGATGTGTTCAGAACATCCAGACAGACCGAGGAACGCACTTCACTGCGGATGTTCTTAAACAACTTCTAGACGCCCTGGGAATCAACCACAGCAAGAGTTCAGCCTATTGACCCCAGTCACAGGGACTCACGGAGCGATTCAATGGGACGCTACTGGACATGCTACACTTCTACACGAACAACCACCACACTAACTGGAGCAAGTTCGTTGACACCGTGACCTTCGTTTACAACTCGTTTCCAAACAGGAATCAACAATACATTCACCATTCTATCTTCTTCACGCCTATGAGCCCCTTCATCCAATCGATTTAGCCATCCTCCCAGCCTCACCCAACAACGATGTTCTGGAAGCGATCACCAGGATCCACGATGTGCGAAGAACTATCCCTGACATCCTGCGCCAGGCCCAAGAACGTCAGAAGTCTCGCCATGGCGAAGGGCACGCCCCACGTCTCTTCAAACCAGGGGACAAGATCCTTGTAGTGACTCCCCACGCTGGTGATGGAACAAAGAAATTGGCCCCTGCGTTTAGAGGTCCTTTTGAGGTGAAAAAACGACTGTCAGACCTCAACTACGAAGTCTATTTACCAAAAGCAGGGAAATGAACGACTGACGTAGTTCATGTAAACAGAATTAAGCCATTTTATCCCAGAGACGATTTAGAATAGTATTATTTAGTATAATTAGTAGAGGGTATTAGTATATTTAGTAAAATAGAATTATTTAACAAGAATATCCATACATGTGTCATAAACAGCTGCCAATTAGACACCAATCATTAAATCATGAACTCACTTTTTATAGGGTTTGGTATAATTGTAAACATAATAATTAACTGTTAACTATTTTAATATTTGTATATAAATCTGTGTCTGTCAGCATAGCTTTATAAATCCACACATTCACATATACAAACAATTCATTGTTACGATTTTATTGAACAATCACAGATATAATTTTTGAATAGGCAAATTGTCACAAAAACAATTAGACGATTGGCATGTTTTAATTTGGTCTTAATATAATTGTTGTTTCTAAAAATAAAAACTAAAAGTTTTATATTTTTGTTCACCTTACCATAATACTCGGAAGATACTATCAAAATAAGATATAATAGATACATAATTTTAGCTAATGATCATACTAAAACTGTTCCTTTCTGTTTTGTCTATTTCATGGGGAGTCATCCTGTAAACACGCTGTTTCCTGCCATCAATAGAAACACCAGCCACTTGCTGACTGGGAGCTCGCCTACTCAGCAACTGCCAATCAACTACCAGCTACACCGACAAGACAACTCGCCACCTTCGTCACATAAACGGACCCAACGACCCGGAGAACTACAACCAACGTTGAAAGAGGGCGGTGGACCCCAGCGGAGACTTCTTTCATTGGTGTTGCTCCACAGCCATGGACTCGGAACTGCATACGCTGACACAAAATGAAGAAATAAACACCCATCTCACCAACATCCAACATTTATCTTATAAAATCATGGTCGCTAAAATGGAGACGATGCAAATGGATCCACTCCAAAATTATTATCTGCTAGCCACACAAGCTCCTTTAATTCAATCAAAAGCTCCTTTAATCAAAAGCTGCCTGTCAAACTAGGCAGGGGTGATGTGACGATAGTCACCTTTTTCAAAATTATTTTCTAAAATTCGGGTTTCACCTACAGATATAAAACCTGGTACTTAGATTTCACAATCCACATACCAGTGTTGGGAAATTGGCACATAGAGTCATTTATTATGACAAGGAACCTAGTTACTCGTTCTAACCATGGAATTTGGATGGTCTCAGCGATTTCATCTGCGTGAGCACTGAGGCCTGGTTAGTCGTGAGAGAGGTACACTGAGCCCCAGACGACTCACGGGGGAACATCTCGTCCTCAGAATTTGGGGTAAGGCGATATCTTTTATTTTTATAAAATCTTTTAAATTTAGATTTTCAGATTATATTTACAAAACTTTTTATTGATTTGCGTTTCGTGATTGATTAATAACTGTTCTTAAATAAATTAATTCTAAGGGTATTCGTGTTATCGTGAATTTGAATTGGTTAACTTTCATATCTATAAATATTGTTTATTGTTGGGAGCTTGTGAGCCATTATCTAATTCAATTGATATTTTACTATATTTCAGTTATTGATTCTGTTCCATATTTTATCCTTATTAATTCTTGTGATTCAATAGTTTGTTCTTATAATTTCAAATATTGTTATATTATTAAACGTAGTTTAGTTTTTATTCCAATATTAAAACATGTGTATTTTATTGTGTAAAACCTACCGTGACAGTTGTTGGATTTACTATATTTAAATATTAGTATTATTAAAAGAGAAATTTTTAATGTCATTATTGTTATTTTATTATTAAAATCCTAGCTACGCCGCTCCTATAAAAACCAACTGTGACATTGGTCAAGTAGAATGGTTTTAAGCTCTTAATAACAATTACAATAATATGTATTGGTAATTTAAACAAAGCTTAAAGCGATCGCTCTGAAATTAACTCAATTGTTGTACCTTCCTAAGAACGGACAAATATCTATTCATTTGAAGTAGTACTGAGTGAGGTTGGTAAACAGTTTTTTTCTGCTTTTTTACGCCTGACATAAATAGAGATGGGAAATGCTGGAACTTCAAAAAGTGTTATTTGACTAAGATTTACAAGGTGTAGGTACGTTCATCCTAAAAAACCACTTTTTTGTCTATTTGGTGAGCTAATGTGAGCTTTACCTTATATATGCATAAATTATACAACTGAACTAAAAATGTTGAGGTAGACTGATTGGATAAAATAAACAGTAAAAAAGGAATACTTATTAATATCTCATAGTTATATTCATTAATAAAGAAGGTATTCATTGATCATATCACAGGCGTAGGATAAAATAAAATCCGTAGTTATAGTTAACGTCAGGAATAATAGATACTCCAGTTCATGTAATTGCACAGAGAACATAGAACAATACAAATGCCCTATAGTAGAGGAATTTCCATTTCATAAACGCTCCAAGCCGTATAATACAGATAATGGCCCTCGTGATGTAATTAATCACAGATACATGGCGTTGGTTCACTGTAATCTATGTGGCTGGCAGACCACACTCTCTGGAAGAATTTCATTCACACTAGCCATTAAATAATATGAATTTTGAGATTGGCTTAGAATTAGAGACAAAATATTTCACCAAATCATGACCTTTACCAGAAAACTTACGTGAATCATACTCCTGGATTATACTTTAAATTCTTTTAATCGTACGTGTATGGCTTTGTCAGTTCATGATTATATATGTTTAACCTCTGTGCACTCACACATTTTTTGTACCATTGCATTAAGTTTGAGGCATAGGGGATACAAATTAATCATTCGTGGTAATAGTAAGTGATCATAATCAATAGATGATAAGCCAAAGAAGGTATTTTAAAAATCATTGAAAATCTGTTTGAAAAATTACAACTTTTATCATTTTAAATATGTAGATTTGGGTAAAATGTATTTATTAGGTTTGGAAAAAACTTTCATGGTGAAATACCGTTTTAGTAGCAGTAGTAATTACTCGCAATTTTCTTTTACCTATTCATAGATCAACTTGGTTTGTTTTATTGCTTTCTTTTACGTAAGCGAAAAAAACTTAGGCTGATTTGTATTAAAAACAAACCTTCCAACTAATAACTCCAATTTCTTAAGGAAAAGTTTAATTCAACAAAATTGTTATCCTTAACATACTTAGCTGTTTGAGGATTTAGACAAAATTTAACTGTATGTAAGATTTTGGTTTACTCTAAAACAATGCTTTGAAAATGCTATTTCCGAAGTAAAACGTAAAATCAATAGAAAATAAACTCGTAATATGAACAAAATTTAATAAACACATTTGGTTTACTCTCTCAGATTTGAGGTATACAATGTTACTATGGACGAATAAACTTACTTTTGGTAAGACTATTTAAGTCTTACCAATTTATTTAAGTCTTCATAATTTATATCAAGCTATCATGAAGTATATTATGAAGTTTTTGATCTATTTAAACCCACCTCTAACATTTAATTTAGAAAAAAATCGTTATGAATCCCAAATACTAAATAATATACCTAAAGCATGGTTTTAATTTTTATTTCGATGATATCACAATATCATTATGTTGATCATTACCAGTAAAAGTTATGTGTTAAGCAATATACAAGCATGCACACTTATAATCTGTATGGCCTAACCGTCAAAGCCCTCACTCATCATTAATTTTCCAACTTCCCAATTATTTAGGTTGCTGAAATTTGGTATACTGGTTATTTAGGCCTAAAATAGGAAAGTCTAATAGTTTTTGTGATGCTTTCCCAATAATCATTACCGTATACGTCTTCAAAGTTCTCATTGTAATCATATGGTGAAATTATTTTGTTTTGGATTCCAACATGCAGTATGTTGTCTCAACTCTTAAGGTATAAGCAACACTTCACACGACCACTATGTTATAAAATCGCAAACCTCGTTTATATCGTTCGGTACACCTGGGCTGTTGTGAAACTCCTTTCGCGAATTACTTCTTCACAAGAGTCATACGCGTTCCCTTTTCGCTATGGAAGCTACGGGCTTCCACAGCAACGACCTACAACGCATCTACAGGGAAATGTCCTCTTAACATGTACAGCGAAACAAAACGTTCTCTACTTAACGCGAAGTTGGTCAAGAGACTAAACTTTGGTGTCCATGGAGAACGCTATTTAGTTTTGATTTATCACAGTACTTATTTGTTGTCAAGGCATTACAAATTGAAACTAATAGATAATATTTCTTTTTTTAATGTATCCTACAAACCGTACAAAGGACAGGCTTACTACTAGTTTAGCTAATAAAAATGTCTCTGTTGGGAATGATCAAATCAGCTCTCAAATTAATTTTTGTTTCTCTTAAAATTGAATAGATTGCTAGATGTAGCTCTTAAATTGGATGACATATTAATTGGGTAAACAAAACTAGAGTTTAATATGAAACTTTCAATATATCCAACGAGTGTGCTGACATCATCGCATTCATAAATGTATGTAGATAAGTCGACGGCTGTTGCGACAGTTAATGCATTCTACACACTCTGGAGGTCGCACCGGCGGGTGCGTCAGTCGTCTAGACATTTGTATCAAAACATAACTATCATCAAGCAAGTCAATGGAAGGTACAATCATTACTGAATCTATAGAGTATTCTAGAGGGGTGTATCTGTCATCACCATTATCGGGCGAGTCAATGGAAGCTACTTCGCCGTGCTTTAGGGATTTTATGTAGTATTTGAGACCCATAAGGGTTATAGATAAGGTCGAGTGATCTATGGAGACACTCCATAGGACCTATAGGGTTTCTAGTGGGGTGTATCTATAATCACCATCATCGGTTAAGTCAGTGGAAGTTACGACAATTACAACCTGTTAATAGGGGTGTGGATTTACAGTAGATCTATCATCAGTATCATTAGCGTTGTTTACAGAGGCACTGAATACGACCCAGCCCTGTAAGTATAACGATTTATGATGCTCATGATACATAGACCTACAAATATGGACAAAACCTGGTATATATTAAAATTAGTGAATTTTGATGCTTTTCAGAGTGACAAAATAAGAAATTGACTAATCTTTATTTTGGAAAACCCATCACTTTTAAATATATACAATTATATAAAATAAATAATGCGTACATAATGCTTGTATTTGGTTATTCTTTAAATATGTTGAAATATTGAATATTGAAATATACTTGAAATTGGTAAATATCTGAATTTAGATTTAAGACAAAAACAAAGAAAACAAATAGAAAGTTTTATAAAAATCTGTACATAAACACGAGAATTATTTGCCTATTCTCCATAAGATTAACATGAGAAAGAGTGTGCATGTTTGCTGCTGTGAGGAACACTGAAAGTAGGCATTTCTACTATAAACAATTTTTCTATCATTTATACCAACTTTCATCAACATCTCTGCCCATAAACAAAGAAGTTTGCCTTTTCCCTATATGATTAACTTTAGAAAAGAGTATGCAGGTTTGCTGCCATGATAAACACATAAACTATGATTTTTAAGCATAAACGGGTGGGTATCAACAACATGAAAGTAAATACCAAGTTTAATCCAAAAATATTGATTGATATGGGTATTTTAATTTTTGGATGGATTATTTTATTTTTTCCTTATCCTCCATAAGATTAACACTGGAGCTCCAAAATACAACGTACTGTGTTTAGATTTTTTAATATCTCGGTAACCGTTGGAGATAGGGAAACTCTAAGAAACTAAAGTGCACAGTTTTTTAAGCTGATTCTAATGGTGAAAGATAAAATTTGAAATTTATAAAAATTACATGGGAAAAATGCTAAAACCCCATTTTTTGGGGAACCAAAACCTCCCCCAAACTACCCTTTCCGTTTGACCGATATATCTGGTTTACGAACTCGTCCAAGCAAATGTAGGAGTACACGTTTCTACCAAATTTGGTCTCAATCGGACCATTTAAATTTCAACGACTATTGTTTTTGGTCTCTGGGCACCTAAAGATGTAAAAATAACATGGTCCCGGGCTGAAATCTCGCCACGAGCCCAACGGTAATAGCTTCTTCCCTATGGGAAATTCGCTAAAAATAAATAATGATAATAAATAATATATAATTATAATAAATAAAATATAATGTAATTATAATTAATAGAAATGATTGAAAACCACAATTTTTTCTGTATATTCATAAGCAACATTTCATTTTATACCTAAGAAAACTAATGCAATCGTGTATAGTATATAAGTCACATCCAAATCTCTGATGGTTTGTAATGGGAATGCAATGTACAAGTCATCACATGACCGTCGGTAAATCAGCTGATAATGCGGGTATGACGTCATTGTCAACCGATCAGCTGTTAATGCTGGCATGACGTTATTGTCAGACGGCTCAACGTGTCATCACTCAATTAGGTTTGATCCCTCCATTCCGTTTGCAGCCAATTGTACCCATAAATTATTCATTGAATATATATTTTTGTAGCCTCTTACACAATTATTACTTTACTTTAAGTTAATTGATACGATATATGCAGTTCAATAATTGAGCTACATGTCTCAGGTGTTGCAATTTTTCTTACTCTTTCAATAATTTTTCTACAAAAAAGTCCAAACTCCCATCAGCGGCACAGGTGGTTTGTCAACAAAACATTCTCACCTTCTTGTCCAATCGCTCCTGGATATCATAGGTCTCATAGGGCTCCTTCAAGGTTTCTTTTTTTGTCAACAATTTCTGATAAATTTTGAAGTGTTTCCTCCTCTCTGAGATTTATATTCGCATGTCAAACTCACTGAAACACTAGAATATTGCTGGATCAAACAACAAAATCACACTAACGTCATGAGTCGCGCACGGTGGAATCCTCTGGTATACGCCGTAAACGGACCCAGTAAAATACTGACTCGCAGAAAAGAGGTGAAGTATAATCAAGTGGCCAGTGAACAAGTCTATTTGAAGGTATACGAAGGGAGAAACTCGTGACTTTGACACTCAGAGATATCTAACAAAACAGACGATGCGACCCTCACGGATTAACAAAAATAAAAACAGAAATAATAACAAAGTTTTACCTTATTTGAAATCTTCAATCTATTTTCTAATACTCAGCTTGGGTTTAGGTCTAGATACGCACAATCGAGACAGTCAAAGTTTTTAAATTATGCACATAAGTGATTTTTATGGGTATCCACAGGAGCGGTACTACGGGACTTATCTAAAGCGTTCCTGCCTATCGACAGAGGCAGTGTGTTTGGAAATCATAGTTTACTGATTAAATTATGCATACCGGTAAGGAAATTGTTTTAACAGATATTGTAAAAATTATTATCTATAATCACAAAGGTACAGCTAGGGTTCATCTGGGATTTATATTCACATGCGACCATATATTTTTTTAAGTATATTTAAAAAGGTTTTTTTTAATTTCACCAATTTTCGAGATACTTCGGATTCGGAAAAACTGTACACATTATTTTTCTAGTCAAGACAAAACCCATTACACGATATGAAAATGAATATTTTGAGCATATTTTCTGTCACGCATATGATATGTTTACAGTTTGTTACTTGTGTTCTATGAAATGTTACATGTTTTCCATCTTAAAAATCACTAACACCCCCCCAAAGCTAAGACATATCCATGTCAAAACTGTGCGCTTCGTAGCTAAGTAGCAATAAACTAAGTACAGCTTATCATCTGATAAGCTGTCTGTTTTAATAGTTAAAACATATATCCATTTTTTACAAACGTTATCTCAGATTTTTTCAGCAAAAAAGTACATTTTCAAATATATTACGTAAGATAAAAAAGTTCATTTTTTGCAAATATGATACGCTATAAATTTTCCATAAAAGATTTTTGGCTAATCTTAAGATTTTGTTAAGTTCTTCAAAGAGTTACAGATTGCCCAATATAAATCAGACAAAAGTGATTTTTATGCTTATCAAAACGATATCATACTATCATATAAGTCTATACAGTACAATAAGAACAATCTTTTTCAAATATAATTTATTCAAGGGTTTCATCACGGCGTAAGGCGTTAAGGTGGCGCACTGCGGTGGGTATAAGCCACGGCTTAAGCGCGGGCGTTAATATGTCATGAAACGGTGTGGTTGCCCTGGCTTGTCCGCAGGTGCTTTAAATTTATTCGAAAACTTATTAAAACATGCCTTTCCTTTTGTCCTTGTTCCAAACAAACCTGTTTTGAATAATAATTCCAAGGTTCTATAATTAATATAATTCAATATAGGTACTGTATATCATAAAATGTTTAACATGGTTGAACTTTTGTTATTCTTATTCTAGATAATAAAAACTAAATTTTTCTCCTGTTCTAAGTTATCCATACTAACTATAGAGCTACTGCATATAGCCAACAGCGTTTCGTAATTATTGTTTTGTTATAACAACACAATTCATAAGTATTAAATTTATTAATCAAGTATAGGGTCTTCAATATTTTTACTTGGATATAAAAGCATATACAGAAATAAATTTTATTTAATAACTTTCTCCAAAATATATTTCCTGAAAATTACCAATCTTAAAACTTAAAACACATACCTAGTGAATGATAGCCGTGATAAATTAATTTAATGTGTTCATAATACTTTATAAAACGTGATTATGTAGGATTAAATAACACATGAGGGAGGGTTGAGTGAGTGAATGAAGGGAAGTGATACTAATACATAGTGTATATCGATAATAATAGTTTCATCTACATTAAGTTTTTTATTTACAAATTGACTACTCTCAAAATGAAGAATTACTACTTATCTAAAATAAATTGTTATCTTTCAATTAATATGAAATGGAAAGTTTTATTATAAAACAGTTATTTGAACATTTTAAATTAAATCAAGTATTGAACTTTGAAAACTATTGCTTATTAACTTATGTTATAATTAATTATAAAGTTTCAAAACTATATTTTATTAGTTGTAAACAATTTGTTTTAACTCAGTTAGAAAAACTAACGTTATAATTTAAACATTTATTTCAACCACAATAAACCTCCATAAAGATAAATGGTTTATTCAGAGCTGACAAATGAGCTGAATGGTCTTTACACAAGAGGACCGCGGTTATTTCTGTGACAAAAGATAACATTTAAAGCTCAGAAATAATAGTACCGTTCAAAGGAGGGGTGATAAATGGCTTGAAAACAAAAGGAACATAACAATAACGATGTTTACGATAGTGTACATTAGACAAAGCATTTCCTTTATTATATTTTAAGGAGATCTCTGATTTTTACTTCTGTTTTAATTCAGGAAATATGTAATATTCCGAGAAAAAACTTTTGAATACTCAATGGTTGAATAAACGATAGGGTGTTAAAACAGTGATTTAGTAAACAAACACTAACCTGACTTAAAAAAAAACTGAAGCTCTCTTTCAACATTTAATAATTTTGTCAACAACTAATTAATAAAACCAATCTATTGGATAGTATTTATACTGTTATATTCATGTTGCATAGTACAAGTATATAGTCTCAACACAAATATTAGTTTAATAAAAATCTTAAAAATATTTAAAAATTAGGTAATGGATATAGTTAAATAAAAATATAAACAGGCAAACTCTTTCACTATAAAATCAGATTTTAGTTTGTAATTTTGTTCTATGAGAGTAACAATATTGCTCTAGTTCAGTTAAGCTAGATACTTCCATTACGCTCCGTAAGGGGATGGTATCTACCTCTTTCATGTAGGCTCTGAGCCCCAAGGGTAAGCCCCTTTTACAACAAGATAAGCTTTTCAGCCTAATAGTGATTGCTCTCCCCCCCTAGTGGTTGTGAACTACAAATCCGTAACCATTGCAATGTGCTATACTTTTACTTAATGATAGTTTACAATCTATTCAATGTTAATAATGCTTACAATCTATTATTGGCATAATTGAAATCATACTGTTTTAAATCGTGTTATTTTATTTAAAAAACCGAGAAGATAATTTTTACATGGATATGTCATAGCTCTGAGGGTGTTGACATTTTGAAAGAGCGTAGTTTGAAACAGCGACGTCATTTGGTTAGTGCGTCATATGGTTCTATGGACAGCTGTTTTGAATAATTGAAAACATTTCCTTTAGACATATCCATGATCCAACCTATTTCCCACAGGGAAGTAAATAAAATAATTTTTCAGAAATACATTTAATGTAAAATGTGATTTTAACATTAAAAAAATAATATCATACAATTTTGTATAGAATAATTAAAAAAATGTTTCGCATTAATAGAAACTGTATATTCATCGCGAAAAGCAAAAGTTAATAATAAATAAATTCCTTTTTTCCTAAATGTACATAAAAAATTCACATTATTTTACAAGTTCTACAAGATATTGATGGTAAATATATTACATAACCACATCTATTTTATACATGCTTATGTAGCATATTACAGCTATACATAAAATTGTACAAATTAGGTAGCCACATCTCTAGCAAAATTTCTGTTTAGAGGTGGCATCACGGAAAAGAGCGCAGTGTACCGGTAACTTCCACTGCATTATATTTAATACTGATACCAAATTTATAAAATGGTTATACAAGGTCCACATATTTTGTGCCTATGCATAAATGAAAAGAAAAACGTGTTACGCTTATTATAAGCAAATGAAGATTTAAAAAAATCAATAAAAAAATATATAAGATAAAAAAACCTGTTTATTAAATTAAAACACCCAAAATATTAACACTAAATACTAACAACACCCACTTAGTATAAAAAGTACAGAGTACATAAACATAAAGATCAAAAACCAGCAAGTAGTAAATATAGCACAATATCTTACTTTATTGAAAAATACAAAATAAAAAGTTACAGAAGCGGTAAGGATGCAGAAAATTATTTTAAAACTTTCGATCAGCCAGTTAACAGATCTATGTCCCTCCTAGTCAACAGCACCTCTCTGAGATTTTTCAGAAATGGAAATAACATCATTGAAGAAGACACAGAGACAGGCAAGGAATTGAACAATTTAGGAGCCGAAAAGTATAAAATCACTTATAAGCCTCTATCATAGGAGACACGATTTAAGTTTTGCAACCTTTCTGAATATGCATTTAAGTTACCTTGCAAAAAGGTTACCTTGCAAAAGTTACCCTTTTAAGAAAAAAATTGAAGAACTCGATATACATGTAAATTTCTAAGAGGAAATATTTTTAAAGTTACAAAGAGTGGAAATGGTGATACACGCCTCCTTGCACCGGGCATAGTTCTAATTATCTTATTTTGACAAACTATCAAGGAACACAAAGCTGAAAAATAAGTCCCACCCCAGCAAGATATCCCGTATTGCAATTTTGAGTTTACCAAGGAGTGGTACACAGTTCTTAAAACTGTGATAGGGCATACAATTTCAAAAAATAAAATTTACGAAGAACCATTTACATATAACCACATGTTCATTTTTGAGATATGCTCTTTCCAGTTAGTTTTTTGTCCTCAATGAGACCTAAATATTTAATATGTTCCACCTGTTCAATTTAAATGAAATCACTACAGCTTTTACCTAATGAAAAAATGTAAGACTTACACTTATAATATAATTTAATGTTAAGATTATGTTTACTCTTAATGAGAAATTCATAAATTTAGTCTTGGTACTGAGAACTATTCTGTTTTGGCAAACCAGGATTTTTTAAATGTCCAGATCACCCTGCATTGATGTTTTTATCAAGTATTTTTTTTAATCAAAACCTTGAAGCTGTGTCATCTGCAAAGCACGATAAGGATCCAGAGAAATTTACATTACAAAGACTATTAATATAAATTAAAAAAATATTGGTCCCAACACAGATCCTTGTGAAAAACCACACGCAATTGGTAGAGTATTACTGACACAGTTTTCAATCCTAACATACTGAAAACGATCGCTCAGATAGCTCCTAAACCAATTTAGAGAAACTCCAAAATACTAGAATGGTAATGAATGTCAAATAAGAGTTAATGGTCACCGGTTCGATCAACCACTTTGGTGATATCAATAAAAGGTCTTCTGACAGATTCTTTCCTACTCAATCCTTCAAAACTGCAAAGTAATAATAAAAAAAATTTATTTCATCCAAAAGTTTACAACAGAACTTTTGTAATAAAAAAAATAAACAAACAAATAACATGGAAATTGGACGGTAGTTATTCAAATCAGTGTTGCTTCTCTTCTAATACGGTGAAATTACCAAGGTAACCTTGAGAGAATTAGGAAAGCTCCCAAATTCAAAGCTTAAATTTATTAAATGTGAAATAACCGGTGAAATAACTCTGCATATCCCTTAATAACAAATGCTGATATACTATCTATACTGGGAGATTTGTTGCCAGAACGTTTGTCACTAACGCTACGAACCTCCTTAGGACATGTTGGGTACAAAAAATGTTATGTTTACCAACCGGGTGTGAAAAAGGTATTATTACCAGCTATATAAATACATCAAGGAACCCTTGATCCTTGGTCAAGTAATTCACAACGTTTACAAATAAATTATTAAATTTCGTAGTAATCTCACATTTATCAGTTATCAAAACATTATCAGACTTCGAGCATACTCCTGTTATTTAATTTCTTTTTCGTTTCATTGCAATAATATTATTAATTGTTTGTTTGTTTAATTAATGAGTTTTTTGTTGTTTAATAATGTTGTTAATTTGTTTTAACATCCGTTTTATTTTGTTTGAATAAATTATTATAGTAATTAGTTTTTTATTCGTTCATATCCTTTTTTAGCTTATTAGGTAATCTTTGGAAAAAACCTTTGAAATTTTTTATCATTAGGCCTCTTTTTAGACCTAGTGTTTAGTATTTAAGCATAATTTTAGTTAAATAATCATTTTTTAACAATAAGAGACATTCCACATTTATCATGTATTTTTTCAAAGAAATAATTCAATATTTAATACCCTTTGTATGTACAGAGTCAAAATAGAATAATCTGAGATTCAAATCAATTCAGATATTCTTAACAAAACGTTTACACAAACACCCATACATGGCAAGTGGAGGGGTTGACACTTCGATCTGATTGGCCATAAAATATGGCGTGACTATTTCTATCTTCAATTAAATGTACCCCTATAGGCACCAATGGTCAGTTACCGACGCTATACCCTCTACCAGCCCACGTTAGGAGCCTTCGAACGCGCGACTAAGCCGTCGCTCGTAATATATTACTTTTAAACTCTCAACCTCTCTCACTTATCTCGCGTAACGGTACGATCCCTCTCTCAAGTTATTTTGTCTCAAAGTAACTCAACAATCAATTAACGGTGCTTTTAATTGCCCCTTCTCGCATATAACTGTGTTGTCGAGAACAGTGCGTTACTCGTGCGTGTCGACTCTCAAGTGCCGCTACCAATTCCTCATCATTGCTGCATCATATCCAGCAATCCCTCTGGTGACCCTTCACCCCCTTGTGGTCAGTGACACCCCCTGGTGTTCGCACACCTCCCCCAGCGTCCCTCATCATTGCCGACATCCGGTCCAGCCGCCAACCCATAGACGTCCTGAGACCTCCGCCGTTGCTGGCAGCCCACATCTACCCAGGTCCATGGTCTACGCTGGGATTCTCTATGTCAACCCCTAAACCCTCTGGAACAATGGTGAGTCACAACAACAATTTGAGTGTTCACATCAGTGCGTGTCCGCGTGACTCCCTCTCTCTCTCTCTCAGTGATGCCTATAGCGCGCCATTTCTCAAGTAAAATTGTCCAATACTATCCACTTGCTAATTTCTCCACTAAGCTATACCTCCTCAATTAGAAATACACACTACTATCAATCACCTAGTACATAGCAAATTCTGTATTATTGCCACTTACAAAGGACAACAGTCATCCTGGGCTTCAATAATTTGATCTTTGATTTTCGAATTAAAAAAAAAGATAAATCCAATGGTTTTTTAAGACATTAATAAAATAACTATATCCCAGGTTGACAACAGACTCATTGTACCGAGGACCAGTATGTATCCTGCAAGATGCCATACAGTTTATAAAAATCTATTCTAAGGAAAGTTTCTTCATCTGATATCAATAATATTTTCTCCAGGCAAAAGAATGTCACACACTACTACTAGATTATGATTGCTTTTGCAAGAAACACAAACTTTTCCTTTGACTTCAACGTTATCTCTTGTTCTAAGAAATAAATGGTCCAAACAACTATTGCCTCTTGTTGGAGAATCAATTAGTTGTTCGACCCATCGCTTGCCATTATCACTAAATAATTATCTACATTGTGTGACTGCTTAAGTGAGCATAAATTCATCCCCTGCTATTAACAAGCTACGTTCGGATGAAACCCTAAAAAACATGTAAATCGTCCAAAAAAGATGCAAATGTTTGAGGATTTGTTAGATTACTTAGGTTATGTGAATCTGTATAGAAATATTCAGCAATAAGAACCAAAGCTGTAACACAACGGCCGAAGGCACAGGTGAAGTTAACATTGAGTTATGAAAACTATGAGTCACAGTCACTCCCAAAATAATCAATAATAATTATTTAAATAATTGTTTCAGGAGTGCCTGGCACACGCATATGCACTGCTCAGAGTCTGGTACATGAATGACGCAATCAGCTATTTACAAATATAACTTAACTGAAAATAATTATACAAAATATGTAAATTAAATCATCTAGGCGAAAGTTAAACATATCTTCTCACAAAATATGCTTCATTCGTTTAAAACGTTAATAAACATACGCAATGCATTTAGATGAACTCGTGTGGAGTTATTACAGTGGAACCTCTCCATAACGAACCTCAATTTAACGTATTACTTGGTGTAACTTTATAATTTCAATCTCCTTTAAAACACCATACAACTCGAATAGAAAGTTTACCCCTATATAGCGAAAACAAACTTATTAAACACCTATTGTTAAGACCGTGTTGCAAATCATATCAGTGTTTCGTGTGTGATTGTGATTAACACGTTGGTGAGTTTATTGTGTTGGTGCGTCATGGTGAAGAAAAAAAGTAGAAAGGCTCTTAGTGTGGAATTCAAAAGTGAAGTAATGAAAACCATAGAAGAAACCCCGCATATGGAGTAAGTGGAAATTGCTATGGAGTTAAAAATAACTTCAAAAACTCTTCAAACAATAGTAAAAAATAAATTGAAATATGAAGATGAAGGTTAACTTCTGGAGTGTAAAAATTCTAACGGCCCGAATTACAAGATGTTAAAAGTACTGTAATGTTATGGATGAAGCAATACCGTGACAATAATTTATCCGTTTCGGGGCCTGTACTTTGAAGAAAAGCTCAACAATAAACCTAATCAATTGGGCTGGTTAAGCCAATCTGTAGCAGTAAAACAGTAAAATAAAAATACCATATGTCTAAAATTAACTTACATAGAGGCTGGAGGTATCCAAATATTCTTTATTTGGAGGTTATGACTAGCTCCAATATTACGAATTTCGGCAAAATTCAACCTCCATTTAACGAATCTCGTTTTTAAGAATACCCCTATACAACGTATATCTTTCTTAGTCCCTTGCAATTCGTTAAATCGAGGTATCATTGTATTTAATGTTGATTTTTACAGTTCATTTTTTATTGAATCTTCCCAAAATGTAAGTTTGAAAGCGGATGAGTAAAATTTTAATGGAAATTACTATTCTGTATAGATATTTTTCAGTTATAATTATGTATATACTTTGGGCATCTTTCTGGGCTGATATGGTCGATGCTTGTGTGTGCATGCAGGGCACGTTCTCCCTGTGCCCCTGATCCTAGTATTACCGAGCTTAAGGGACTGCCATATCTAGCAATATTAGGGCTTACACGCTTCCAGTCAACACTGGAGGTAATATTGAATGAGAATCTAATTTTAAGCAAGAAAAGACCTTAGCTTCGCGTAACGGCTAGTAGATGTTTTACACGATAACCCATCTTGAGTAAACATAATACTTTTATATGGGTGCCATGTTGCCTTGCTCGACTGGTGCCTTTAATATCGTCTACCATGTAGTAGCAGCTGCCACCACCAGCACCCTCCATCCAACAGATTTGTCACTTTGGCCCAGAGATATTTTTCGGTGATTATAAATGGTAATAAATCGCAAAAGAATTGTTTTTAGATTTATATAGTTAAATATTCATTTTACCAGTATTTACTAGATTTTAAAAATATAATTAAGTTTAGTTTAATTATTTGGTATAATGAACATAATTTCATATTTAAATAACTAAAACAAATTTAATGATCTTTTTTAACAAAAATGTTTTTTAAATAAGTGTATGAGTGTTTGTCTCGTTAATCACTGTTTGCCTTCACTCCTAACCACAACACTATTTAATAGTCAATACTGTTTACCATTTTCAATTTTAATTTATAGCTAAATATCTCCCTTAAAATATATTTCTATTAGTATACTCTATTATATCCCTGTTGTACTTCCGCTATGTGAAAAATAAGATATTACATCCTTATTACCAATAACTGCTATGTGCAGACCATGCAATTGTCAGACAAGTTCTAAGCTTAGCAGTAAACTTTGTAGGATAATGATGGAGTTTTGCCGAACATCCTACGATATTGCCAAAACCTTTGGTGTAGAATAGAACATTTCTGAGATAAACATAGCTTTGTTGCTTACCTAAGAAGCGAGACTTTCAGAGTAGAACGTAGTGTCAACATTCGTCCACAGATACCGTTTTTGTCACACAAAGTGTTCTTTATGTGCTTTAGCTTTCACTTTTGTTTAGCTACCTCTTATAACTTTTGTATTTCCTAGAAGAGGGATAGGAATTATTAAATGCAGTACAGTACTCGTTATTATCCTTTGGAACTTTTATCGATCTTAAGTGCATAAGTCAAATGCGAGAACTATTTGTTTTCTTTTGACATTAACGTTTCCCAGAGATAAATCTGAAAATTCAGCTTCTAGTGCTATGAAAATGTACTCAATAAAAATCTTAAAAATCAATATGAGCTTTTTTAGTGTCTGATGTAAACAGTACGGTAAGTTAAATAAAAAAACAAAAAATTAGATGTGAATTGTTTGAATCACTATTGTACCAAGCATGGCTATAGTTATAGAGAGTATTTTAAACTGCTTCTTCAATGATTTAAATCACTTAAAAGCTTTAATATTTATTGCGAATACCTAAACTGTAAATGTTTGTTATGATATGGTATTTATTATGTTGTTGTGCCTCAGCCGCATGTTGCTTATAGGGCCTATGAGTATGATCTGGGCACTACTAAACATTCATGAAGCGTTCGAACGATCCGTCAC
Organism: Nephotettix cincticeps; assembly: GCA_023375725.1. Taxonomy (NCBI): domain Eukaryota; kingdom Metazoa; phylum Arthropoda; class Insecta; order Hemiptera; family Cicadellidae; genus Nephotettix; species Nephotettix cincticeps. The sequence continues at coordinate 68,706,702 of CM041786.1, forward strand.
GGCGATATATGAAGTCGCCTCCATGATAATACAGGCTATGAATATCTTTATCCAGGCTACCATTTATAAAATATCACGTACTCCTATTACATACTTCAACAGATTGAAAACTAAGATATAAATCCATCTTATAATTTTTATAACAGTTCTTACCGAAACAAATACACAAGTGAATTATAAACTCCAATTTGGGATTGTAAACCAAAAAATGTCGCGGTGAAATAAAATGTCAATTTGTAAGGATTCCTGGTTTTCCTGCGCACTAGCACTGAGCAGCGGCTTTGGCCAATTTTTTTACGTCGTTTAAGGTTTTTTAGTCAACCCCAATTGTGTTAGCTGTTCATATACTGTAAATCTAACTATACATACAGTTATTATTAGCCTGTGATTAACTGATTCAGTTAGAAATGGAATGAGGGTTGAAAAGCAAAAGAGAAATTTAATTTACACCAATTAATTGGTTTGTTACAGTGGCTTCAAGCAAAACGATGAATACGTTTGCTATCAAAACACGAAAGATTTTCGAAATACTTTTCTCTGCTTTTATTTTGCACAGATATTTTACCATTTAGTTTTTTAATTTTTTTGTAATTTAATAATTTTTCATTGATACATAAATTCACATAATATTCACCAGCATCTTCAAACAACAACTGGAATTTTCCTGGACATCAGACCTATCTAGAACTTTCTTTTCTTTTCTACTCGGACATTAGTTATTTTCAAAGTTTAAAGAAATTTTTTAGAGCTGTTCTTGAGATCCGTGTGCAAATATATATATATACATAAACCTTGCTCGTATTGTAGTATAGATAAACGATGTCGGTGGACTGACACATACTTTCTCCCTTATGTAGCTACAATCTTTAATAAAACTATAATATTCGTTCAAGTTTATTTAAATACAATATATAAGCATTTATTATTACAAACATTGTCATTCAATTTCTTTTACTCACAACCGAAAAAAGACAAGAGAGAACAGGTTAAATAATTTATCATACATTTTTGGAGACATAACCCCTTTATCTAACCCAACAATTCTTTTTAGAGGATTTTGTAGGGTTATTAACCATACTCCAAATACTAATTTTCATGGAAAACAGTTGAGAAATACTGAAGAAACTGACTTTTAAGATTCTGTAAGAATAACATTATAACTTTATATACGGACGTCATACTGCGTTCACAAAGGACGTAAAAATTTAAATTTTTTTCCGGAATCGTTAGTCGTAAACTTATGATAAAAAATGAGTGAATTTACTATATTGAAAAGTGAGCTATTCACATGACGTGCATGGTGACAGTTCAGCCCGGGACTATGATAGATAATCATGGCTCAACCACCTAAAAAGGTTTTGGGGGTCATTCAAAAATTATATAAATATAAATATATATATATATATATATATTTATTTATTTATTTATTTATAAATATTTATTCAAACTCCTTTTTTGTAATTTTTTTTATTTGCAACCATACCAACACCAATGGAAGTCTGAAAACAATGAATATTTAGGTGAACAATAAACCTACCATAAAAAAAGAAAACTAGTTGGTAGTTATTCTCCATGTTACACTTTACATATTTGGTTGTCTACAGCATGTGTGTTACGATAGTATTTAATTGGATCGCCATCGTTGATTGGACAGGCAGTACGACTCGCGTGAATGATTGGTCGCGGCCACCGAGGTTGTATGGCTAATTGCTCGATCAGCATCCACAAACTGCCATCCATCACAGCCACCTGTCTTGCATGCATCATGTCAAATCTGTTACAATAACTTTCTCTAAACTAAAACATATTTACACATTAAAGTACTCAATTTCCCATAGGTCACTTGTGTATTAGTCATCTATATATCTTGACTGGAACGGTGGCAACGTCGTGTAATCCAGCTACTTGGAGGTCACGAATCTTGGATGGTTGTGAAGGATGGTTGGTGGATGTAGTGTTCTCTTGTGTGGATTAACGTCTACACTATTGAATACTACGTTAATCTGCAAATACCATCCTCATAATTAGACGAATTCGTAATTCAGAGGCAACGTGGTTCGGATTCCATGTTAAACTGTAGGTCAATTAATTGTCTTCGGCTGTTGGGATATTAATTGACAGTCCTGCCTACGGAAAATGTCACCTTAGTCAGTAACAAGACTAAAAGATCAGACCACAATCATCTTACACTCAATCCTCATTCATACTTGGCTTAAAAATATCTACATTGTAGTATGGTTGCCATTTCAAATCTAATCAATATAGTTTCCTTCGTACTTTCAAATAAGTCCAATATTGTGGAAGCATTAATTCAAATCAGTTTAGCCAAAATGCAATCATAGTTTATCTTCACTTTGCATACTGTATTAGTTCAAAGCTATTGGAAAAGGTGTAAATTTAGGAAGGACAAAAGTGGATTTACTGGATTACTGGTCAATGAAACTAAACGTCTTGTATGTATATAGCATCCCTGTAATATAGAAATCCCTGCTATAGTTGTCATGATTAGACCGACTTGGAAGTGCTGAGGTGGAACAACACACAGTGGTATAGTTAACCTGATCAAACCGACTCAGAAGTGATCAAGGAAATTGTGTTCAACACATTTTACCAACATATGAATAAAAAAATTAAATTAAACACAACTTTCTATTCAAAATGTAAACTTATTAGATCATGTGATATAAATTAAAATTACTTAACACTTTATTTTATTGTTAAATAGCACTAAACATAAAAATATGTTTGTAATCATATTTAAAGAATATCATAGCAACACGCAAGAGGAATTAATAAGATTCATGTTTTGAAATACGAGTAAAACAAGTGTCTTGTCAGAAGAGCTTTTCTATAGTTCACGCAACCAAGACATTATCGCTTTCCTGAAATTCATATTTTCTATTTATTATTCGGGCTGTAAAAGATAATTGAGATGGATTGAGGTTACGTGCAGTATAAAACAGACTCAACATGAACTCTGGTTATTCAGGGCCACATTCAACTTGGGAAATATCTACAGAAGCTTTTTGAAAACGATCTTTTTATGGTGACTAATAATAATGACGAAAAAATCTCATGAAATACGAATACTTGTAAAACTACTTGGCATGTGTTTTCCAGGGATAAAATACTGAACATTTTATTTTGAACCGTAAAATTAATTCTTATATAGCATATACAATCTACTCTCTATAATTTAAAAACATTAAAACACCCATTTTAATAATTAAACATTTAAACATGCTAAAAAATTATCATTCTTATGTTACTGCTACGTCAGTACAATATACTTCATCGTAAATTGGGGAGCGCGCTAGTCAAGTGGCAGAGATTGGGACTTTAGTGCCCAAGGTCCTTGGTTCAAATCCCGCCAATCACCATTAGCTTTTCGTTAAGTGATGATGTCCCCACACCTTAGGTCTAGGGTGTGGGGCTTTTAGCAATGTATAAAAACGGTTTCAGCCTATGGCCTAGTTCAAGAAGTCCTGGGATGAGAATGGGGGACAAAAAACTCGATCGTATTTCAGTATGTAACTTGCATTAATCCAACATTTACAAGGAAATCCTAACCATTTAACATACAGCTTTGAAAGTTCATAATCTTCCGTCTAGTCTGGGAGCACGATGGATATACCCTTATCTGCTTTTCCGTCGTCAGGTAATCAACATCGTCTTTACAACCATTACACACTACTTTATGTCTGACCTGAACTGAAGATTTTTTGGAAAACTGAGCTGACGGCAATTTCGCTTAATAGGTCACCCAGTGTATTTTAATTTTCAGTGTATTTGTGCAGAAATATTAAGCAATTAACTGTAACTGAGAATGCAACATGACAGTAGAAAGGCAAAGGCAAAGTTAAATTCGAGTTACAGAGGCCATGATTCATAGTATTGATTATTTCGGGAGCGACTGGTGCATACGTCTGCACTGCTTCGGGTGTGACACATGAACGAATGAATTATTTATGGGTACCACATAATAAACATTTACAACCGATCCTATTTAATTCTTAATAAAAAACAATATTACCTTTCTTAAGAAACATATCCATTGAAATTAAAATGAGTATTTTTTGTCTAGAGTAAGACTTTGTTTCAATTAAATAAATCTGTATGGTTGCATTAATATTAGCTACTTTTAAATGTCTTCTTATGAAATTCAAATATTGAAAAACACTGTTTTTCGATAATTAAATTTCATTTTGTGGTGTGATTAGTATGTTGGTAAGAGGTCGTCATAAAAACAAGTCATTTTAAATAGTTAAGATTGTTACAAATAGTTTACACAGACCTATAGGTCAAAGTTAATTTCAATGCGAGAAAGTACTCATCATTTATTTAAAGACCTAGATAACACACACAATAGATGGATACATAAAAGGTATATGGATGATTATTCAAATTTATCTCTCTTTAATATTATGTGTGTTTTAAATTAAATCTTTTTCTCAGATCAGTAATTGATTAGTCAAGAGAAAATGTTGAATGCCTATGTCAAGCTTTTATAAACTCAGATAAATTGTCAACTTATTAAACCCTAACTCAAGAACAAGAGACATGCTGTGTATTGTTGCTGTTTAATCTCAGCTGATGATCTAACCTATGGTGTTTTGGGACTTTTGTTGTTTCTAATTAATATACTAACTCTCCTTGTATTTGAAGACACGACTGAACTTAATAATTTAGTAATTATTTCAATAGGAGAGGAGGCAATTTGTTTTATAACAAATAGTGATATGTTAAATAAAATTAAACTGAAAATGTAATCTTACTCTAACACCTTATATTACTGTTTTTCATATTGCTGGCAGTGCTCAATATTGATGTATTGATCATCAGCTTTACAACAAGATTGATACTGTCAAAACTGCAGTTTCTCTTATTGGATTATCTCAAACCATATCCTCTTTGCTTTCTTTGACTTCTTCCAATCTAAATATACAGTATATAGTTTTGTATACAGCAATTAATTATCATAGGATAGTTGTAGTTTTGAAATTGTTAAACAAGGTTTCCAAAATTACACATGACTCAGCTTCCTATGAATATTAAGTTAAAATCTATGCTTTTTCTTAATTTACACATAGATGAACATGCTGCTTAATCACTGAATTGTTACTCAAAAAATTTGGAAAGAAATATTTTTTATTTTAGAAATGTTAAATGCAGCAGATTTCATGTATCACACTCAATCAAAATGCATCACGTTAGTTAAACCCTAGATGACGCACGATGCTAAATATTGCTAAATAATGATCACTGTATTAAAAAAATTATAATAAACCGTAAGATTACTTTAATTGCACAGTTTTCATTATTTTTCGAAAATTAATGTCAATATGTAGCTATTAACCGACATTACGTTTAACTATCTTAGTTCAGCTTATACTCATTATATCAATTTTTTATATTTAAATCATCTCGTTTGAAAATTATTATTCAGTGAACAAGCAGCAAGTTCAACTATAAACAAATTAATAACAATATTGATTTTTAAGTTAACCTTACAACATTTTGGGTGCTGAGTCATTTATGATTTTTACAAAAAAATATGTTTTGTTAAATATTTATTAAAACTTTAAATATTTGGTTAAATTTACTATTTTCTTCTCAAGGAAGAAAATTTTATTTGTATTTGTATTCTTTAACCTGGAGAACTACTATGAAATCATAAACTGTGTGGTTGATCTTACGAGGAATATTTTGAAAATGGCTTTTCAAAACTACTCATAAACTATGATACGCCGAGGATTTGGCGATATTGATGATAGTGGTTGTTGGGTACTATTTTTATTTTTAGTATTTCACCAGTGTTTTCATAACTTCTTTTGTCGCATTTAAGAATTTAACAGTTTTGTTCTTTACGGGTGATCTTTTTGTTGTTAAGACAAAACCAAAATTCTAGAATTTAAACATTCTATTAAACACATTTGCATTGTACCAGAGTTTCACCGACTCTAGTGCATAAAATCGTTAGCATAGTATGTAATAAATTTTGTGAGTGGCGTTTTTATTTGTTTCTTGTTACTAAGTATCTTAAAAATATCTCAAATCTAAGAATGCATCCCATAACACATCACACCTTCTCTGCCTTCAGCACTGGTACACATCACTATAGGTAGTGCAATCTCCAATGAAAAATATTGTGATTGAAATTAATCAATCATAAAAATTCAACTATTATGACAGTGTGACCATTAGAGGTTCTTCTACGTCTTTTAAAACGCCGATTACGAACGTTTTAAGAAAATATTCTGTTTCAAAATAGCACAATCCAATAAAAGAATTTTTCACTAAACTATATTATTACATAGACATATTATGACAATGGCGTTGTATCTTAAACCAAACACATATTTAAAAATACATATAATATTATAATGATCATTGAAATAGTTCTATGATAAGTGAAAACTAGAGCAAAAGAAAAATCAACATATATATTTAAAAAAATATTGCAAATTGTCTAATAGTATTAAAATTCATTTATTTTATAGCTGTTTTCGTTGTTTTGTAATTGCAATTGTGTTTTGGTTGGCATCAGTTATAGATCAGTTGAAGATACTGTAATACTCACGGCCACGGTTTTATCTTCAACTACTGTACTCCAAGCAGATCCCGGGCGCCATCTGTGACGGCTACCAATCAGAGCTTTGTTTGCCTTGTCGCTCGTAACGAACTGACTATCACTGATCTAAGCGTCAATTGATTTTACAAACACTGGAATTCAACTACCTACTACGCTGGTCCGCTGTCTGTTTACACCACCATCTTGAAATAATAATCGGCCTCTTAACATATCCGTTTTATTGAAGACCTCTTCCATAGGTTTTCTTTATTTAGTGACACATTTGTTCTAAAAATACTGATACAAAAAAAATTGTTACATATTATACGTGTATTCTGCACATATATAAGTTAGAATCGTATATAAGAATCGTAACATCATAACGCACCATTATAAATTCTATTTAATGATACCATTATTTTAAATTGTATATAACATATCCCTTTTACATTTGTACAACACCTCTTATAGTAAAATAATATGTGATAAAATATGAAAATAATATATGATGAAGTAATGAATACTTAATATTAAAACCAAACTTATAAATCTTAAACCTCCATTGAATAATACCTTAACCTTAATAATGAAATAATAAAGACCTTAATCATTAAAAGGCTTAGTAATTAAACCAACTACAAATATATTTATATTTTTTGACATCTGGGGACACCAAAACAAAAAAAACCAATTACCTCGGTCTAGGTCATATATGAGGATGATTCAAATAAATATAGCTCAACTTATTTTTGGATATTCACTTAAACTTTAAAATTAAATTATATCCTACTCGTTGAAACAAGTTACTATTGAAGATTTATAGTGCCATTTTGGAATGGAACCTAGTAGATATTACTATAGATGTAATTGCTTGTGGCTAAAATTTGGGAATTAAATGTTAATACTTCTTGCTAGAAAATACCCTGCCTTCGTAAATATAAAAATGACCACGTTTTTCTTAATAATAATGTATCTCGAGATGTAGATAGCAAATATTTGATCCTTTCGAGTTAGTTTACGATTATATATTTTTCTTTTCTTGGAGCAGTAACATAAATAACCTTTGTGTTTTAAAAATAATCCTTTACAATTTTATAAAACTTGAAAGCCCTTCCAACAGAGCTAGAAACTGTTCCCAGTGAATGAGGTTAAGAAATTACCTCATTTTGTCAGTCTATACGTGAGTTTTGAGAGAATGAGAGGAGGGAAACCATTAATTGTGCACAGGGGTAGTTGAGTAAATTTTTATGGCGTATTTAGGTACGATTTTATAAACATGGAGAAGGAAAATGTAGGAGGGGCTCATGTATTGTGACCTCCTGAGAGGATCGGTATCTTCGGAACTGATACCAAGGAAAGGCAGGGGTGGGTTTTTTATTACTACCAATGCTATAGAGAAAAGAAACTAAATTATTGAATTGAACTCAAACACAATAAATGTTTCAACTAAACATGTTTTCCCCACAAATACTATATTGAATTAATTATGCATCACAAAAACGTATAATGCGTAATGATGGGAGTTGTATTTTAATAATTTTAATAATGTAATATATATATATATTCATTCACAAATAACAGTAAAATTGTGTTTGATCATTCAAGGTTTGTATTGTATGATCAAAAAAAGTTTGAATATGATTCCCAGGGAGAAGGAAAGAGGGAGATAAACCAACAGTTCGGTCTCGTCCATTAAGTGTTCTTTGTTTGTTCATCCCTTCACCCTCGCCGTATATCTCGTGTTTGTACAAGCTCGCTCTCTCAGGCCCTCCAGGGATATGGAAATGCTGTATACAGTTAATACGATAATTTATTTTTATTATGTATTTATTTAGTTCAATAACATCATAATTGACATACTGGCCTCAATAAGTGAAAAAATAGGTACTTAACATCGGGGACCATGTTATCTAGAAGAATAACAATAAATTAGAAAAAAGCAACAACAATTTTTATCATAGCAATTGCAAGATTGAACTTATAGAATATTAATGTGTGGAAGGAGGTGGACTGAAAAGACTGCAGCTACAAAATAGGTGGCAAAATAGTCCCTTACATGTATTAACAGAAACCAGTAATCGTACCAGTATGTTTAGATGTATACTGACTATTCATAACCCCATAAAGGAAAAAATTAAACGTGTTAAGTATGCTTTGAAGGGTACTAAAGTGTGTTTTAACACACTCAAATCAAAAACACACAAAGTTGTCATTTTGAAAAATACCAAATATTAGCAGTTCTGGTTCTTTCATGGTATTATAATAAGCTTATTTGCCAATAAGACCTGTTTATCTCAGAACATTGTTCAAATACACTTGTTAAAAAATAAATATTTAGATATACTGTATTTTTATTTGGTGGCCTTAACAATTAATTTTAAAAGACAACGTTTTGAAAATAAGAAAAGTAGGATATGCAAAGTTACAAGGAATATGAACTTCTCAATGAGTTGGGATGAAATATGGTTTAGTACTGGTGACACTGTGATACGTTCACAGCTAAAGCATTCAAAAGGAAGACTTAGGGCTATTACAGATGGCTGTGTCTTAATCACATAAAATCAAAATTTAAGCTCAATCTCGGGTTCTTAGCTTCATGGCAAACCTATTTTCAGGATAGAACACTAAACTCTGAACTGTTTCAGGTAGATTATAACCCCATTTACTTTTACTGAACTTTTATTTTAACTTGACCCCTAATATAAGCCTACAGATGTATATAAATTAAAAAAATGGTACAACACATTAAAGCATATACAATAAACATACATCAATGATGAAAAATATCAAAACTATTAGCTTAATTAATTTGCAGCATTCCATCTCATCCGAAATTCTTTCTATGAGAAAATCGTTATAAAAAAAAATAAAATACATGTGTACCATAAGGCCTCATGAGGACACAGTTCGGTTTCATGAAAAGAAAAATAATTTTTTATATTATGCAAACAATATTTTAAAACAATGGTCGGTGGATTTACGTCCACACTATTGAATACTATGTTCATTAATAAAGACCTTCCTTATGACTGGACTTATGGATCAGATCCCACGTTAAACAGTAGGTCCCTTATATGTTATTGGCTGTCTGGTTATTAATTAAAAGTCCTGTCTAAGGGACATGTCAGCCTCAGTCTGTAACAAGACTACAACATTGTGCTATAATCTATTTACACTCTTTTCACATTCATCCCTACCTGGGTACATCGTCATTTAAGTAAAAAGTATAAAATTGTAAAATTTTTAATAATAATAAATGCTTAGAACTGGAAGTGCTTTATCATACGACCATGTTTTCAAAACTAAGGTGATGTAAAAAGCAAACATGTCAATTTGGTTTCTGTGTGTAAGTAATATTGAAGCAACCAACAGTTTAGGAATTAATAGCAGTATTTAATAACAAATGTCCGTATTTTAGTTGCACGCTCACAAGGAAAATGTATCCGCCCATCGAGTTATTGAAATGTAATTGCAATAGATTGAAAATGCATTAAAAGTATAATATTGGCAAGCGCCTCATGTAATAGCCAGCTGTAAAAAATACTCAATGGGAACAAATTTAAAATACAAAGGGAAATATGTTTGTGAAGACACGGCGCATGAATGTTACCAATTCGGTTCAACGGAAGTAAAAATGTGCTACACTTGGATAATGATTTGCGGTAAATGTACTTTCCAATACATCAATTATTATTTTTCCACATACTTTCTTGCGTAAGGTAAATCGTTACTATTTAACTAGTTTTTGTATCTTAGATACAAAATAATGAAAACCGTTTTGTTATTTTAAATTAAGTGATGGATACTAATGAATGGTATTAGTATGAAAATATTAAATAAAATTATTATTGAAGCATATATTATACAGTATATACTTTTTAATATAGATAGAACACTAATAAACAGAATTGAGCTTTAACTTACGAATGAAAAAAACTTGAAAAAATATTTATAAGTGTAGTAACAAAAATAAATAGCTAATAACTTACTCGTGGTTTAAAAAAAGTGTATTTAAAAACCCATACAAACGTCATAGATATAAAAGGTTAATTTAAAAAATGTCATTAAAATATTAAGAAAACAATTCACATAAATATATTTGCTGACGGAATACATAAAGGGAAGGAAGAAAACGCGGTCCCTTGCATTAAGTGGCCTTTGTTTTTTCATCCTACAACTCAAGCCCCTCCCACCATTCATTATGATACATTACTGTACTTTTATTTTATATGCCCAAATTAAATTTGTACGACTAGTTTTTCCTTTATATGATATAAATTGAAAATTATATTGATATAAATTGAAATGAATGCTGTATTTTTTATAGTTTATTTAACCTAAAATAATACTGTTAATAATATAGAATCTAACATACTATTCTGAGTATGATAATACAAATGTAGAGGTTATAATTTTTATTCTATTTTACATAGCTATTAAACATCAAAGTGTTAATATTTCAGGAATAACCTTAGGAGTAGTTGGCTTTCGATTACATGGGAAGCCTTCCCTTCCTTTCGGGAAGGGTGGGGCTCGCGACCCCGGAGTACCTGAGCCAAGCTATGGGACTCTACTCACAGTTCTTCTTAGAGCTAGGGCCTTCCGTCCATCTTTCAGGTCCTAGCTTGATGTCTTTTCTGAGCTACACTTGCCTTCCTCTTCCTTCCTCCGACCCCACATGGGTGTCATTTCCTCCTTATTTTCGACTGGCACGCATCGGGGACCCCTGGGAGTACCCTTGTTGTGTTGCAGGGGCTGATGTTTGCCTTGAACTGCCGATGGGTGTATTTGATATCTAGCCAGAGGCCAAACACTTCGGTCCTTAGTCAGGGAGTGTGGCATGGATGCAGAGGTCGGGCTCCAACGGATTACCCCTTGCAAGACAGGTTTCCAGTGTGGGGTAAATGGAGGTGGGGCCCCGGGGATCTGGGGTAGGGGCTTTGTCCCGAAGGTATACCCGTTCCTGGTTATTCCGGGCCGCCCCTTGCCACATGAAGCGCTGGTGCTTTTCACATATGACGTGTACAAAGCCCACTACAAACACAAATGACGAGACGGAGCCAGCCATCTTCAGGCGAAGCTCTATGGTGCTGAGATCCCCACCATTGACTATGATTCCACGGACGCCAAAGGGGGAATTAAAACTTCCTATTCAACGGTCCTATCCAACGTTCAAGGCGGTAGATGATGCCGGATCAGACACAGAGAAAGTGGAGGTTAACCTGGTGATGGAAACATCGGAGGCATCCCTAGGTCACATCAAGGGAATCTCTTCCAGAAGAAGTCCTCTTCGTGCGGCGTTTGAAGTGCAAACGCTTCAGCAGCAGCAGGACGACGCCAATGAGGATTGGTTAAGATTTTAAAGAACATGTCCGTTATTTTGAAGGAGATTGCAAAAGCCCTCCTAGTTCAAAGGAATGTGAACAAAGCTATCAAAGAGGGCATTCCGAATATTCAGCCGGAAGGTTTTGCCGAATATAGTGCCGGAAGATAAGATTGCAGGCGTTGGGGCAGGAACACAACGTTTCCAACCGAGCCCTCTCTGACCCACTCCAAACAATAGCTCATCTGTCTGAGTCCAAGACCCAGGCCAGAAAGTGAGCGAAGCGACAGAGGGGTTCCTCGTAAGCAGTCCTGACCTGACGGACATTGAGCCGGTGCCAAGATGGACTTATTCTTGCTCCAGTTTCTCCAGTCGCTCCTGTAGCTAGCTGCTCCCTACAAGAATGCCCCAATCTCACCGACGCATTATCCTCTGGAAGCTGTTACTCCGTCAACACCATTGGGGAAGTGGGAGAAACGGCTAACAAAAAAAGAAAAGAGAAAACTGAAACGTGCCGAGGGAGCCTTGAAGAAAACTCCGGTGAATGGAAAGAAGGATGATGTCTCCAGGCCTGCTAGGGAGGCTAGGAAGTCTGTCAAGGCCCAAGGGCCTAGGGTGATGCGATTTAAATCAAGCCCTTAGGGGGACGATATTTCACCAGGGTATGATAAAATCTCAGGCCAAGCCAGAGGAAACGGAGACTGTTATCTAGTCCATCCGACGAACCCAAAACGAAGATGTTCTCCTCAAACTGGGGAGGTCAAAAGACAAGGTGGGTTTGCCACTTCCTTGAAGTCTGCCCTTGGGGACAAATGTACTATTCGTGCTCTAGAGCCCCGATGCATGGTGGAGATCCGACACCTTGACGCGATCTCCACAAAGGCCCTGGTGATCCGGACAATAAGGGTCTGGTTGACCAAACTGAACCATATGCAGCAGCAGATGGCAGTCACTGAAGTAGGTGAAAAGCATGCTAACAAGCTGCTCAGACTTCAGCACTTGAAATCCGGATAGGTAAACTGCAGGATCAGACGGAGGGTGGTCGTCCAAAGACATATCACGTGTCTTTCACTCCTCTCGAAAATGCAAGGGGCTCGACCGAATCGCTAACTGCCTGCGGTGTGGATGTCAAGGCCACAAGAAGAAGGACTGCTCTTCGAGTCTCTCCTGCTTCATTTTCAAGAGAAACGCTCTTCAAAGAGAATCCTCGGTTACATATCTGGATCTGGTTAGTGCGGTATTTTTAAAGCCGCACATGAACAGACAAAAGTCCCGTCTTTTGCCTGTTTTACTGCCTTCTGGTAGTAATCCATATTATACAGACCAAACTACAGAGATCATGGGGAGCTGATTTAGATCAGCTTGCCCAATAACTTGGAAGCCGACGCGCTCTTAATCAGCAAATAGTATCTGGACAGGAACCCAAACACTTGGATTCCAGACAGGCTCGGTACTTCCACCTACTGGGTGCGTAACCGACAGAAAGGCGTAACCGACAGAAAGTTGTGATGCGGTGTCACGGACGCAGTCAAGGATTCGTCCGGGCCAGGTGTAGGGACGAAATATTCTTTTGTTTCTACCTCACCCCAAACGAGGCTATTTAGGGATATCACGACAAGATTGATTGCCTGGTGGAGAGAGTGCTCGGCACCACTGGACTCTTCGTGGTCGAAGGGGATTTCAACGCTATGGTTGTTGAATAGAAAAAATGCCCTCTATCAACCCCCGGGAAAATACATCCTAGACTTTATTGGCAGTGCCGGGCCGGTCGTCTTTAACCAGGGTGACACGCCTACTTTCCGGCACCCTGGGCAGTAAGGCACGATCCCAGACATAACCTTTGCAACTGAGCCCCTTCTTTCGAGGATCTCTGGCTGGAGCGTATTGGATGATTATGCTAGCCATTAAACTGACCACTAGTATATCTTTTTTGAGGTACACGACACGCGTTGTATAGTATCTGCATTTTGAGGAGAGCCCCACCGGTGGAATACCAACAAACTGTACGTGGTCAAGTTCATCCAGATAATCTCATGGGCAACGCAGGAGAATCATGGCGAGGCTGGCGCTAAGGCATTCTTAGCATCTGCGATGGAGCTAATTGTCTTGGCCTGTTATCAGTCCATGCCACGAAGTAGATTCCAACGCGACAAGCGTCTACTGGTCTTCAGTCTACTGGTGGACTGAAGAGATTGCGGACCTCAGAAGAACGTGCCTAAAGAGCCAAGCTAAACCGCCACTAGAGCGAGAATTCCCGCAGACAGATTTCGTAGGTTGGATGCCTACAAGACTGCGAGGAAGTCTCTCTGACGGGCCATCAAAAGGAGAAAGGCGAACAGCTGAAGGAATTTTTGGGACGACGTAGATTTCGATCCCTGGGTATGGGGTACAAAGTCGTAACCCAAAAGCTCGGCGCCCGCTCTCCACCGTCGATCACGGAAGGCACAACTATGGAGAGGATCGTCCTGTTTCCTAGTCATCCGTGGCATACACTGGTTGACTTCGGACGTGTAGAGGGCATTCCGCTTTTCACTATTGAGGAGTTGGAGACCTCTGTTCTTTCCTTGAAGAGCTACAAGGCTCCTGGCCCAGATGGCCTAGCGAGGCTCTGAAGAAGATTTTCGCAATTAATACCGAACTCCTACTGAGAATGTACAATGCCTGCTCGGTCAAAGGGGCGTTTCCGACCCTGGAAAACGCCAGGCTTGTGCTTATCAGTAAGGGAAAAGGTGATGCAGAGCTGCCGTCGTCCCACATATCTCTGTGTATGTTAGACATGGCTGGAAAATTGAACAGTCGATTCGTTCCCGTCTGACTGCGGTTTTATCTTCTGGGGACCTGTCCACTCAGCAATACAGCTTCAAAAAGGAGCGATCAATAATCAACGCGATCATCGAAGTCCAGAGAGCCGTGGGGAGGGCTGAGAGCCAGAACCATTTCTCCCGCCGAGTAGTGCTTCTTAATACGCTTGATGTCAAGAATGCTTTCAGCTCAGCGAGGTGGGTCGATGTGCTGGATGCACTTCGTAAAACCTTTCCCATTCGATCATACCTGATTAGGCTCATCGAGAACTATCTCGATGAGTTCTCGGGGGTTGGTGCGCATGCGCCGATGTAGTGGAAGGACTAACGCACCGTTTATAATTTTTTACTGTTAATGTGTTGTAATTTATCTATATAGTGATACGTTCTGTTAGTATTGTGCGGATTAGTGACCAACAATCCCCACTAATGTTTCTTTCAGTCTCGGGTGAGCGTGTGTGATGTGTTTTCGTTGTGTTAAGTGCGTAACCTCAAATAAGGTCTAACCCTCAACCCTGGACCACAGGCACGTGCACCCTCGCTCGATCACGCTCGCCGTCGCGCCTTATCAGTTGGCGCTTTCACTCATCTTATCACTGGCGTCGTGGCCCAGTGGGTAACTCCCTGGCTTACTGGCCAGTTCGAATCCCATATCTCTCTTATATTTTTGAACTCCAGAAACTCTCGTAGTAATTTACATTTAACTTCACGTAGTTCCGCTGCTCTCCAACAGATTGGGTGGGCAGTACAAAGTGGCTTGAGAACTTGTACAGATTGAAAATCAGTCTTATAATAAGCAACGATTAAAATCCATTGTTGTTATTTCTTTTAATCATTATTGCATTTTTAAATTGAACATGCCACTGGAAGTTCAACTAAGTAACAATGGAAAGCCTAACATTTTTTTTTAAAGTAACAAATACCGTGAAAGCTACACAATCAAAAGCGGCGAAGTCGTGTGGCGGTGTCTTGGGCGAACCTGTGGGGCAACAGCTAAAACCGATGCAAGTAAAACTGTAATTACAGAGACATGTATTAAGCATTCAGGACCCCATCCAGTGACAATGAGAATGTCTTCTCTATCATCGCCTAGATCGGCAGCCGTCGCGCCTTATCAGTTGGCGCTTTCACTCATCTTATCACTGGCGTCGTGGCCCAGTGGGTAACTCCCTGGCTTACTGGCCAGTTCGAATCCCATATCTCTCTTATATTTTTGAACTCCAGAAACTCTCGTAGTAATTTACATTTAACTTCACGTAGTTCCGCTGCTCTCCAACAGATTGGGTGGGCAGTACAAAGTGGCTTGAGAACTTGTACAGATTGAAAATCAGTCTTATAATAAGCAACGATTAAAATCCATTGTTGTTATTTCTTTTAATCATTATTGCATTTTTAAATTGAACATGCCACTGGAAGTTCAACTAAGTAACAATGGAAAGCCTAACATTGTTTTTAAAAATAACAAATACCGTGAAAGCTACACAATCAAAAGCGGTGAAGTCGTGTGGCGGTGTCTTGGGCGAACCTGTGGGGCAACAATTAAAACCGATGCAAGTAAAACTGTAATTACAGAGACATGTATTAAGCATTCAGGACCCCATCCAGTGACAATGAGAACTTTGTCTTCTCTATCATCGCCTAGATCGGCAAGTATATCGCTTCCAGACACACCGACAGCGACCGCGTCACCCGCGGCTGAGAGCACGCCGCGTCACGTCGCGAGCGCATCCACCGCGGCTGAGACCTTGCCTATGTCACCCGGCACCTCACTACACTCGGTGAACTGCTCGCCTCAGCAAATAACTGCATCACCTCCAATTATTTCTGATGTTGTTGGGGAAAATAAAAAACTAAAGGATCACATTAAACAATTGGAGAGGAGAGTCGAAGTCATTCTTAACCATTCAATTGAATCGGACACTCGATTACTAGAATTTACGAACGAAATTTTTCCTGAAAACAGTTCAAATTTAAACAATAGTAAGAAACAAAATTACCGTGACTGTGGTGTTCAATGCGAACCTGCTACAAACTGTGATAATCCGAAATGTACCCAAAACCTTGAATTAATAACTAAGTTGAAAACCTCGATTGAGGTGCTAGAAGCGGAGGTAAACTGTCTTAGATCTGAAATCAAATCCCTGAATGGGATGACAATTTTCCATCTCTGAGTAATGACTGGGATGTTGTGAGAGAAAAAAACTAACCCTGTGAAAATTAAAAACAGGTTTGATATTGTCATATTAATTCTCATTCTTATTGTAATATTTTTGTTAACATATGATTTTATTTATGTTTATGTTTTATGTTTAGTTTTATGTTTCAGTTTTATGTTTGATAAAACCTTATATAGGTGTAGATCAGAATCTGTCTAGTTATTTCAATTATGTTCAGTCATCATGTAACAAAGGAAACGCCTCTACATGTAGAGGCGTTTCCTTTGTTTCATGCCGCAACAAGCCGCAAACAACCATATACAACAACAAGCACAAGAACCATCATTTAAACAAGCAGAATAAGTTTAAAAATAATAAATCAAAATTAACAAAAGGAAAAATTTCTGGAATCCGATCTCAACATCCTGCTCCTCTTCCTTCACTAAAATTTCCATCTCTCATACACATTGAGAGTGACAGTCACGGTCGGCATATAGCTGGGCTGCTGAAGTGACTCGTGCCTTCAACTACCGTGGTCAACGGGATCTGCAAGCCTGGGGCCAAGCTGTTGGATGTAACATCGGGAAGTCCACCACCACCTGGAAGCTGCTGCATCGTGTTAGCCGGCACCAACGACGTCGCCACTGATGAACATGACATCCTTTGCTACCACCTAGAGCAGGGCTTGCCGGGCTTGCTTAAGCGGCTGAAAACGTCACGTGTGGTTATATCTACACTTCCCCACCGCCACGATCTCCCTGTAACTCATTTAGTGAACAAACGAGTAGACGCATTTAACAGCTATTTAGATGAGTTGTGTGGGCGGCATGTGGGTCTGAAATTGTTTGATTTCAACCAAATTGGAAGAAGGCTATTTACTCAGTACGGAATGCATCTTTCCATGACATGACAGGTAAGAAATTGCTGGCGAAACTGCTTCTAAACAATGTCGTACGTGGAAAGGAGGGGCCAAGACATTCCACAACTCCAGTTACCATCCGGATGTCAGCTCCACCGGCTCACTCTCCACCTACACTTCCTGCACTGATGTCAACCGACGCCCCAGCCGAGCCTCTAGTCCTCCTCCACCACGAGAACTTCCGAAGCAGCCAAATCAACGCCAACATTTAACAAAGACAACCAGGTTTTTTTTTTAAAACCCCATTCAACTTGTTCAGGTCCCAACCAGGTGAACAGTATACAATTTAAAGTTGTTCATCAAAACATTCAGATCGCCACAAACAAATTTCTTGAACTAGACATTCTTTGCGATGAAATCGAGCCCGATGTTTTGATTTTATCGGAATTCGGGTTTAATGACAACAATATTAAATTTTCCAAAATTCCAAATTACATTTTAGGAGGTTGTTACATTCGGCCAAACATTAAATGGGGGGAGTCGGTATTTTTTTTTTAAAGATAATATAAACTATAAACCCCTGACAATTAATTTTTTAACGGAGAAACATTTTGAAATTGCTGCTGTCAAACTATTTACTAAATTCAAAGAACCACTGTTTATTTACGGTTTATACCGCCCCCCTGATGGTAATGCATTTTTTTTAACTCGGGAAAGATTTTTGCAATATGTCACAACTAAAAATCAAAAGTTTTTGCTTGCAGGTGACTTCAATATTAACGTCTTGGATAGCCACGACAGCAAAACCAAATTGTTTAGGGAAACGCTGAATAGCTTTGGATTAGAGTGGTCTGTGAACTCACCTACACGGGTAACACAAATTTCGCAAACAGCCATAGACAACATTGTTTCAAACATCCCCGATTTGTCAGTCTCAGTCGTTGCTACCGCCATGTCTGACCAATACGCGCAGATCGCTACTATCGAAGGCCGGGCACCACTCCTTCTCCAGTGTATTTCAAATTCTAGACGGGACACAAGACCCGAAAATGTCCTGCTTGAAAAAAAAACTTCAAGCCGAGAGTTGGGACTGCCTTAAGGGGATAGATTGTACAGGCAGATTTTTTGAAGCTCTTAATAGTAACCTGAATTTCCATCTTGATTATTTCTGCCCCAAAAGAAAATCTAAATCAAACCGAAAAATTGCGATAAATACCTGGATCACTTAAGGGATTTTAGCATCCAGGGAACACTTAAAAAATATTGGAAGGAATTGCAGTCAACCAACAACCCAGAATTCAGACTATTTTACAACTCTTACAAAAAGATTTACAGTCCTAAAAGCAGCCAAAATTACGAAGTTAATACAAAACTTAGTAAAGCAGATAAATTTTCAAAACAAGCTTGGTCTCTTATAAACCGCTTTTCGTCCCCAAACCAAAACTCACAAATAACTGAACTGGTGGTGGAGGGTAAGATTGTCCGGGGGCCGTTGGAGGTGGCGGATGTTTTTAGTTCATTTTTCGCGAACGCTGGCAGAACTGGACTGGCATTCGCGCCTCTGGCTGCCCCGGGACAGTTGAGTCCGGCCGCATCGATGTTCCTTAGCGATGTCACTGAACAAGAAGTGTCAAGGGCAATCAGCGACCTGAAGACAAAAAAGTCTGATGATCTCAATGAAATGTCTACATGGCTGTTAAAACAATGCAAAGTCGGCATCGCGGCCCCCTCACTCAGTCAATAAATCTTTCTTTCAAATCAGGAATTTTTCCAAATTCTTTGAAGGCTGCAAAAGTAATCCCCATTTTCAAAAATGGTGATTCACAGCAACCAAACATGATTCTGTGCATGAATCAACATTGAACCAAACCTCAACCTCGAGTGTAATTAAATTACCTAAGTTAAAGTTAAAGTCCTTCAATTGTGACACCAAAAACTGGATATCCTATATTAATCTATTTGATACTAGAATACACAACAATATTAGGCTATCACCAGTTGAAAAGCACCAGTACTTGCTAAGCTCTCTTGAAGGTGAAGCACTGCACCTCATTAAGTCATTACCTATTTCTGATGGTAATTATACTGTAGCCTATAACGCCTTGCGAGAAAGATATCATTCAACTCGTAGGCTAATATACTTTCACTTAAATAAAATTGTTGACCTTCCTAACATATATGACAAATCTATCAAAAATCTAAGATCATTTTTAAATGAATTCAATGAAAATGAACAAGCACTTAATGTTCTAAACTACAATGTTATAGAAAACAATTATTTGCTAAGCATGTTAATTTTCCGTAAAATGGATTGCAACCTCTGTCAAAAATTTGAGTCGAAGCGTGTTCATTCCACTGAATTTCCTCAAGCAAATGAAATCATTGCATTTCTTAAAGAATTTTGTAATAATAGTGAAGATGCCTCACTCTGTCATAGTCAACATGCTCCAAGCACTCCTTCCTTCAAGTCACCCAACCTAAAAACTAATATAGGCTTCAGCCTACCCGAAAAAGTAAAACCATTTCAAAGTAGACCTATGGCTTTTTTAAATACTTCCAATGAAATTAAATGTTTCTGCTGTAATGAAACCCACAATGTTTATAGTTGCCCTACATTAAAAAACTAAACTCCTCATGAACGATTTAATGTCATTCGCAGTTTGAAAAGATGTACTAATTGTCTTGGTAACCATTCATCTCAATATTGTAAGTCAAAAAATACTTGTAAAACTTGTGCCAAACCTCACCACTCACTACTACATTTTGTTAAACAGAATAAACCTATGATTAATGAAAAAAATAGTTTAGGCCTAATGGACACTAAAGTTACTTCACTCTCTGAAGTTACTACCTCAATGGTTTGTGAAAGTGACAAATTCTCTCAGTGTAACACAACAGATTTTTTAGCCACTACACTTGTAAAAGTTAAGTCTCCCTCAGGTCATGCATATATTCTTCGAGGTCTAATTGATTCAGCGTCTCAATGCTCCTTCATCTCAGACCATGCAGCCCAACTCTTGAATGTGGTACGAACAAAGACATCACTCCCTATTGATGGAATTTCTGGCCTCAGCACCAAGTCTAAAGGTATAACTCACATTGATTTGGAAACTATTAATGGTACATCTGTAGCTTTAAATCATTCAGTAGTAATTCTCGACAAAATTACCTCACCTCTTCCAAGAACTCAGATACATCCTGATGTAATTTCTCTTGTTCAGAAATACAGTCTAGCTGATCCCTCGTTTCATGTCACTGGACCTATAGACATCCTTCTAGGTTGTGAACTATTTGCTAATATTTTTACTGGAGAAATTCATTCCATCGGTGATAACCTACCTAAGGTTGTGGGTACTATATTTGGCTTTACCATCATGGGAAAGACACCTTGTCTTAGTGAAACAACCACAAGTAACCACTTGTCAACACTTCTGTCAATTAATGACCTTGATCTCCACAGTTCTTTACAAAGGTTTTGGCAACTTGAGGAACCTCCACAGTCTTCAAAACTCTCTAGTGATGAGTCATATTGTATTGATAATTTCGATAGCACCCATTCTCGTGATGAAGATGGACGCTATGTTGTTAGATTACCTTTCACACCTAATCATAAGGAATTATGCGACTCTCTCAACACTGCCAAATCAAGAATGGTATCCCTCGAAAGAACGTTTACCTCTCAACCTCTATTTCAAGAAAAGTATACTGATTTCATGAAAGATTACCTCACCTCTGGCCACATGACTAAATGTGATGTGAACCTTCCTATTAAAGAACCACATTTTTTCTTACCGCATCATGAGATGATTAAAGATACTTCATCCACAACTAAACTACGTGTTATTTTTGATGCATCTTGTCGAACAAGCAACAACCTCTCCCTCAATGATATATTACTCCCTGGCCCTAAACTGCAAACTGATGTTCATGATATTTTAATGCATTTTCGAAGATATAACTTTGTATTTGCCTTTGATATTAGACAAATGTATCGCCAGATCAAACTACATCCCGATGATCAACTTCATCAACTGATATTATGGCGAGAAAACACCTCTGAACCTTTATCTGTTTACAAACTAACAACAGTAACATATGGTATGAATAGTTCACAATTTCTTGCAATCAAAACATTACAACAACTTGTCCTCGATGAAGGTGATGCTTTCCCAGCTGCAAAGAATGTCATCTTGCATCAAACCTACATGGATGACTGTGTTGATGGTCATGACACAGAAAGCGAAGCCCTACAACTTCGTAATGAGTTAATTGAGCTAATGCATAAGGGTGGTTTTCAGCTGAGAAAATGGATGTCTAACTCTCAAAAGTTATTGGAAGATATTCCAACTGATTACCATGAAATACCCATGCATATTCACAGCTATCAGCAACAAACATATTTCAGTATTCTAGGCCTGCTTTGGTCAGCAACTACAGACAGTTTTTCCTATGAAATTAAATTCAATACACCTACAAAAACTACAAAACTTACAAAAAGATTAGTTCTTAGCACTATTGCACAAATGTTTGATCCTGTTGGATTTTTATCTCCTGTAACAATGAAAGCTAAATGTTTCATGCAGTTTTTGTGGACCCAAAAATTAGATTGGGACGAATCCCTACCTCCTCAGGTAGCTGATTCCTGGCTCAGTTTTGTGAAAGAATTATCATGCATCTCAACCATTTCAATTCCAAGAACTTTATCTTTGATTAGTGACAGCCGTATTCAACTTCATGGGTTTGCAGATGCATCTCTTCGGGGTTATGCCGCTGTTGTATTTCTTCGTACCGTTACTAGTGATGGTTAAGTCATCATTCGACAACTCATCTCCAAGACTCAACTTGCACCTTTGAAATCAGTCTCACTTCCTCGCCTGGAGTTGTGTGGTAGCCATCTACTTGCCAAACTAATGAACTACTGTGTAAATATATTTTCCCCTACCTACCAATTAGAACTTATCCATAATTGGTGTGACTCAACAATTGTACTGGCTTGGATAAGCACACCTCCTTACAAATTGAAAACTTTTGTCTCAAACCGTGTCGCTGAGATACAAGAACTAACTCCTGCAAATTCATGGAAACATGTGAGCAGTACAGACAACCCAGCAGATTGTGCTTCCCGTGGCCTCCCCCCCTCAGTACTGAAAGATCATCCTCTTTGGTGGACAGGACCCCCCTGGTTAACCGTTCAACCTTCACAGTGGCCTTCGCCTAATAATGTTTCTCTTAAAGAAGATGAAATGCCTGAAATGAAAACTGATCCTTTGGTTGTTCTCACCTCTGAAATCAAGTCTAATGACATATTACACAAATTTTCAAGCTGGTCTAAGCTACTAAATGTTTTAACTTTTGTTTTACGATTCATTCGAAAATGTCGTAAAATCGCCACCACTACTACTGAAGAGTCGATTAGACCTACCCTCTCTGAACTAAAATTCACTGAAAATCTTATAATCAGACAAGTTCAGAAAGAAAGTTTTTCAGATGATATTGAACTTCTTAAAATTAACAAACCATGTAGCACTAGAATTCAACGACTGTATCCTTTCATCGATAATGAAGGCATTCTCCGAGTTGGAGGAAGACTCAAACAGTCTTCTCTATCATATGATAGTAAACATCCAATACTTCTACCAAAATCTCACCACATTGTAAACATTCTCATCAATCACTCCATATAAAAAATTTACATGCTGGACCACAACTTCTTCAATCATTAATTTGTCAACGTTTCTGGATTTTATCCACAAGAACTGTAATTAGAATGTGCACTTTCAAATGCATGAAATGTTTTAAATGCAGACCAAGGAATTCCCCACCTTTAATGGGTGATTTACCTAGTTCAAGAGTGAACACTGCTCGTCCATTTCAGATCACAGGAATGGATTTTTGTGGCCCATTCATGGCTAAATCCCATAATATACGCTCCATTAAACACCTCAAAATTTACATTTGTGTATTTATATGCTTTGCTACGAAGGCGGTCCATCTAGAACCTGTTACTGACCTCTCAACTACTTCATTTCTCGCTACCTTGACTCGTTTTGTATCCCGCAGAGGCCTTCCACACAAACTTCACTCTGATTGTGGAACAAATTTTGTTGGAGCAGATTCATTCCTGAAATCACTCTTCAAAAGTATGGAAAATAAGAGTAAAGTTTTAGATTTTTGTAATCATCATTCCATTGAATTTGTCTTCAATCCCCCTGCTGCCCCACACCAAGGAGGCTTGTGGGAAAGTGCTTTGAAGAGCATGAAATGTCATCTCTGCCGAGTAATCCAACAAGAGATACTAACAGTTGAAGACTTTTTCACTTTAACGTCAAAAATTGAAGCTATCCTGAATTCAAGACCTCTGACCCCACTCCCTTCTAATCCATCTGACATAACAGCACTAACTCCTGGTCATTTCCTTATTGGCTCACCTCTGACATCTGTTTCTGAACCTCATATCACCAATTTACCAACGAATCGTTTGAAACATTGGCAACGTGTTCAGGCCTTTACCCAGAATATTTGGCGCCGTTGGAGTCAAGAGTACTTAAACACTCTTCAGCAGCGTTCAAAATTGTATATTAAAAAAGAAAATCTCAAGATTGACGATTTGGTGATACTCCAAGATTCTAGTACTGCACCCTTGTGTTAGCCACTTGGCCACATAGTAGAAACCTATCTAGGACTGGATGGTGTTGTTCGTGTCAACAAAGTGAAGACAGCAAATGGACTATTCAAAAGACCTGCTCTAAAAGTGTACCCTCTACCACAAATGGACAAACGAAATGTTTTCTTTTTCACACCCCCTACTGTGAAATTTGCATTAATTTAAAATAGACTATGTGTTGAAAGGTTTTTTTTGTTGAATCATGTTGATTCAAAGGGGGCGGAATGTTTCGTCATATTAATTTTTTTTTATAACTCTTTGTTACCATACTGTTCACAAACATCTGATCATTCATTGTTGTACTCATTCATCGTTCATCACTTCCCGCATCAGTAGGCTATTATGTTATATTTTCTCTTCCAAAGCCAGTTGAGCGTATTAAAAATAGAATAGTAAATATACTGTTTAATGGAATATCATTGGAAACGTTAAGTATAATGAGCTTTGAAAATATAGCAAGTTATACAGATCTTTGTAGAAATTATTTCAATGAAAATTTTAGGTTACAACACAATGTTAGTTACAGTTTAAGGAATAGACGATTTCTGACACAACGAGTTGACAACAACTATGGGAAAATGGTTTTGGAGTATAGAATACCTAGGCTAATAAATTTATTGCCTTCAGAGCTAAAAACAATACAAAATGAACGACATTTAAAAATTAGCTTAAAAAATGATTTTATTAGTAAAAGGTAAAAACAAATAGGCTGAGTCATTCTTTTAT
Source organism: Nephotettix cincticeps (assembly GCA_023375725.1). Classification (NCBI taxonomy): domain Eukaryota; kingdom Metazoa; phylum Arthropoda; class Insecta; order Hemiptera; family Cicadellidae; genus Nephotettix; species Nephotettix cincticeps. Next base: position 68,731,802 of record CM041786.1, read on the forward strand.
GATTGTAGGAAAAATCTTGTAATCCTGGTATTATACATTACTTACAGAAATAGCTGATCTCTCAATTAGCCATGTGGCTAGAGAGATTAAACAAATAACTGCATTGTAATTCAAATATGTATATGAAAAAAATTAATGAATAAAATGAATTATTATTATTATTATTATTATTATCTCTACTCCTGACACCTGAGTTTCGTCATCTGTGAAGGAGAGCGGAAGATAGAGGTCACCTCTGGTGCTGCGAATGTTCAATACTCGGCCCGGATCTCTGGACATTTGCTTACGACAGCCTTCTGAAATCCGAGATGCCAGAAAAAAACATCTTAGTTGGGTACGCCGATGATGTTGCGGCTTATCGCCACATGCTGCGTTGACCTGGCCCAGCTAAAGTTGAACCAGGTCATGCAACCAGGCTATCCAGGTTGACACCTGGATGACCGTTCACTGTCTTCCGCTGCTCTAAGCAAAACGGATATCGTGATACTCTCAAAAAGTATAATTAACACCTTCGTCCCGCTGCGAGTGGGGGGAGAAGTGGTCCAGACAACACGTACCGCCATTTACCTCTGAGTCATGGTGGACAACAATCTAAGCTGGAGGGACCATATATTCAGTACGACAGACAAGGCTTCTAAGGTGGTCTCTTGCCTTAGTAAGCTGATGACTAATTTCGGGGGTCCTAGGTCGAGCAGAAGACGTGTCTTAATGCCCGCAGTCCAGTCTGTGCTCCTTTATGAGTCAGAGGTATGGGCAGACGCTATCACCAAGGACATCTACCGGTTGCGACTCGCCCTGGTTCAGTATCAAGCTGCGCTCCGGGTGTGATCTGCATGTCGGACAGTATCCGAGCGTGCCGTTCTAGTGGTCGCTGAAGTCATTCCTGTCAGCCTTTTGGCAGGGGCGAGGAATAAACAAGAGGAGTCAGAGGTATGGGCAGACGCTATCACCAAGGACATCTACCGGTTGCGACTCGCCCTGGTTCAGTATCAAGCTGCGCTCCGGGTGTGATCTGCATGTCGGACAGTATCCGAGCGTGCCGTTCTAGTGGTCGCTGAAGTCATTCCTGTCAGCCTTTTGGCAGGGGCGAGGAATAAACAAGAGGAATAAACGAGGGTGAAACAAAATCGTTGGTAGATGTATTATAATATATAAAAGTTGATAATTTATAAACGAAATCTATGAAACAAAACTAATTGCCAATCATGTAATATTGCACATGAGTAGGAACAATAATAGCGTCTGCAATATCGCTGCAAATTGAATATCCGCACTATTAGTCGGAATGATGTAAATCCATTTTGTACATGTGATACATTTACGGGCCTGCCATATGCGACTTTTATTAGTCTGGATTAAAATAATACCCATGCCTTTGAAGGCGATATTTTTACAGTTTGATAATTGTAAAGACTCAAATTGTTAAGTATTGCTCGTTGTTACTGTGGACTCCCTCCCCACCAGTAAGAAAATTAAAGTGTACATGCTTTAAGGTAGGGCTGAATAAAGCCGTATATCGCAAGAAAGATGGAAAGTATTCTGTAATGATTTTTATATGTCATATATTTCAAATTATTTATACAGTCAATATTCTATTTAGTGTATAACCTATTTTCCCTTTTTACTAGATAAATTCCCTTCACCCTAGATAAATTACAAAGCCAGGTATTGTATTCGCTTATGCTGTATTACATTTGTTGCTAGGAATCATAGCTATTAAAAAGTAAAATAGAACAGTTTAAGAATTAAGAATGCTGTCTTCAACATTTATGATACTGACACTGCACATGGGTGTATTGCTGTTTGGCATACTCGTGTTTGTAGCTGTTGTTTTTCTATTTGATATGGTCAATGTTTTTGGTATAATCGATAACTGAGTAGTCTATGTAAGGAATATGAGGAATATTAAACATTTTTGGTTGTAGATAATCCCTAATATGTTCCAGTCCAATGCAATCATGTGATGTTATTGACATACTATAAATTTCCAAAAATCACAAACCAATGATTCACTGAGCAATGATTAAAAAAATACAGTTTGACTAAGTGCTAAACGTATTCTATAAAGTCTTTAATATGACTTTTGACTTTGGATATAATTTTAAAATATGAAATCGAACTTTTGAAATTAAAATTTACCAATTTTAAATTCAATCATTGAGTAACGATAAAATTATATGTTTCTAAGTGCCTAAACGCAATTGATTATCTGGCTCAAAGTGTTTATATTTACCAAATCTTACTTTTGCATGTACTTATTTATAAATAAAAAAAGAAACAATAAGAACAAATATTTCTTTTTAAACGGATTGAATTCTTTAAGAAATATCATTTGTTTTAAACTTAAAATTAAAACTCAAAATTGTTTATACAAAATGATCATTCTAGATTTAAGGTAATTTGGTTGTAAATTTACTGTTATTCAGATGTAAAATAATGAGAGCCGTCAGTTTGTTGACGTTAGTAAAATATGCAAAGAGTGTTGATATTTATTTTCCTGTAACAGTTGCACAAAGTAGGATTTACTCGTAAGATAGCATAATATAAAGGTCAAACTGAAAAAACATGGTCGGAGCCTCAGTTCGTCGTCGTATTAAGAAAAACCTTCAGCTGCCAAAGTTGTAGTCTGTGTGTGTGTGTCATGGTATTACCAATAACGTACGAGTTAGTCAAAGCATCTGATCATCGTGTTAATATCAAGATACGTAGTTACCAAAGGTTAGTTTGTGTAGGTCATATTGTTACCAAAAAAGGAACAATTTAGACGAAGCGTCAGTTCGTCGTGTTAATACCATGAACTTTAGCTGCCAAAGTGTAGTCTGTGTTGATCATTGTATTACCAATAACTTACGAGTTAGTCGAAGAATCTGTTAAAACGATGATCTTCAGCTGCTAGTTTCTTTATATAAGAAACTGCTAGATACGTCTTTTTATAAATCTTAATATTATACCAATGAAGTCTTCCGGTAAAATGGGGATTTTTGATTATAATTTAATTATTATCTTTAACCAATTTAAATCAACTATTTTGGTTACACCTTGAGTGGCTTTTAATTATTACGTTAATGGTCATAGATAATGTTATCACATTATTTACCAAACAATCTGTAAAATCGATGACATGAGCTAGTTATATTTCAATTAAAATGTAAAATGTTATATAAAATCGTAATGCCAAACAATGGCAAGTAGATCATGGCAATTTTCGAATTCCAAGGGCGTGGCTTTTAATAACAAATAAATAATATATGAAGCTAACTAAATGGTTTCATCAATAGTCAAACACATCCGAACAGGCAATACAAGCTATTATTGGCTATCTGGTAAATGATGGCACCAATCCAGGTAACGGTTTAGCTTTATGTAAACAAAACAGCATGTTGATGATTTGCAAATTGAAAACACATGAATGTACTATGTTATATAAGGCATAGTTACATATAATTGTGTAATTACATATAATTAACTTATTGCAGTAAGCCCGTACTTTGGACGGATCATTTTACTGTAAAGGAAGGATACCGACTTATTACTATGGCTAAAGTTAAACCTGAAATATAAAAAAAAACTAAATACAAAAAATCTTCAACTATATTATTTAGTAAAATACGCGTATTATTTAGTTTATAATACATATTTACATACATACATACACACACACACACACACACACACACACACACACACACAAATATATATATATATATATATATATATATATATATATATATATATATATATATATATATATATATATATTCTATTTAATATTTTGTTTACAATTAGAAGAAATAGATGATATAGTATCAGGAACAATTTATTATTACCAAATTTTTGTAAATATATACCATGACAACTTATTAAACAAACCATTATTAGGTGTTATTTTTGTCAGCTGTTGATTATTTACTATTTCCACTAAACCTCTTTTAAGGATCTCATGATCTGTAAACACTAAAAATATATGTCTAATTTCGTTCAAAACTGGGGTTTGAGGCTATGATAATACTGCATGTCACAACATGCAGTACAAACTGTAAGAGGACACAGCTGGAACCGTGAACTAGCTCGCTGTAAGAGGTCTCGTGGTTCATGACCAGCTGTTAGAACATGAGAAGCGTCTGCCAACAAAGACACAACATACAGATTGACGTCACAACATGCAGTACACACTGTGAGAGAACACAGCTAGATCCGTAACCTTGCTCGCTGTGAGAGGTCTCGTGGTTAATGACCAGCTGTTAGAACATGAGAAGCGTCTGCCAACAAAGACACAACATACAGATTGACGTCACAACATGTCTCGTGGTTCATGACCAACTGTTAGAACATGAGAAGCGTCTGCCAACAAAGACACAACATACAGATTGACGTCACAACATGCAGTACACACTGTGAGAGGACACAGCTGGATCCATAATCTTGCCCGCTGTGAGAGGTCTCGTGGTTCATGACCAGCTGTTAGAACCTGAGAAGCGTCTGCCAACAAAGACACAACATACAGATTGACGTCACAACATGCAGTACACACTGTGAGAGGACACAGCTGGATCCATAATCTTGCCCGCTGTGAGAGGTCTCGTGGTTCATGACCAGCTGTTAGAACCTGAGAAGCGTCTGCCAACAAAGACACAACATACAGATTGACGTCACAACATGCAGTACACACTGTGAGAGGACACAGCTGGATCCATAATCTTGCTCGCTGTGAGAGGTCTCGTGGTTCATGACCAACTGTTAGAACATGAGAAGCGTCTGCCAACAAAGACACAACATACAGATTGACGTCACAACATGCAGTACACACTGTGAGAGGACACAGCTGGATCCATAATCTTGCCCGCTGTGAGAGGTCTCGTGGTTCATGACCAGCTGTTAGAACCTGAGAAGCGTCTGCCAACAAAGACACAACATACAGATTGACGTCACAACATGCAGTACACACTGTGAGAGGACACAGCTGGATCCATAATCTTGCCCGCTGTGAGAGGTCTCGTGGTTCATGACCAGCTGTTAGAACCTGAGAAGCGTCTGCCAACAAAGACACAACATACAGATTGACGTCACAACATGCAGTACACACTGTGAGAGGACACAGCTGGATCCATAATCTTGCCCGCTGTGAGAGGTCTCGTGGTTCATGACCAGCTGTTAGAACCTGAGAAGCGTCTGCCAACAAAGACACAACATACAGATTGACGTCACAACATGCAGTACACACTGTGAGAGGACACAGCTGGATCCATAATCTTGCCCGCTGTGAGAGGTCTCGTGGTTCATGACCAGCTGTTAGAACCTGAGAAGTGCCTGCCAACAAAGACACAACATTCAGATTCGTCACAACATGCAGTACACACTGTGAGAGGACACAGCTGGATCCATAATCTTGCCCGCTGTGAGAGGTCTCGTGGTTCATGACCAGCTGTTAGAACCTGAGAAGTGCCTGCCAACAAAGACACAACATTCAGATTCGTCACAACATGCAGTACACACTGTGAGAGGACACAGCTGGATCCATAATCTTGCCCGCTGTGAGAGGTCTCGTGGTTCATGACCAGCTGTTAGAACCTGAGAAGCGTCTGCCAACAAAGACACAACATTCAGATTCGTCACAACATGCAGTACACACTGTGAGAGGACACAGCTGGATCCATAATCTTGCTCGCTGTGAGAGGTCTCGTGGTTCATGACCAGCTGTTAGAATCTGAGAAGAAGCGTCCGGGGTTGGGGGGGTGGGAGGCTGTTGGGGGGGGGGGGCCTGCCAACAAAGACACAACATTCAGATTCGTCACAACATGCAGTACACACTGTGAGAGGACACAGCTGGATCCATAATCTTGCTCGCTGTGAGAGGTCTCGTGGTTCATGACCAGCTGTTAGAATCTGAGAAGCGTCTGCCAACAAAGACACAACATTCAGATTCGTCACAACATGCAGTACACACTGTGAGAGGACACAGCTGGATCCATAATCTTGCTCGCTGTGAGAGGTCTCGTGGTTCATGACCAGCTGTTAGAACCTGAGAAGCGTCTGCCAACAAAGACACAACATACAGATTGACGTCACAACATGCAGTACACACTGTGAGAGGACACAGCTGGATCCATAATCTTGCTCGCTGTGAGAGGTCTCGTGGTTCATGACCAGCTGTTATAACCTGAGAAGCGTCTGCCAACAAAGACACAACATACAGATTGATGTCACAACATGCAGTACACACTGTGAGAGGACACAGCTGGATCCATAATCTTGCTCGCTGTGAGAGGTCTCGTGGTTCATGACCAGCTGTTAGAACCTGAGAAGCGTCTGCCAACAAAGACACAACATACAGATTGACGTCACAACATGCAGTACACACTGTGAGAGGACACAGCTGGATCCATAATCTTGCCCGCTGTAAGAGGTCTCGTGGTTCATGACCAGCTGTTAGAACATGAGAAGCGTCTGCCAACAAAGACACAACATACAGATTGACGTCACAACATGCAGTACACACTGTGAGAGGACACAGCTGGATCCATAATCTTGCCCGCTGTGAGAGGTCTCGTGGTTCATGACCAGCTGTTAGAACCTGAGAAGCGTCTGCCAACAAAGACACAACATACAGATTGACGTCACAACATGCAGTACACACTGTGAGAGGACACAGCTGGATCCATAATCTTGCCCGCTGTAAGAGGTCTCGTGGTTCATGACCAGCTGTTAGAACATGAGAAGCGTCTGCTACTAAAAAATTATGTTTACAGTCTGAGGCACAGCTGCCTATTTACTAGCTAGAGCCCAGTCTTCATACTGTCCACTTTTCAGCCTAGTTACTCACACTAGTATAAGCGCATCATTATTTACAAACAGTATTTAATAAAACAAAGCTTTTAACAGCTTATTTTAGTTTCAATTTTGTATTTGATATATCATCGATGGGTATTTTTTTATATTTTATCCACTAATTAAGAAACACAAATTTTTAAACACCATTCTGAAATAAATTATATCCAGAATGTGTCCAAAAATATGTCTTCTATTTGGTGTATAAAAATGCTATGAAACTATTTTTTAGAGATCTTCTTTATTTTAAAAGAAGCATCTAATAAAACTGTTAACCTGATAAAAAGTTGTTTGCGTTGTGAATTGTGGTTTGATTAAAACAGGGTTCACTAATTTATGTGTTCAACTTTTATAATAAATTTCGAGGAACGTTGAAAGCTACCGTTAGAAGTTCTTAGGAACTCTTGAACGAGGAAAACAGATCAGTTTGATTTATATTGTGACAAGTTCATTCAATATTCTATGTTTTGCCAGTGTATAACCTGGTTTCATGGAATAGATATATTTTAATTACCTTTTAGCGAATTTCCCCTAGGGAAGAAGCTATTACCGTAGGTCTCATGGCAAGAGTTAAGCCCGAGACCATGTTATCCTCTTTAGGTGCCCAGAGACCAAAAAGAATAGTCGTTAAAATTTATATATATATATATATAGCGATGTTGTTACTTGTTGCAATGCAGTTTCTGTGTTGTGCATTATAGATAGGTATAGTATTATTGAAAACATTATATAATTATTATCCGAAATAATTACGGATATTAATATAAAAAAACAAACGAACACATTACAAATTGAACGTTTTAAGAAACGTTCAATTTTTAATGTGGATTATCAGGCAATCACTTGAAAACGAGAGGAGTTTCTCCACCTCCAAAAATTTTGTGTAGTTAAAAACACATACGCGTTGGTGAAATTCCAATAAAATATGTTGAATAATATACGTTAATAACCAACGACATTATGAATTTTTAACATTCTATATTTTCTTCCGGTCCCCCGGCTTACCACTCTAAATTGACCTTAGAAGCGTGCTAAACAAGGGTGGGGCGGATGACCAAAACACAGAAATTTTGCCTATCATCTATTCTTGAAACGTTTACTCCATCTGTCACAATAACATTAGTCATATTGTGACAATGCTTGGTGCTGCAGTCTTGGATACAAGTATAGCCTTTTATATCGTCATCTATATGAAACATCTATGTCCTATGTATATAATGTGACACAATACGAGCTCTTATCACCGATTCTTGAAACATTTACTCCATCTGTCACAATAACATTAGTCATAATGTGACAATGCTTGGTACTGCAATCTTGGATACAAGTATAGCCTATTTATATCGTCATCTATATTCAACATCTATGTCCTATGTATATAATGTGACACAATACGAGCTCTTATCACCTATTCTTGAAACGTTTACTCCATCTGTCACCATAACATTAGTCATAATGTGACAATGCTTGGTACTGCAATCTTGGATACAAGTATAGCCTATTTAAATCGTCATTTATACTAACGTCTGTGTCTTATGTATATAATGTGACATAATACGAGCTTGTATTACCTATTCTTGAAACGTTTACTCCATCTGTCACAATAACATTAATCATAACGTGACAATGCTTGGTACTGCAATCTTGGATACAAGTATAGCATATTTATATCGTCATCTATATTCAACATCTATGTCCTATGTATATAATGTGACACAATACAAGCTCTTATCACCTTTTCTTGAAACGTTTACTCCATCTGTCACAGTAATATTAGTCATAATGTGACAATGCTTGGTACTGCAATCTTGGATACAAGTATAGCCTATTTAAATCGTCTTTTATACTAACGTCTGTGTCCTATGTATATAATGTGACACAACATGAGCTCTTATCATCCGTTCTTTAAACGTTCACTCCATTTGTTATAACGATACTAAATGAATGAATGAATTATACTGAATTTGACAGGTTTGTAATCTAATAATTTTAGTTGATTCTATCAATCAAACTATCATTATTTAATACCTTTTCTATTGTAAAATATTGAAGAGGTAAATTTAATATAAAAATATAATGAGATTGTGTTTACGTATGCCACTTGAAAAATAAAATAGCAAAGATGAACGTTTTGTGGAACTTTATTTTAAATTAAAATGTATTATGATACAAAATTTATTATAACATTATGTTACAATTATTTATTGTTGTAATATTCAGACTTTGTAATAAAAGTGCTTTTTAAATGGTAGTTTTTATTTTTATTTATTTATAGTTTTTTATTTGTATTGTAAAAGCCTTACGGTATATAATGTACCTGTACAGCAAAAATAATAAAATCTATTATTATTACTCATGTGTATATATATAAAAGTAAAGTGGAAAAATTAATTAATGTGGAATATAGTATGTTTTTGACCCCAAAAATTTGAGAATATTTCTAACGCCAAGAAACCCCCCGTAAATTATCAAACATTTCAGAAGTGTTGGAAGGTAGCCAAGTTATTCACGATAGTTTTTTGCCTTTGGAGGTGTGACCCTCGCCTGTTCATATATGTTTATTGAGTTATCGCTCAAAGCATTGTTTTAAAATAAAATAATGTAAAGCCAATAACATTTTCAAACAAGTCTAGTACTTTTCATAAAAACTATAAAACTTTGAATATTGCTAAAATATTGGCATTTGAGATGTTAAAGTACCATTTATTACTTTTTATCCAAAATTAATTTTGTTTATTTCCAAAAATTATATTTTTGTAAACTCGATCTTCCACTTATTAAAGTGAGAACTCATTTGCGTAAACTCGGCGTATATAATAATATTATAGCTATGGAACATTAAAGACATATTGTTTAGAATTTACTCTAAATTGTTATATTTTCCTTATAGGTAGCAATAAGGAATTTTGTGGCTATCGTTTTAAGAATCCTTTACCATCCATATAATAACTATTGAACTTTAATTGAATTTAGTTTATAAATTGCATAAATTGGCTATAAAGATAAGAGTTGTTGATATTACTTGACTTAATTATTTCGATTGGTCAATTCTAAATATATAAATTCTTTCGTTTATAAGGTAAATATTTAAGTTACTGTTTGAATACGATTCAATATTTTTTACCATTTAATCTCCTTCCTAGGAGATTCACTACTTTAACGCATAATCAATTTATCGTTACACAATCACATTGATAGTTAATTTTAAAGAAAAATCTTCAAGTACGTCAAGTAATAAAATATTGTAACAAATACAGCTCGTGTTATAAAAACTTAAGGTTCCTCCAACAATGCTCTTGAATTTGGATGATATCCAACCAACCCTTCTGGAACAAGAGGCTGTTTGTTTCAGTTGAGGTAAGAGGTTGTCCAACCTCCAAGCATTTTTAAAACTAATTTCCCATTATGTTCAACAGATTTTACGAAATAGTATAGCAAATAAATTGAAATAGAACACATATTAGAAAAAATAATGGCAGACTGACTTAGTTATAAAAACAAAACAACTTACAACGAGATATACGGTAAAATACGTCTATATCAGCCAATGCGCATGGTTATAGATTTAAAAAAATGGCATAATCAATTGCAAATTGTATAATCAATACATACACGATCTAATCAATTTAGGGGGACTAAGATGAGTAAAGAAAAAGGAATGAGAAGAAATACTCGAATCAATCAATAATAAATTGAGCCTGGTCAATCCGCGTGCCTCAACTCACATTTTCCCGACTCATTCGTAGTGCTTTTTGTATGTGTAGCGGCTGCCGGACTCCAGGTAGGCATCGGAAGCGAGCTGACAGGAAGCCTTCTAATTACTGGTTATAGTGGTCCGATCTGTCATTCTGTGTGGTGATCAAAATTGTATCTATTTCCCCCGTTGAACATAATAGTATTTTAACAATTTGTAATACCGTTCTTGAGTTTAAAATGCAGCACAATTAAGTTAAAGGCCACTCTACTGACGAAGCCCAAGTAAGGAGTTCCATGACTTTGTTGGCCTCCTACTTATCTTCTGGCCCAGCCCTTTACACCGTGGCCCAGCGGACACCTTAAGCTTCTACCATCATGAACACTTACAATCTGTGATACCCTGAGCTGTGATATTTATGTTATATTTTATATTTATATGTTATATATTTATGTTATTTATTTATATGTCTATGCCCGTTGACTGAGAGCTGTGGACTGTTAGGGGCATAAATTATATATATATATATATATATATATATATATATATATATATATATATGTATGTGTGTGTGTGTGTGTGTGTGTGTGTGTGTGTGTGTGTGTGTGTGTGGGCGTGAGATTCATTTTATTATGTAGTAGTCAATATGGAAAGCGTGTGTTGGTGGCAGCAGCTGCAGTGACGACCGTGATATTACATACCCTGACATGGGCTGCCTGTTATGTGTTGTGGGATCCTTGTAAATGTACCATATTAGTCTCATAAGTAACATACTCGTATACTCTAATAGTTTACTTTAAATTATTTTTCATTTCACTGAACCGAAACCATCTGCTTTCAACGTTAGTTGCTACAGAAAATAATGTTAATCCAGTTAATCTGGGTAAATCAGCTGTACACTTGTTTAGCTACGTTCTCTGACATTAGTAAAGACGTGATCAAAGGAAGCTATGTTTGGTACCAGTTACTAGGATGTGTTGTCTCACAACCTGTGCTTTTGTGGCAGCATAGCTCGACAAGCTATTTGCCAATTAATGTGGTTACGAGGTCTTTGCTTACAGTGGATAATGTACCCTACGTCCATTACAACACAGCTTCAACTTCTCGACTAGGTTTCCATCATTACTCACGTCATTCACTCGTCCCTTACGCATGATAGACTTGTTATGATATTTCATGTTTTAGTCAGTTACTATTATACTACTGATACCTATAACAGTATCAGTAAGTACTATTATATTGCTAAATTATTAAGATTACAAATAATTTTATATCAATTATGATTAATATTTATTAAACCCTATAAAATGTTTATCACTTTTGAATTCTTGATTTAAAACCAAGCCTGTATTAGCGTTTTTGATATTAAAAATTTAACTATGATATTTCTCAATTTAGTGTAGTTTTTAACTTTTAGAAACGAGGACATTAGTCATTATAAGTGGCATGCTATTTTTGAGTAGAGAGATTAATTGAATAAATTATGTTTAGTAAAATCTACATCTTAAACTGCCAATATACTGTTTGGTTATTTTGACAGCATGCTTCGGTACAACAGCATGAATTTAGTAATGACATTCATTATGATTCATTATAAACTCAAAACTACGTAAAAACACTAATCTTTCTAGTACGAATATCAAAACTCGTAATATTTCCGTCGATATTGGATTCCGGTCATAAAAAACATCCGACTAGCGTTAGACATTTTACGTTTTTGACCAATACCTGATTCAATATAAGCTTTGTACACTTTATTACAATATAGTACGGTATTATATGCATGTTTTTCTCGTACATGTTCCATATCCAGTATATCTTTTGATACAATGTAACTAAACAAAAAAGCTAATGGCTCTTGGAGATATAAAAATATTCAAAAACAGTCAGTAAATAAAATACAATTATTCTAACATATTGATTGAATACGAAATACTCTACATTTATGTAAACTTTAATGGTTTAAATATGTTTCTTTGAATTAGGTAAACATAATGAAATTGATTTTTAATATATGTTCTAAAAAAAAACAAAAATTTACGCGATTCTGACATTTTATTTGTTCATGTACCCAAAATACATTGTTAGAAGCTATTTTATAATTTTAATCTTACTTAATTTCAGATTATGTTCAAAAATAAGCTGTAGCGAATTATTATATTACTACGGAAAGAAAGGCTTAATGACAGGCTTTATGAGTTAACTTGAGTGAACCCAAACTCCTCATGCTTGAAAAGTTATCTCAATATGTTAAAAAACAACTATCTAAATAGATGATAAATGATAAAAAACTTGTTTGAAAAAAAATTATAAATGTAACGATCCCCTATTTAATAATTAATTGGCTTTATTTTTCTGAAGAGAAAGTCCGAACAAGTGATACAATATTTTCGGAAACACTGACATATTCTCTTTGTAAGAAATAATATCTTAAAACTGGAATAGTCACTGAACTGATAAGAAGGAAGTAAAGGAATAATAATTCAACAAACGCTGGTTGCCACGTACTTGTCTGTATCACGAATGCTCGACACGTCTCCTACATTCATTCCGACATGAGAAATTGAGTTCAGCATATGATACTACGGGAGTTGGTTAGAATGTTCTGAACATGTTGTTTGTCAGATAGAGAAGACCTCCATGAATATATTTCCATACTCTGCGTCCTTAAGACTAACATTTTAGAATGAGATACAAATTAAATAAAGATACACTAAAGTAGACTTTCTTTCAATTAAAAGGGAGAGTTTTAAAATTAGAATAAAAATATTCGAGTAAACTTACCAACTGTAGATCAAAAAAATATTCTATAACGTAAATTTGTACCAGTGTTAACATTAATATTTTTTCGCTACAAACTAAATCCTAAAATTTGAGAAGTAAAGTGAAATAAACTATCATTAAGGAATCGATGCCCAAGGGCGTAAAGTATGAAAAAGATTTGTTGTATATTTGGTACGGATCTCATTTTCAATTTTTTAATGAAATAAGTATTGTATTTACTTCCCAATATGCAATGGGTTAGATCATGGATATTTCAAAGGGAATGTTTTCAATGAGTTCCTCTAAACAGCTATCGTTATAGCCATATTACATCACTGTTTCAAATTTCGTCTCGCAAACTGCCAACACCACCTCTCACTGAGCTAAATACCCATGCCAAACAGTTTCGTAAACAGCAACATAGTTATCGTAAACTGTCTTAGGTGTAAGTAAAATTTAGGTCCCCCAAGGAAGCTCAATACATTTTGATAGCAAGGGTGGATCATAGACCGTTTCCTACCTCATCGTTGAGTTGGCAATATTCAAATTACTCCAGTTTCTGGTTGAAGAAGTGAAAACACTAATAAATGGTATTAGTGAACTGACACATCCTCTTACTCTTAAATAATACAGAGTAATATTATAATTCATCCCCTTAATAGGAATTTAAAATGTTGTATTACTTTTTGCATTTCATGATTTGGATGTTTCAAAAATAGTCATGAAATATCTTTAAGACATCCTCTTTCTGCAAGATGAAATATTTTTTGGAGATTTACCCTTTTTAGCTTTACTTTTAGGTAATAAGAAACATTTTTATTAAGTTCTGTCGGGTGATATGATTTCACACTGACTACTAAATTTCACGAAAAACTATTGATTAATTTTAGCGATTTCCATAAAAATAACATTGAGCGATCGTAGACAAGGTACTGTATTAATAGTGGACAGTTTTATTTCTCTAAAACCATTTGACGTAATTCAATAGTTCAAAATACTATTTATTTATATAAAATGGTGATTTACAAACTATTTTAAGAATTTATCGTTTTGGTATGAAATCCAAAAATATGATATTTTACATTTAAAATTTCAAAACTATTCAACCGTAATTTTCACAGACATGCAGGTACGACATATTATTTGGGACTTTAAAAACTATAAACCTTAAAACATTATTTAAAATAATTGTTGCCGTTTTTGAGCTTTTTGGATTTTTAGCGTTTTTAATGGATTTTAGGGGTAAACTACGAATAAAAAAGAAAAAGTCACAGTATATTGCCAAAATGCACCCTTGTACCAAATTTAAAAACATCTGACCTATAGATAGGCCTTGGGGTCGTTTACCCAGACATACAGACATCAGTGCGAAAACCATCATTTGGATTCACGGAGCCACAGAACGTACTCGTATATTTCTACTCTCAACTTTAACTCACATATTTTGACGAAAGCAATACTTTATCCATATATTATATATGAGGAGAAAGTAAAAACTCAAATTTAAACCCATCGAAATCTCCTGTTTTCCATTAATGACTCAGGAGGTCCCTAGAGAGTTCTGTGAACATATTAAGTACGAGAAGTAAGGATCCTTCCACCTAAGTTGTCAGATTCAATACAAAATTCTATACCCTTAAAGCGGTTTGGACGAGAACCAGGAGCGGAAATATATGAGAGGAAAGGAACACGTTATAAAGGATTAGATGTAGGTTCATTTTACGTAGTTGATTATTCAGGAATTAGTCAAAGTCCCGGAAATAAAAATGGTTTATATTTTGTTGCCTTGTAATACGATTGGACCTGTTTTATTTAAATAAAACTGGCGCTGTCAATTCATAGAACCTGGTCAAAAGAGAAAGCACGGCATCATTTGAAATTAGGGCTTCCTGAACTTAAATAATTTTTGATAACTGTGATTAGGTGATAACTGTAATTGGTGATTTGAAAATAAAATACATGGTATCAGTGGACTAAAACATACTTTCTCTATTGATTAAATTATAAATTGTTGGATGATGTGACCTTACACTGCATGACATGTTTCATGAAAAACGGTCTATAAGAAATGAATAAATTGGCTATTTAATATTCTCCATAAGCATAACATTGGGCGCTCTCAGATAACGTATCCTTCTGCGTTTAACATGGGTATTAAATTAAACTTTCCTCTGAAACCACTTACCAACAAACTGGAATTATCATTCAACATACTAATTTGTTTGTTTTTAAGCCGGTTTTAATTGTAACATAAAAATATTTTTTTAAACTGTCCAAAAAAGTCAAAAAATTAAATTTTTTACATTTAAAATCATCAATTTCTGGAGATACAGGAGGTGTCATATTATTTGGGGCCTTCAAAACTATTAACCATGAAATTACGATTCAATCATTAGAGTCCATAAAAAACCAAAACCAAAAAAAAAATAGTGTGGAGATATAGCCTAAGTGCACACATGTACCTAATTTCATACGACTCGGACGATCAGTGCATGGGTCTTTTACAGAGACATATAAACTAACAGACGGACAAGAGTATTGAAAATTCACACTTTTCATTAATTGGATGAATGTGTACAAAATGTTAACAAAATAAAACTTCAAACGTATTCTTCCAAATCATATTTCATTAATTTTTGCTTCCGACCCACTGAAATTGAGTGTGGTCCATCGGTCATGTTGGAAGACACTCTATTGCAGGAAGTCTCCAACAAAGTTCCTTGGAATTTACCTTTGGCTGTCATGGAACACGCACGTTGAGGCAGTCTGTGTAAAGCTTTCCTCGGGAATATTTACCTAGAGAAATTTATCCAAATACTGCTAAACGAAGGTACTGATGACGGCGTATTATGGGCTCATCGGCCTGCACAAACACAGACTTCACAAGATGATTCAAACTTCGGAAAAGGGCTGTCAGAATCATTTCATAATCTAATCTAATCATTTCAAAGTTAAAAAGAAGAGAGTCGTGTAGGCCAGCGTTCAAAGAGCTGCAA
The DNA here is from genome assembly GCA_023375725.1 of Nephotettix cincticeps. Classification (NCBI taxonomy): domain Eukaryota; kingdom Metazoa; phylum Arthropoda; class Insecta; order Hemiptera; family Cicadellidae; genus Nephotettix; species Nephotettix cincticeps. Next base: position 68,748,080 of record CM041786.1, read on the forward strand.
CTGTTGACACTCCCTGTCTCTACATTCTCGAAACAGCTACGCACTTTTTTAACGATCTCTGATTCAAGGGAGAAACGTTCATAATTACAACACAAGAGGCAGGGAGATCTCCGAACTGGACAGCACAGACCGGCCTTCTTTGAACACCTACCATCAAAGCAGGTGTACATTTGACCAAGACGTTGACTCATTAAAAAATACACTTATGTCAATGGCATTCAAGTCTCACCTAAAACAATTCCTTGTCCCAAAAGCTTACTATAGCATAGGTGAGTACTCGTCTTACAACCGGTAGACCAACATTTCAGATCAAAATTAACACCCAGCCCTAAATGAATGTAATGAATGAAAACACTGGCTGAATTAATTAACTGAGTGAATTAATTAGTTTAAACAATATAAAAAACTTATAATTACTTTTGCAATACAATTCATGTAATCGTCTACTTAATTTTGTAGTTGTTATTATTATTTTTATTATTATTACAACAATCTGAAAACCACTTTATTTGGATTCAGGGAGCCTTAAAACGGATGGGTATATCATATTCGAGTCTCAACTAAACTTTTGTAAAACCCATGTGTTTTAGTTAACTAGAGGTATTGACAATAAAAGAGGCACAATGCTGTCAGATTTTGTGGTTATAAATAGCCTTTATGGTTTTAAACCTATATTCAACAAAGACGTAGATTAATCTATGCGTCTAGTTTTGTGGTTACTACTTTTTATATCTAATTTAAAATACAATTTTTTAAAATACTTTAAAACTGAGTTATTTCAAAGGTATTTTTGATATTATTTTATTAATAATACTGGCATGAATACAAGTGCTGTTAAATACAGTACTAGTTTTAATTTGTGATCTTTCAATGATATTTTTTATTTATAAGGGATTAATAAATCATATTTGACTTATATAGAATCTAGATATGTTTGAAACTTAAAATATTCATTATTTTTACGCTTTCTAAAAGGACGATTTAAATTACACTAAAAAAATCTATAAATCCTAATGGTAGCATACACAGAAGAAACCACAGTGATAAAAAAATTAAAAACAGTACGGTGACAGTTCGTAGATTAAAGTGAAGAGTAAATTAAATTAAATAGCTATCTCGAAAAATCTAGAGTATAAAGAACAATAATTCGCGTAAAAAGTGAAGATATATTTGCCACAGATGGCAGCACGTTACAAGCGGCCCGGGTGCTGCTTATTGCCTTCTAAATTACACTTTGTTCTTCATGCGTCAGCTGTTACTTGTGAGCCTGACTCATCATTACATTAGGTTTTATAATGAACAAGGAGTGATTTTTAAAATCGTATTTCAAAATGGCCGTAAGCATATGACTATTATTAACAAGTTATTATTTTGTCTGAAAACTTAAATCAGATTATATTTAAGCTGAACAAATATTATAAAATTATGCAAAGCAAAATATAAAATTAATAGGCTTCACATAATGATGTACGGTACTTGCATTTTATGTTTTATTATTTTAGTGAATTTCCCATAGAGGAAGAAGCTATTACCGTAGGTCTCATGGTAAGACTTGAGCCCAAGACCATGTTATTTTTTCGATTTTAGTGCCCAGAGGCCAAAAACACTAGTCGTTAAAATTTATATATGTATGTGGGTGTGTGAACACGATAACTCTCTTAAAAATGGTCCGATCGAGATCAACTTTGATAAATACGTGTATTCCTACATTATTACTCGCACGAGTTCTTAAACAAGACATATTGGTCAATGGGAACGGGTAGTTTGTGGGGATATTTACAAAAAAAAAAATTGCGTTTTCCATAGAATCAGGTCAAAAACTACACAATTTAGCTCCCTAAAGCTTTTCTCTATCTCCAATGGTTACCGAGATATTAAAAATCTAAACACAGTACGTTGTATTTTGGGGCACCAATTTTAGGAGGATAAAGAAAAATTAATATTTCACTTATCAATCAATATTTTTGGATTAAACTTGGTATCTACCTTTATGTGGTTAAGATCTTATGCTTCAAATGCTTAAAAATCATAGTTTATATGTATATCATGGCAGCTAACCCGCATACTCGCTTCCCATGTTAATCATACAGAGAATAGGCAAACTCCTTTATTTATGGACAAATTTTTCTGAAACTTGGTATAAATGGTCAAAATAAAAAAAATACCCCCATCGCAGCAGACCTGCGTACTCAGCGAATTTCCAAATCAATTATAAATAATAATAATAATATATGACAGGTTTTATAAAAATCTGTCCATAAACATGAGAATTATTTGCCTATTCTCCATAAGATTAACATGGGAAAGAGTGTGCAGATTTGCTGCTGCGAGGAACACTGAAATCAGGCATTTCTACCATAAATAATTTTTATCTTAACATTTATACCAACTTTCATCAACATCTGTCCATAAATAAAGGGGTTTGCCTATTCCCTATATGATTAATATGGAAAAAGAGTATGCAGGTTTGCTGTCATGATAAACACATAAACTATGAGTTTTAAGTATAAATGGATAGATCTCAACCACATGAAGCTAAATATCAAGTTTTATCCAAAAATATTGATTAATATGGGAAATATTAATTTTTCCCTATCCTCCATAAGATAAACATTGGAGCCCCACAATACAACGTACCGTGTTTAGATTTTTTCATATCTCGGTAATAGTTGGAGATAGAGAAAAACTTTAAGGCACTTAATTGTGTAGTTTTTTATGATGATTCCAATGGTGAAATATAAAATTAGAAACTTTTAAAAATTACATGTGAAAAACGCAAAAAACCCCATTTCGGGGTACAAAACCCCCGCAAACTACCCGTTCCCATTGACCGATATTTCTGGTTTACGAACTTGTCCGAGCATGTGTAGGAATACACGTCTCTACCAAATTTGGTCTCGAACGGACCATTTTTACGAGAGTTATCGTGTTCACAGACACACACACACACACATTTATATATTATATAAATTTTAACGACTATTGTTTTTGGTCTCTAGGCACCTAAAGAAGAAAAAATAACATGGTCCCGGGCTTAAGTCTTACCATGAGACCTACGGTAATAGCTTCTTCCCTATGGGAAATTCGCTAAAAGGATCAAGAAATGGTAAGTGTTACAGCCTCTTTACCTATATTTCACATACAGCGTGTACAGATATTAGCGTACGAACAAAAATTAGAGTAAAAATAATTTATACTTGTTGCATAATAGTTACAAAATATGTGAATTTATATTGTTTTAAGAAACTATATGTCCATTTATCACACCAAGCTTTATTTTCAGTAATCTATACGATAGAATATATTAGAAGCATTTTTTGTGTAGTGAAGGTAACATGAATACACTTTAGGGAAACACAAAAAATAGTAAAGGACTCGCTTTCACAAAAGCCACTGTGGAGCACATTATTATGTTTTTTGACGGTGTTATGTTACTACTATAATAGTTCCTGTGCTAAGCTTATAAATCCGACATTGGTGGAGCTATCCCAGGTAGGATGGGGACTTGAATTAAAACTAAATTCACATACTTCTGAAATTAAAATATATTTAAATATTAAAATAAAAATTAAAATAATATAAAATATATATATTTTTTGTTTTATGAATGTTCACTAATAGGGCTACTAATAATATTATTATATTGTAAATAAATACTCTAGTACCCTTGCATTATTTCATTTTATTTAACATAATATGTTTCAAGGATTATCCCATTCACAAGTGTGTACAAAAATGTAACCTCTAAATACAATGACATAATAAATTTAATTTTTTTAATTTTGGTTTAAGAAACATGTGTTGATTATTTCATGCAGTGTTATAGAAAAGATATGTACATTAATATTATAGTTTCTTCAATTCTTAAATTTTTTCAAATATGGGGTTTATTTTATCTAATTGCATTATGTTCAAGATGTTTTCTGGATCATGTTTGTAGTGTGAATATATTTAAAATTCTTCCAAAACGTTAATATTTTCTCCCTTTTTGGAGATATTTAAAATTTTCATGTTGTTTAGAAATTTTTTGATTCATGTTGTTTTTTAAGTATTTGTTCTGCCAATGTTGATTTTTAGGTTGTTATGTTGTTTGATTTAACTTTTTGTATGTGTTCCTTATATCTGCATTTGAAATTTCTCCCTGTTTGTCCAATGTAACATTTTGAACATTCACCACAAGTAATTTTATAAATTCCACTCTTTTCAAATTTGTAAATTTTTTGTTCATGTTTGGATCTACTAAGATTTTGTATTGTTTTTTGTTTTGCAGCTACAAAACAAAATAAACATGCGACATGTTACTTACATTACATTAACATTAGGTACCTCCCTACATTTTTAATAACTGCAAAAGATAGAGTACTTTTATAATTAGGTTTCAAAACCTTTATAATTAGGTATATTTCGATGCTTACTCCGAGCTTTACTTTTGAAAATTTTGAGTTGACCCCAAAATCCTCCTGTTTTGGGGAGCACTTAAAATTTTTACAACTTCAAAAGTTAATTTGGGCTACGTTTGTACGGTTTCCCAAAGTTATTCATTTATTCTAACAAATAAAAATAATAGGGGGAAGAGACTTTATAGATACCCTATAAAGCTAGCATGTTATGCAGACTTCTTGGACACCATCTTAAATGAATAATCGGAACAATAAAATATCCTCACTCGAATAAAATGAACGGTTTACTATCCACTTTGATAATTTTAATTTGTATTTGTTAATTCTATCTTGTTTTCTTTTCCTGGAAGGTACTGAAAGCTCATTAAAAAGTTTAATTTGTAAAAATTTGTAGCTTTTGATATGTTTTGTCAACCTAAGTTTTGGAATATGATTTTTATCAAATCTGGAAAATATCATTTTTACCACAACGAGTAGAGCTTTTTGACGCTTATTATTATTTATTAAGAATCAAGAAGTTTATCTTCCATTAGATACAGTATTTCGTACATTGTAAATAGTCCAGATATAACATTATGTAGAAAAATACATTTGTCAGATTGAACAAAAAGAACAAGTATCAATAATAATGACAATTTCAGTAAAAAAATTATGAAAATATACTTGTTGGTCATGGAAGTGGATTCAGGACAAGATACAGAAAAAAATGAAACCGAACAAAAACAAGACAGAAGTTACATAATGCGAGAGATGGATTAAGATTGTTGTAAGCTCATGGTTTTACATTTTTATTTCTGAGGGGTTTAGTGCAAGAAAATCACTTATGGAGTAGAAAGGATGGGCAACTAACCATTTATGAATGACAGTTTTAAAATTAGTAAGAGACATTGCGTGAAAGTTTATGGGGAATTTGTTTAGGCATTTCATACCTAATGCCCTATAGCTGTTTTTTGTTTTACTCAGTCTGGTATAGGGGATATCCGGTTTGTACTTAGATCTAGTATTCATGCTGTGTATGTCAGCTCTTACTGGGTATGAGTGGAGGTTCTTAAAACTAAATAACATTATATTAAAAATATATAGATTAACAACAGTCATTATGTTAAAAGAGATAAAAAAAGGTTTACCGTGTTCAGTTTGGTCAGCATTTGACATTATTCTCAGCACTTTTTTTTGGATGACTAAAATTCTATTTATGTGTGCACTGTTTCCCCAGAAAATGATCCCATAGTTTAGTGCTGACTGAAAAAGTGCAAAATAGGCTGATTTCAGGTACGTAGTAGGTATGAGATCTCTTAATCTTCGAAATAAGAACACTAGCCTACTAAGCTTTTTGCATAGATGGTCAATGTGTTGAGACCATGTCAGATTCTTGTCCAGGATAGCACCCAGGAATTTGACACCTAGGTGCGGTTCAGGGTTAGTAGGATCTGGCATCTTTTTAAGACCAAAAACCATCGTTTGAGTCTTATCCACGTTCATAATAAGACTGTTTGCCGTAAACCAGTCAGCGGCAGCAGCAATTTCATTATTAGCTGCTGTAAGTTACTGTGACTAGATAGGATGGTGGTGTCATCAGCATAAAGGTAGGTCTGACTGTTTAGGCTGGAAGGGAGGTCATTAATGGCAATCAAGAAAAGTAGGGGCCCAAGGACTGAGCCTTGGGGGACCCCACAGTTGCTAACTGCAACCATGGATGTTTTACCCCCCGCATGTACTACCTGCCTCCGGTTAGCAAGATAGGTTTGAAAGAAATGTAAGGCTGAGTTTTTTATTCCATAGAACTCCAACTTATGTAGCAGAATGTCATGGTCGACACAATCGAATGCCTTACTTAGGTCAATAAATGTTGCCCAGGTGAATTCTTTATTCTCCAAGGCACTGAGTGTGTCATTGACCAGAGCATCTATCGCATTCATAGTGGACTGTCCAGCTCTGAACCCAAATTGATGACTGTTGAAAAGTGAGTTAAGCTCAAAAAAGTTATTTAACTGGTTGTGAACAATGTGTTCTAGTACCTTGGACAGGATTGGTACTAGACAGATAGGCCGATAGTTACCTGGGCTTGACTTGTCCCCCTTTTTGAATTTTGGGCAGATTTTGGAAATTTTCAGACATTCCGGGAAAGTCCCTTCCCAGAGGCAGGTGTTAATGCAGTAGGTTAGGGGGTTTACAATCAGTTGTACAGTTTCCTTTACTAGCCAGTTGGACATTTCATAGTAATCTTTTGCCTTTGAATTTTTCATTTTATTTATTACCTTGGCTACATCGTTAATTGTAACCAGTGAGAAATTGAAAGACCCCTGTTTATCCTGGATATTATCAAGAAAATGATCAAAGGAGATATTTGTTTTATTTATGCTATTTCTAATGACACTAACAGACTCTATAAAGAAATTATTTAAAACATTTGGGCCCAGGGTTAAACTATCATTTGACCTGCTGGCTTGTGTATTTGATTTAATTATTGACCATGCTGCTTTGCATTTGTTGGCAGAATTTTCAATGGTCGTAGCATTGAGATTGATTTTAGCATCCTTAACTGCCTTTTTATAAATGTTTTTAGTATTCTTATATGCTAGCAGAGAATGTTTGTCCTTAGCTATGTTAAATCTATCATACATGCATTTAACCTGGTCCTTGAGCCTGTGGAGTTCGGGAGAGTACCAGCTGTTGTTGTGTTTGACATCCGTCTTTGGTATGGACCTAGACTTAGTGAGAAGGAAGCACTCATCAAACGCATGCAAAAAATTGTCCATGAAAACTGAAAAAATTTTACCGAGTTTTGGGTTGGTGGCCAATGGTGAAGTCCCAATTGTTCTTCCCAATTTATTTGACTAATTTTGAATTTAAATGTGTCAATATTTTGTTTTGAAAAAAATCTTTTAGTGGTACGAATATAAGACTTCTCAGGCTCAGGAGTACAATCCAATATACAACGGAAAAAAACACCAGAGTGATCTGAGAAATAGAAAGGTTCAGTTGCACAGAAGGTATCATTCTTATGGAGGTTGGAGAAAACATTGTCTAGGACTGCGTCTCCCCGTGTCGGACGATCATTGTGGTAGTAGAGATCATATTGCCTGAGAAGGTCTAGAAACTCCGTTTTTGATCGTTTGTCCGATGTCACGTCAAATTGGGCATTAAGGTCACCCCCAATGACCACCTTGCAGTTTGTCCATTTCCATAAGTGTAGGAGTATTTGTTCAAACTTATTTAGAAAGTCCCATTCACAACTATCAGGAGTGTGATAGACCGAGACCATGATTAGTTTGTATGCCTCCACTAGGGTGGCGCAAGCTTCTCCACACAGAAATCAAACAGGTCAATTGGTTTGCACTCATATTTTTCCTGAGCATAAATCAGTGTACCACCATGACCATAGGTTGATCTAGAAAAACTACAAACCAGGTTATAGCCCTTCAGTCTGTAATAATCTATACCACCAGTAGTGATCCAATGTTCGGAGAGACACAGAAAATCACACTGGTTTTCAATTGTAAAGTCTTCAATAATTTGAAGCTTACCTTGTAGTCCTTGGATGTTGAGGAAAAAAGATTCAGCACACTATGCATAACTGAAGGCCTATGCCTATTTGACTTGGTACTTACTTTGTTTAGTTTAATATCCATGTTTATTCGTTTAGGGTTTGAGACACTGGGACCACTAAAAAATCATTTTGATCTTGAGCATTATCAAGTATTATCAAGCATTATCAAGCATTATTCTCAAATTGAACGTGTCTCAGCTCTTACAAATGAAACAGAAGAGTAAACCTTATTTACATACAATGCACTCAAACCGTTATCACCCGCTTATAAAACCTGCTTCTAAAATTGTATTAAAGATAACGACGTTATTTTTGAAATATTAAAAATATCATAAATAAAAATTACCGTGTGTTTTTAATTTACGAGAAAACTAAACATTTTACTTTCAAAATGTAAATAAGTAGCTATGGATTTTTGGCTTCCCAAAAGTGCTGCTAAGGGGTACGCTACAATGGCGTCGGTGACTTATGGAAGCACAAATCACAGGTAGCGCCCCGCCCCACACTGCCGCCCTCGCACATCGAAAACAGTTGTAGCAGGTGGTTAATACAACTTGATTATGTTGCAGTATTATTACATTGAAAAATAGATACGGTATATATAACACATGTTTATACTGACCATGCTAAGCACGAAATTTACCGTGAATATGTTACAATACTCATAAACTCTAGCATTAATTTGTAAAATGTTGATGATGAAGTCACTAACAAATATTACGTTTGTAGTTGTCTATATAGTTAGTAATTACTTTTAATTAGTTATTAATTGTTGTTTTTAATAAAACAAATGCATCATGCGAGAGTGTAACGCAAACAATCAAAGAACTTAAGAAAATATAGAACATAAATAAAATTCGAAATTTTATAGCATCAACAGTACCGGTATTTAAATACAAGCAGCCTAAAACCATTAGAATCTACTGTGAATAAACTATGATACTTGGCCCTCCTGATCTGTACTTAACATTACAGTTGGCATATGTTTTATAAAAGGGTATTTTGTATACATCCATTTCACCAGATATTATACAATATTTACAAAAAAAATACCTTTGGTTTCAATAACACTGCGGATGGTTTGATGTACAACAGTGAACTTGTTTGAATAATTGGGGAAATCAGATATAATATATACTACAAATACAAAATAGTATTTATGTTACAATGGAATGCACAAAACACAAAAAATTGTTACCAATGTCACATTTCACCTGGATTACTTACCCCCCATCATCTCTCCGTATGAATGCTTTTTCATTTCTCAGGCTTGTGATATTTTTTCATTTTCCTCACTGCGTTGTATAATTGTTGTCTCATCTCCTTAGTGAGCGACTCTTTATAGTATCTATTAGTATAGTATGATCGATAGTAGGAGTCTATTGGCAGCCCCAAGTGTGTGTGTGAGTGTGTGTGTGTGTGTGTGTGTGTGTGTGTGTGTGTGTGTGTGTGTGTGTGTGTGTGTGTGTGTGTGTGTGTGTGTGTGTGTGTGTGTGTGTGTGTGTGTGTGTGTGTGTGTGTGTGTGTGTGTGTGTGTGTGTGTGTGTAATAAGAATAAGGTCGGAATCAATTTAATTAATCTCATAATTATTGATACTCCCAACATGATATGATTGAAAAGTAGGAAAACCTTTATATCTTAAAATAGGGTTTGATATTTAAGTAGGGGTTTGTGCCACCACACGTGGTTTTCATTGGATTTGCATATTAGTTATGTACAAAATAAAGGTAATAGCACCGTTAGTATCATATGATAAACAGATTAGTACTTAGTAGCTTTCCACAAAGTCCACTTACTGATATTCTGATATACTGATATATAATCTGGTAAACACCAACCGTTGTCATTTGGACTCCAACGTTAGTTCCCCATCTCAAGAGAAAATGTTAAAACTAACGTAATTCTTATTATTTAAAACATTGTGATAAAACGTTGTACACAGCTTAATCTAAATTACTGTTTGTTAAAAAATCTAAATTCCTTTTTCCTTTTAGCAGCAAACCTACAACTATTTCCCATGATAATCTGATCGGGAAACAATGAATTTCATATTACTTTATTAACCAACCCATTGTAAGGCTTAGTTTCAACCATCAAAATTAAATCCAAGCTAATGGAAACTGACCTAGTGTGCAGGTCTTTTGCTAAGGGGGTGTTTACACTTACTGTATATTTGATTTCACTGGAATGCAGTTAACCCTTTCGTAAATACGTAATATGCATCAAGGCTCTTTGATTGATCTTTGTCCGTTATCAGCTAAACCGTTTGTACTTTATAGATCAACCTAGCAGATCGTGATAACGTAGTTTATGAATCCAACCTCATTAGTGAGCAATCGCAAATCCCAGGGCCGTGGAGAATAATCCAACTGATTTGTCGCGGCTGTTGTGGCAACAATGCTGTTTAGGGACGATTACGCAAGCAAACTGTTGTGTTAAAGGATTACTCATATCATTTGTTTGACAAAATAGATTAACCTATAGACCTCTCAACGGTTAATTACATATGTAAAATACTACAATTTAATTTTGTATTATTATTATCGACTAAAACAAACTAGATTGTAAAAACCGATATTTTAAACGACATTGTATTGTATTTTAAATGACATTGTAAACGACAAACAATATTTAAGAATATTGAAAGTTTTTGTTCAAAATAGAAAAAAAAACTGAAATAGAATTTTATAAAAAAGCGTACTTGTATACCAGATAGCTTTATATCAAGTAATAAAAGCACATGGTTTAGATATGAAGTAACATAAACCAAACATCAACCAAGTTACTAACCACTACAAAAAGGTGTATAAAACTTGTATATTGGAATTGTTGTAAACACTGCACTACTGCAAATACTACTCACTGCACTGCTTAGTCTATTAACTGTTAGTTGTCTGCTAATATTTGTCTCCTGTCAGGTCTATAATTTTTTATTCGGAGTAATGTTTGTATTAAATTATTATACGGATTACTATACGTACGATCTACAGATGATCATTCCAAAAGGTTTTAACACAAACACTTACTTAAACAACTAAAAATAATTTAAAAAGTACTAGCAGTTACCCGGTTCTTTGAATTAACTGTATGACTCAATTTTAAGAAATAAGATTATAACTAAATATTCAGCTGAAACCTAAATAGGTAAAATAACTAAACAATTAAGTATTTACAAATCAATACCCCCGTCGCAGCAAACCAACTCAGCGAGTTGGTTTTTACAAATCAAAAATTTGACAATAGTAATAAATGACAATTTTTATCAATATCTGTTGATAAAAATGAGAGTTTGCCTATTCTCTAAATGACAATATTGGAAAATAATATGCAAGTTAGCTGCCTTGTTAAACGCACAAACTATGATTTTTTTAAACTCATAAGAATTTAAAATGCAACGTACTGTGTTTAGACTTTTGTAAATCTTGGTAAACAATCGAGATAGCAAAACATCAAAGTACTAAATTGTGTTGAGTTGATTCTAATGGTACAAGGTAAAATTTAAATCAAAAAACTACATATGAAAAACACAAAGCTTCGCCAAAAAACCCGTTTCGATTGAGTTATATCTGGATCAAAAACTCGTCCAAGTAAATGTAAAAATACGCGTCTCTACCAAATTGGTTTCGATAGGACCATTTTTAGGAGAGTTATCGGGTTCACGGGCACACAAACACGCACATATATATATATATATATATATATATATATATATATATACAGTTTATAAAGGTACTCGTATAATTATACATATATATATATATCATTTTTACGAATATTGTTTTTGGCCTCTAAGCACCTCAAAACATACAACCAACATGCTCCCGGGCCTAAGCCTTGACAATAGACCAACGGCAACGGTGGACATTTTCCCCTGGTAAATTCGTAAAAAATACAATTTAAGCTCAGTAATTTAAAATATGTTTCAAACTGGATAAATTACTGTAGATTAAATCCAAAAATTTGTAACTTATTAAAACTTTGTCTAGGATAACTTACATTAGGATTTTAGGATTTTAGGATTTTAGAGCATATACTCTAAAACAAGCACTTTCTGGGTATAACGTTTTTTGTGTCGGATTTATGATTCTTTGTATCATTTCCTTACAGTAATACTACTGTACGGTGTATTTGGCCACGATAAATCAAGCTGGTAAAAGGTTTTCGTCCTACAGCCCTTAAAAATGTCCATGCGTATCGTTAAGGACCTTTATGTTAGCTGCAGGGTAACTAAATTAGCTAATTCAGATTGTTTTTTTATTGTCAAATTCATACACAATTAATATTTTACGACAGTTTTAATGTTTATTTGAAAAATATGTTTTATGTCGACATGGTTCTGTCCAAGCTCTGGAGGGAGGAGTGTTAGCAGATTTGTAGAGCGCGAAAAGTGCAAGGGAAGTGTTTAATGGAATTGCCATGATATGGTTATAAGAACAGTTGTTTAGATGAACTGGAACCGCTGCATTTAGACATATCGATGATCTAACTTATTTTCCACAGGGAAGTAAACGAAATTATTATCTATTTTATTGGAGCTAAGCTTGGACTCTAGGTACTAGAATGTAATTAATTTTGAAATTGGTAAAAAAAATAGATTCAACGAACAATGTAATCAATCTCATATTGATTTTATATGACAGCTGGTTCTTTCTTTACGTAAAATCACATTTAGTCCAGGAAATGAAGCATTTCACCTCGCAATTTTTTCATCCTGCATGGATTGACTTGAAATTTTAACAGAAGATAGGTGATAGCCCAATGATCAAAATCTATATTGAACCGAAGGGTGCTAAAGCCTTGGGGGTGGTTGCCACCCCATCTCGGGGGTGGGAATTTTTTGTCACATTTCAAACACAGGAATCGATTGAAAAAGTGATTCTAAGCAAAAAATGTTCAATACATTTTTTTTGTAAAATCAATATTCTCGAAGTTATTTGCACTTTGCAACACTTTTTAGAGGACAAAATCGACGTTTTTGATCGTTTTTTTGCGGATAACTCAAAAATTATACATTTTATCAAAAAAATTGTTGTTAACAAAATTGTAGCTATTAAAAAAAACAAAACGCTTATTTTATAATTTTTCTACGACCAATAGGTCCAATAGGCTACGACATTTTTTCTGTAAAAAAAGAAAGGTCTAAGTATGCTCTTCAAAAAACACTCTATGAATTTTCTACGAAAAAAGCATTATTTTTACGGTATTTGACTTTGAATCTATCAGTCTTTGCATTTGAAAATAAAACCTAATTATGGATATGTCGTATCTCGGTTCCTATTGGTCGTAGAAAAATTATAAAATAAGCGTTTTGTTTGTTTTTTTAATAGCTACAATTTTGTTATCCACAATTTTTTTGATAAAATGTATAATTTCTGAGTTATCCGCAAAAAACCGATCAAAAACGTCGATTTTTTTCCTCTAAAAAGTGTTACTTTCAATCGCGAATAACTTCGAGAATATTGATTTTACAAAGAAATGTATAGAACATTTTTTGCTTAGAATCACTTTTCAATCGATTCCTGTGGTTAAAATGTGACAAAAAATTCCCACCCCCGAGATGGGGTGGCAACCACCCCCAAGGCCTTAGCAGTATAGATTTTGAACCTTGGGCTATCACCCACCTTCAGTTAAAATTTCAAGTCAATCCATGCAGGACGAAAAAATTGCGAGGTTTTATCTTTTTTCGAGCTTCATTTCCTGGACTAATTAGTAGACCACGTGTAGAATGTAGAAAATTAAAATATCACACAAAACTGAGTATTTTAGAGCTCTCTACTTTATTTAATAGGATAGGATGGTGGTCAGTTAAAAGTAAACAATCCCTTTCTCCAAGAGTATAGAGCAGTAAAAATACTGTTCATCATTGTAGATGCTCCCATTTTCGCAGAATATCATTATTAAAGTACCTTTTATTCGTTACAGAAATACAGACACAGAGACCGACAGACAAAATATATGACTCATTTTGGCTTCCCTGTGATATAAAACAAAAATCCAAACATCATAATTCCTAGAAATCTATAGACTAACGTCTTGTTTAATTTGTAAAGATTCACAAGAAATAAGTAAGGCATAAGTAAGTAATAAGTAAGTTCATTCAAGAACTATTTGACTATGGAACATGGGATCGTGTACAGAGGTACCGTGTACTGCACCTTGTTTGACCAGCTAGGACTCCTACCATTGTAACAGAAATACCAATAATATAGATGAAATACTAGGCAACTATAGAACATAAGTGATTGTAATAGGTTATTTACCTTCCTCAGTTAGGCAAGAAGTTTAAACGTATAGTTAGGCAGCTGCAGGGCAGGGGATCAGTTATTATAACTAAACTTCACGTATACTAGTAAACAGAGTGTACTAAAGTATTTGTGATATAGTGTGGCTGCTGGAGGATAGGGGATCGGTTGTTCTAGGTCAGTTTTGTTCCATGTTTCCCCAGCTACTGTATGCTCTCTTTGCGCACCAAGCACAGAGTGTACTAAAGTATACGTGATATAGTGTGGCTGCTGGAGGATAGGGGATTGGTTGTTCTAGGTCAGTTTTGTTCCATGATTCCCCAGCTACTGTATGCTCTCCTTGCAACGCAAGCGTACAGTGTACTAAAGTATACGTGATACAGTTAGGCCGTTTTTGGACAGGAAATTGGTTGATCTAGGTCATTTACCTTCCGTGTTTGCCCAGCCACAGAAACCTTACTCTGCAACACAAGCAGCGAGTTTATACATATAGTGTGGTTGCTGAGGACGGGATTTTTCTTTCCTGGTCATTCACCGGCCCTTGTTTGCAAAGTCTTGAGCCCGGGGTTCGCTGACCTTGCAATCTACGTCCCTGACTTGCAATATACGTAACGTTTACTTTTTATTTTTTCACTTTATCTATTACTAGCTGACCCGGCGAACTTCGTAACGCCTCACAGTAAACACATGTTAACTTTAAGATTGGCTATGTTCTGAAGTCGAATAGCAATACGGCTTCATTGTGAAAGGTTATATATTCTGGGTCGCTGCATAGTGAATAACAATACTGAAATGATAAAACATATAATTAACATTCCCATAAAACAAATAAATCTGAGTGGATTAATTCACAATTTTCAAATCTAATCCAAACCCAAACGAAACCTAACTGTAATACGGCTTTTATAGGAAAGATATACAACAGCTGATTATTATAATAAACGTAATATTATAAACATTGTAACTATCATATAAACACGTGACTTTAATCAGACATAAAATAAAAATAAAAATACAAAATCCCCCAAAACCGTAAACTATTAACGTAGTGAATAAAGCTGTACATTTTTTACAGTACACATTTACTTCATAGTTTAACATTAATGAATGATTCAGATGGCATTGGATAGTAAAGCTAATGGAAAGTAAACCAATCAGCTGTAGCTAAGAAATCAAATGTTTTCATTGTAGACATTTTGTAAACAAACTTACTCTCCATAAGGTTAACATTAGAAATTTAAAACGTCATAAAATGGAAATTTATGGGGGTTTCGAAAATATTTTTTCACTAAAACCTTCCCGGACACATGTAGAGCAATTTCCTAAAATTTCATGGCGATCGAATGAGTATTTTGGCAACGCATAAAGGACATACATACAGACATACATTCTATTTTATATATAGAGATAATGTATAGGTTATTTCATTTTGTGGCAAATTACTTTATTAGTTAAATATAAAGCCTTTCATGTAATGTATAATATTCACTTATGTAATATTATAAATGATATACTGTAATAATATACCGTTTCTGCTTTTTAGTAATTACAACTCATAAAATCTGTTATATTCACCATATACAATGTAAATGAATAAACAAATTGTATATTTTTAGCCGAACGTGCCTACGTACACATGGCAGTTTGTTATTTGAGGAAGTTTTTTGATTAAACAAATTTTTTTAATAGAAACAAATTTTAAAAATAATATAATTAATGGTCTTTTCTACATTGATAATGATGCAGTCGAGTTGGCATCCAAGTTTTACTGTGACTTAAAAAGTACATCAGAATCATTAGTTTGGACTCTATTGAAATACTTATTTCTCATATGTCGCTTCTTTTCTCAAATCTAAACGACAGTTGCAAGGTAAATAAATAACTGACTTAGGACCTGAGTGTACTCCACGAGCAGCTTGAAAACATTGAAAGCCAATTTTTAGTCCAGCACAATGTTCTAAGAAAAGACTCCTCAGTCTTTTCTTTTATTTTCTACAATGAACTTGAAGACGAGGCCAGTGAGAAAATTCTCACCTTACTCAATAGATGAACGAGGTCAGGGAGGAAAATAGACAGATCAAGGAATCTCACAGGGAATCTGAAAAGATTGACATTGAGTGGCTGAAATTGGAGAATGAGGAGAGGGTGACTGCACTGAATGCTGAGTGGAGGTGCCTTCTTACAACCATCGAGATGCTGGAGGCCCTGAGACTGGAGGTGAGGACCATGTCAGCACAAGAGAAGTAGTCCCAGGCAGCGGCTGGAATCTACTACACTGAGCCGTCCCTGATCGCCCTCACTGCAGACGCCGCTACTGTGTTACTTCCCATCTAGACGCCGAGGTATCTTTTGTCTCGGGCGTTTATTCGCAGCTATCATTATTTCAGTGCTACGGTCTCTGGATGTCTCCTCAGGTGAAGCTGTGATCAAGTCTTCTCCCAGTCCTGGCTTGGACCCCGGCGCTGTGGACGCTGCTAGCTCCAGCTCCAGTGCTAGGCTAACTAGGCCAAAAGATTATGTGGACAAAGAAATGTGAAGGGCTTGATGTACTAACTGCACACCTTTGCTACTGAACTAAAACCTGGTTTTGAAGCCTTTTGTGTTGTTTTCAAAGTAAAGAGGAGGAGACGTGGTCTGTGTGTTCTGTACAGGCCGTCCGACTTCAGATACACTTGCCTTGCTTCATTGTTTCACTCTCTGTTCGTTGATTTGACAGTTTAGGTTAACTCACTGATCTGTATTGGTGATACTAATATTGATTTGAGATATAAAACATCCTGCGAGTCAAAATACCTACCCCGACTCTTGAAAGAGACTAATACAGCCCAACTGATTAATGAATCAACAAGAGTGACAGCAACCTCGGTCACTTTGTTTGACCACATTATTGTGGACAAGTTAGCTGAGATCAAAAGGAACGGCGTTGTCAACGCTCCTAGTATCTCAGATCACAGAGGGAAGGCGATCACGGACCATAAGCTAATATACTGTGAGATAGTCTTGAAGGAAGAGAAAATGGAACCAAATATTGTTTATTACAGAGATTTCTCTAGATCCAATGTTGAACAGACAGTAAAAGAATTATCAGATATGGACTGGAAAGATATTATTAAAGAGAAAGGGGTTGATATCATAGAAAATGCGGTATCTTCTAAGATTCTGAATGTTTATGATAAACATACATCAATTACCGAAAATAAGGTGACCAAGAGAAATGCCACATGGAGGAATGATGCAATTAATTAAAGAGTTAACAAAAAAGAAAAACAAACTGAGAAATAAATATTGTAAATCAAGGAGTGATAGAGATTGGGAACTATACAAGTTGAAAAGAAATGAATTTAATAGAATTATCTGGCGAGCAAAAATGAATCATTTCACTTATAAGATGTCATGGACAAAAAATAGTATAAATTTCTGGAGATGTTTAAATCAGTGCGATGTCCACAGTGAAGGCGAGACCCAGACCGTTCATGAATGATTGTCAATGAAATAAATAAACACTTTGCTGAAATGGGGTCAAACATTGACTATTGAGATTATTCATGAACAACAAACAAAACAATAGCATAGCTGAGTTTAAATTTGTTGCTGTCACTGAAGATGCTGTCAAAACAGATATGAATACTATTAAATAAAAGGCTGTAGGTAGTGATGAAATGTCAATTGAAATGATAAGAACTGTGAGTCCATTTGCCTTTGAATCATTTGCTACTTGATAAATGAATCTCTGAGAGAAGGAGTATTTCCCGAAGCTTGGTAGAAAATTATAGTTCGACCCCTACCGAACTATTAAATATCATCAAAGAAATAGATTAGGAATTTGAATTAAATATTTGATTTTTTTATACCTATTTAGGTATTAGGAATATCAACGTTAAACGTATGTAAATATCTCTATAGTAATTATATTTTTGCGTCCTTAATGCGTGTGAAAACCTACGAATCATCGTTTTCAATATTATCATGTCATAACATTATTCACTCCTCTCAATAAGATGATATCCTTGTCAATACATATTATACGGTTGAACTTAAATTATATTTATTTAAATTACGATCAACTTGCAATGAATGTTAAAAATATCCCTTTTAGTTGAATTTATTAATGAGGATATAAAATTAAATTAAGACTAATATTCTAACTATAGTTTGACGAGAGAAAACTATAACTATTCTAAGGCATCGTTTAAATGATTATCGTTACATTTTTAATTTGATTTGTTTTTAAACAGTTACAATAATGGCTTACACCTAAATCTTATTTTATCTTCCATTTTTTTAATAATAAATAACAAAGACCTATGCACAATAAAAGTGATAAAAAAATCCTAAAGGAACAAAGAAGCGGGAGAAAGTGTAAACGCTATAAATACATCCATGGGGCAGTAGGGAAAAGTTTGTGTGAATATGAAGGGAGTAAAAGGGCTTGAGCTAGGGGATGAACAAACAAAGAAAATTTAATGCGAAGAACCGAGTTTTCTCCTTTCTTTTCATGAATCCTTTCAACAAAGCGATTTATGTTTCATACATAAACTATTTTTATTCTTGAATCATACATGTTGAATTTTCTAATATATTTGTAGTTATTTGCGGCTACGAAGTAATGAGACTTACATTTCTCATTTATTTCTCACTTATTACCTTCTGAAATGGAAACGTATGAATGACAAATGAGTGTAAGATGATTTTGGTGCAATCTTGTAGTCTTGTTACTGACTATGGCTGACAGATTCCTTACACAGGACTGTTAAAAGTACAAAGCTAGGATGAGTCTTTTATGAATTTGTGATAAGGAACAATTTTTGAATGTCATTTAACGTGAATACAACGTGTTATAATTATATTTTTATAATATACTTAATGATATTTAGTATTGATTACATTATTTTGACTATACGTAAATTTACAGGAGATATATGTCAAATATATAAACAATGAAATGAATGATTTTGAAGGGCTAAATAAATTTTTTATTTTGTAAGCAGCTCGTGGGATTTTAAGTGATGTAACTTCTTACCTAATGAAATTTGTCGTTAGATTTAAGGATTTAAGAATCAATTACCAAACAATACAATAAAATTATAACATTCAAATCTGAAATGAGTACCCGTGTTATATAATTGGTTCCTTGTACTTGTAGACCTCTACCATTTCCTTTATGCGAGGGATAAGGTAGTTATTCTTATCCTCAGACAGATTTACTTTTTTTAATTGTTTACTTTAAAATCATGTTATGAGAAATCAATATAAAAAAATCTTATAATCATCAGATTGTTTTTAAAAATATTCTGTAGAAAAGATATCTGAAACTCGTAGCAATAATAGTTTCCTAGCAAATCTTTTAAAATGCTAATTTATAAATATTGCGTTTACGACATTTCACTTCTCAGCTAGGTGGTAGGAAACGTTTTGATAAACTTCTTCACCTATTACCTCACTATAACCTCACTGTTACCTCTTAACCACTTCAACCCAGTCTGTTGTTTCTGTCCTGACTGTTTTTCTCGGATGCGATGTATGGTACCTTTCTAGCGAATTTCCCATAGGGAAGAAGCTATTACCGTAGGTCTCATGGTAAGACTTAAGCCCGGGACCATGTTATTTTTTCTTCTTTAGGTGCCTAGAGACCAAAAACAATAGTCGTTAAAATTTATATATATATATATATATATATATATATATATATATATATATATATATGTGTGTGTGTGTGTGTGTGTGTGTGTGTGTGTGTGTGTGTGTGTGTGTGTGTGTGTGTGTGCCTGTGTGTGTCTGTAAACACGATAACTCTCGTAAAAATGATCCGATCGAAACCAACTTTGGTAGAGACGTCTATTTCTACAAATGCTCGGACGAGTTCGTAAACCAGACATATCAGTCAATGGGAACGGGTAGTTTGGGGGGGGGGGGTTTGTACCTCAAAATGGGGTTTTTTTGCGTTTTTTACATGTAATTGTTAAAAATTTATAATTTTATAATTCACCATTGGAATCATCTTAAAAACTACACAATTAGGTTCCTTAAAGTTTTTTTCTATCTACAACGGTTACCAAGATATTTAAAATTTAAACACAGTACGTTGTATTGTGGGGCTCCAATGTTAATCTTAAGGAGGATAGGGATAAACTAATATTTCCCATATTATAAATATTTTTTGATAAAACTTGATATTTAGCTTCATGTGGTTGAAATCTATTCATTTATGCTTAAAAATCATAGTTTATGTGTTTATCATGGCAGTAAACCTACATACTCTTTTCCCATGTTAATCATACAGAGACTAGGCAAACTCCTTTATTTATGGACAGATGTTAATGAAAGTTGGTATGAATGTTAAAAATAAAAATTGTTTATGGTAGAAATGCCTACTTTCAGTGTTCCTCACAGCAGCGAACCTGCACACTCTTTCCCATGTTAATCTTATGGAGGATATGCAAATAATTCTCATGTTTATTGACAGAATTTTATAAAACTTGTCAAATATTATTATTAATTATTATTATATTATTGATTTGGAAATTCGCTGAGTACGCAGGTCTGCTGCGACGGGGGTATTTATGTACATATTCGATGTACGTGTAAAATGGAAATACCAATCTATATAAATAAAATTAGAGTTTTTGCCTGTACATTGCTCAGAGTTCTTTAATTTTTTAGTTTCGTGCGTTAGAGAAGCCGGAAAAGTCTTGTATCAAGTTGTGTCTGTTTGTTTGTAGTCTGTCTGTGACGCTGCAGGAGGTATTTACAGTATCTTCTACGTAAACCGGGAGAACTGATGACATTGAAACTTATTTCATGCATTCTCTACATTTCAGAGATGGGTTTTCAAAGCTTGAAACTGTACGGCACCCCTTGAACAGTAAATAACGAACATTTAAAAACCTACTTTTTACGCGATATAGGTCGCATTTTCCTTCCAGTTTTCAATTAATCACCGCTGGTATTAATCATCTCTCTTTTTAGTTTAATGATATAATAAAAAGAAAACAAACAGCTGTAAAATCAAAATCAATATTAGTTAGTTTATATTGGTCATTTTTTTAAATCCCATTTCGAAATCATATTATATTAAATAGTTAATTTAACGTATAACTAATTTTATGACGATATAAATGTTCGAATATATTTAATTCTAAAGTAATGCTAGGTAATAAATCTTGTTATAATTTTTTTTCTTTGTACTGATTTGTTTTGGATTTCAGGTTTACAGTTTGGTATGATAATATTTCTTCTCTAAACTGAATCCTACAACCCGTACAAAGGCCGGGGGCTTACTGCTAGTGTATAAAGTGAAGGGAAAAATAACCGAGTTATTTGGGTCTGTAGTATATCTCCTCTAAACTTCGAATTCCTAAAGATTAAGCTGGGTCACTGGTAAGGTATTAGAGGAGTTTCAAAGTCAAGAAGCAACTATAAATCTGCCAAGTGGTACAGAACTGGTGGAAAGTGCCGAAGTTCTAAGTGGAAGTTTAGCTTGGAACTGATATTACACTAATAAGTCACCAACACTGCACCATTACTTAGGAATACAGTCGTATTTACTCATCACTCGTCCATATAGATCATATGTGAGTACTATACTTTATAATATAGTACACAGTGACCTCATGTCTAGGGCCTTGATACGATTACTTAGTAGAAAGTGAATATTACATTTTGATGTGCATTTAAATTCGCAAAAGCAAATAATAAGTACTGGGAATAGTTTATATCTATATACACATAAACTATTCCCAGTACTTCTTTATATGCCGATAAATTATATGTATAACATAGAGTTTAGTTTTTACATCTTAAAAGGTAAAGCTATAGAGTTTTCCATCTGGTGGTCTTGGGGTGTTTTAATATTTTTGTTGCATTTTTTATCATAAAATCTATGAGATCCCATTTACACGAAAATAAGAAATATTTTATTGTTTTTATTAACTATGTTTTACTGTTTATATATTATACGATGATTTGATTTATATAAATATAATATTTCATTGTAAGTTTTTCTTTACTTACCTAATGCTTTTAAAGAGAACAGAGTTTATGTAAAAGGCAGTTATTTTATAGCTCACGCCACCACTATCCATCTCAATTATATTTAACTGCCAGAATAATGAATACTAAATAAGTACATTAGCATTGATCTGATATTTTGATACTGTAGCTAAAAAGTATTGAAAAGATATCTTGGGAATTTAAAGGTATTTATTTGTAGGATTGTTCTCTCGTTACAACAAAAATTATATATATTGGTATATATTTGAATACTCCTGTCACAGCAGACCTTTGTACTCAGAAAATATCATTTTCTTTAATAATTTTTGTAGGAGCATAACGGCTAACATAAATAAATTTATAATCAAACAACCTGGAGTATTTTTATTTTAAACATAAATTTTATAATGGGAAATAGGGGCTTATGCAGTAAGCACTGCACTATAAGGAATTTTTATTAATTAAAAGTTTACAGTGAGACAAAACAACATAAAACAAACACAATACCGTAATATAAATAAATCTATTTTATTGACTTACTACGGTAAATAACCTAGTAGGTTTTATTTATAATCTAAACCCCAGGCCTTGACATTGCTTATAATAAATACTGGGCTAAGGTTGTATACATTTTGCTGTTAATGCTTCGTAAAAATGAACAAAATGGTCTTGAAACCATTAGTATTAGAGGTGTATTAGTTCCCGAGACTTCGAAAGTTTTAAACTCATTATATTGTTCTGTATTATCCTAATGAGAAGATCCGATGATCTTTCTTTCTTAGGAAATGTCAGAAAATTCAGTATTGTTAGGTTAGGCTTTGTTACAAGTAGTTAGTGTTGGTTTGGTGTTGTCTTCAATGTTGACATGAGAGGAAAACAAGGATGTTAACTTACAGCACATAAATGATTTGCTAAAAGAAAAAAGTGTATAAAATATTTGAATAGATAAGCTAATTTCAAAACAAATCAAAGTGATTGCCAGTTAGGAAAGTGATCAATAATACTGATTATTCTTAATTTGAGACAAAAATCCGTGGGTATTTAAAGATTGTTAAAAGTAAAAAGCAATAGTAAGGAATGTAAAGGATTTTATAGAACGTAGCTTTGTTACCGTACTGACTAACCTGATTCATTTGCCAGGTTCATTAATTAGTAGCCCAATGATCAAAGGATACTGGTTCCAGTATGTTCAGTCCATACTTGACATACTGTAAAGGTTCCATAACCATTACAAAATAATTGTATCTAGCCATTATGCCGTATTATAGACCAATAAGCAATATTAAAGCTATATAATATTTATCAAGGCAAGTAGTATTGCCTCTTAAAAAGTAAAGATTTTTTGTAAGTCTTTAAACCACTATTTATAAAGGGTAAAGTATTTTTAATTTTGCATGTGAGATACTTAACTATAATTTCGAAGAATATCTCTTAAATCTCTTTTTGGTGAAATAGTAAATAATAATAGAACAATAATAGTGAACTCTCTCCAGGGTTCACTATATTGCCGCTGGAGTATGTTTTATAGCCAAGTTCACTTTTTCTGACTTTGCACAGTCAATGAAGTAGTTAGGGCGTAGAATCATCTCAAAATAACATACGATGTAGTATTTCGAACCTTTGCTCTATATGAAGTGGTTAGTGGTACCTAGCAACTGTTAAACACAGTACATAGTCTTTAAGACTTTCAATACTGAGACGTAAAAAACAATTATATCTTATTTTTTACTTGAAATATTGTGATAACACTCACAATACATCTTTATACAATTCGGGACCACTAATTTACTAAAATAATCATTTTAGTATTTACAAATGACAGCTTATCCACTTACTCGTTTCCTACGATACATTAAAGAGTACATTTACATTAGTTATTTATTTATAATCATATTCCGATCAAGCTTAGTTAGTATCGTGTCAAGTTAGTCAGACGTGAATCGATACCTACGAACTCACCTAAGAAAGCAAACCTACTCACACATTACCCTCGGTATATTTATCAAGAATTAGCAAAACGACATAGTCCCTATTATTGAATGTGGTGATACAACTTCAAATTCAGATTCTCCTAACCAACTACAAAGTGTCGATGTCTACAACTATGAGCTTAAAAGTCTGAATTATATTGTTCTGCGTAGCAGCAAACTTACTAATTCCTTTCCCAAGTTATTCTTATAGAGGGTAAATTTTTAATATAACTAAATTCTTCACTCAAATTACCCATTTTTTTAATGATAAAAGTAACTTTTATGATTTACTTGATAGTAATAAGTTTTGTGAACATAATCAAGAGGTTCAACCATTTTAAACCCAGAACTGTAATACAATTTTATCAGTTATGTGTTTATATTTAGTTCAATAGCAACTTCAACGTTTTTCAGAGTATATACATCACATTTTAAAAAGCTATGTTTGGTTTCGTTCTATTTTTTCGTACAGTATATAAAGTCTGGCCGCCACTTACAGCGCTCTCGGGTCCAATTTACATATGATAGGACGTCGTCAAACACGTGATACACCGTAACTGCTCCTGTGTGGCTATTTCACCAGCTAGCACACTGTAAAACTTTACAATTTCATGTTCCATTTTTCAAATAGAGTTTTTTTCCTTATGACTAATATTACTGAACACTTTTCTTACTGTAAGCGAATAGTAATTTGTATTAAGATATATTTACTGGGTGTTTCACCTCCATTGGCGTTTTGTAAACCAAACATCCGACAGTAAACATATATAGGAAGCATTTCCTTCCTGTCATATGCTGTATGTTAAAAAATGATCAATTTTTTTTAAATTGCTGGTATTTTCCAATATAGAGCTCAAATATGTTTTCCTACAGAACATCCCATATTTTATACGTGTTTCGTATTGAAATTATTATATTTTTAAGATTAATATGTATTTGAGTAGTTTAAATAAACCGTATACGGGCCACAACAAAACTAAGTCAATAAAATATTTTTCTTTTTTCGTTATCCGTCACTATTGGCATCTATTGAAATATACGGTACATGCTAAAGAAAACACTAGGAGTTCTTTCATATATTACAATAATGGGTTTAATGATCTCAGACACACACACACACACACACACACTGATTGACATTTAATGTCTGCTATCAAGACCAACACGTTACATTGATGCTCTTACATCGTTAATTAAACAATTAAAAGAAGTACATTACACAATTTGGAAGAGGTTTAAAAAACTTCAGTTAAATAATTTCTTTCTTCTGGAAACCTTACATTTTCAGATAGTAAAAATTAGTATGTATTTTAATATACCATATCCTGAACAAACCAATGAGAGTTATAGATATAATTAAATACAGTAATGTATAACAGCTTCTGGTTTAACAGTCGTTACCATCTAATTACTTTTGCAAACTTTTTATTACCATCATATCATTGAGGTAGTAAGTAGGTGTATACAATTCATTAACTCATAACCTATATGAATTTGCAATAGTAAATATGTACTATTTCACCATCGTGAGAGTCAAATATAAAAGAAGTTGTAGGTTTGTTCATATCTACGAAATAAGAGTAAAAACCGCTACCGTTGCAGCTGTTATATTTCCAACGACCAGACGGGTCTGTTTGTGATGGATGTTGGTTGGTTGATGATAAACCAATCAAGCTGACACAACCACCACCAGGTCTTGCAGGTAATCACTCTCTGACCCCGACCGGACCGTACAAATTGTGCCAATCAGCTGATAACGGTAAACAACAAACAGCGTCGTTACCTTTCTCATATATCATTTTGTATGTCTTTTCTGTATGCTAAATAGCGCAATGAAAAATATTTAAATTGGATTAAATAGTCAGTTCCTGATTAAATCAGATGAGGAAGTTTAAGCAAAAATACATTCACTCTCCCGTTATTACCAAGGTCCACTCCTTGTTCCTTATACGTATTGTGTGCCTCAAAAGTTTCAATTATTAATTGAATATTACAGGGATCTTTTAACAAATGTATTAAATCGCTCTAAATTATTCTTTTTTCAACTTTTAAAATATAAACATAGATTATACATCGTAGTAATTTTACATTGCATTTTCATTTTATTGACGTTGTATTAATATTACTTGATCTGTTAATTTATTAAAATTATAGTAAAAGGAAAGATATCATGATACTTTTAGATAAAAATTGGGTTCAAATTATAGTATACAGTATAAACCGTATTTTAGTGCTTCATTCAGATTTAGAATTAGGATTTTAATACGTAAACAAAGCGGCCAGAATCAAGAATTAAGATACAAACAAAAAAGTTAATAGCATTTTTTGCTTCCCTGTGGGAAATAGGTTGGATCATAGGTATGTTAAAAGAGAAGGAAACATTATGTTCAGTTAGGCACAACACTGAACCACCGTAAATAAAAAAAAAATTTAATTGAAAAAACTGATTTCCAATATTTGAAAGTTATCCCCACCAGTAAAAGTAGGAGAAGAATAAGAACCCGAGCACTAAAATATAGGAACTTAAAATACAAAATCAAAGCGTTAAAAGGTTTTTCAGCTTGCTTGTTATTTGGCTTGAATAAAATTCAAAAGAATCAAACTCAGGATATATAGTATCGATATGAGACTAGTTGACCATCATACATACTTTCTGAAAAAAGTATTTACCCCATGTTATGATTATTAAAAGATACTTGTTGCTGATGCAAGGATATGAAGGGTGAGCATGGTAACATAAAACTGTGTATTTTAAAAACTGGTAAAAAATTAACTTATGTTTTTCAAAGATTAAACTTACTCGTACGTTTGAAATAAAAAATCCATCTACATAGAGATGAGTGAAATATTTAATGTTTTTTAATTATTAATACAATTGACATATTGCGCCAGTCTATAAAACATTATTGATTCTTAGTTTAATACTATAGTTTCATGGTATTTGTAAAACTCCGTTTGTAAGACTGACCCGAAGTTTAAAATTAGAGGAGTTATGAAGGAGTGAAAGAACTTTTTGGTAGAATTTTTCTTCAACTAAACAAAATAGTAATTCATATTTTATAATGCAAGGCCATAAAAAATGAATAAAAAAATATTGAACGAAACAAAATTAAAGAAGGTTAATGTTATCTGATTTGATTGTGCTTTATTAGTAGTCAAAAACTAGTTTCGTCTATATTGCGGAATTTAGGAGATTTTCGTCAGTATTGAAGTCTTATAGCGTCAGAAAAGTTTCTCGAGGAAGTTGACGACATAAAAGACAACTGGCGCCAATGGGGGAGTCCCTGCTACTTCAATCGATATGTTCGAGCATGGGGCATTCCGGATGGAGGCATCTCTGGTCTCACTTACTTATATAGATACATATACATATATAGATGATATAAATAGGCAATATATAAATAGATTATTCATGTAACAAACTTAACCGGCGCAGTTGCAAATAACAGTGCAGTTGGAATACATACATGATTTAGAATCGTGTCTCTGTTGCGTGACTGAAATTGAACAAATACTACGTTATAGAAACTTAATGAATTAGAAAATAAAAGATAATATACTTTTGACATGTAAATAAACACGTAATTCTACAAAACTTTGCTATTTTCTAACAAAGCCCTTTAATGAGTTAATGAGTTAACAATAGTTTAATGAGCCTATTGTTAATAGCCCCAAACACTTTATCAGAACCCAAGACTGATTTAGGCGTAGATATAATTCTGTTATCTCTGTTGATCTGTTATCTGAAGAAATACCATTAATTACATTAGTTACTGACATCATAACAGAACAAATCACT
Organism: Nephotettix cincticeps; assembly: GCA_023375725.1. Classification (NCBI taxonomy): domain Eukaryota; kingdom Metazoa; phylum Arthropoda; class Insecta; order Hemiptera; family Cicadellidae; genus Nephotettix; species Nephotettix cincticeps. Next base: position 68,776,031 of record CM041786.1, read on the forward strand.
TCCCTAGATCAAATATATATTTTAATACTCTTTCTTTTTTATGATTCCACATGCAGTCGTCAAGATCATAACATTTCAGGGTACGTATGGTCTAAGTACAGTGCACTATTTTTTCACAATGTATGCTATGTTGAAGTTTGTAAAATTATAGTTTTAATATCTATATCAGTTAATACAATCAAACACTGTTGGAATACCAATTTATTAAAAAAAAAACTGTCAACAGATTAATACTCAAGCGTAACACTCAAGTTTGGAGAATCAAATTTCGTTGGTCAATAATTGCTCTTCTGAGGAATTCTAGCATCAAATGCATTTACATCAGCCTCACAGTAGGTTCTGAACATTCACTGTCATCAGTCTTATTTATCGTTCTAATATTATGAAAATAACTCCTGTCACTCCATATATGTAACAAACAATAATACATACAGCACTACCCCACGTCCAGTATTCAAAAGTACCGAAACGATTTGAAACTAATAATTAATTACAACTACAAAATGCTGTAGTGAATCAAAATCTACGACATTAACGTGCATGTTTTATGGCTCGATAAGAAAAATCTATTAGAATATAAAATTAGTTTGTAATACAGTAATTATGTTGCGTCTTTTAAAGATACTCAAAGAACGAGCTGGATTGCAGAACTACTAGTGGATGATAAACTTGGTACGGGGCGGCACCGTCATGTAAAGACTTTATCTGATATCGACTTAACTGCTTGTCAACTTTCCGAACCTGCCTGGAATAAAGTAGTTTTTTAATGAAAAAGCCAATCGGTACCTCTTAAGCTACATAAATCATATCCGTTGTATAAAATATATTTTATTATACCTTAAAAATTTAGATCATGTTTTTTACAAATAAAAATTAAATTACGTACAACCATTAAACAAGCGTACCCTAAAAAGAGTGTTTTTGTATCGATAGCTGTATAATATTATAAAATGTTAAACGTAGTGTTTGTTTCGAATACCTGGGAAATGCATAACATGGGACCATGGGACAACATAACAAATTACGTACAACCATTAAACAAGCATACCCTAAAAAGAGTGTTTTTGTATCGATAGCTGTTTAAATTATAAAATGTTAAACGTAGTGTTTGTTTCGAATACCTGGGGAATGCATAACGCCTGCAGTCCGAGAGAGTGAGGTTCGCGTGAACACGCACAGGCTTTATAAGCGGCAATAAAGCCAGAGTCAGTAAAGACTGCTCCAATCATAGCCTGAGACCTTAAGGTGCAGTTCACAGATAAATACTTGTTTAGAATTAAATTTACCCAATCATGATAGCATTTTGTCGTTCTGCTTAAAACAAACTTTCTCTGTGATTGAAACTCCCCATCCAGGTAACACTGGATATGCAAAATATCCATCACATGATACAATTATTTTTCTTTAGTAAAACTATTAACAGTTTTACTACATGATTTTTTTTCAATAAACAATTTCTTCTTCAATTACTCGTATTAAACACTAACATTAATTGGTATATACGTTTTGAGAGAATATATTTTCATATTAGTTCATAATAATATGTTCCCATATCTATGCCTATGTTAATTCCATATGATAATTATTGTTTTCCCAAACTATATACAGTACTAACACCTCTTATAGTTTTTTTAGAACTTCTTCTAAGAAGTTAGGGTATCTCCGTGGTAGTCCTAATGGTAGGACCTAGGACCCACTCGTTCAAAACTTAAGTAAAACCAACTTTCTGGAGACGTATATTACTTATATGAACCTGCCCACAATGGGACTTTTCGGAGCAAACAAATATTTTTAAATATGAGTACGGTGCAGAATAATTTACTTAGGCACACAGTTCCACTGTAGGCCTACACAATACAGTAGGCTACTGTGCAGGACAACAGTCAGGGCCGCAGTTCCACTGTAGGCCTACACAATACAGTAGGCTACTGTGCAGGACAACAGTCAGGGCCGCAGTTCCACTGTAGGCTTACACAATACAGTGGGCTACTGTGCAGGACAACAGTCAGGGCCGCAGTTCCACTGTAGGCCTACACAATACAGTAGGCTACTGTGCAGGACAACAGTCAGGGCCGCAGTTCCACTGTAGGCCTACACAATACAGTGGGCTACTGTGCAGGACAACAGTCAGGGCCGCAGTTCCACTGTAGGCCTACACAATACAGTATGCTACTGTGCAGGACAACAGTCAGGGCCGCAGTTCCACTGTTGTATTACGTTATACACGTAATAGGAGAAATATACCATATGAGACATGTTTTTGATAACACATAACAACTGATTGTTATGATTGACACGATTGTTGGCTGCAGTTCAGTGCATCAGACTCAGGCCCACAATTTTACTGTAGGCCTACACAGTACAGTAAGCAACTGTGCTACTGAGCTACTGTGCAGGACAACAGTCAAGGCCGCAGTCCCACTGTTGTATTACGTTGTACAGTAAGCTAAAGTTCAGTGCATCTGACTCATACCCACAATCCCACTGTAGGCTTACACAGTACAGTAGGCTACGGTTGGTGAAACTCAACCCAGATAACAGTTTTTTTCGCTTGGCTGGCTATTTTTAATGGGTCCGACTATCTGAACTGAGTAAGATCTGAGTTTATCTGTAAGGAATTTTCTTACATGGAAATATAAACTGAAGCCACAATAAATTAGGATAACATAACTAATAAGGTTTTACTAGTCATTTTCATCAATTAGTCTCTTGTTAAATAATTACAGTCAGGAAATTTTATAACTTATAAATTTGTACTATACTATGGAAAACATAACAGTTAAAATTATCAGGTGTAAATAATAATGAAACTACTTACTCCCTTTATGATTAAAACTATTAAAATATATAGTGTGATATAAGTATGTGAGAAAACTAGATAACGATTGAATAGATACATAGTTACTGTTTAGCTGATTTTTAATAATGTATATTAGTTAAAAATATTAAATGCTATACTTATGTTATGACTGCCACATTGACATATTTTGTAGAATACTTTTTATACTTTGTATAACATTTTACAATTTATTATTTTTAGGCGAACAAAAAAATGTTTGAAATATTTTGAAAGGCTGATAAAAAGTAACCATTACTTATTCTGAAAGCAAACTCAGTGAAATGTAGCGATTTACTGTACAGAGAACCTCTTCAGAGCTTCAGCATTTGTAAGATGAAAATACACAAATGCAGGTATGCCTTACAAGCTCGTAATAATGATGTTTTCCAATACACATTTATTCAAGAATTTCACATAAAGGTTTTTGATGAAAATATTTCTCTTGAGAAGTCGTTAGAATGTTCAACTTGTCTACCCTTGTGCTGAGTAAATGAATGAGATCTGACATTATGAGTTTAAGCTATTCACTACTCTATTTAAATTATTTTAGAAGTTCCCTTGATTGAACTACAACTGCACGCGCTGCATGAGGTATATAGAATGCTAGTTTAGACAAGAAGAAAACTGCAGAATAAAATAAAATTACATTTTTAACCAATGTTTCATGTACCTTATTATATTCTTATGATAAGATAATAGAATATCTAATATTCTAGACGAAAGGAAACAGGAACGTTTGTATAAAATTGAGGGTCTGGTATTATATAAACGAGGACCTATTTAGTATTCATACGACACGAAAGCCAGGATGACGACCGGGACACTATGTATACCGTAATGCATCGATTAATCACCAAAAACACCCAACCTACAATTAAAAGAATAGGTATACTAATGAACATATAAGTAGGAGTACACGTACCTTTCGTTAAAGAGCTATGACTGCAAAACCAAGAACCAACCAGAACTTGGAAAAATGAACTAAATTTACGATATTTAATGATTTTTCATTTTTTAATTAAAAACTTTGTAATATTATTATGTATTTATTTTAAGGGGGATAAAAGGGTCAAAGGGGGTGTGTCAAATATGAATACTGGTCGTAGCACGGGAGCTTAATGTGGGTAAAAAACTGAGTGTCAAAAAATTGAACGGGGTGAAAGAGACAAGATTTGAAAAAAAGTCAAGAGACTAAAGTTGTAGATCTTGCAAAATCCGCAACTGAATGTTCCCTCTGTTTTTCAATAGGACCTTTCGTTAAAAAGATTTAGTCAAAAAACGATGATTCTTGTTAGTTAATTGTTAAGACTTTTGGGGTAGAAAAATTAAAAACTACGAATTCAGATTGTTAGAACAGCTAGGGTAACCTCTTAAACGCATCCAAAACAAATTAAAGTCCCCATTTCATTAGCAAGTCATATTTTTGAACGAAAAAGTGAAACCCTTCATTTCAGGAAATAAACCAAATGCGTTTTATATGGTAACATTCCAATATATTTTTCCTCGGGTCGTAATGAAAAAATTAATTGTTATATCTGATAGTTTTCTGGGCGGTTGTGGACAAGAAGACCGGTCCGTGCCAAATTTCAAGTTCCTAGCACATCAGAATCTGTATCACCAGTCAGTCAGTGAGTTACGCAGGCGATTATACATATTTCAATATATATTATCTACACTAGACGTATATATATATATATATTTAGACGTACCCATTGAACATTCTTATTCAATATTCGTTTTACACCACTCCATTTTCTCTGACACCAGTAGTTTTTAAAATCCTCGTTTTTTTAATATTCTATTACACGTTCACTTTAAGTTTTTTTCATTATTCGTTGGTATAGTTGTGTATCAAATAATAGTTTTTTCTTCTCCAAAGTTTATTGTTTGTGAATGACTCACATGAACGATAGGTTTCAGCCTGGGGTAGGTTATGATATACACTAAATTAGGGCCTATGTAATAAACGTTATAAGAAACATAACGATTGCAGAACTCTAAAGGTACTTGAACTTTTTTTAAACACGTAATGTGATACACTAGAACTTAAACGACATCACTAAGTTAGCGACAACTACAGTTTCCTACAACCCCAGCGAAAGAAGCGAGTAAATTTCTATGTGATTTTTCAAAAAGAATCTAAGTTTTTGATATCAACAAAATTAAAAACTAAAACTTATAACATTTTATTCTTTTTACTCACAATGTTAAATAATAATTTTTTTACTCATTACTAACAAAACATAGAGATTTTATGTTTATATTACATTGCTTGTATTAACTATAGTTATAAAAAATATGTGCGAGTTAAACAAGTAATTCATATTAAAGGCTACACAAAACTCATCGGCTAAACTAAACTAATATTATATCTATTCTAAATATTTCTATGGTTTTAAAACTAGATTAACTTATTTTATATAATAATTTATTAAATCGGATTCTGCAGTTACATTATGTTTTGTTTTACACTTGCTCACTGTGTTCAATAGTAAACTTAAAACCATAAATATTTCATATATATCTTAAAACATTAGAAAGCATAAGAAAAATAGCCTACTCCTGTAAAAATATAAAACATCATCGATCAAAATTAAAGGTGATAGCAAAAGAAATAAATTAATGACTCTTTATAGCCAATATGATGAAAATAACCTCGTAAAACTATTTAATCTTAATGGTTAAGAGATAGAATTTTATCAGGGAGTGAAATCAGTTTGATGGGCCAAAACAAGCACACAATCACTTTGGGGAGGTCGATAACTAGGTGCGGCGCTTCGCCAAGGGTTGGGGGTCGCAAGGAGCTGGTGCTGGGTGGAGGTGGTTCCTCTAGTTAGGACAAGGATTAAATAGGTTTATCACCAAATAAATTTTCATTTTCAATGAAGTAAAATGTTCATATTAAAATATGTGCATTACACATATCATCCAATTAAAGGTTTTTGAATAACCAACCAATAATAACCAATAATTTGAATAATAACCAATTTTTTTTAATTACTTGCGCCTAACCTAAAAATAAAGCTCAAATAATAAATGTATTGATGATAAATCAACCATAGCCATGTAAATTACTTAAGTAATGTAAATTAATTACTCTAAGCGTATGTACCGTAGGTTAAGTAATGTTCCCTCTCTACTGAAAAGTACGTATTTACTGTAATACATTTAAATAAAATTTGACATAACGAAAATGTTTCATTTTGTGGTAATACTTAAGAGTACCAAAGCAATATGTTTACGTAAGGCGTCAAGATAAATGATTAGTTTGAACTAGTTGGACCTTTGACAAGATTTGTTGTACGGAATTTTATGTCGAGAATTCGTTAACCTTCTACAACACACCATTAATTCATAGTTATGGTACTCTCATACAAATAGTGTACACGTAACCTCCAAGTGGTGAATTATTTGTAGTTTTAATTTAAATAATTTTTAATCTGAGTAGTGTCTACATAGGACTTTTAGAGGGATGAGAATTTGTATCTATTCATCAATTCTGCGTATTATTTTCAATCTATTATAAAAAACGGTTGGATGTAGGTGTGACTTTTTGAAATTAATAGTTTGAAGTATTATTTCTTCTCAGACATCGACATCCACACTTAGTTGAAACTCGTTCCTGGAGCTATGACGTATTGATTCAGTGAACTCATTAAACAGAAGTGATTGTTGTGTTCTCGATCTGGAAGCATGACATGCCAACTACAGCTGGTTGAAGGGGACCAAATGTTTTCAAATGGTTACAATTTGGCCCGGGTTCAACCAGCTAAAGCCTAGCACTACATTTTCAGTTTGGCTGCTCCGTCGTCTGATGGCTTCGTATAAAGCTACTGTATAAAGCCATTATAACAAAACATAAATGTTCAACTAGTGTCAGTTAGAAATTACACTGCACTAAATACTAATTAAGTAAAAATACATATCCGACTTAAAAGTAATTACGGTGTTATAGCTACATCACTTTCTCGAACACTTCTAAGTCTACTAAATGTATTAAGTATGATTAAGTATCATATTTAATTTAGGTAACAAATACACTGTACAGTTACGAAATTGAGTATCGTTATTCTACACAATACTTACTAAATCATAATAAGATAAAAATATTTCTTAAAAAATTGTATTAGCAAAATTAATTATTAGTTACACACTTTTGTGTTTGATTTCATTATGATCTTCTAAATTCCTCATTAAAAAATACTACTAATATCTTTATTTTAATTTTATTGACATCAATACTTAGTGTTGGAAGAAAAGTCATAAACATTGTAGAAATATTAGATTTTAAATAAACGGGCATTACATCATTCTGAATCATTGCTTATTAATAATTAATTATAGGTGTAGTGGCAGTATCGCCTACTGTGTTTGGTAAGACGTCTGTGCTGGCTGATTATACTTAATAATAATAAGACAATATCGATTGATAATAACCTAATTTCATAATAATAATTTACACAATATACTATTTTACATTATACTACAATAAACACGTATATTTCATGGGAATTCCTCTTAAAGGGCAATATTTTTATTTTTATCTCGAACCTACTTCAATATTTAAATAAAATAGTACAACTTTAAAGGATACAAAACTCTAATATTTTTTACTTATACACATAACTGAGGTCACTTTACACATCTGTAAAATAAAAAATATATATCGATTTAGATTATTGAAATGGCAACCTACCTAGGTAGGTACTTTAAGCCAAGTATGATTGAGAAATGAGTGTAGGATGATTGTGGTGCGATCTTGTAGTCTTGTTACTGACTAAGGCTGACATGTTCTTTAGTCAGGACTGTTAGTTAATAGCCCAACAGCCGATGGCAACTAAGGGACATACAGTTTAACGTGGAATCGGAACCATGGCCTCTGAATTACGAATTGGTCTAATTATAAGGATGGTCTTTGCGGATAAACGTAGTATTCAATAGTGCGGACGTTCATCCATAGAAGAGAACACTACATCCACCGACCATCGCTCATACCTATTCACAATTCGTGACCTCCAAGTAGCTGGATTACAGGATAACGCCATCATCCCATTATAATTCATATATTATTATAATTATGATAGATTATAATTTATATAGTTAATAAAGTAAACAGTAGAGTTAAGATCAAGACGCAAACCATGAAATATGCATTGGGAAATTTAAAAATATATACCTAGATACATCAGCTAGGCTAATGGCTTGGTTGGTGTGACTGTGAACCTACAGCCATCAGCTGGGATAATGGCTCGGTTGGGGTGCCTGTGCACCTACAGCCATCAGCTAGGATAATGGCTCGGTTGGGGTGCCTGTGCACCTACAGACATTAGATAGGATAATGGCTTGGTTGGTGTGACTGTGCACCTACAGCCATCAGCTGGGATAATGGCTTGGTTGGGGTGCCTGTGCACCTACAGCCATCAGCTAGGATAATGGCTCGGTTGGGGTGCCTGTGCACCTACAGACATTAGATAGGATAATGGCTTGGTTGGTGTGACTGTGCACCTACAGCCATCAGCTGGGATAATGGCTCGGTTGGTGTGACTGTGCACCTACAGCCATCAGCTAGGTTAATGGCTCGGTTGGTGTGACTGTGCACCTACAGCCATCAGCTAGGATAATAGCTTGGTTGGTTTGACTGTGCACCTACAGCCATCAGCTAGGTTAATGGCTCAGTTGGTGTGACTGTGCACCTACAGCCATCAGCTAGGATAATGGCTTGGTTGGTTTGACTGTGCACCTATAGCCATCAGCTAGGTTAATAGCTCGGTTGGTGTGACTGTGCACCTACAGCCATCAGCTTGGATAATGGCTTGGTTGGTGTGACTGTGCACCTACAGCCATCAGCTGGGATAATGGCTCGGTTGGTGTGTGACTGTGAACCTACAGCCATCAGATAGAATAATGGCTTGGTTGGTGTGACTGTGCACCTACAGCCATCAGCTTGGATAATGGCTCGGTTGGTGTGACTGTGAACCTACAGCCATCAGCTAGGTCATTGGCTCGGTTGGTTTGACTGTGCACCTACATACATTAGCTATATCAATGGCTTGGTTGGTGTGACTGTGAATCTACAGACAGCTAGGTTAATGGCTCGCGTAGGTTGACTGTGAACCTGTTGACATAAGCTATGTTAATAGCTCGATTTGTGTGATTGTGAACCTACAGACATCAGCTAGGTTAATGGCTCACGTGGTGTGACTGTAAACCTGCTGATATCAGCTGGTTTAATGGCTCGGTTGGTTTGACTGTAAGCCTACAGACATCAGCAGTGTATCTACCCCATGGGAAATAGGTTGGATCATGAATATGTAAAAGGGAATATTTTCAGTTTCTCTTAACAGCTGTAGTTATGGCCTAATGACAGCCCTATTTCAAACTCTGGTCTCGCAAATTGCTAACAACCCCTCACTAGAGCTAAGATATATCCATGTCAGATACTAATAGTTTTGAAATAGCTATAAATAAATAAATACTAGTAGAAACCAGAATTTAAAATCAGTTGTTTATTAGAAATACAGCTATTAATAGTAAAGAAGACAAATGGATTATACTTATATCTTTTATTACCATATTACAATCAAACTTAAAATTTTTTTTGAAGTTGTTAAAAGTCTCCAGGTAATGTACGATGTTCAGACTAATGTTGCAGCCTCAGAGAATGATAATGATGAAAAGTTTTTTGGTGTAAATTCTCCTCTGCTTGGTACTCATAACAAAGATAATACCTTAAATATTTTGCAAATCAATAGTCAATGTTTTAGAAATAAATTACTTGCACTTGAACATCTATGTGATCAAAAATTTGTAGATGTGGTTTGTATGTCTGATCATTGGCTTACACATGATCAAGTAGATCTTTTTTACCATACGATTTCGAGGTTGCAAATATATTCTGTAGATGTAGGGGTAAAAACGGTGGATCTGCGATCTAAACAGGAAGCGGTATACTTTTTGAGCTGATTGATTTATCCGGATTTTCTTCAGAATTTAATCGTGAAATATGCGCTATAAAGCTTATCAAAACAAATTCTGTTATCGTCAGTGTGTATAGCAGCTCTCTTATTTTTGTGAGCTTTTGCTAAGTGAAACCTGGGAATTGATTGATGAGCCTAATAGTAATTTCAACCTTGAGGATTTGCTTGAGCCCAGAATTTTGTTTGATATTTTCTTTGAAAGATATATACAAAGTTGGTATTTTTCACCTCTTGTTAAGACAAAAGCGAAACAAAATTTAAATGTAAAAAACAAACAGAATATTACCTGGTACAACCAAGAATTAAAAACTATTAGAGATGACATGTTAGCTTATTACACTGTTTATAAAAATCTAGAAAAAAAGATTATGTAAAGGTTCAGGCAGCTTACAATTTATACTTGGCCTTAAAAAAGAATTACAGTCAAGAATTAATTTCTACAAAGAAAAAAGCATATAAAACATACATAAACAAAGCTAAAAATAAGTGCAAAGCAGCCTGGAACATCTGTTACATCAATTACTCAGGAAAACACCACTACACGCACACATGATATTGAACTTGACCCGAATAAACTCAATCAGTATTTTGCAGAGCCTGTAGATAAATTGTTGGAACTTGCCGGTTGGGACTGTTTGGGCAGGTCGGCTGAGGAATTTTTGAACAGTTGTACCTCTCTTACTGGCAATTAATGTTTCATTTGGAGGCCCATTTCACCAGAGGAGGTAACTGCTTTGGTTTCAAAATTTTCAAACTCTAGAGCAATGGACCATTATTGGCTCTCAAATTATATTATTAAAAAAACTATCCACTTAATTAGTCAACCACTTTCCTTCATTTTTAATAAATGTCTACTTTCTGGATATTTTCCTGAGCAACTAAAAATCTCCAAAATAATTCCTGTTTTTAAGAAAGGAAATAAATCTTTATATCAAAATTATCTTCCTGTCTCCATTGTACCTATTTTTCTAAAGTATTTTAGTCATTAATATTAAATCAACTGAGTTCTTATTTTGAATCAAATAATTTACTAACTGACTCACAATTTAGATTCAGAGCAGGAATGTCTACAACAATGGCTGTTTCACAAATCACAGAGTCTGTTATAACTGCCTTTGAGAACAGGAACTCAGTATCCATGTTTCTCTTTGATTTAACAAAGGCTTTCGATTGCATTCCATTTGACGTTTTATCAAACAAATTAGAATTTTATGGGATGAAAAATAACACTATTGAAATTTTGATTTCTTATTTGCACGATAGGAAGCAGTATGTCAGTATCAAGGGTCATAACTCCTCACTTACGTTAGTTAGAACAGGTGTTCCACAGGGTTCAGTCCTTGGTCCTTTTCTTTTTATTGTAGCAATCAATGACCTTCCCCAAAGTTTACCAACAAATTGTGTAATCTATGCTGATGACACCACAATTTACTAAAGTGGAAAAGACACAAAACTTCCATCCAATGTTATCAATAATTCTCATAACTCAGTTTTAGAATGGTTTCTAGCAAACAAATTAGTGTGTAATGAGGCTAAGACTCAAAAGATTAATTTCTCACTTTCACATAAGTATGATTAATCTGTTAAGCTTTTGGATGTTTATCTTGATAGAAGATTAAATTAGAAAGCTCATATCAACAACCTTAGTAAACAGTTATCTAGAGTCATTTATCTTTTTTGGAAATTAAAACCTCTTGTAAATTCGGAATATCTACGATTAGCTTAATTCGGGCTATTCCAATCCCATATGCAATATAGTCTAATTACATGGGGTCACTCTCCTCATATACATGCGATATTTCTCCTTCAAAAAAAGGTTATTCGCATAATGGCTGGGGTTGGACCTGTGGAGCACTGCAAACCACTTTTTGTTCGACCTCAGATTTGTACAGTTATTAATTTATACATTTATAATATATTAGTCTACACAAAAACTAACATTCATATATTTCATACCAGGCAAGATTTCCACATACATAACACTAGAGGCAAAACTACATTGGCCATTCCAACTTACAGGCTTGCATTGACAGGTAACTCATTCAAAACTAACTGAGTGAAGTTTTATAATAAGTTACCTGACTCTCTTAAACAGCTTCCTCTGGCTACTTTTAAGGTGGGAGTATACTCCTGGCTTGTAAACAATCCATATTACTCAACAAAGGATTTCTTAAATTAAGTTTTATGATTAGTTTTATGTAATTGTGACAATGCCTATTTCTTGTTCTGTACTTGATCAACGGCAATAAAACCTCTTCATTCTTTATTCTTGATTCTCTTGATTCTTGATTCATCAGTGGTAGCCATCTTGGATTTTAGTCCCGTAAGAGAAATGCTAAATTCTGGCGGACCATACCTTCACTTTGGCGTCTGTAGTGGCGTTAATTATCAAAGTATCGATGTAAAACTTTGGAAGTACATTGATGAGATGAGGCTCAAGGGCATGACCTTTTCAATATGTTCAAAACTTTAACTTGATATAAAAACAAAAGAAACAAACAAAATATTCAAAAACAAAATATTCCTGGATTTTTGTTTTTATATCAAGTTAAATTTTTGAACAAAATGAACATATTGAAAAGGTCATGTCCTTGAGACACATCTCATCAATGCACTTCCAAAGTTTTACATTGGTACTTTGATAATTAAGGTCACTACACACGCCAAAGTGAAGGTATGTTCCGCCAGAATTTAACATTGCCCTTACGGGACTAAAATTAAAGATGCCTACCACTGATGCAGACTCTTAAGATGGGAAATTACTATAGGTTCTGTCGTCATTTGACGTTTAACAAAGGGTTTAACTCCTGAATCAAGACATATTTGACTTATAATGTCAGACTGAGTCACAGACGCGTTACTCACGTGACCACCACTATCACGTTTCAACGTGCCATGCCTCTGCAACGCCGCATCGTATCAACCCGCCCGGAATACCGCGCTATTTCCACGCTCCGGGATCATTTAACCATTGCTATTTTTGTCATCATTGTTTTCATTGGTTTATCTACCCCTGAACAAGGCCACATTAAACGTCTGAATCACGTACTTTAATTGATTTATTATTGTCACGTTTGTTTTTTGGTATCGGTTTTATTTAATTGGTTAAACAGGTTTTGACAAACACAATCAATAAACATGAATTGTTATAAATGGATGGTATATTCAGATTATGGAAATATGTACCTCAATTAAAACGGAAGTCACGTCAAATGGTTAGAGACGTCACATAATTAGAATGGCAGCTGTTTTGAACTGTAAACATCCCTTTAGACATATCCACGATCTAAGATTTCCCAAAGGAAAGTAACTACATTTTATCCTTGGTCAATTTTTCTCCAAAAATTTATGTCATTGTGCATAATACCATGTCTGAATACAAACACATTATACGAGTATTTGTTATATATTGATGATAAAAAGTGACGCAAATAGACTTCGTATTTATGTAAAGGGGTTAAAATTTTATTTGAATAGTTTACTGACATTTAAAAAAAAATGTAAACGAACTTTTTCTCATTTAAATAAAATATTGTAATGTTATAGCTAGCCATGATTGTCAATAATATCTTAAACTAACCTATTTTTTCAATATGTCAGTTGATAATTTTGGTTCAGGAGCTTTGGGCGTCTTTTTAAGTATTGTTCGATATAGTTGAGTCTCGTAAGAACAATAATTTTAACTGCATTCTCCAATGTCCAAAATTGTGTCTCTCTCTTTCCCTTACGTAGGGACGAAAACTGATCATTGGTTATGCGTTACCAGCAATTACGTATATATTTAATTATTCCATTTAGCATTCAATATATACAGAAATATGTAAATCAAGTCTGGTAGTGTCTGTTCCTAAAACATTAAGTCAATATCAGTGATATTGTGACACAAGCTTTGGAACGAAGAGTTATAGTAAGATTTTAAATTATTTCATTTCTTGGGGTATACTTAGCATATTTTAACTGAGTTTAAACTCTGGGTATAGTAGAACTACAGCACTTCTTAAAGTTACTGATAATATCAGGAGAACTATATGAACAGTCGGTAACTAAAACACCACTTAACTTTAGTTAGGCTTTTGATTCCGTTTACCATGAATAATTATTGATTCTCAACGTCGTTACTAAGGTGTATCTGATAATCCACTAAATTAGTTTGGATCATACTCAGATGTTAGACACATACGATTATTTTTCAGAATACTAGGTCCACTGTCGCATCGGTTACCTCTGCAGTTCCTCGTGGTTTTGTTTTGGGACTTTAGTTTTTTTCGTTTTTATAAATGACTTAGTTGACAAACTACACCAAACAATACACCAAATATATGCTGATGACTTACAGGTATATTTACATTTGACATTCAGAAGTGTTGTAAACGCTATTAATAATTTGAACGTTGTTATAACGGCTATTATTAATTGGTATAATGGAAATGGACTTAAACGGAACAAAAAACAAATACAGCTTTACAACAAATACAGAAAATTATAATTGGTAACAATAAAATTAAAACTAAATTGAATTTTAAGATTGACAACGTTCCTCATATCAACGTTGACGGGATGACCTTACTTTATTAAATATATCCCTAATAATAAGGCCTATAATATTTATAATAATTATTCAGTGTATCCCTAATTATTAGGGATACACTGACTTGAACTAAACAAACGGTTTTGACTTGCAATAGATTTTTTTCATCAACGCATTCACTTAAAAAAATAAATTAGTTATTTTTCAATCAGTAAAACCAATATTGATAAGGGAGTTAGTATTTCCGATTTTCGATAATTGCTCTGTTGTTTATAATGATGTGTCTGTTGAACTTGAGATACGCCTACAAAAGATCGACGAATGGATTGCCCATCCAGAACCAATAAGAACAGAAAAAATTACCACAAAGTTTGTTAGTTATTATTACAACACAATCTAACAATATAGGATGAAGATGTAAATTAAATTTTATGTAGAAATATTATTTACTTCAAGTGTTTAAAATAATATGCTTTTACATGGTTATATTAGGTAACTCAAAACCAAACCAAATGTTTCTTCACTCTTATATACAATAATTTAATTAGACAATATCAACTTTTAGTAATCCTGGTACTATTTGACGAACTGCTGAAACTGATTGTAAAATACAATCACTATAGTTAAATAGAACCAACAAACGTTACTAACCAAATTTGATTTCATGTTCATTGTTTTTGTTACAACTATACAATATTAGTCCTAAGAATGATTTTTTTCACAAAATGCTTATTCATTAAGCTTTCCAGATTACAACTGCCACGTGATACAAGTCTTCAGGGACGGGCTCAGTTATGAACGGTATGATTACAGACCCGTCACAATAATACCCCAATCTCTAATGCTTCTGCGATATTAGGGCTGCTCCCTACTCTTCCACGAAGAATGACCCAAAATATAATTTTGGAGTAGGGCGTTTATAATAATAGTGAATTAAACTTTATATTTCGAAGAGCTAAAAGTGTACCTTATTATGTTATTCAGATATTTATATACGTCATATTCTTTGTCATATTCTATGTTTATAATTTATTATATACATAATAAAATATATATTATTATTTATATTTTATATAATATTATATTATATTATTTATATAATTTAATATATATATTATATATATATTTTATATAATATATATATATATATTAATTTTATATATATATATATATATATATATATATATATATATAATCATTTATTTATTTAAATAGTAATCAAAAGAAAGCGTATGAGATTTGTAATTGTTTCACATATAAAGTACCTGGTGACCGAGCTTTGCTCGTTTAGAATAAGACATTTATTATAAAAATTAATTTGAAAAATTAAAACACATTTATTACTCAATTAACATTTTGTGGATGGAACTCGCTATAGTTCTTGAGAGTCATGCTAAAACTCGTACGAGGTTAGTCAATTGAACGATGGCGTTTAACGTCTTTTCCAAAAGCCTAAGCCGATCATTTACTGTTAAATAACCCATACCGTTTTTATTTCTGTGATCAACTGATTTTTTTATAAACGGAATGAGGATTGAAAAGCAAAAGAGAGATTTAATTTACATCAATTAATTAGTTTGTTACAGTGACTTCAAGCAATACAACGAATACGTTTTCTATCAAAACACGGAAGATTTTGGAAATAATTTTTCTGCTTTTATTTCGCACAGCTATGTTATCCTTAAGTTTTTACAAATTGTTTAGTAACCTGATAATTTTACATTTATTACATACATAAAATAAATATTTATGAAAAACCTCTATTCACATATTGTTCTTTGTCGTCTTCAATCAAGAACTGTCAAACGTTTATCAGCTCTGTTTTGGTTATTGTTTACATTTGATTCTCCATAAGCGTAATGTTAAATTTTTAGATTTTTTAAACTTAATTTTCAGAAAACACGTTTCTGTCATTAGTATCTAGCTTATTTGTCAGTCGGTTAGTTATTTCCAAAATTTGTAATCAGTCCCGGCGCCCAGTTTTTCAGTCCGTGTGCAAATATATATATATATATATATATATTCTATATATATATATAGTATATATATCAGTCCCTGTCAGTATTATAGTATTGGATGTATATGAAGAGTATTTTTTACGACACAACTGTAGATTTTGAGTAGATTGTGGGTTTACCCATTTTTAGGCCTTATTGAATTTACCCATTTCAGGTGTTTTTTTTTACTGTTGTCAGCCCGTTAGCCCGTTAGCCCGTTAGTCTGTCAGTCCGTGAGTAGGTCAATCCGTCTGTCCATCAGTCGGTCAGTCTGTCAGAGTCCGTCAGCCCTCCAGTCTCTCAATCCGTCAGTCTGCCAGTCCGACAATGTGTTAGTCTGTAAGTTTCTCAGTCTGTCAGTCTGTCAGTCTGTCAGTCTGTCAGTCTGTCAGTCTGTCAGTCTGTCAGTCTGTCAGTCTGTCAGTCTGTCAGTCTGTCAGTCTGTCAGTCTGTCAGTCTGTCAGTCTGTCAGTCTGTCAGTCTGTCAGTCTGTCAGTCTGTCAGTCTGTCAGTCTGTCAGTCTGTCAGTCTGTCAGTCTGTCAGTCTGTCAGTCTGTCAGTCTGTCAGTCTGTCAGTCTGTCAGTCTGTCAGTCTGTCAGTCTGTCAGTCTGTCAGTCTGTCAGTCTGTCAGTCTGTCAGTCTGTCAGTCTGTCAGTCTGTCAGTCTGTCAGTCTGTCAGTCTGTCAGTCTGTCAGTCTGTCAGTCAGTCTGTCAGTCTGTCAGTCTGTCAGTCTGTCAGTCTGTCAGTCTGTCAGTCTGTCAGTCTGTCAGTCTGTCAGTCTGTCAGTCTGTCAGTCTGTCAGTCTGTCAGTCTGTCAGTCTGTCAGTCTGTCAGTCTGTCAGACCACACTGATCGTCCGATCTTATATATTAGGTACACGTATGAACTTTATCTTTATTTTATGTGTTTTTGTTAATAATATTACATTTTTTCAGGTTAACAAATAAAAATCATCATCTAGATCAAGTACAATAATTTTCCACTGCAATATTGAGTCACACAACAGAACATATCATCGAAGAATATCCCATTTAGAAGTGCAAGCAATAAGAGCTTACAACGTTTAATCTGAATTGAAAATATAAAGGTGATATAAAAGTATTAAAGCCTAAGGGCGTGTAAGTTCAACTTTTTGTTGATTTAAAAGGATTTAAAAGACGGTTTTAATAAGTTAAATCGTCAATATAATTGTTTTGCTGAATTTATTGTAGTTTAATAATAGCCATACAATAAGCCCTCCAAGACTAAAGGCATCGATTGATGACTGCAAGGCTTGGTGCACACGAAGGCCTTCGCCGTTCAGTAGCGAGAGTGGGATCAGTTACCGGAATAAGTCTGCTAGGTCACAAACGAGAAATTTATTCAACACACACCTGTATGAATTTCAAAACTATGGTTTAAAACTGTTTGGTTTCAGTTGAAAGCACTTGTTTTAGTCTAATAATGGGAAAAGTTATTTATACACTTCCATACCATTTGGAAATTATGTTCAAGAACGAATGCCCAATTTGTAAAGAACCCCATTTCAAGACAGATGAAGATGCAATTTTATGCCGTATCTAATAGCAATCAACCAGTCCATCAGTGCTTTACTCTATAAAAGGATATAAAAAATAATTTTTCGTAAATATTTTATCATCTTGAATTTCAATTAATTGGTATATCCGTTTCCTCTATACACACGAAAGCTATTTTCGAAGTAATATCTCTCTGACTGCGGATATAGATGTTAACAGAGTCACAGCCTTGCACACCGTTGGCCTGATGAGATACAATTTGGTGTTTTTTCCATATTTGGAGTATATATATATATTTATATATATATATATATATATATATATATATATATATATATGTATGTATGTATGTAAGTATGTATCCATTATATCTCTTCAAATTTTCAAGAGTAGTTTACCTCTAAATGCCTTTAAATAGTTTTGGAGAAAATGCAAATTAAAAACTGTAAATAATTTTTATCAACACGGTTTTAAATGCAATAAATGTTTTTTTATATTTTCCGTAAATAGTTAATTTACACAATCATTTGACTATCACCTTTAGAAATAGCTGTAAGAAGATCTTAAAAATGAATTTTTAATTATTAGTCGAGGGTTCGAGGGATAAATTATACCTGACTTTCATTAATATCGTTAAAAATATAAATCTATTTCTTCTTTATTGCTCCAATGTTTTGTAATTTCTTGTAATCTTTGTATATAGTTCACATCACACAATGAATCCGCTAAAACCTTTGTAATTTCCTCGAAGGGAAGAGGAAGGAGGGAGGGAGGGATAAGAAACTATGGTATCTCCCCCAAAATGTATGATCTTGTAAAAGAAGGTCGTGTGAAATAAATTTTTATAACTATTTTTGAAACCATAAACTTGTTAAATATTGTGAGAATTTGATGGTTTGATTTAAGGATATGCTTTGATAATTGTTATATACTTTTTTTAGTTGAATTGAAGAGGTGGTAAGGAAAAAGAGGCTGCAATATACTGTCTGATAAGACATTTGTTTATTTATCTTATTGTATCTTTGTAATGTGGTAGGCCTACATTGGATGCGTGTTTATTAATGTTTACTATATTTATTATTTGAAACATGAAAAGTCTGTTTCCGACCTCTCTTATAATTATTATTCAACCACTCAAACCACAAATCTAGATGATAACAATGGCTCCTGGAAGCATTATGTTTTAATAAAGGCACCTCGTTTGGGGATAATTATCTCGGGGGTGCAGGGAGTGGTGAGGGGGAACATTGTCAGAACTCTCTGCAAGTCAGATCCGGAATGCTTTGAATAATTTCCACATTTGTACACGAACCGACTCAGTCAGGACTACTAATCATGGAACTTTATTGGCACTACTCCAGACCCCCCCCCAACACACCTTCTCGTTATTATACTGCAGTCTGCGAAGGATTATAATCTGTGATAATTAGTTCTTAACTACAAATATTTATTCATACATAAATTAATTACATTTACTACATTACATAGAATTTATTTCATTTCTATTGGTATGGTAATCCATTAACTTTTTTCAACTTGAGTCATAAAATACCCCCGTCGCAGCAGAGCTACGTACTCGGTAAATTTCCAAATCGTTTATATAATAATAATAATATATGAAAAGTTTTGTCAATATCTGTCGATAAATATGAGAGGTATTTGCCTATTCGCCATTTAACGTGGGAAAGAGTATGTAGGTTTGCCGCTGTGAGGAACATGGAAAAAAGGCATTTGTAGCATAACCTGTTTTTAATTTGACTGTTTATACCAAGTATCATAAACATCTGTCCATTAATAAAGGAGTTTGCCCATACCTATACGATTATCATGGGAAAAGAGAATGCAGGTCAGCTACCATGATAAACACATAAAATATGATTTTTAAGCATTTGAAACATAAGATCTCAACCATATGAAGGTAAATACTAAGTTTAATCCAAAAATATCGATTGATAAGTGAAATATCAATGTTTCTTTATATTCAATAAGATAAACAATACCTGGTGACTGAGATTTCTTCGGAAAGAATAAGACATGTACAAGTTAATTAGCAAAGTTTAAACACATTCATTAACAATGAACAATGAACAATTAACAATGAAAACATGTATGTGGTTTAAATAAAACCGATTTAATACACCATAGTTAATATAGCACTGAACAAAATGTACTGCCCCCTGATGGGGTTGGAACTCGCGACCTTCGATTCATGAAGCCAACTCCCTACCACTGGGACTGTCGCGTCTGCCATATGAACGATGCCGTTTAAAGTCTTTTAGCCAACCTCAGTACAATACAATTCATATTACTATGTTTATTGTACTATGTTTTACACAATATAAACAAAGGTACAAACACACTCACTCACTCACTCACTCACACACACACACACACACACACACACACACACACACACACACACACACACACACACACACACATATATATATATATACTAGCTGACCCGGCGAATTTCGTAACGCCTCACAGTAAACACATGTTAACTTTAAGATTGGCCATGTTCTGAAGTCGAATAGCAATACGGCTTCATTGTGAAAGGTTATATATTCTGGGTCGCTGCATAGTGAATAACAATACTGAAATGATAAAACATATTAATAACATTCCCATAAAACAAATAAATCTGAGTGGATTAACTCACAATTTTCAAATCCAATCCAAACCCAAACGAAACCTAACTATAATACGGCTTTTATAGGAAAGATATACAACAGCTGATTATTATAATAAACTTAATATTATAAATAATTATCATATAAACTCGTGACTTTATTCAGACAGAAAATAAAAATATAAATACATAATCCCCCAAAACCGTAAACTATTAACGTGGTGAATAAAGCTGTTCATTTTTTACAGTACACATTTACTTCATAGTTTAACATTAATGAATGATTCAGATGGCATTGGATAGTAAAGCTAATGGAAAGTAAACCAATCAGCTGTAGCTAAGAAATCAAATGTTTTCATTGTAGACATTTTGTAAACAAACTTACTCTCCATAAGGTTAACATTAGAAATTTAAAACGCCATAAAATGGAAACTTATGGGGTTTTCGAAAATATTTTTTTCACTAAAACATGTAGAGCAACTTCCTAAAATTTCATGGCGATCGGATGAGTAGTTTGGCAACGCATAAAGGACATACATACAGACTTACATTCAATTTTATATATAGAGATATATATTTTTTTATTTTTATTTCTGTGTTATGTTAAGTTAATTTTTAATTTTTATACTTTTTTATTGTCACCTGAAGACGTGGAAAGCGAAATATAGTGATGAATACATAATTATTTCTAATTTTTTGAAATATATATATATATATATATATAAACATTGCTCATATTGCCCTTAAGTACAACGTACTGTGTTTAGATTTTTTTAATAGCTCGGGAACCGTTAGAGATAGAGAAAAATTTAAGGGAACTAAATTGTGTAGTTTTTTAAGCAGATTCTAATGGTGGATGGTGAAAGATTAAATTAAAAAACTTTTCAAATTACATATCAAAAAACACAAAAAATAATTTTTGAGTACAAACCCCCCCCCACACTACCCGTTCCCATTGACCGTTATGTCTGAATTACGAGATCGTCTGAGCAAATGTAGGAATACACGTCTCTACAAAATCTGGTCTCGATCGGACCACTTTTACGAGAGTTATCGTGTTCACAGACACACACACACACACACACACACACATATATATATATATATATATATATATATATATATATATATATATATATATATATTTGAACGACTAATTGTTTTTGGTCTCTGGGAACCTAAAGACGAAAATACAACATGGTCCCGGGCTTAAGTCTTGCCATTAGACCTACGGTAATATATTCTTCCCTATGGGAAATTCGCTAATAGAAAAAATAACGAACTTAATAAATCCAAAATACTTACTAATACATATTTACACTTAGGAAGGTGGATTTATTTCAGATTCTAATGGCTATTCAATAAGTAATTAACTTTAAAAATGCTATAAAGATTAAATGTGTTAATGATAAAGAATTGAATACACAAATATTTTTATTATTCAGCAATTATTGTGATTAAAATTGAACTTTTTTTCGTTATATACTATGTGTTGGTTACATATGTTACATATGTGGTTACATATGTGTTGGTTATACATGGCGTTACATGTGTTGGTTAAATATATTTGAAAATTGGTTTGTTTTACGTTAGTTTGTTATACATTATGCGTGTTATACGTTACAAAATGTTCATGTTTAATCATATTATTTTTGGTTGGCTAAGTCAGCGTTAGGGTACGAACCCAATGGGTCTATGGTTGATCAGCTGATTGTTCGTCAGCCCAGTCAGCAGCAGGGTACGAGCCCAATAGGACTATAGTTGATCAGCTGATGGTCGGTCTATCAGAGGCAAGTTACGAGCTCAATAAGTCTATAGTTAATCAGCTAATTTTTGGTTGGCTATGTCAGCAGCAGAGTACGAGCCCAGTTAGTCTATGATTCATCAGCTGATTGTTTGTCAGCTCTGTCAGAGGCCCGGTACAAGAGTAGTAAGTGAAAGGCTATGGTTGATTTTTGGTCGGCTTTATCAGCGGTAAGGCACGGACCCATTAAGTCTAAGGCTGGTCGGCTCAGCAGCAAGGTACGAGAGCATTATTGCTGTGGTTGATCAGCTGATTGTCGGTCGGCTCTGTCAGCGACAAGGCTCGGGCCCACTAAGTCAGAGACGCTATTCCCGTCGGGCTATTCGAGTCCCGCCTAGCGGTATACCGTAATAGACCGCACTCACTGCTTTATTTTTACCTCCATCTCGTGTGATGCCCCTTCTCGAGTTCCGCTTTTCGTCCTTTCTTGTTTTCAAGATTTAAGATATCCCATTAATACGACTCGAATGTGGGTAAAAATATGTAGTTTTCAGAACAATAACAACTGACTGCATCGCCTAAAGGAATTGCGTATTAAGTTTTAATGTGAGGAATAGTGTATACAAAAAGTTTTGAAGTTTATACATAAAGTAAACTGAATATAAGTGTATCTGTGAATATGATTTTAGTATTGTTGGGGCAAAGAATATGGAATTTAAATGTTTTTTAAGTGTTCAGTTCAACTTGTTCGTAACAAATATAGTATATTTTTTTATCAAAATAGTACTTATAAAATTAACAAAGCTCATTCTGAATCCACAGGAGGGGTTTATGGGTCTGCAATACCCCACTTTCAAAGCTCATTCTGAATCCACAGGAGGGGTTTATGGGTCTGCAACACCCCACTTTCAAGAGTTTTCTTTTATTGTAAAAGCAATGTTTTTAATGTTGTTTTTACGAACATGTTTAACTATGAAACATTTGTTTAAAATTAGAAAGTCTTTATCAAAAAGCTATTTATAATGTGATTGTATATTTATTCACTGAGTAGATAAAATTAAATGCTTATCACAAAAGCTAAATCTTTAGACATTATAATGTTCCTTTAAATGATACTGAGTGCAATATTTTCTCGTTCAAAACAAATTCATATTGACTGTTTGAATTTTTCCTTAGTCTTATGAGAAGTGAGGAAAGATCGGCACAGGTAATGAGTTTATGATTTTTAATATCACTGAAGAGATGTCCCGCATCGTGGTGTCCTTAGTTGGAGAGCACATAATCAGTTTTAGACGATATAGAACACAAATTAAATGTATCCGAATTGATTACAGTTTTATATTTTTGTAATTGTGTAGTAGTAAATCATTACAATTAATTATTGAAACAGCTGCATCTAAAATGCAATAGTACAATAGGCAGAATGATAGAATAGATTTATAGATCGTGGTTCATTCATGTATGCTGATTGATTTATTAAACACTATAATCAATGATTGAGATTTTTTGGATATAAGAATAACATGGACATTCTGACAAAACCACCAAGTAAAAATTGCGATAACAGTTTAGTTATTATCTTACAAGTATTTATTTTTAATTATTATAAACTACTCCTTATAAATTTGTAAAATACTCTTTTCCCATTTGTTAATATTATTATTAATTATTGCCAGATAGTTTTTTTATACCGTCAACCTAGTTTATATAGATCAATGAATAAATTCATAGTTGAGGAAGCATCGACTATTGTTTTAAGGGTTATGCAAGTTTATTAAAAAAATACTAGCGTATCTTTTAAAACTATTTTAAGTAACTTCAGAATATTTTAGATGAATTAACAAAAATCCATTATACAATCTATATAAATATATACACAGGGTGTCCATGAAAAACGTTTTAGTACTTCGGTGAGTGATTAGGTAAATTAAAAGGAAGAAAAAGGTTATCATGGAAGTATAGCCTAAAACGCTTTTTTTCTCAGATTTTCGCCATTTTGCATTTTTCACAACATATTTTTTATTTCAAACATTTTCTTAAGGATTATTTTCAAATTTAGTATGTGTTTTACACTAGTAAACTAATATTATTAAAAAATAACTAGCATGATCCAAGCTCAAAATCCAAAACCACGGCCATTGTACTTTCTACCGTTTTCAAAGTATTTTAGTTTTAAAATTTTAAATGGTTACCTTTTTGAATTTTGAGCTTGGATCATGCTAGCTATTGTGTTATTTTTGTAGTTTACTAGTGTAAAACACATAAAAATTTTGTAAATATTCCGTTTAAAAATGTTTGAAATAAAAAATATTTTGTGAAAAATACAAAATGGGGGATCCCTGAGAAAATGAGCGTTTTAGCCCGTACCACCATCGGAACCCTTTTCTTCCTCTTAATGTAGGGTACCTAATCACTCACTGAAGTCCTGAAACGTTTTAACGGACACCTGAATATAATATTTATCGATTTCTTGTGTAAAAATGATTGCTTCGCTATAATGTGCAAGGCTACCTTGCACTTTAATTTTATTACGCATATTTTTAAGTTAAGTAGTAGTTTAAAAAGTCCACCACGACCTCTGCCTTTAAAATCTGTATAATATGGAGTTTTATAGTTATACTATACATGGGCACGTGAAGTATGCTCTGAAGCATATTTTAGCTAGTATAAATCTTTTAGTGTACCAATAGATTACAGGAGTACAGTAAGTGAATTTAAGAAAGTATTTAGTATGGTAATAATTTAGTAATAGTAATGGTAATAATTGTGGAAAATAAAGCAAACAATACCAAATACAAATATTTAATACGATAAGTTTGGTACATATACCATCTTGTATCTAATATTACCATATCACCAGAAAATTTCTCTGTACTGTTCAACATTTAATGTGGCATTTTAGCCTTATAAACACCATATCATGAGATAGGTACATTAGATGCCCACCTACTTAGAAATGGCAGTAATCCTTTTTTCCAATAAAACTGCTGCTGTTTTAATGTTTTTCTTTACTAAAATGATGGTAACCTAAAGCTGTAAACATTGTATACAACTTTGATGTTTGTTACATCTTTCAAAAAAGTTTAAGAGTGTAACTAATGAACTTCAATTTTGTGACCCACTGGTTACGAAAGCCCAGTACTACACTCAACGATCTCACTCCTATGGTCTCTAGTGAGAATTCGTCATAAAAAATACAGTATGACTTTGAAATGATAAATTTGATCTGTGTAATTAAATCAATTAATCTGTTTGTCACTTCTAAATTATAATCTGTACTATATTGTTTTGTATGTATCATGAGATGCTCAAATCCTAGATTCTAAATCTATAAAGGGCATACAAGACACTATCAATGTTAATAATTACACCTAAAAATCTATTCTTAATAACTTACAGGACCTTTCTCAGACAAATGATAACTATGGTTATCATTTACCCTTATATACGTATAATAATACGATGTTTTCAGTACATACAAAGTTATCATTAATGATCAGCTCATTATTTCTTCACCCAACCAGCATTCTGCAGAATAGAGTGGGTTTATAGGAGTTTGTTTGCTGAGCTAGCATCCCGAACCCGACGGTTTCAACCTAAGAGTCAATTACATCAACTCAACATGGGTCACGGTAACTGTAACACGCAACTCTCGCGTTTAAATAACGCTATAACGAAGACCTACTCTCACTGATGGAGTCGTAACAGCATAGGCTTCATATTTAAACCTGATATTTATTTGTACATTTTATATATTTAAACACTAACAGACGCATTACACAATTATATTTTCACAACGTAAATATTAGCCGGTCAAGGTGTTGGTGGTGTAGACAGTTGCTCTTATCACGGTTGATTTTAACGTTAATCATCTTTTTATGTGTCTTTTTAATGTTATACACTCCTTTGAAAGAAATATATTATTTTATTTAATTGAGACTAGCTGACCCGGCGAACTTCGTAACGCCTAACAGTAAATACGTGTTAACTTTCAGATTGGCCATGTTCTGAAGTCGAATAGCGTTACGACTTCGCTGTGAAAAATTAGTTAATCTGGGTTGCGGTATAGTTATTAACAATACTGAAACGGTAAGACATATTATTAACATTACTACAAAAAAATAAATCTGAGTGAATTGATACACAATTTTTCTAATCCAACCTACCAAAACATACCAAACCTAACTGTAATACGGCTTTTATATGAAAGATATACAACAGCCGATTAGTATAACAAACGTAATATGTATAAACACCATAATTATTTTTTATTTGGCCGGCATGATTATAAACTCGTGACTTTTAATCAGACAGAAGATAAAAAATATAAATACATAATCCCCAAAAACCATAAACGATTAACGTAGTGAATAAATCTTTTCATTTTGTACAGTACACATTTACTTCATAGCTTTACATTAATGAATGATTCAGATGCCATTGGATAGTAAAGTATATTGCTAATAGAAAGTAAAAACACATCTGTAGCTTAAGTAATCAAATGTTGATTGTAGAACATTTGTAAACAAACATAGTCCCCATAAGGTTAACATTAGAAATTTAAAACTCTATAAAATAGAAATTAATTGAATTAATGGAAACTGAATTTGCCTAAAGCATGACCGGAGCAGAGAAGAATCCGAAAAACCAAAGATCATTAAAATCGGTCCAGCCGTTCTCGAGTTATAATGAGCGTAACTAACACGACTGTGTTTTATGTATATAGATATAATTAATGTATGGTGAAAAAATAAGAAATGTTCAATACATAATTATATTATATAAAAAATGGTTTAATTCTAAAGTGTGAATAATAGACAATTTAAAAAAATCTAGTTTTAATGTCTGACGTATCTCCTGGATTTTATTTTTTTGCATTTTTGATTAACTTAATAACCCCTAAGCACTTAAAATTTACAAGTTAAAATGTTTCAAAACTGATTTTTATTAAAATTCTCTGGTTATAGAGCTTAGGGTCCCAAATAATAAGACATTCGCACGTCTGTTAAAAGTACAGTTAAAAAGGTCTGGGCAAATACAACAATAATAAATTATTTTTATATTTTTTGGTAAAATATGTAAAATTAATTTAGCATTCTTCCATAAAAGCAGCTTAAATAAGTGAAAAAATTGATTATTTTAAATTGCCTGAGAGAGCCTAACGTTACTCTAAATTTCCGGTTTATAAAAAGAGTATAAAAACCAAATTCCTCCTTATTCCTCAACCGTTTTCCATTAAACTTGGGAGGCAGCCTGCGGTTACCTGACCCAATAAAATGCACACAATATACAGGGTGATCAACTCAAGGAGGCCACCATTGGGATATCGGAAACCGTAAGATTTAGAGAAAACATTAAATGGGGAACATTCCTTAATTTTTTAATGCGATAAAAAATATTAATTTCGTTTTTCAAAATATGGCCGCCATTTTCCAAAATGGCGGTCAACTTTGAAATTTCTAACGGGAACCCCTGTTTTTTATTATGGATTTAGACTTAACATGCAATTGTAAGACTTTTTTACTCTTGGTCTTTTTTTGATAAGCTCGACCATATAGCAACTAGGAGCGCTGAAAGTTTCAGAAATTCGTGTGATCAACTCAAGGAAGCCACCATTGGGATATTGGAAACTGTAAGATGTAGAGAAAACTATTGAGACGATTAAAATATTAATTTGGTTTTTCAAAAAAAATATCGGAGAAGAAACCCACTGTTATATTTTAATATATCACTTTTACAATATCACTTTTAAAATTTAAACATAGAAATTTCTTAATCCATATAAAAATATAGGGGTTTCTCCGATATTTTTATATGGATTTTGATTTTTATAAAGTTTAAAGGATTTTTATTCTTGCTAATTTTTTAATAAACCACACAATTTGGCCACTTGTAGCGCTAATAATTTAGGAAATTCATATTTCTAACACTATAATAACAAATTATTATTAAAGATGTGTGTTTCAACATTTACAGGCAATGAAATAAAGGTACTATTAAAAAGATAAATACAAACTTTTCGATTTCTAAAATAACTTATCACACCAACAATATCTTAAACTATTTCAAAACTAAATTACGTAACCTCCGTCTTGTGTTAGTGCGTAACACATGATTCTGCTGCTAGACAATAATCAGCTGTTTTATTGTTGCAATTTTCCAATTGGGTTTCCCATTAGAGATTTCAAAGTTGACCACCATTTTGGAAAATGGCAGTGGAAAATGGATAAATGGCATATTTTGAAAAACGAAATTAATATTTTCATCGCATTAAAAAATTAAGGAATGTTCCCCTTTTAATGTTTTCTCTAAATCTTACGGTTTCCGATATCCCAATGGTGGCCTCCTTGAGTTGATCACGCGAATTTCTGAAACTTTCAGCGCTCCTAGTTGCTAAACGGTCAAGCTTATAAAAAAAGACCAAGAGTAAAAAAGTCTTCAAATTCCATGTTTAATCCAAATCCATAATAAAAAACAGGGGTTCCCGTTAGAAATTTCAAAGTTGACCGCCATTTTGGAAAATGGCGGCCATATTTTGAAAAACGAAATTAATATTTTTTATCGCATTAAAAAATTAAGGAATGTTCCCCATTTAATGTTTTCTCTAAATCTTACGGTTTCCGATATCCCAATGGTGGCCTCCTTGAGTTGATCACCCTGTATACTGTATCCCCCAACATTACTCAGATACACAGAAGTAATTTGGTGTTACTCAGAGTACAACTGTACTCAGGAACTTGATACATATGTTTCAGATAATACATTTGTTGTTATGTTGATAAGAGCTTAGAAGTATGATAGTTATTCAAATACGAGTATAATTTGGTTTTAATTTTTCAGTTTACCTTCAGAGGGAGAGAGTACGTGTTGGATTACTGATACATTTAATTATTTAATTAGATTACTAGCTGATCCGGCTAACTTCGTAACGCTCAACAGTAAACACGTGTTAACTATATAAAGATTTGCCACGTTCCTTAGTCAAATAGCATTACGACTACGTTGTGAAAGATTAGACATTCTGGGTAGCGGTATAGTAAATACAATACTGTTACGGTAAGACATATTAATAACATCCCCACAAACAAATAAATCTAAGAGGATAAGTTCACAATTTTCCAATCCAACCTAAACCAAACCTAAATGCGATACGGGTTTTCTAGAAAAGGTAACATTTTCTGAATTGCTTATAATACCAATCACTTAATCCAACATTTATTAATTAATTCCAATCAAATAAAACAACTAATATTTACACTCGGACAAACTAACTAACCAGTAATCAGATTCACTCTATTCACATCTATTCACTTATTTAAACCACCACAAACATTCGATGCAAATGACGCAACACAAAAACAGATGATAATAAAATATTCACATTATTGATGGTTGTATATGATCAAAATGAATCACGTCTTTTCCTCATAAGCCTAACATGTGCACACTTTACAGGCCAATGGGGCTTAGCCCTAAGGTCAAATTCAAATATATGCCTAAAACCTACTCAGAGCAGAGACAAATCCGAAAAATCAAAGCTCATTAAAATCGGTCCAGCCGTTCTCGAGTTATAAATGTTATAACTAACATGACTTTGTTGATATATGATTAATTGTGTAAATGTCTGCATCTTGTTTATCAGACGATACAAATTATGTGATACCCTTAAATAGTAAAGTGATCGCTGCTCGTATAAGGTTAATAATGCTGGAACATTAATATGTATGTATTATGTATGTTATGTATTACAATTTTAGGTACATTTACGTTCATATAATAATTAATTTCAATCTTTTAAAAGACTTCACCGATAAACAAGATCACACACAGCTCGCTGACGTGAGTAGAGCAAATAAGTGAGTTATTTATTTTTGGCTATACTTCATAAGATTAAAATTACACATTTTAATGTGTTTACCATTTTTAATATTTTAGTAAACAGTTGAACTGGAGTAATGATTAAAATATTAAACGTTGTTTTTTCAGCTAATGGTACAATAAAAATTGATTTTTTTTTAATTATATATAAATAAATTTAAAGTCATTTTTTGAAAAAAATTAAAACACATAATAATCTCAATGACAATCCTAATAAAAGAAGTACTTTGTGAGAACTGAATAGATGTGTGTTGATAAGAATGGAGCGGTTGTAGTGGCAACACTGGCCACGTTGTCGTGAGCGATTCTAAGCGGGGCGGTTGTTATCACGTTATCAGATCACTGTAGTGCTGGCTGGTCTGCAGGGTGAGAGGGGGGTATCGTGCAACTCCCTATTAATTGCCCCGCAATCTTTGCCCCCTGAATTATTCAAGGGACTCGCCTTGTCTATTACCGCAAATTAGCTGTGGTTGTACCCCGCGTCGCCTACCACCCTCAACCGCTCCCAACCCCTCTCTCCTACTATAACATTTACCTCCCGCCCTACTTAAGGCTAAGGCACTCCTGGGTATCATCCTCTTTGAACACTGATTTTTGGAGAAGTACACGTTCGGGGGTGGTTGAAATTGTTATTACCTATGAACTCCATACCTTACAAATTTTAGATTAAGAGCAATTATGAATAAGAAAATGAAATTAATTAGGGATATGAAAGTCAGCCAGGAATGTTCGAGATGATTATTAAATTTTGCACCATTTATTAGTGACATTATATTTCAGTTATATTCAACAATTATATGTTTCTATCCCTTTAAAAATAAATTTAATTAAATATTCATATTTTATAATGCTTCTTAGCTTAGTTCCATTTTAATAGGTATATATTTTATGCATTTAATTTACACCAAATCACAGTATATACCTGTATTCTATTAACTACATTATCTGTGATAATTTACCTGGAAAAAACTCAAATAGGAAGCAAAAAATACTATTAAAGTAAGAATTTCTGATAGTTTGTACAAGAGAACACAAATAGCAATGATGGGAATATTTGTTAAACAAGACATTAATTAAATATCGTTTCGGTTCAAGAGCTTAGATTCATATACTTGTGATGTTATTTGTGCCATTTTTTTACCCTTCACAAAGTATTTTTAGAAAATAACCACAAAAGTGACAACTTCTTTGGTCTATACTTTAACAACCCAAAAGGATACATTACAGATCACTGGGTGTGACGTAGCTGGCAAAGGTAGACGTGAGTTGACACTCGTTAAAACTGATCGGTAACTCCAGTGTCAAGACCAGGGCCATAGATGACAACAGTATCGAGTCTCTTAGGCTACCAACTGCCACCGAGCCACGCACATGGATACATTGCAGATCACTGGGTGTGACGTAGCTAGCAAAGGTAGAGGTGAGTTGACACTCGTTAAAACTGATTGGTAACTCCAGTGTCAAGATCAGGGCCATAGATGACAACAGTATCGAGTCTCTTAGGCTACCAACTGCCACCGAGCCACGCACATGGATACATTACAGATCACTGGGTGTGACGTAGCTGGCAAAGGTAAAGGTGAGTTGACACTCGTTAAAACTGATTGGTAACTCCAGTGTCAAGACCAGGGCCATAGATGACAACAGTATCGAGTCTCTTAGGCTACCAACTGCCACCGAGCCACTCACATGGATACATTACAGATCACTGGGTGTGACGTAGCTGTCAAAGGTAGAGGTGAGTTGACACTCGTTAAAACTGATTGGTAACTCCAGTGTCAAGACCAGGGCCATAGATGACAACAGTATCGAGTCTCTTAGGCTACCAACTGCCACCGAGCCACGCACATGGATACATTACAGATCACTGGGTGTGACGTAGCTAGCAAAGGTAGAGGTGAGTTGACACTCGTTAAAACTGATTGGTAACTCCAGTGTCAAGACCAGGGCCATAGATGACAACAGTATCGAGTCTCTTAGGCTACCAACTGCCACCGAGCCACGCACATGGATACATTGCAGATCACTGGGTGTGACGTAGCTGGCAAAGGTAGAGGTGAGTTGACACTCGTTAAAACTGATTGGTAACTCCAGTGTCAAGACCAGGGCCATAGATGACAACAGTATCGAGTCTCTTAGGCTACCAACTGCCACCGAGCCACGCACATGGATACATTACAGATCACTGGGTGTGACGTAGCTAGCAAAGGTAGAGGTGAGTTGACACTCGTTAAAACTGATTGGTAACTCCAGTGTCAAGACCAGGGCCATAGATGACAACAGTATCGAGTCTCTTAGGCTACCAACTGCCACCGAGCCACTCACATGGATACATTACAGATCACTGGGTGTGACGTAGCTGGCAAAGGTAGAGGTGAGTTGACACTCGTTAAAACTGATTGGCAACTCCAGTGTCAAGACCAGGGCCATAGATGACAACAGTATCGAGTCTTTTGCGCTACCAACTAAGCCGCCGACACACCAAACATTCTTAAACAAGAATTGAGTAATTAATTATAGCATGATTACAAATTACAAATGTGTCAGTCATTGACAGCGACCTTCGTATTGAATGACGTTACCACTGTCCTATCAAGCCATACTTTATTGTATATTTAGTATGTTCTGACTAAATACAATAATCATTCTCGAAACGTTACTACGGACAAGCTACATTTATATTTTCAAAAATAAAACTATCGTTTCTAGTTTTGTAAATGAATAGTTAATATTTCATATTTTAATCTATATCTTTTTACCTTAGCCTATTAAATAACACTAGTATAACCAATCAGAATCTTTTCTAGACGTATCATAATGGCTTTCACCTTCCTTCTGGATTCAATAAGTATCACTTTAACGTTTTCTACTTCATTTTAGACATAATCTATAATTTAAACAACTAATATATGCAGCTTCTTCTTGAAAATCTTCAATACTTCTCAATTTAATTTACAATTCACAATGTTTTTTAAGAAATACTATATTTAACATGTACATAAAAATAGTATTAATGAGAACTTGTTCGTAATACCATTTTAATAGACTGTCCTCAAATAAATATAAATTTGAAATTGTGTTTTACTACCCTTCAAAGCTTCAATTTGTTGGCCATGTTCTTCATAATAGTAGACATTGGTTAATTAAACTCTCCATACTTGATCAAAGTTACTTTTCTTGGTATTATCTTTGGGTATTCGTGGTATGGTGAGTACTTATCTGCTTATTTTATTGAAAGTTGTCTTTAATTCTTGCAGTAATCCTCTACACTATATTCCAATACTGCTAGTTTTAAAATGGATATTACGTGCATTACTTACATATTTGTTCCATGGTCAAACGTAGGTACAACATACATTTTTTTATCATTTGTTTGACTTTATGTTAAGATCAGTTGTTCATGTTAAAATAATTAACTTACCTTTATGCTCCAATGTATTACATGTCATTGAAAATATTTTTATGCTACCCTATCCTATACATATGTGATATGACTGTATAATCTATTGAACCAAGTTAATAATAGTAAAATTTTAATTAAGTGACACAATATTACCGACTTGATTTAATTCTAATGAAGGAAGCAACAAACATTTCTAACAATGAATTACATTAATAAACCACATTATATAAATTATTGCCTAAAATGAATAGTTCTATTTTCGTATAGTGATAATATTATTAACGATAGTATGTTTTTATCATGTAAACTATTTTAAAAAAAATTCTCATTGTAAAGTAGATTTGATGTTTTTAAATACTTTTTTAAAGAAATACTTTAAAGATAAATATATTTTTTAAGCCTAACCAGAGACAAGTATTTAATGTAATTTAAATGTAACTGGACAAAATTTATTTATTCAAAATGATTATGAATCAAGTATAAAATAGGTAGGGTATATGGTATTCCAACAAAGTTACAGCATGATCTCTGATCCCATCCAATGAAGGTAGGTCCGATGACGCAAGGGGTCGATATGCTGCACTCGTAAATCACGGCAGTAGCCTGGGTCACGTATATCTATATCTATATATAGCGAGGAGCGGGTAGAGGGTGCGAGGGTACGCGACGCGTCGGACGACGCCACGGCCCGGCACTGCACTGGCCGGGCGCGGGCGTCTCGACGCCACCACCCCCGCCCCACACAGACGCCACCGCCCCGCGCGGACAACACTTGCACTACTACACTGCCTTGTGCCTTACTACGGCTGGCGGTGGCGTCAATACGGCAGCAATCGTTCATTCACGCTTGCCGATGGAAATGTAAATGTTCCATAACTGAAATATCATTATTCTGTCACATTGTAAAAGAAATTTGAGATGAATATCCAAATACTGTCAACTCTACCTAAACTAGTAGTTAAGGTAGTTACTAACCTATTTAGTTATTAGTAAGTTACTGACCGTTAATTCTCAGTGTAAAAAACGAAGTTCTCGTAGAAGATTAGATGGTGCGATATTATCTAAAGTAGATTTTCATTTTATTTCTTTTGACATGGGTATGTCTTAGCTCTGGGGTGGGGCAGTGTTGGAAATTTGAAAGACAAAAATTTGAAACGTCATATATGGCTATAAAGACAACTGTTTAAAGAGACTGAAAACTTTCCTTTTGACATACCATGATCCAGCCTATTCCAATAGGATAATAAATGCATTTTTTTTAAATTGGCAATTTTATAAGTGTACTACAAAAATGAAACATAGATGTACACAAACACATACAATTTACTTATCACAAAAACTAATTTTTATTTATTTATAAAAATTGTTCATTTTTATTGTTTAAAATAATCTTCGATGGGTTAGGGCCCCCTGCACCAAGAAATTAACAGGGGTTTTTAATTATGTATGGGTTTGAGATTGTTTTGTATAGGTATTCAATTTGTTTGATAGAATATAATGAATGAAACAGAAATGTTTTGCTTACTTAAAGTTTTCAAGTAAAGAAGAAAGAAATAAATGAATAACAAACAGTGACTATTATAAACATATTTTAACAAGTAATTTTTGACAGTAAATTTTAACTTTTTGAACATATGATTTGATAAAAGATAAGACAACTTTAGAAAGTTAATAACTCAATATTGAAAATTAATAAAAAAAAATGTAAAATATTCATATTATAGTCACAGTTTGTTGTTCATTCTTTCTTTCAAAAGTTCGCAAACGTTTTCGCAATATATATATATATATATATATATATATTTATATATTTATTTATTTATCTTCTTATTTCTATATTTTTATTCTAATTTTTTCTTTATATGCTAATTTATTAATGGATCTAGTAGAGCAAAACTTCATAATTTCTTATCTCACAATCCTTTAACTCCTCTTCTTTGGTAAGATTCATTGACGATATTTTCGTTGTTTGGCAGCACGGTATTAGCTCTTTACAAAATGTGTGTCTTTATATATATATATATATATATATATATATATATATATATATATATATATATATATATATATATATGTGTGTGTGTGTGTGTGTGTGTGTGTGTGTGTGTGTGGGTGTGTGTGTGTGTGTCAAAAAAGTACGATCGAGACCAAATTTAGTAGAGACGTGTATTCCTACATTTTCTCAAACGAGTTCGTAAACCAGACATATTGGTCAGTCGGCACGGGTAGTTTGGGGGGTTTGTACAAAAAAATTGGAGGTTTTTTAGTTTTTCATACGTAATTTAAACAATGTTTTAACTGCATCTTTCACCATATGAATCAGCTTGAAAACTACACAATTTAGTTCCTTAAAGTTTTTATCTATCTCCCACGGCTACCAAGATATTAAAAAAGCTAAGCACAGTATGTTGTATTTTGTTGCTCCAATGTAGGATAAAGGAAAAATTAATATTTCACTAGTCAATCAATATTATTGGATAAAAATTGGTACCTGCATGTGGTTGAGATCTTATGCTTAAAATGCTTCAAAATCATAGTTTATCATGGCAGCTAACCTGCCTACTCTTTTCCCATGTTAATCATTAAGGCAATAGGCAAACTTCTCTATTTATAGATAGATGTTGATAAACCTTGGTATAAATGTTAAAAATAAAACTTTTATGGCAGACATGTCTACTTTCAGTGTTCCTCACAGTAGCAAATTTGCACACTCTTTCCCAAATACAAATAGACAAATATTTCTCATATTTATTGACAGATATTGATAAAACTGATCATATTATTATTATTATTATATTGATTTGGAAACTCGCTGAGTACGCAGGTCTGCTATGAAGGTAGTATTAATTTATTCTATCAATCTTTCCTTTAAAACTAGCTTAAGAAGCTAAACGAATCAGTTCTATGAGGAATCTCTAATCTACGACTAATGATTCCAAATAAATGCTAAAGTTACAACTGTTCTTGATTATCACAGTACATTTGTACTTTTTCCAATATACGTAGTATATGGAGAAAGTATTATTTTCGTCAAAATTTGGTCCGATTTAGATTATATTCGGCATGTATGTATATATTCACCATTTATCTAGGTGTTTTTTTATTCATGATTTTTAAGGGTAGTTCACCCCCAAACAACCTTAAAAACGTAACAAATCCAAATATCTCCAAAAACGGCTCCAACGATTTTGATAAAAAATTGATGGTTAATAATGCACAGAGTACGAATGACTTGAAACCGCATGTCTGTAAAAATGACAAATCAAAAGCTATGGGCTTTCAAATGACAAAAAACAAATTTTTAAATTTTCAACGAAAACAATAAAAGTTAAGTATAACTTGACTGGCACCATTGAAACCAGCTTAAAAAGTAAACAAATTAGTACTTTGAATTATTTGTCTACAACTAACGGTTCTAGAGAAAAGTTAAATTTACTATTCGATGATAAACGCAGTACGTTGTTTGAAATTACCCAATGTTATTCTTAAGGAGAATATTAAAAAATCAATTGCTTCTTTATTTTCCAACCGTTTTCCATGAAACTTGGTATGAAGCGTAAGGTGAAATCACCTAACAAAACCAACTCAAAAAATCTTGGTATTAACAGGTGGGGGGATCCCGCCCATAAAATTCGAACAATTAATTTAACTCTCTTGTTTTTATTTTCAGAAATTGGATGATTATTTTTTAACCAATAGATTATTAAATGATATTTAGATAAACTTTGAAGAAAATAATAGTTTTATAACAGATTGTCTTTTTTTAAATTTACTTCAGGAAGAAAGTATGTGTTAGTCCACTGATACCGTTTATTTTGAGATCGTTATTAGAGAATATAAAAAATAAATTTCTTACTCATGTATCAATCGTATCTCATAAAACACAGTCAGTAGTGTATGATCAGATGACCCAATAAAACCTACTAAAAAGGTTTGTTTTTACCCGGGTGGGATTCCCGAAACATTTCTAAAGTAACTTGTTTTCCTTTGTTGTTAGTAGTAAAATATTTATTGATTATTTTTGAAACAATCAATTTTTAATTCGGTTGATTAAACTTTAAAGAACATGATAGTTTCATTAAAATTTTTTAATTTTCAAGGGAGTGAGTACGTGTCAGTCCACAGATTCTGTTTGTTTTTTTAAATATATATGTATATATATATATATATATATATATATATATCCGAACAAATATTTTTATTGATGAATAAAAGTATCCTTCATAAGATATATTTTCATAAACTGTACTCAAGTCCTTTTGTACATTTCGTTATAATAAAGATAAAAATATACTGAATTCTTTTACAGCTTATTAA
This sequence comes from Nephotettix cincticeps, assembly GCA_023375725.1. Classification (NCBI taxonomy): domain Eukaryota; kingdom Metazoa; phylum Arthropoda; class Insecta; order Hemiptera; family Cicadellidae; genus Nephotettix; species Nephotettix cincticeps. Next base: position 68,813,865 of record CM041786.1, read on the forward strand.
ATCTATTTGAAGCTACTCAAAAAATAAATAAATGTTTATTGAGCAAACTTTTGTTTCCTACGGCAAGATTCTTGTTCCATGATTTAATGTCCATTTAAAACAGACTATAAAACTCTACTGAGCAAAGTTTAATGGAGGTATAGCAAAGATAAGGAATGCAAGCGGAGAAATAAATCAAACAGCAGAGTCTTCTGCACCATCTGTTTTAACAATGTCTGAGTCATAAGAAATTTGATTTAAAAATAATAACCGTAGGAAGTTTTAAATTATGCGTAAAATGCATTAATATCTGATATATTGTTTTGTCTTATATTAAAGGTTAAAAATCAATATAAGCCAGTGCTCTATATATATATATATATATATATATATATATATATATATATATATATATATATATATATATAAGCTTTAAGTGTCTATTACAATTACTCATAATGTCCAGCGATTTTTAACCAATTTGCAGAGTTTTGTTTAGACGCACAAATAAATCATAAAACACCACAAGCATACACAATGTTATATATTGCCTTAAAGAAGCAAAAATAGGCTATTCAAAAATTTAGTATGTGTTAGTCTTAGTTTATTATTATGTATCATCCTTATTGGTTCAAATCCAAGTAGTCTTAAAAAAGAAGTTTCTGCTCCCTAATGAGACATGTGTCTTCTGTCATATACATTATATCAAAATTCCCAAATTTACCTTTTTTCCAAATTTTATTTTGATAAAGAAAAAAATTTTTTGTATCGCTTAAAACCATAATTTACAATAAAAACCTAAAAATTCCAATATGTATATGAAAAGTTGCCCCCGCTTGCAACGTTTACCAGTTTTATGCCACTTTTTATTTCGGGTTTTTGCTTTTAGAGGTCTCCAATCATCCCTAATATATCTTACCCTAATATCGCTAGAACGCAAACCTTCACACATTTTAGGGATGTAAACAAACAACAATATAAACAAAGTTTCACAAAAGAATATGCAACAATAAAACAGCTGCGTAGGTAAATAAACAACTCACAGACCTTCGAAATAGGTGTGAAACGGCAAACATATTATAAACACAAAGCCTAAAAGCTACTGAACGAGATGGTATACGGTAGAGTTTAGTTTAATTGATCGTAAACCTTAGAAAAGCGGTAAAGGAGTGCTTGCGGAGTCGTCCGAATTCGGGCGATTGACACTTATATCTTTATTTTCATTGAAAAGTTTTGGAATTGAGGAGATATTCAATTCTATAAAAATACTAAATTAACTGTGGAACGGTATGGATTAAATTAAAAGATGAATTTTTTCTGATTATATGGAGCAAAAGTATCCCTGAAAAACAGTTTACACTAAAATATTAAAACGATATATTAAGAAATTGAAGAAGGTGAAAACGACGGAACATATATATTGATACGGATGTTAACGGAATACGAGGTAAGTCTTTGTATATGATAATGTAAGAATATCAGGTGTGAAATAGAGGCTTATCTGGCACATGATCATATGCATTACATCCCCTCCGCCAATACCGGCTTTGCATGCAAACAGGTTGTTACTGCAAAGACAACCCGATATACATTGTTTTCTTCTTCACAAATTCAGGCATGCTGTTGACATGGAAGGTCGTATTGACGAGTGTTCTTATTAACTATCCGTTATCTCAAAAACAGCTTTCAAAGGTCTATATTATGAGTATTTTTTAATAAAATCATAAAATATATGAACCAAAATATATTTTTATTTATTTCTTTATTCCCCATAACAATATAATAACAAAAAATATAAAGTGAGTACTTTGAAAAAGTCAGGAAATATCCCCACAAAGAAAATACATCTGTCTGTGGGGGATTCACAGTCAATCACTCACAAAAAAACATACTTCTTAGCCTAAAAAATGTACAATAACTAAAAGTAAAAGTAAAAAGAAATATAAAACACAGTCTACATGAGTGATTCAAGTGATATGTTGTGATTCGATTACGGCCTCCGCATCACTGTCATCCATACCTAGGAGCCACTTCCCTTTTTCTTTCCGGAAGACCCCAGTACATCCGATGCATCACAGCAAACTTGTGTAACCCAAGTATGCCAAACTGTACCGTATTACTATTAGAGATACACACATTGTAAAGACAAAGTTGTCATCAAACATGCGGGTGTTGTCACTCATATATAAGTTGATTACATTCTATACCTACATCCGATGCATCACAGCAAACTTGTGTAACCCGAGTATGCCAAACTGTACCGTATTACTAATGAAGTTACTCACATAGTAACGACAGAGTTGTTATCAAACATGCGGGTGTCGTCAAATATGTATCAATTCCGTACATTCTACCTACATCAGCTGCATCACAGCAAACTTGTATAGCCTAAGTAGGTTTTATAAAACCTCTAAATAATAGTAGTTGAAAAATATATTTTTTGCTCAGAATTGGCACGTTTTTCCCACATTATTTGATTGAGGTCTCTTTTGACATATCGTTAGATTTGTAAAAAACCGACCCTTACCCATGTCTAATCTACTACTTGATGAAATACAACATTATTTTTATGAAAATAGTATTGAATTTTACAAAGCATGGTCCTTACAGGAGCCGAGTCCTGCGGCCCCGCGCTGCTGCTCATGTCACTGCTGCAAGACTCACCCCCCGCACCAACAACACTTACTGCATGACTATCTCACTTAATTATCTCTCTTCAATCCAGGACCTACTCGGAAGTCCAAGCCACTTGACATACCGCCTATTTTCTTTCCGTTTTATTACCTTCTGTACTAAAAAAATGTCCTTATATTCTGTCTTTAATAATTTTTCCCCATAAAATCCACCTCTAATTATATTACCTCTATCATCTTTAAATATATATGTAATAGGTATTGTCTTCTTTACTTCTGTGATTGTAAACAACCCGCCCATCCAATTGGGTGTATTCCCCTTTTCTAAGCCCATGTTTATATTTTGAAATCCTCACAACATCTCCCACCTTAAATTTTGGTTTTCAAGCTTATTTTCGTCCAATAGACTCCAATGTATAGCTTTGGAATGGTTTTCATTCACAGTATTTAGTTTCATATCTATTGTTCTATTATTAGATTCTTCAATCAATTTTGGAAGCACGTCCAACCATGAGCATCAAAATTTGAAATAACAAATTATATTTATATAATTTGTTTTTATAAGCCGTTCTGCAATTGCAGCTTTAGTACAATATGTGACAGTATGACTGTGATAGAACGTAGCAGACCTGCTTACTCAGCGGATTTTTAAAATTAAAGAAGAGTTTGCCTCCAAAAGATTTACATGGAAAAGAGTATCCAGGTTTGCTTCTGTGTGGATTGCTGAAAGTAGTAATTTTTACAATAAAATATTTTTATTTTGACCATTTATACCAAGTTTCATAAAAATCTGTCCATAAATAAAGGAGTTTATCTATTCTCTTTATGATTAACATGGGAAAAGTGTATGCAGGTTTGCTGCCATGATAAACACATGAACTATGATTTTGAAGCATTTCAAGCATAACATCTCAACCACATGAAGGTAAATACCAAGTTTAATCCAAAAATATTGATTTAAATGTGAAATATAATTTTTCCTTATCCCCTATAAGATTAACATAAAAGCTCCAAATTACAATTACAATACACTGTCAAACATAAGAATACAATAGGATAGAATCTGGAAATTTGATTTATAACCCCACCCAACAACACTAACATCCCTACCACGCACACCAAACTGGTTTAAAATGCTGAATATTTTAATCGACTGTAATATTTTGTTTAGTTAAGTATTATAAGGTAACAATTTTCAATATTTTACGAACACCAATGTGACTATAACCTTATATTAACTTTGTGGCAGTCATAGCTGAGTGGGTAGAGCCTACCACCCAAAAAACCCGGGTTCAATTCCCGGTCATGACACATGAAATTTAATTTCTCAGACTACCACCGTGCTTCGGAAGGCACGTTAAGCCGTTGGTCCCGGCTACATAAGTAGTCATTAGGTCACGTTAAGAGGCAGTAGTGCGACATGAAAACTCTAAACATTAGACCTTGGCCAGAAGGTTATACGAAACTAACTACCTAACTATATTAAATTTTACTTTTAGATTTATTAATGTAAATTCTTACCTTTAAAATCGTTTTTAATTTAAATCGTCTTGTTTGAAAAATTATTAATTTTTGTTGTAAAAAGAATTAAAATATTTAATATGCTTAGAAATGTAGAATGCAGCAGATCATAGATCAAGTTCATTTTAATTCAAATGACAAGGTGCCAACTTGGTGGAACAAGAGGCAAACTTATTGATGGTGTTAATTTCAACCAGATCATCCTACCATGGTGTTTTAGACCCTTAGTTGTTGGATACTTACAACAAATATTTTGTATTTTTTCAAAATTAAATGCAACTGATCCTAGATAAAATTCATAGTAGTTCAATTGACTCTCGAATTTGTTGAATCCTAACAAGTATGTGTATTGAAGGTGTTTGATTTCAATAGTGTTTGTTTCTATGGTGTTATTTCTAACTTACCTTATAATACTATATGTAAGACAATCTTGTACCTTTCTCAATGTATTCAATTACACTATCGAACATAATAGGAGAGCAACTTAAATTTGATTTAAAGCAAGTTGTTGAATAACCATACGACATTGTCTTAAATATATAAAGTGTCTTATCTAGAGGTATAAAAAATAACTACTTCATGGTAAGACATTTTATTTTGTATGCTAACATTTCATAAATACAACTAGAAGAGTCAAGTTCAATATAACCACAAGTTGCAAGTTGATTTCAATATGGCCAATTAGTTGCCAATCTCCCCAACGTTCTAGTGTTATCATCTCAACTACAGTCACGATCTTGTGTATTAGTGCCTATAAACGTGGCACTCTTAGTTGTTACAGAATATCTTTAATAAACAAACCCCCATACAAATAAATAAAACTATGTTCTGACAACCTTAGACTATGTTAGATGGTGGCGACGTCCTGTAATCCAGCTACTTGGAGGTCACGGATTGTGGATGGTTGTGAGCGATGATCGATGGGTGTGGTGTTCTCTTGTGTGAATTAAAGTCCACACTATTGAATACTACGATGATCCGCAAAGACCATACTCATAATTAGACCAATTCGTAATTCAGAGGCAAAGTGCTTTGGATTCCACGTTAAACTGTAGATCCATTAATTGCCATCGGCTTTTGGGCTATTAATTAACAGTTCTGTCTAGGGAGAATGCCAGCCTAAGTCAGTAACAAGACTACAAACAATCTTATACAATATCACCTAAAATACTATTGTTCACCATTATCTAATCTAATCTAATCTTGTCGTTATCTCCTATCAATCATCATGTGCTACTGTACTCTATGACAATATCTTGTTGGAAAAGACCTTGTTCCATCATTTGAGGTATTACAAATGTCTTTAAATGTGTCTTTTTACTAACTATTCCATAAAATGGTCCAATAATTGCATTATCAATTACTCTTTTAATCATTTATAAGGCAAGCGAATCTCATAATCTTCAAATACAATAGTTTTGGTTGTTTACTACTCTATTGAGGTGAAATGTTGTTGTTGAATAGTAAATAAAATATTGCAAGCCAAATGCTACGTAATTTTAGTCTTAAAGGTAATTATTTACTTAAGTTGATAAGTAGACGAATCAATATGCATGAAATCCTCTTACTAAAAACACACAGTGGTACCATTAAATCTCACCTAGAATCAAATTTAGTATCATGACCTTGTTGGATTCTCCATCATTGGGTTTCAATATCTAAGAGAATAAATTCTTTCTAACTAAAATGGTCATAAATTGCATCAATTATCATTTTTAATCATTTATAAGGCAAGCGAATCTCATAATCTTCAAATACAATAGTTTTGGTTGTTTACTACTCTATTGAGGTGAAATGTTGTTGTTGAATAGTATTTTTTAAATAAAATATTGCAAGCCAAAATTTTGCTTACGAATAATTTCAGTCTTAAAGGTAAATTATTTAGCCTAAGTTGATAAAGTAGAAGAATCAAATATGCATGAAATGAGCCTCTTACTGGAGAAAACACACAGTACAGGTAACCTTAAAATAAATTTCACCAGTGAACTGAATCTAAATATAGTATTTACAGTTGTCCTATAACTCACATTCAACATTGGGTTCGTCAATATTTCTAGAGAGAAAGTAAATTCTTTCTACAATGAAACAATTAAGTGTACAGTGAAATTTAAGTCATCAATGTAAATAATTTTAAATTAGTTGATGAAGCAAACGAATTTCATATGCTTAAAAAATTTAAGCCACTTTAGTAATATGCTATAAACTGTAGTATTCTAGAAGACAATTGAGTTTATATAAGTGGAGTTTGATCAAACGTTTTTTACACATGTTTAATCGATTGTACTCTATCTTATTTCTTTGTGTGCTTTATAGTCTTCATGTCAAACTTGCATTAGCCTAAAGTATTAAGACTGACTTTGAACTCAATGGATTAATGTACTCACACCGAGTCCATTGGTTATTAAAAGACAGACAGTATAAAAAACACACGATTAAAATGGTTCTGAATCAATTTACTATTAAATACTCGTACAATATCTAGATTCAACTGATTCAGTTTAATTTATTTTATGTTTAACTGTACAATATCAACTATCTTCTCTAGTAACCAAAACAAACCCAATGCTGTACGTGAGTTATAAGTGAACTGTCAAATATTATACTAACATTCAATTCACTGGTGTCATTTGTTTTATGTTTACTTTTGCTGTGTATCTGAACAATTAATTTCACTCATCTATCTATATCAATTGATCTGCTTTACAATGCGACAATATTCATAACAGAACGTCATTTCTTAACATCTCCAACACAAACACATTTTATTTTATGTATTTTGTATGAGTTACTATAGTAGACGCGGTTAATATTAATATTCTATGTCCATCCATCAAAAAGAAAATGACATAGTATTTGAAAAATTTATTTAATAAAAAAAAATAGTCGAGTGTCTTTCTATATCATATTGTGGTATAATTCCAAATTCAGAGCAAGTTTCACGTGAAGATGTGAAACATTCATGCAACGTGTCACACAAAGATGTGAAGTCACACTTTTTTATAAGATGTGACCTTACATCTTATTAGTATTATATTCGTTAAAAATGTAAAGTTTTGGACTTTTAAAGGTTTAAAGGTAAAAAAGCTACTAAGTTTTAAACGGGTTTTTAAGTATTTTTTAAAACTACTGTTATAAAATAGCTATACATATCTAAAACCTTTAAAAACATTTTTTTTAAATAAAAGAGCTCATTGTATAATATGGAGCCCTATAATATGGAGTACAAAATCTATGCCCTTACCGTTTATATTGTAGGCTGTAAAAAAACAAAAAATATATAATTAATTAATTATTAATTTTTAATTTTTAAAAGGGTAAATTTTGCTTGGTAATAAAATCCTTGTGTAGTCATCAATAATCCAATATCCATTATACTACAGTACATCATTCTTAAAGTTTCTTTATTCTTCAGAATATAAATTGGGCAATATTGCGACGGATAATTATTTTAGCGTGAATGTGTAATATTGTATATTTATTCATGAAACATTTCGATTTGGTTATGAGCTAGGGAAAAAGAATACATGTCAGTTACCTATATGATATGTTTGAAAATATATAAACGGAAACAGAGTTAATCAGAAGAAAACAATTGGTTAATCAAGGGAGGTCGTTTGAGCAGAATGTGTTCGTGATCAGAGATCCAATCGACCTATAACTGAGTGAATCGCTTCTTCAAGATATATATATATTTTTATGTTTATTTGACTTTTTTATCCGTAAATTATAAAGGTAAATGAAAACTAAAAGGAGTTTTCATAATGTTAAAGTGAATAATACTGTCACTATGAATAAATGCACGTCCATTTCTTCATTTTTTAAATTCTTCTTGCCTACTCTACTTCCATTATATTCCATCTATAATTTTATAAGTTTCTTATTACAAGACAAAGATACATTTTACTGTTAATTTTCACTAAGGTGCGCAAATTTTTGTTGATAAAAAATTAATATATATATAAATATATTTTTTAAAGAAAATCGCAATAAATTTAAGGTTAGTTCAAAGATATGGAATATCTAATGTCACTACTTCTAATATTTTGGTAATGAATCTAATATTTATTTTGACATAAATGCAGATATAAAATGGATTTTTTACGATTTAACTGTGTTTTTCAATTTTTACCTGTAAATAAACCCAGTTTAATACATTTACTTTAAGGAAAGAAATTGTCTGTCGAGACACATTTATAAAATGTATTTGTTACAAGGGATTCTGCCTGTTATTCAAGACGGCTTGTGACAAATGTTTGAAGATTCCCTGCGATCGGTGAACAATGAAATTGCTACATGAAACTGAACTTCGACAAAAATAAAGAATTCATGAATTGGAAATTGTGTTTTGTGCTTTCTCGTAACAAACTGCATACATTGATCAAACTAAAAGAAATTTTGATTTTCGTTCTGTAATTATTAAAAAATATACACGTAGGTGTACATTTACAAAAACGGTTCAAACACTATTATTTGTCCCATCTTCTAATCCCAGGACTTTTATCCCAGGACTTTTTGAACTAGGCCGTTGTCCGGCCTAAGCGGAACTGTTTTTCTCATTACTTCAGGCTTGGGTCGCGACGTTATCACTTAGCGACAACACTAATACTCACTAACACTAAATACTAATACTCTTTTGTGTTAATTAAGACAACATAACTTAATTACATTTGTTACGGAATATACCAACTAGTAAAGAAACTGAATATTTAGTAAAATAAATGTGTAAATCTTTTGATAAACATGGTTTTCTAATTGAAAAAATTTTCCATGTAATAAGTTTTACATGAAGCAATGCAACCTGTTTTTAGGGACGCCGACATAAAATAGTAACAAAAATATTATATGTATATTTATATCTAATAAATGTAGTATAAATAAAGATTACACGTAAACTCAGACCAATAAACAGACCCAATAAAATTACTAGTTTGACCCTTAATAGCAAATGAGCATTAGGCCCGTCAGGCTGTAAACATCTCCCAAGACCCATCAGGTTCTAAACCTCTCCGTCTGACCCTTACCACCCAATAAGCCCAAGGCCCATCCGGTTCTAAACCTCTCCGTCTGACCCTTACCACCCAATAAGCCTAAGGTCCGTCAGGTTCTAAACCTCTCCGTCTGACCCTTACCACCCAATAAGCCCAAGGCCCGTCAGGTTCTAAACCTCTCCGTCTGACCCTTACCACCCAATAAGCCCAAGGCCCGTCAGGTTCTAAACCTCTCCGTCTGACCCTTACCACCCAATAAGCCTAAGGCCCGTCAGGTTCTAAACCTTCCGTCTGACCCTTACCACCCAATAAGCCTAAGGCCCGTCAGGTTCAAAACCTTCCGTCTGACCCTTACCACCCAATAAGCCTAAGGCCCGTCAGGTTCTAAACCTTCCGTCTGACCCTTACCACCCAATAAGCCTAAGGCCCGTCAGGTTCTAAACCTCTCCGTCTGACCCTTACCACCCAATAAGCCTAAGGCCCGTCAGGTTCAAAACCTTCCGTCTGACCCTTACCACCCAATAAGCCTAAGGCCCGTCAGGTTCTAAACCTTCCGTCTGACCCTTACCACCCAATAAGCCTAAGGCCCGTCAGGTTCTAAACCTTCCGTCTGACCCTTACCACCCATAAGCCTAAGGCCCGTCAGGTTCTAAACCTCTCCGTCTGACCCTTACCACCCAATAAGCCCAAGGCCCGTCAGGTTCTAAACCTCTCCGTCTGACCCTTACCACCCAATAAGCCCAAGGCCCGTCAGGTTCTAAACCTCTCCGTCTGACCCTTACCACCCAATAAGCCTAAGGCCCGTCAGGTTCTAAACCTCTCCGTCTGACCCTTACCACCCAATAAGCCTAAGGCCCGTCAGGTTCTAAACCTCTCCGTCTGACCCTTACCACCCAATAAGCCTAAGGCCCGTCAGGTTCTAAACCTCTCCGTCTGACCCTTACCACCCAATAAGCCTAAGGCCCGTCAGGTTCTAAACCTCTCCGTCTGACCCTTACCACCCAATAAGCCTAAGGCCCGTCAGGTTCTAAACCTCTCCGTCTGACCCTTACCACCCAATAAGCCCAAGGCCCGTCAGGTTCTAAACCTCTCCGTCTGACCCTTACCACCCAATAAGCCTAAGGCCCGTCAGGTTCTAAACCTTCCGTCTGACCCTTACCACCCAATAAGCCTAAGGCCCGTCAGGTTCTAAACCTCTCCGCCTGACCCTTACTACCCAATAAGCCCTAGGCCCGTCAGGTTATGATACCCCCCTTCCAACCTACACACCGAAAAACTCTTGCACTAAATTGGGCAGGTCAGGAAAACTGTTATTGTTTAACTATTGCAGTCTACTGATACAAAACAAAAACTTCTTTCTTAGATCAAGAAATCGTAACAAGATTTTTATTTTAATTGTTGAGCAGTTCGTGCTGATAAACACCTTCTTCACAAATAAGTATAGTAATTCTGCTAATTATAGTATAGTATAGTATAGTTAAGTGACTAATTATTGTGTCTTTTTTATTTTAAGAATCAAGATTCTTTATTGCCATTGACCCTTATCACAAACAAAGAAATTGGCCTAGTCAAAATTATCTACTAATTTTGGTTAACTCTTTTAAATCTTACACTTCCAGTTCCAGCCTCTCTCTTTGATCTAATCTGATCGTTAAATATCGTACCCAGTCTAGACAATTGGTTCATACCTAGAATACATAAACATAACTTTCCAACTTCTTCCTATGTTTCTATCCCCCGTTAAATAAACGTTTGTTTAGTTCTAATTGTTTCGTGATACTCAATACATGAAAGTAATATATATTAATTATGATAACGAGATATTTCGAATTTCATAAAATTATCGAGATAATATATCGCTATGTTTTCAATCATAATTAATTGTTTCCGACATAGATGGGTGGATACCTGTAAATATGTAGTGATTTCTAATAATGGACTATAATGAAAACAATCAATCAACAATGGAATAATGTAAGCAATAAACTTTAATGGTTTGAAACACAGCTAGAAGAAACATAATATAAAATTATTCAAGCAAATTAAACGTAGTTTACAATGTTTAAATTTGTATTATGTACCAATTAATCAACCTCTAAGCTTACATTACTTTACTATTAAAAAGAGTGCTTCCTTACTTAAACTATTTAGTACCTGGTGACCGAGCTTAGCTCGTATAGAATAAGACATTTATTATAAAAATTAATTAGAAAAATTAAAACACATTTATTACTCAATGAAAACATTTATGTGGATGGAACTCGCGGCCTATAGTTCTTGAGGCCGATACGCTACAACTCGGCTACGACGTTAGTCAATTGAGCGATGCCGTTTAACGTCTTTTAGCCAAAGCCGATCATTTACTGTTTAATTATCCATACCGATATTATTAGGCTGTGATCAACTGATTTTGTTATAAACGGAATGAGGATTGAAAAGCAAAAGAGAAATTTAATTTACATCAATTAATTGGTTTGTTACAGTGGCTTCAAGCAATACAACGAATACGTTTTCTATCAAAACACGGAAGATTTTGGAAATACTTTTTTCTGCTTTTATTTCGCACAGCTATGTTATCCTTAAGTTTTTACAAATTGTTTAGTAACCTGATAATTTTGCATTTATCAGGTTATTCATAAAATAAATATTAATGCATAACCTCTATATTGTTCCCCGCAGTCTTCAATCAAGAACTGTCAAACGGTTATAAACAGCTGTTTTGGTTTGTATTGTTTACATTTTATTCTCCATAAGCGTAATGTTAAATTTTTAGATTTTAAACTTAATATTACAGTAAAATACGAATTTTCCTGGACATTAGACCTATCTAGAACTTATTTTCTACTCAGAAATTAGTTATTTCCAAAATTTAAAGAAATTCCTCGGTGCCGTTTTCGAGATCCGTGTGCAAATATATATACAAACCTTGCTCGTATTATAGTATTGGATATCTTGAATAATAACAAATGAAAGACCTAAGTTATTTGATGTGTTATTCAAATAGAATACGCTATGAATATACAATTTTATTCAAAGTAGACCGCCTTGGAAATTAAAAGGTAATAAGTAATCCTGAAAGAAACGTTTCCTGTTAGCAATCAACTTTAAACAGGCAGTTAGCTCTGCTTATTTACATTAAAATGCATTTTTGGATTTGGAAGTTGTTTGTCATTTCTAAATATTACAATATACATTAATAAAATGGCGAAAACTTTATTGCAAGATTTCTTTAACGTAACATTAATAATAATAACATGTATCTGATTTTTAAATATTCATTATATTCGTTGCATGCCGAGCTTACATCGTACGGTACATAGTTTTACATTATAATCTAAGTAACATAATTTAACATTTTTAACTCGATGGACGATTCAATTATTATTTTTTATGTTTTTTATCTTTAAAGTGTCTTAGTTCGAAATTTTTATACTGTGGATTAGCCCATTAAAATATCAAATTACCTGGTGACCGAGCTTTGGTCGTATAGAATAAGACATGTATTATACAAGTTAATTATAAAAATTAAAACACATTTAATTTACTACTCAATGAATACATTTATGTGATTTAAATAAAACCGATTTAATACACCATAATTAACATAGCGCTGAACAAAAAATATTACCCCTGACGGGGTTGGAATTCGCGGCCTTCGGTTCATGGGGCCAAGACGCTGAGGTTGTAGCGTCTGCCAATGATGAACCCGTTTAAGGTCTTTTAGCCAACCTCAATTGTTTCAGCCCATAATTTACTGTTTAGTTATCCATACAGCTGGAACGGAATGAGGATTGAAAAGCAAAAGAGAACTTTAATTTACACCAAGTAATTGTTTTGTTACAGTGGCTTCAACCAATACAATGGAAACATCTCTCCATTCAAACATGGAGAGTTTGAATTTCAGACATATTGGTCAACCGAAACGGGTAGTTTGGGGGGGGTTTGTACTCAAAATTGGTTTTTTTTAGTTTTTCATACACAATTATAAAATGTTTAAATTTTATCTTTCACGTTTGGAATCAGCTTAAAAAACTACACTTTAAAGTTATTCTCCATCTCCAACGGTTACCGAGACATTAAAAAAATCTAAACACAGTATGTTGTATTTTATCAATCTATATTTTTGGATGAAACTTGATATTTAGCTTCATGTGGTTGAGATCAATCACTTTTATGATTAAAATCATAGTTTATGTGTTTATCATGGCAGTTAACCTGCATACTCTTTTCCCATGTTGATCATATAGAAAATAGCCAAACTTCTTTATTTATGGACAGGTGTTTATGAAGCTTGGTATCTCTCTCTATCAAAACACGGAAGATTTTGCAAATACTTTTTTCTGCTTTTATTTCGCACAGTTATGTTACTCTTAAGTTTTTACAAATTGTTTAGTAACTTGATAATTTTGCATTTATTACATACATCAAATAAATATCTATGAAAAACCTCTACTCACACATTGTTCCCCACCATCTTCAATCAAGAACTGTCAAACGGTTATAAACAGATGTTATGATTTGTATTGTTTACATTTGATTTTCCATAAGCGTAATGTTAATTTTTTAGATTTTAAACTGAATATTACAAGAAACCCAGAATTTTCCTGGACATTTGACCTATCTGGAACTTATTTTCTAATCTGAAATTTGTTATTTCCAAAATTTAAAGAAATTCCTTAGAGCCGTTTTCGAGATCCGCGTGCAATATATATATATATATAAACTTTGCTCGTATGATAGTATTATTATAATACATTTCCTCTTACATTTTTTGCAATGAGAATGCACGTGTATAAACGTAAAATATCTTCTTTAATAATTATACTTACCCTTAAAAACTATTACCACAAGGTCACCTATTAATTTCAACCATGATCATTTTTGAAACGTGTAATAACAAAAAACTATGCCTTCAGCTAAGTAAAATTATAAATAGCTATCGATACATGTTCTTATTGAAAACAATTATCAAAACTTTGAATAACCTTCTTTTTGTGTAGAACTGCCATGTCATCATTTAGCGTAGTTAAGAATCATCAAGGTTTACTTTTTATTTTAATTCAGTAAAAACCAATTCGTGCGATGTACAATTATGTCGTATTGGTTTATTATAACAAATTATTTATGAACTATTAAGTATAGTTTATACCAACAAATAGTGTTGGTGTACCATTGTGTCGGTTAGTTAGAGCCACGTAATACGGCGTAAGCTCATGCCAGGTTGAGTTTTCCTCGCACGTCTTATCCTAACTTTCTACTCCTGCAAACACAGCCCTTGATTATCGCTTGTAATTTAACTCTACACTGGTAATGAGTTCTGGCGGTTAAGTGATGGAATGATAGTTGTTTACCTTTGGCCCTTATTATGCTGAGAAGGAGTTTTATTGTACTCAATATTCCAATAACAAACTGTTATACTTAGATAGTTAAAAAGTATACTAATAGCCATATTTAAAGTTAGTATTATATTGAAAATTGTTGAACTTAATGTAATATCATAAAAGATACCAAGAGAGATGTAATGCTACCGTTTTCCTAGACCCTTAATGCCATTTTTATTTATTGACATAATGTAGTTCTTATACGAAAATATAATAAAAATTGTAATTAAAATTAGTATGCCTAAGTAAATACGACAGTGAGATAAATTTAACACGATAAAAGCTATAAACATTACCTAGCATTGAAGATATTTTTCTCAGATGATGTCCGAAAAAAAAATTAATTGATTATTTATTAAAAAATAAAAAATAAATTAATTAATTGAGAAAACTATAATTATAAAGCATGAATCGTGTATCCATAATTTCATCTTAAAATTAGTTTTTTAAAGAGAGTTTGGATTCCAGGATTTCATGCGAGTTCACAGGGAACGTCAACCGAGGTGTAAGTCAGTGCAATGTTATCAGGAGTTAAAAGTGAGCACTCCTTCAGTCAACTTGCCTACCAGAGGAGTGAGGTAGGACACATGTGAAAGTTTGAGTAGGTGAGGACGGGTGTTATGGATGGCTAACCATACCATGTAGGCTCTTCATTGCTGGGGATTCCGATGTTTTTAGCTAGGACATTAGGAAAGGTAGGGTGGGTGAAGCCGGGCGTTACTATAACTATAACAGTTACTATAACCTAACCTTAAAAATATATGTTGCATAATGAGTAATCGTGGAAAATTTAGTTAAGTCAAGTGAGTAGAAATACTAAAAGTGAGATTCAGGGCTGTATGTTAGGTCGTATTTCCATGGCCCTTGTGTAAATTTAACTGACATGGAAGATATATCGTCAGGTAATAAGTGATGTTGTGAGATTTGCACCAGAAAAAAAGAGGTTATAGCCGTAGGAGTTCAGAATCCTAGCCCTGTAACTTCTTCACCAAGTAGGTTGAGTTTTTGCAATAAAATTAAAAAGGAAATGGAAGGAAGTATCTTTTTGGCTTAGTGAATATGCTATGATCATTATCAACAGTTACTATAACCTAAATTAAAA
Organism: Nephotettix cincticeps; assembly: GCA_023375725.1. Lineage (NCBI taxonomy): Eukaryota > Metazoa > Arthropoda > Insecta > Hemiptera > Cicadellidae > Nephotettix > Nephotettix cincticeps. The sequence goes on from CM041786.1 coordinate 68,829,469, forward strand.
AAATATATGTTGCATAGTGAGTAATCTGAACAAATGAAAAATCAAAACAAATGTACAAAGATAAAAGGCAAACTAACGAATTTTCAAGCACATTACATTTTGTTTAATCTAATTGTTTTTATAAAAACAGAAAAATGTATCAAATTATGTTTTTTTTTTATAAAGGACACATATATGTTTAAAATTTAGTGTTATTTATATAATACTTGTATATAGGATACTTCTATGTGACTATATATTTATACTACTAATTGCTACTTCCGTAATATATGTTTACTTCTATTAGTATAGATGTAAATATACAGGAGACCGTAACCATGTATTAAAATTTATATTAAATTAAATGAAAAAATAAATCATTGTAGGCGAGGTTCATGTCAAGAATGAGCTGAGACGAGGCTTAGAGAATTGTTCAAAGCGAATTCGTGAAAACGATGAACTAATCTTAAGACAACGACAAATTGTTAATAAGCAACAAGAAAAAATAAACAGTCTTGAAATTGAAAATATGCAGTTTAAAGCAAAGGTAAAGAGTCTAACTAAACGACAGACCAATTTGTAAAAATATTTTAGGACAAATACTCGTACATTAGAAAATTTGGTATCCCTGAGTCTAAAGATAAATCTAATTTGTCCATCAAAAATGTTAATTGAAGCTGGCGCTGCCCTTAGAGTGGGGCATAACGAAGGCGGTATTAACACCTGTCACCGCGTCAATGGATGTAACAACCACCCACCTCGGGCGTTATTGTGAAATTCACTAGGAGAGAAGATCCAGATCAACTCCATGCCAAGAGGAGAGTGGAAAAGATGTTTCAATCGCCATCTTCAGGGGCACACTACTAATTTACATAAACCTCTCTCTATCGCCAGCTTGACGTGTTCTGCAAGCAGCTGAGTTCAATTATAGGTTCATCTGAGTTGATAGAACGGGTGAATGAAAGTGAGAAAATCGGACCACAGCAGTTCCAAGGTTGTGTGTTTCAATGGTGATGTCATCTGTAAGCCTTACTTCAATAAGAAACAGCCTGTTAAGTTGCAACTGATGGAAACGAATGTATTTAAATGTCTATCCAATAACAATGTTGTTTATACTCTTTTTTAGACATGTTTTCCGTCTTATACAGTTTGTTAGTAGTTTTTTTCTTAGTATATGGATGAAAAACTTTTAATTGATTGCCAAAATGTAAGAGGCTTACTTACTAAGACCCATGTTTTCGTAAATTCAGTCTGAAATTAGCAGTATGTCGTTATTGCTTTGACTATTATTGGCGGTTTACAAGCGGCTACGGTGAACCAGCGCAACCTAGAGTAGCTTTGGTTACAGATGCGAAAACCTCAGATAAATTTATCAGTTTGGTTGAATGGTGTGTATTCTCCTCCAAATATTACAATGTACAAGGTACAATGATTATTTAGCATTTTTTGATATTTGCTATCAGTTGTCAGAAATATTTTAAATTTTATGTCGTTTTATGTCCTCTCTCAGTATAGGTCAAAATGCAAACATTAATACGTTAGACCTTTTTTAACTAGCAGACGTGGCCGGGTCAATTGTCTTGCTCCATCTGGACGTCGATCGAGGTTTGCTGTTCAACGCACTTTCGATTTGATGTCGATGAAGGTTGTCGGCGTCGGGGCATACCAGAATGAAGCGGAATAAGTACACATAAACAGGTTCAGTGAATGTATTTTACTGAAATAACCTCTCAAAACAAAATATATTTAAATAAGAATTTTAAACGTTGATTGGCAACGTGTCAGCTGGTCGCCGCAGCTCCATAAATAAAACTAAGAAATCATCTGGTCCTGAGAGTATTATAGTCAATATAGTCCAAGGTTGTGCTGGGGTAACTGCTGAACCTTTATATTCGTTTGTTTAAACCTTTCTTACATAATTGTGTATATTCATAAAAATGGAAGGAAGCAAAGGTGGTTACTATTTTTAAGTTTGGTAAAGTTGGGGATATTGAAAATGATTAAATATTCTTTTACCAAGGTTTTTGAGTCTCTTGTTTACACGTATATCAATAATGTTGCCACGTCTGATTTATCATTACATACCAACATGGTAGGCTTTTAGCCCACTGCTGCTGCTATAAAACTATGTCCTCTTCAGTCAAGGAACTCTGTTCACCGTTGAAATTTATCGTTTTTATAATACCTAGGTTATTACATTTATATAAGGATGATATCACTTTGTTTAATATTAAATTTAATTAATTTTTTATCCAATTAGTCAGGTTTATTACTTTATAGATTGTTAGTTTTTTAACCATAGTATTGTAGTTATTGTAATTTGTTTTGTTGAGCACACACATTAACCTTTTTTTGTATTTTACTATTGTAGTTAGTTTTACTACAGTTATATAGTTATACAGTATTACAGTTATATTATTGTACTACAGTTATCTATATTTAGTTTTAGTTTAATATGTTTAACCTGAAGCTATTGTGTACGTATATTTCAATAAATAGATTTTTAGTTACTTTTACGTTGGTATTTACCCAATTAGTTTATTTTTAACAGATGTATCAAATTCCACCATTAGAAAATGAACATTCCTAGATTTATACATAGAGGACAACTGTAGTAAAATTATATGATATCTTACCGAACATTTTTCTAATTAATACAACAAATGAGTCTTATATCAAGTTGAATATGAGCTCATTTTCATCCATTTATTATTCATTTGTAGGCTATTATTTAGTTTTATCTTGAGATTTACCATATTAAACTGAAGTTTAACGAATCAGTTTAATTTTCCAAGAATTGAGGAATGAAAAAAAGGAAATACAAGTTCAAAATTTCTTTCATCAATTAATTTCTAACTCAAATCATTGATTCAAGATGAACTAGTTTAAAAAGAGTTTAAGAATTAGTTTTCTTTGAAATCAGCAAGAAAATATTGAACAAAAATAAAACCAAATTATTCGCAGACAAATATGAGAGTAAAGCGGTTTATCAGAATACTGTAATTAAATAAACATATAGTTTCTATTCTGTTTACTTTAAATAGACATAATATTTTGTCCCAAACGTCAAAAAACACTACCCAATAACACATTATAGAAAAAAGCTACATAAATATCCTAGTTTAATTATTGGTAGTTATTTGCAATTTATGCATGAATACTCATTGACTAGATACACAACAATATTTGATAACAGCATACCTTACAACCTACAATGAAAATCATCATTAAAATCGTGTATTTTATGTACGATAAATTTCCATTTGTGGTAATAAACTCAATTGAAATGTTTAGAGCAGGAACCAAAAAAAGTAATTTTACTAAATTTTCAAAAATTTTAAAAAACCTTCCCTTAAAAGAGTGAATTATACTTATTGAAATTAATATTGTAAAATAGTCTGATCATTTTATTATAAACAATGTACAAGAAACACATTCACATAAAAATAATAAAACAATTATACAATTGCTGTGATACGTAAACAGTAATCATACGTACATAGTTTGTATATAAATATTAACAATACTATCAATACTATCAAATTACATAAAGTAGTTTTGTTATAGATTCTATAGTTTACAATAAAGAAACAATTTTGGGTGGTTCAAAGATGGCGGAGGGTAATCAAGAGACCGTTGTTGTCAAAGAAGAAAGTTTGGAGGATCGTGACTAGGTTGGATATAAGGACATGGGCAGATATAAAGACCTTTCACTGATCACTGAAGACTACATTTTAAACTTCACCGACTATACTTTATTCAAAATGCCCACATTTTTTACAGTCGTTAGTTTATTGGGATAAGATTTTTTCATTCTATTTAGTCATAATCTATAGTAACAAGGTCCTATGCGGTCTTTCTTCTAAATAATATTAATGATAAAGTGAGTTCAAAAGCAATAGATGGATGAAGTAATTTTAACGATAGGTTAAATAATATAAGATCTTCATTATATAAAGTGATTTTAGTTATTTAAGCTATTTTAAGTAATTTTAAATAAGTAAATCTTTGCGGCAGCACGGCAACACCCGGGAAGGGGCACGGCTATCTTGGTTCACCGCCGCCTTGTTCACAGTTTTGATCGACCGTTATGTCTGGATAACGAACCCATTTTATTAGGTATATGTATATATACATATCTAATTTTTATTAGCTGTGGCTTTTAATCTCTAGGCACCTCAGAAAAAATTAACATAATTCCATGCTTAGGTCTTAATATGACACCTACGGTAATGACAAAGGCTAGCTTCTTCGGTCATGATTAATTCGCTAACCTTATAATGTGTGAGGTAAAATGTTCTTTTGTAATTTTTTATTTGATATGTTTTATACTTAATTATTTAGAAGGGTTTGACGTGCCATTTTAATAAATAAAAAATATTTTATACATGTTTTAATCATTCTACTCAAATTTCAAACTCCATGTTTCGGATATAGTACAATTTTTAAGTGTAAAAAGTGTAAACTAAAAACACAACTTGGATCCTAAAAGTCCAAAATATGCATGTTGTTTGACATTTTAAAAACATTAGTTGAATGTTTGTGTATTGTAGACAAACCTTTGCACCCAAACATGAGGGGAAAGTTGACAAATTTGAATGGTGAAATTAATAAAATTACTGGTTGTGGAGACTCCAAATTTTACATTAGATAAACAGAAAGAAAAGGAAAGTCCCTTTCCCCTAATTTATTTTCAAAAATCCATATTAAAAATTATTTATGTGCATAGACTAACTGTTTAAGTTATTACAAAAATTTGGAGTTCCCAGATGTTAAGGAAGTAGGAGTTAACTTTAAAATTCTTAAGCTCTGAGTAGCTTGTCATATCAAATAGCACTGTCATTCTCCTCCGAATAAGTGATGCAATATTATTTCAAAAAGGTTGCATATTTTAGAGTATCTATAGGTCTAGAAAGGAGTAAACACAAAAGATTTTACTAAGGGTATTTCAGGCAACATTTCTAATAACACTACCTTCCCCATTGAATAAAGTCCAGCAATCGAATTTCAAAGAGGGTGAACCGTTTTCGAGACATCCATAGGCGTATTATATAGGACTATTTTTAATTTAACTTCTACATGTTGGCCCTAGATGGGGTGCCTAGTGAGGCTCTGAATGATATTTTTGCAATCAATCCCGGACTGCTGCTGAGAATGCACAATGCCAGCTTGATCAAAGGGGTGTTCCCGACACCCTGGAAAACGTCAAGCTTGTGCTTATCAGTAAGGGATAAGGTGATCCAGAACTGCCGTCGTCCCACATATCTTTGTGTATGTTGGACACGGCTGGAAAAATGTTTGAAGAGTTGATTTTCTCCGTCTAACTTCTGCTTTGGTAGCTGTTGGGGACCTGTCTCCTCGGCAATACGGTTTCAGAAAGGAGTGATCAACAATTGACGCGATCACCGAAGTCCAGAGAGCCGTGGGGAGGGTCGAGAGCCACAACCATCACTCCCGCCGAGTGGTGCTTCTTGTTAAGCTTGATGTCAAGAATGCTTTCGACTCGGCGAAGTGGGTCTATGTGTTGGATACGCTTCGTAACACCTTTCGCATTCCATCATACCTGAGGCTCACAGAGAACTATCTCCGCTCCAGACACCTAAGTTACGATACCCGTGAAGGAGAGCGGACGATGGAGGTCACCTCTGGTGCCGCGCAAGGTTCAATACTCGGCCCGGATCTCTGGAACGTCGCTTACGACAGCCTTCTGAGATCCGAGATGCCAGAGGAGACCATCCTAGGGTAAATGTTCCGAATACAGTATCCTACAAATCTATATGAAATCGATCTCAGATTTACTTTTTACACTTTCTAATAATGTTTTAACTGTATTATGACTGTATTACTGGTGTTTGAAGGGTGCCTTATTTTGGCCAGAAAACGTCAGAAAACGTTGGGAAAACTGTGTTCCTTGGTGTTTTTATTGTTAAGTATGTTATTAGAGAGTGAAATAAGTGCATTTGAGTGATTTGTTTTCCCGCCCAGAACCCCGATTCACGCCGATCCCCTAGCTAGACGGTATGGTTTGAGAGGGTAATAATGCAGCCTAAAATCGTAGGAAACGTCAAAATTGGGTTCTTCTGCGGACAGGAACATTGTTAAAAGTTTATTAGAAAGTGTAAAAAGTAAGTCTAAGATCGATTTCATATAGGTTTGTAGGATACTGTATTCGGAACATTTACCCATCCTAGTTGGGTACGCCGATGACGTTGTGGCTCTTATAGGCCGCAAGCAACGTTAAGCTAGCCCAACAAAAGTTCAACCAGGTCATGCGCGTGGTTAACGCCTGGATGGCCAATCATGGTCTTTCGCTTGCTCTGAGAAAGACTGAGATCGTCATACTGACAAAAAGGAGGATGAACACCGTCGTTCCGCTACGAGTAGGGAGAGAAGTGGAAGTAGGAAGGGGAGTAGGGAGGTACAACGCGGGCTGCCAAGTATCTTGGAGTCATGGTGGGCAACAGACTAAACTAGAGAGACCAGATCTTCCGTACGGCGTACAAGGCTTCTAAGTTGGTCTCTTTTCTTAGTAGGCTGATGGCCAATATGGGGAGTCCTCGGTCGAGCAGAATACGTCTCTTGATGTCTGCAGTCCAGTCCGTGCTCCTTTATAGGGCAGAGGTGTGGGCAGACGCCTTTGCCAAGGACATCTACCAGTTGCGACTCCTGGTTGCGGCCTGGGATTAGCGTCAAGCTGCGCTCCGGGTGTGTTCTGCATATCGGACAGCCTACCGTCCTGGTTTTCGCCGACGATGTGGAGCACACTTTCTTCCACTGACCCCTTTGGGAAAGGCCCCACCTGGAGGCTGCGCGGAAACTTTGTCCTTTCTTAGTAGACACGGTCTACCACAAGATCATTGAGGACGAGAGAAACTGGGATTGTTTGTCACAGTTCGTCCGGGTTGTCCTTCTAGAGAAGCAAAGCGATCTGGACCGCGAAGAGGCCCAGATCACTTAAAAAAGTGCCTGGACGTATTTTAAATTAATAATAAATGTGTTAAAACTGTAGAGAAACTCAGTTTTATATATTTAAAAATCCTTAAAATTAAATCATAATGAAAATCATTTAAATCGGTTTTGGTTCAAAGATATCCTCTGGAACAGGTTGGGGGTTTTTCACGTACCCATGATGAATGTGATGAACGTGAGTGGGTGGACGTGGAGTCCGGTGCCATCCAGGGGCGACTGTATTCTGCAGTAGAACGTCTTCCAGGAGTATAATGTGATTTATGTATTTACTATTAGGGCTTCTATTAATAGAATTGTATTATAAAAACCATAGAACCTCCTCATTACATCACAATACAATTTGATAACAACGTCTGAAACAGATTAACAAAATGTTGATAAAAAAAATGTAACCAGGTACGATGCTGAAAAATATAGATGAAATGGCAATTCTGTGAGTAAGCAGGTTTGCTACGAGGGGGTTTTTACTTTTATAATAATTTTATAACAATTTAGATTCTTGGTGGGATTTTTTCGTTATATTCAGTGTAAAGATGAAATAGCTTTCATCTTAACATTGAAATTTCCTTCCAAAGAACCACTTTGCTGGTTGCCTCAGTTGAATATGTATGTCTCATCTAAGAAATCCTCTTCAATATCGGTGACTTTTACACTTTGAGGATAATGTTTTCACTACGGATAGCGTTATATTGAATTTTTTCTGGAAAATTATAAATGCATTTTAACTGATAAATAAAACCTAAAATACTTTAAAAACCCGTTAGTAAAAAAATGACTATTAAAGACTAATGGAAGATAACGTGTATCTATGTTAAGGTTAACAGTTTCTGAAATGATTAATCTATTTCCTTAAACTTGCTCTGTACTGGAGTTAATTGAATTATTAAAATTTAATACAAATAAAAACTAACTTATACTACTAACTTAAACTAACTTATAACGTTTTCGATAAAAATAAAAAATTGATTAGCTCCAAAACGGAGTATCAAGTTTCGTCTCAGTTCTCGGTAATACCAACCTGTTTTATTAGTGCGTATCAACTAGGGATGTATCAGTTCAACGTCTGTCTGTTTGCTCAAAGCTCGTCTTGTGTAGTAGGGAACGAGAAAGCCTAAAATGGCTGTGTTCTCTGAGAAATGAACTTGTTAGTTTTATTTTATTTCTAAGATAAAAAAGTTTAACTTCATATTTTTCATGCAAAACCGTATTTACAAAGCTTGTACCAAATGGTTTTGCTAATCTTTAAAACATAATAGTATATTTTACGTTAAAGCGTATTTGCTTATCGTTAACAACAAACATGTCCTCACTTTTCAAGTTTTGTTTATACATTTTTTAAATAGAAGTAAATAGTGTTTGTATTTGAGGAGGTAAAGCTTAGTGGAAAAATTGGCAAAATGGATGGTATTGGACAATTTAATTTGAGAAATGGCGCGATATGGACCGCGTCACTTTGAGGGAGAGAGAGAGATAGAGAGAGACACTCGGATACGCACTGATATGAACACTCAAATGAAAGACGTTGTGACTTCTCGTTGTGTTCGAGAGGGTTTAGGGGTTGACGGAGAGAACACCAGCGTAGACCATGGACATTGGATGGATGTGGGCTGTAGCAACGGAGGTCTCAGGACGTCTATAGGTTGGTGGTTAGACCGGATGCCGGCGGTGATGAGGGACGCTGGGGAAGGTGTGCGCACACCAAGGGGTGTCACTGAAGGGGGTTGTTGGAGATGATGCAGCACTGATGAGGACTCGGATGATTAAATACTAAACAAGGATTTAATCATCGATATTGTGTTAGATAGCTAATAATCAAACACGTATAAAACCAAAGTAATTCTTTCAAAAAGATTTTGTTGGACCGTTTAAAGAGCTTACTTTAGCTTATATATTTTAGCTAAATACTTACTTAGATAGGTATTATACAGTGATATTAAAAATAAATTTATATATATATATATATATAAAAAGAAAAGAAAAAAATTAAAAATAAATTTATATATATATATATAAATTTATTTTTAATTTTTTTCTTTTCTTTTTTTAAATTTATTTCTATATATATATATATATATATATATATATATATATATATATATATATATATAGAAATAAATTAAACACTTTTAATGGAGAAAATATCTTAAATCATAATAACTTCAGTATAAATTAATTTAATAAACAAAAACAGCAAAAATAGAAAATAAACAATGTAATTCAAATTAGTGTTAAAGTTTATTTTACAAGGTAGGGATAGTCTATAGCTAGCAATACTAGTAATAAGTTCTATATTTCGGAATCGACTTTACCAAAGGATGTTTACATACACACTCCCTATCCTTAACTATGTGCTGCCTTAATTCAAAAAGGTCGTTGTTATTAGTAGAGTATAAGCTTTACTTTTTACATAACTCTATAGAAATAAATCGGATCGGGGCATTTCTATTTTTAGCCATTGTTGAGCGATAATTAATTCACATACTATGCCCAAGTAAAATGTGACTGAGACAATACTTTCATGACACAAGCAAGCTTCGTAATTTTCCAAGTCGTTTAGCTTTGATTGAGCCCAATAGACGGTTAGTATTAGAGAATACCTCTCACGTTAAATATTTTCTTTAGAGTATTCAGTTCCTCAGACACTTAGTCGTATTAGCTCTTCCATTAATACGAACCTGATTATATTTTATTCCTGCTGTTCCCTCAATAGAAATTAGTCGATCGATGATTCCTTCTGCTTCAGAACGTGTATCTAAGAAAATGATAAATTTTCACTTTGTAACCTTATATACTTTATACTTATACTATATACTTTTATACTTTCAAGATGTCAAGAAATATAATTTTGATTTACTTCCGGATCAATTTATGTGGGTTTTTCCTTGTACTTTTCCAAGTCGAGTCCAGTGGGATTCTACACACATCATCACTTAGTTCCTGCACCAACCCTACCATCTTTATAAGTTTTAACAAAATTCTACAAAACAGATTACTACGGAATTTGAATTTTTTCACTTACCCTGCCGTTGGCACCTGTTCACAACACAACCTTCTTCTTACTTAAGTTCCCTTTCTTACTTAAGTTTATGATAATGTCTTATGCCAAACATTAATAGATCTCCAACCTGATGGGTTCTGTGAATCCTGGTCCTAAATCACATTGCACTTTAGTAACTGATTGAGTGTTCTCTATTACAAGTATACATTCAACCTCCTCAACGCTATTTTAATATGTTTTTTAAATAAAAAATATTATCTTAAAACACCTATAACACATGTATAACGTTTATTGAAAACAAAATTGATGAAACAAAACCAAAAAATCATCGTCTGATGTAGTGATATTGTAGTTAATTACCCACCTATTAATTCCAACATGAGAAGTATGAGTTTATGATAAAACGAAAAATAGGAATAATGATTCTTTTCAAATTATTTAATTAAATAATAATATACTTACTTTTAAACATCCCTGAATATTACTTAACAATTACTATATTTATTAAAAACTTAATCATAAAACATAACAAATACAATATCAGTTTAATAAGACGGAGTATTGACCGTAATATTGGTTATCAAGTGACCACTTTATGGCCGTAGTGGTCTACCCACTACCCAGGACATCAAAGTTTCACGGCCGTTACTGACGACAGACCAGCAGTTATCGACTATCTGTGGTGGCTACCGAGCTGCAGCGAGCTACTTTACCAACAACTCAACTACGGTACACTATTCTATAAGACGGAGTATTGACCGTAATATTGGTTATCAAGTGACCACTTTATGGCCGTAGTGGTCTACCCACTACCCAGGACATCAAAGTTTCACGGCCGTTACTGACGACAGACCAGCAGTTATCGACTATCTGTGGTGGCTACCGAGCTGCAGCGAGCTACTTTACCAACAACTCAACTACGGTACACTATTCTATAAGACGGAGTATTGACCGTAATATTGGTTATCAAGTGACCACTTTATGGCCGTAGTGGTCTACCCACTACCCAGGACATCAAAGTTTCACGGCCGTTACTGACGACAGACCAGCAGTTATCGACTATCTGTGGTGGCTACCGAGCTGCAGCGAGCTACTTTACCAACAACTCAACTACGGTACACTATTCTATAAGACGGAGTATTGACCGTAATATTGGTTATCAAGTGACCACTTTATGGCCGTAGTGGTCTACCCACTACCCAGGACATCAAAGTTTCACGGCCGTTACTGACGACAGACCAGCAGTTATCGACTATTGTGGTGGCTACCGAGCTGCAGCGAGCTACTTTACCAACAACTCAACTACGGTACACTATTCTATACCGTAATATTGGTTATCAAGTGACCACTTTAAGGCCGTAGTGGTCTACCCACTACCCAGGACATCAAAGTTTCACGGCCGTTACTGACGACAGACCAGCAGTTATCGACTATCTGTGGTGGCTACCGAGGCTGCAGCGAGCTACTTTACCAACAACTCAACTACGGTACACTATTCTATAAGACGGAGTATTGACCGTAATATTGGTTATCAAGTGACCACTTTAAGGCCGTAGTGGTCTACCCACTACCAACAGGACATCAAAGTTTCACGCCGTTACTGACGACAGACCAGCAGTTATCGACTATCTGTGGTGGCTACCGAGCTGCAGCTGCAGCGAGCTACTTTACCAACAACTCAACTACGGTACACTATTCTATAAGACGGAGTATTGACCGTAATATTGGTTATCAAGTGACCACTTTAAGGCCGTAGTGGTCTACCCACTACCCAGGACATCAAAGTTTCACGGCCGTTACTGACGACAGACCAGCAGTTATCGACTATCTGTGGTGGCTACCGAGCTGCAGCGAGCTACTTTACCAACAACTCAACTACGGTACACTATTCTATAAGACGGAGTATTGACCGTAATATTGGTTATCAAGTGACCACTTTAAGGCCGTAGTGGTCTACCCACTACCCAGGACATCAAAGTTTCACGGCCGTTACTGACGACAGACCAGCAGTTATCGACTATCTGTGGTGGCTACCGAGCTGCAGCGAGCTACTTTACCAACAACTCAACTACGGTACACTTTTCAGGAGGCTAATGGTGATAAGCAACCGAGGCAACATTTTAATTGTTTATAAGATATATAATTTATTTTCTCAAGATTTAACTGTAAATGTTCCATTTGAACAATTATACTAAAAATACAAACAACATAAAGTTTTGATCTGATTAAAAAGTATTAAACATAAGCAAAATATTTTTTTATAGAATTGAAACTTATATATGTTTTATTACACTTTAAGTCATATTTGATCTAATAAATTATTGTTTTATGGTTGGTATTTTCCTGGATATATTCAACTTTTACCATCAAAATAAATTTCAGTTTTGAGAAGTAAATTTTTCTTTTCAGTTTCTGTTTCTCAACAATACAAAAATAATATGCTTATATACAATTTGAAAATAGTGATCATCGTACTTTTAAACATTCAAAGCACTATTGTGGGAACATTCCATTTAAGATGAAAAACATTTTTTGCAGAAATTTAATATTTAAGAATTTTTAGCAGGACACAATTGTTAACTTTCCTCTCTAAAGGTTGAATTAAAGGAGTGTATTAAAAAGTACTTAAGCAAAACTCTTTTTAAACGATATTTATTATTCAAGGCTATTATAAAAATGTGAATCGTTTCTCAAGAAAAAAAATATTTACCTACTTTATTAAAAGGTGGTGGTTATTAACAAATTTCATTTTTCTAAAGCTCTAAAGTTTATAGCCAGATTTTTTAGTTTACAAGAACCTAACAGTAGCCGCAATTAGAAGATTATTATGTTTATATAAATTACTTTGTCTCTCATGAATTTATTTCACGTTCCAAGTCTACCTAAGCTTTAAACCAACCAAGAACACGCCATACAACTCGCACACACGGTAAAGTGCCTGTCAGTGTGATTTAATATTGTTTTAGCCATAGGTCTTAAATAATTTATTCAGCTGGATTAACAAAATTGTTATTAGTCAAGTCATATAAAAAATTAATGTTGAAAACAATAATTATTTAACTAAAATCAGACTTCATACTTACTATAAGCAGTTAAGCATAACCACAGAATTAAAGCAATTGAGACTCCCACTAAGGTAGTCACGGTCGCCGTATAAGGTTCCTTTTGTCATATTAGACTTCAGCCCTCTCTTGGATTTAGCTAATATCAACATTGATCTAATAAGATCAATAGTTATTCGTTTCCTTTGATCTTTGATTTTATTTCTATTTTAAACGTATAATAGACGTCGAGCTGTAAACTCACTTTACCTTTTGTATTTATTTGTCAAAGTTTTCATGTTTATCGTTTGGTTTGATGATTCTCTAATTAGAATCGTTCTTCCTATATCTATGAAAGTGATTTAATAGAGAACCTGCTGCAATTTTTCCTGAGAAAAAAGGGCCATTCACTTTGATAAAGATATGGTGCAAAAATATACACTTTTGGTGAATCTCTCATAATTTAAACAACTGTGAATGTTAGGATCCCCAAATTTGTACATTATAGCGATTGACTTTACCAGGAATGTGAATATGACTTCATCAATAAAATTAAATGATCAGGTAAGTCTTCTTCTGCCATATTCATCAGCATATCTAGTGTAAAGCTTATACTGTACTATTGTAGTCAGTTCAGATACTAAGAGCATTCAATAGCTAATTTGGTATGGTTTATGATGCAATTGAAATGAAATGATGGTTGTCTTAGGAATGGTTTAATACCTGCCCCGGGGTGGGACTTTGAGTAAAAGACTCTTCAATCTGTGAAGGTTTATTTTTGAGAAGTCCGAGGTCATCTAGTGTTTCTTGCGCACACTACCAGTAGTATGCCTTTCATAAATTAGTTTGAGCCGAGATGGTTTACCTAATGTTTGGCAAAACTTTCGTTGCACTTGAATTATTCAATTACAATTAGCAAGTTCCAAATCAAAATTTTTCAATTAAAAGAACTTTATGAAAATAAACAACATTTCATATTAGGAATTAATATCAGGCCATCAACTGATACCACAATGGAACAGAAATTTTTGTTCCATCATATGTCTTCAAATTACACTTCTTCGATTAATGGTTTTCAAGTAATACATAATTATAAAGTATACACTTTCATTTTCATACGCCCTATATATTTGTTTTATGGCTGAAAAAAATCATTGGTAATATTATTTAGTTTTTAGCTGGACTTCGTTTAGTTACTCAAAAAATTTTATGGGAATATTTTAGAAAACTTATGTTACGTTTTACAACTTAACGTTTCCAAATGAAAGGAGTTTTTTAATGTATTCTTTTTTATATTACATAATACTATTGCATGTAACGCTGTTTTATACGGCATTGGATGTTTCTATTACCTTGAAAAATTGTTTTGTAAATGTACTTACATTTACAATTCCTTATCCTTAAAAGGAATAGCTTCTTGTATTCCAATTTTATGTATAAATATCTATGAAATTTGTTTACAAAGAAATTGAATAAGATTCGTCTGAGGTAAAGTGTAAACATAATTAAAGCAGAAACAAAGGGACGTATTCCCTCCCTTGGTGCTGGCTTCGTTTGCTTTGCTTCTCATCTTGAATGCAATTCTGAGTTTGACATTATCGTGTGATTTAGTCGAAACATACGAAAGATGAACATTTAAGATAAATATTATTTGTGGTGAATATTCTTTGCCTATATAATTTCTATTGCTCCTGATATATCTATACAGAAAATAATAAGTTGTTATTTAGTGTTCCTAGGACATAACAAAAAGTATATCTTCATAGTTAATCTATGCTCTGGAGACTACATAATGAACATCAATAATTTCTGTTGAAAGTATTTGTTTGAAAAATACATACTTTTCTAGTAATAGAGACTATTCGAAACAATGTAACATTTACTTCAACAGAGGTAGATCACCTATGAGTTTTGTAAAGAATGAAAACATAGAAAACATAAACATATTTAGAATACTAAGACAGTTTTATTGAGGATTAACTGTTCTTTCAACTATCTTGTGAAAGGCTATTCTTTATTCTACTATTCTTTATGGGGATTTTTTCCACAATGTGTGTTGAGGTAAATCACCATGGTACATAATGATAGGAATACGTATATTACATGGCCACAAGTTTTTGGCTCTTTAATGAAATTAGATTAGAATACAACTGTCATTTAACACATGTATTGGGAAATGTATAAATTTAATGCAAAAGGTCTGCGTCATATTATGATATAAGGTATTTAAATTTTCATTACGGACATTTTCCACGCATTTAAGTAAAACTAAGTTTCACGATGTTTCGGAATCTGAAATCTGATCTCCTCCTCAGGCGAGAAAACCATAAAACTTAACACTATTAGTACATAATCTGGACTAACCAGGTATAAAGCTGAAAATAAAAATATTTAAAGTAGCCAAAAAAACTTACAAACAATATCGTACACCAATTGTCACGCACACAAGAAATAAAACACATCCATTCGTCAAATTATCTCTAGCAAAACCTTACATGCAACCGACGGTTAAAACTAAAAGCTATTACCTATTAATTAACCATTAATAGTGATCAACTTGATTAGTATTGCTAAAACTAAATTGAAGGTAGACTTTAAATTAAAGGGTACCTTCAATGATTGAAGTGTCGTGTTTCAAGCAATAGCTGTGATTGGATGTCAACCCCGATTTGATTAAGTAAAAAATGGTGTTTATGACGTCACACAAAACAGGATGAGGTCAAAATCGATAGTTGAGGTATCAGAAAAATACAATAAAACCAATTTAGTGTATAACATACATTTTGTCAGACTTGTCTGTAAACAAAGACTTAAAATAAAACGATTGTAGCACATAACTTTATAACAGAATAGTGCCAGAATGCGTTGTATAATTAATTATTTTTTAGATCTAGTTTTTACACAAAAAACTAAAATGAATAGACTCATCTAAACTAAAATGAGCCCGATTGTGGATGTGAGGGGGCTTTACCTCATATCCACATTAATTAAACTCCTTTATAGGGGTCTCCATGACAATTCGTAGTTTGGTACACCGAACTACAATATACGAGATACATTTTATAGGTAGGTATTTTCTCATCCAAGTATGAATGAGAAAATTAGTGTAAGATGATCGTGGCACGATAGTGTGTTCATGTTACATGTTAGTGTTCATGTTACTAAGGCACATTCCTTAGACAGGACTGTTAATTGATAGCCAACGTTATCTAAGGAACCTACAGTTTAACGTGGTATCTGGACTACTTTTGCCTTTTTGCCTTTAAATGACGAAAATGACTGGTCTGAATATGAGGATTGTATTTTGCGTATTAATGTAGCATTTCATAATGCGGACGTTATTCTACCTCAGAGAATATAACATTCACCGACATTATCTTATAACTATCCATGATTCGTGCCAAGTTGCTGGATAACGGGCACGCCACCGTTTCAGTCCTGTCCTAATTAGTATTAATTATTATAGTTAAATATTAATTAATGATAAATTAAAACGTTATTTATCAATAAAAACTAACATCACATACTAAGAATGAAAATTTTTCTTGTTCAATCCTCGTTAATCTTTTAATTTCACGACTTCATTAACCTCAAGCCTAAACTATTATATTCAAAAACTGATCCTTCTTTTAGAATATTCAGTGACTAAAACTACACCCGAATTTCAAACCAAGAACAGTTCCACTAAGGGCGGGCGGGCTTGGAACGTTAAATTACTGATAATGGACAAAGTTGGCCCAACACCCGAGGCGATGTTAACCCTTAACACTGAGCACTGAGCAGTATAGCTGGGTAGATGGGTAGATGGGTAGATGGGCTGAGCACAACTGGAACTGTCTACTACTACTCTATAGCTTCATATTATCATAATGTATTTCCCGTTCCTAGAATTTGTCAATATTCGATAAATTAATTTTTCTCATACCAGTTGCTTTTAGCGAATTTCCCATAGGGAAGTAGCTATTACCGTAGGTCTCATGGCAAGAGTTAAGCCCGGGACCATGTTATTTTTTCTTCTTTAGGTGCCCAGAGACCAAAAACAATAGTCGTTAAAATTTTTATATATATATATATGTATATATATATGTATATATATATGTATATATATATATATGTGTCTGTTAGCACGATAACTCGCGTAAAAATGGTGCGATCGAGACCAAATTTGGTAGAGACGTGTATTCCTACAAATGCTTGGACGAGTTCGTAAACCAGACATATCGGTCAATGGGAACGGGTAGTTTGGGGGGGTTTTGTACCCCAAAATGGGGTTTTATGCGTTTTTCACATATAATTTTTAAATATTTCTAATTTTATATTTCACCATTGGAATCAGCTTAAAAAACTACACAATTAAGGTCCTTAAAGTTTTTCTCTATCTCCAACGGTTACCGAGATATAAAAAAATCTAAACACAGTACGTTGTATTTTGAGGCTCCAATGTTAATCTTATGGAGGATAAGGAAAAATTAATATTTCACTTATTAACCAATATTTTTGGATAAAAATTTATATTTAGCTTTATGTGGTTGAGGTTCATCCATTCATGCTTAAAAATCATATAAAAGTTAATATAAGGTTATAGTCACATTGGTGTTCGTAAAATATTGAAAATTGTTTACCTTATAATACTTAACTAAACAAAATATTACAGTCAATTAAAATATTCAGCATTTTAAACCAGTTTGGTGTGCGTGGTAGGTATGTTAGTGTTGTTGGGTGGGGTTATAAATCAAATTTCCAGATTCTATCCTATTGTATTCTTATGTCCCTTTGACAGCAGCAATTGTAATTTGGAGCTTTTATGTTAATCTTATGGGGATAAGGAAAATTATATTTCACCTATCAATCAATATTTTTGGATTAAACTTAGTATTTACCTTCACGTGGTTGAGATCTATTCATTTATGCTTAAAAATCATAGTTTATGTGTTTATCATGGCAGCAAACCTGCATACTCTTTTCCCATGTTAATCATATGGATAATAGGCAAACTCCTTTATTTATGGACAGATGTTGATGAAAGTTGGTATAAATGTTAAAAATAAATGTTTTTGAAGGTATAAATGCCTACTCTTAGCGTCCCTCACAGCAGCAAACCTGCACACTCTTTCCCATGTTAATCTTATGGTGAATAATAAAATAATTCTCATGTTCATCAACAGATTTTGACCACTTGACTTGTCGTATATTATTATTATTATATTATTGATTTGGAAATTCGCTGAGTACGCAGGTCTGCTGCGGCGGGGGTATTTATGTATTTCACAGACAATATTCGTGAAATTTTGTTTTAATACGTCATGATGGGCAACAATTACCCAAAGAATGGTATTGGATGCCAATATATTTCCTACAATATTACCTAATACTTTAAGTTCATGATATTCAACCAATCATTCATTACATACATTCAACTTTACTAAGGAATGCATTCTCTTGACAAAAATATTAATGTTTTGAAACACAAACGTGTGACACAACAGGCCAGTATAGTACAGTGCAGTTTCCTACATACACAATATATCTCTAGACTGAATTTTAATTCTCTTTGATCCATGAACCTTGAACTATAAGGCTGTTTAACATGACATTATATTAAATACCAATATGGTCAGGATAAAGCTGTACACTTTATGTTTAAACTAAGTCTATTTTAGCTAACTAACAATAATGTCAGACTGGTGTACCCCAGGGTTCAACGACCTCTGCTACTTTGTTCTTAATTTTCATTAATGATCTATTAGAACTTAATTTCATAGCAAATATAAATGATTTTGCAGATGACATTGTACTTTTTACGCTCAAAAGGATCCCGTTTTCATATCAAATTCTATTAACTCAGATCTTTTATTACTCCGAAAATGGTGTAATTTAAATAAAATGCAAGTAAATGTGAGTAAAACCAAATTTATAAATTTTGATTCCTTTGGTTTTGACCTTCCTTCTCCTGTAATTTTTCATTCGACAACCTGCAATACATTTATATGTACCTGCCAACATTTTGAGAAAGTAAAATCAATTAAATATCTAGGAGTCTTGCTAGATGAAAAGCATACTTTCGAACCTCATATTTTAGATATGCACAGAAAATTAAGATCTCAAATTAAAAAATTTTATTTTTCAAGATATGTTTGTAAAGTTCCACTTTTAAGAACCCTCTACTTTGCTCTAATAAATTCAAGATTGCAGTATGCTTTACCATGTTGGGGAGATACTTACAAAACATTAATAGACAAAATAAGGACCTCTTAATTTTTTTTCATAAATCTAAGCAAACAAGTTCTTTTCCATAATATCAGCAGCTGGGAATATTACCCGTTCAGAACCTTTTTTAATTTTCTCCCCTTATATGGAGAAAGTATTGTTTTCGTCAAAATTTTCGAATTTGAGTTGAGGGTGGATATATCCGTTATGGGGTCCCCTGAATCCAAAAAAGTGGGTTTTGACGTGATGTCTGTCCGTCCGTGTGTGTGTGTGTGTGTGTGTGTGTGTGTGTGTGTGTCTGGATGTGTACAGTGCCACAGCCTACCCCGTTGGTCCGATTTAGATGAAATTTGGCATGTATATATATAGTCACCGTATCTCCAGGCGTTTTTTTCATTTTTTTGAATTTTTGATTTTTAAGGGTAGTTCACCCCTAAAAACCCTTAAAAAACGTGAAAAATCCAATTTTCTCAAAAACGGCTCTAACGATTTTAATTAAAATTTGACAGTTTATAGTGTACAGAGTACTAAATAATTTGACACCACCCGCATATCTGTAAAAATGACGGTTCAAAAGTTATGGGGGAAAAAATCAAGTTTTTATATTTTCAGCGAAAACAATAAAAGTAAAGTATAACTTGACTGGTACCATTGAAACCAGCTTAAAAAACTAAACAAATTAGTATTTTGAATTATTTGTCTACGACAAACGGTTCCAGAGAAAAGTTAAATTTACTGTCTACGATAAACGCAGTACGTTGTCTGAAAGCGCCCAATGTTATTCTTATGGAGAATATAAAAAAATCTATTTCTTCCTTACTTTCCAACCGTTTTCCATGAAACTTGGTATGAAGCGTAAGGTCAAATCACCGAACAAAACCAGCTCAAAAAAGCTTGGTGTTAAGGGGGGGGGTTGTCCCCCCCGTACAATTTGAACAATTAATTTAACTTTGTCTCTCGTGTTTTATTTTTAGAAATTGGATGATTATTTTTGAAACAATAAATTATTAAATTTAGATTAACTTTGTAGAACATGATAGTTTTATTACAGATTGTCTTTTTTTAAATTTACCTAAGGGAGAAAGTATGTGTCAGTCCACTAGTACCGTTTATTTATTTGTAAAGTAATGAGATTATTTTTCATTCGGAGTGGAAACAGTAATAACATCATTCCAAATCATCTCTACAACACAAGAAGCTTTGTTCTGAAATTTTACAATCAACTTCCACTTCAAATCAAAAACACCAACAATCTAAAACATTAGTCTAAATCACTAAAACAATAATCAGCTGTTGTATATCTTTCCTATAAAAGTCGTATTACAGTTAGGTTTCGTTTGGGTTTGGATTGGATTTGAAAACTGTGAATTAATCCACTCAGATTTATCTGTTTAATGGGAATGTTATTAATATGTTTTATCGTTTCAGTATTGTTATTCACAATGCAGCAACCCAGAATATATAACCTTTCACAATGAAGCCGTATTGCTATTCGACTTCAGAACATGGCTAATCTTAAAGTTAACATGTGTTTACTGTGAGGCGTTACGAAGTTCGCTGGGTCAGCTAGTATATTTATATTTATTAAACAAAAAAATCTATCGGATAATTTTAGCAGATGCTACAGCAGGCTAATAGATTGTTTTTTACATGATAATAGACTGTTAGGTTAAGTGTTAAAATGTTTCCTTAGATGTAATTATTGTTTAGTGTAACTGACCACACGACTTTATAACGTGGCCAGTTTAAATTTCTCATAATTTCTGGTGTATTTATTGTATTATTTGTTATGAGAAATAAAATTAAATTATTCATTTATTCACTTTAAGACTACCTAAACGTCGTATCTTTGACCTAGAAGATTTGACAATGAAAAATAAACCCCAAGTAAATGTTTAAATCTTTGGGTGAAAATTTGTGGGTTTCTGATGGAAATAAGATAAGGTAAATTCCATTATATTTACCGTTTACTTTCCTGAATATAGAGAGATATCCCAACAAGGTTAATTATGATCAATGGAGCCAGACGATTTATGATTTGCGTACACAATAAACAAGCTTCATTAAAAACTAAGTTACCCAGTCTTAATCGTTTTTGAAATAATACTTCAGATAATAATTTTTTTTAACAAAACCCTTTTTAAATTTTTGATTAACTAGAATGGCATCTCTATTAAACATTGACTAAGACCTTTGAACCTCTGAAAAAAATAAAAAGACAGAAATTTTTTGTATTAAAAACAAATCTCCCTTAAAATATTTATCTACTAGCTGACCCGGCGATCTTCGTAACGCCTGACAGTAAATACATGTTAACTTTATGTTTGGCCATGTTCTGAAGTCGAATAGCAATACGGCTTCATTGTGAAAGGTTATATATCCTGGGTCGCGGCATAGTGAATAACAACACTGAAACTATAAGACATAATAATAACATTCCCATAAAACAAATAAATCTGAATGGATTAATTCAAAATTTTCAAATCGAATCCAAACCAAAATTAAATATAACTGTAATATGGCCTTTATAGGAAAGATATACAACAGCTGATTATTATAATAAACGTAATAATATAAACATTGTAATTATTATATAAACATGTGATTCTAATCAGACAGAAAATGAAAATATAAATACATAATCCCCCAAATCCGTAAACTATTAACGTGGTGAATAAAGCTGTTCATTCTTTACAGTACACATTTACTTCATAGTTTTACATTAATGAATGATTCAGATGGCATTGGATAGTAAAGCAGATTGCTAATGGAAAGTAAACTAATTAGCTGTAGCTAAGAAATCAAATGTTTTCATTGTAGACATTTTGTAAACAAACTTACTCTCCATAAGGTTAACATTAGAAATTTAAAACGCCATAAAATGGAAACTTATGAGGGTTTTCGAAAATATTTTTCCACTAAAACCTTCCCGGACACATATAGAGCAACTTCCTAAAATTTCATGGCGATCGGATGAGTATTTTGGCAACGCATATAGGACATACATATACATACATACAGACAGACATACAGAAAGACATACATACATTCAATTTTATATATAGGGATAACTGCTAGAAACAATGTTTTTCCCAAAATTATATTTAATTACTATACAGTAATTTTCCTACGCAAAAGTAATTTGAATATTCAATTTACTCATCTATTATAAGAAATTAGTATTAATATTTAATTAAAGGAAAATCAAATTTTTTGTACTACTAAACCAGATTAATTACACCTACACCATAAATAGTTTATTAAGAGCAAATACATGGGCAACTGCACAGTTTCTAATTTTATTGTATTCGCTATGAAATGGTGAAAATCTGAAATTTCAATGTAGTTTATGATATCTTAGTTGTTGTATGTAAAAGTGAGTGAATATTTATATATTTTCAATATAATATAGTAATGTATTATTATGTAGTATAATATATTAATGAACAAAATATATAATATTTTATTCAAGCCCACATCCAACTAACCGGATAAGCCTCGACAGTAGTAGGCCTACGCGTATCTCGCACAGGCCGCCGACGCCGTCGCATCCCGGTCACGTCGCTCCAAACTTCCTCTTTGACAGCAGCACTCCTTGATTGCCGTTCGCCGTCATTGGTCCAGAGAGGAGTTTCCTTATTGAAAACGCTACTGACAAGTTTTACTCTGAAATGTCCTTATTAACTCAAGCTTTGTGATTGTAAAAATAACGCATGCTAAAACTTACTTAAAATACTAGAATTTACGTCCTACATTAGTTAACTGATAAAAATATCTCATCAGTAGTTGTTGTCTTTAGTATAGAGTATGTAGAGAATTGGGTAAGTTTGAATGAAAATTATTATGTAAAGTTTTTTCTGAAATTTTACTGGAAATTGAACAGGAGAGTGAGTGAGTGAGTGATTGTCGAAAAAGGAAAAATGAACAAGATTAATGCACAAGAGAGTGAGTGAGTAGGTGTTATTTAAATATGAAATGACCAGAACAGGATATTGTGAGTAAAAATAAATTTAAATATAATAATATATACTGAAGGGATAGGAGAGTGGTAATTGTTTGTCCACGTATCATATTTTATTTACAATAGAGAAATTTCTAGGTCTAGGTTCTACTGAGATTCTAGGTCCCATTAACCCGTAAAATGTCACATAGATTCCATAGATAGACTCACATACACTCGCAATCCCCTTCTTCACTCCCCTTCATTTCCAATCAGACAAACTTCACACTAACTCCTGTTCATTTATAATCACAAGTAGACATTGATACCCGCCTCCCTCCCGTTTATTACCTGTTAAATAATAGGTAAACATACCAGTAGTTATTCAGACACCCTCAAAATATAATATACTCATTATAAAAAATACTCATTTGTGGCAATGATTCATGAAATTATCGATTTCTTCCAGCGCCATTGAACCGTTCGGACTGTGAAAACATCCACACAATTTAAAATTATGTAATTAATATGGAAATAATCTAGCATATGGCTTGTCTAAGGATTGGTTTATTGGGACATTTGATTGTTAGGGTTTTGGTACAAGAAATCGTGGGTTCTATTTCCGAGTTATTCAAGAAAATTTGGGTTTGGAGAGATTTCTTAAATGTGTTTTTAATATTTCATAGTTTAAAAATGTCATTTCAATTGTTGAAAATACAAAATATAATACAAATGAATACTCCAGCAGACGTCCATTTCATAATTAATTGATTGTGACGTTTCAAATTAATTATATCATGGGTTGAGTAGGGAATTAATATCAATTTACTTATATTCCCTAAGAACAACATGGGGAATAGTTCTGCTACCACAAGGAAGAAATAGTTTGAGTTTTTCAACATTTAGTAGTTGAAATCAACTGGATGAAGCTACATAGCAAGTTTTATAACAAAAGTTCAAATATTAAGGAAATTATATTATTTTCTTATTGGTCATGGGAATAACATTGGGAATGCGTAGGTAGAATTACGGATACGAGAAACAAATGGATTTGGACTTTTCAATATACAGTATGAAGCCTTATCTAAATGAGCTTGGTACTTAATTTCTTATTTTTAAAAAACAGTGTATTATAGCAATTTGGAACTTGGTATGTAAAACCAAGTTGTATCATAATATTCAAAATAATATTGAATTTATTTCAATTCACCTATTCTCAATCAAAATGGGATGGTGAATGAGTAAGTAGGTTTTTCTAAACGTATAAACTAACCACGAGATAAAAGACATTTTGTTTTCGAGATATACCCGTATTATTAGAGCTCAACCAGATTACGTGCTTGACGACAGTTTTTTGTCTGTTCCCAACTTCAAAACGAAAATTTATAATAGCCTCCAACTTGCTGTGCTAGACTACAGCAATCTCGTCTACTAGTCTCTCTAATCTGCCCCCCACGGCCCTTACTCTCTTTAGGAAGTAAACTAAAAGTATTAACAAATATCCAGATCTACAGTGAGCTGGATAATAGAACAACAAAATATAGTGGATGATATATAGTATATAAGTTGTAGATAGAAAAAAAACTACGTGAGAAACGAGAAAATGAGGACTATTAGCGTATAGGGATATTCTGTAAATTAATTCCAGAATATTCAGTCGGTACGGGTTTAGGCATACAAAAATGGAGATATAATGAGTCCCCTGACGTTTATTAAAATTCCAGGTCTAATTCACAAAAAAGGAGAACGACTAAGTAAGTAGGTTTTATTATATTATGAACATGAAGGTTGGGTATGCGTGAACGTTATACTAGAAAAAAACTTAAACGGACCAAGCTTAACATAGTTTTTATTTAGATTTCATTTGATTGACCAAGACACCAGTATTCTATGAGATTTAAAATTTGCTATAAAACAAAGTTTTTTTATAAATTATGTATATAATATATAAAAACAAAAGTTAACGACACTCTTAAAAAAAATATTTTACACATAAAAAAATTTTAATGGACTGTGCGGTGCAACATGTACATTTGTATTGCCATAATAAAAGATTTTGGAAATGAATTGAAGAGAGGTGTGTTATATTTAAAAACGTAGACTTTTGTAGTTAAATTTCCCACAAAACCCCTAAATATACAATCAATATAATACTACCTAAATAAAAAATACTTCTCTCTAAAACTAAATAAACGGTATCAGTGGACTGACACATACTTTCTCCCTTAAGTAAATTTAAAAACGAGAATCTGTAATAAAAATATCATGTCCTTCAAAGTTTATCAAAATATCATTTAAAAACTTATTGTTTAGAAAATAATCATCCCATTTCTAAAAAAAACAAGATAGACAAAGTTAAATTAATTGTTTGAATTGTATTGGGGGGAAACCCTCCACCCCCTGTAGTACCATGTTTTTTTGAGTTGTTTTTTTGGGTGATTTTACCTTACGCTTCATCTTAAGTTTCATGGAAAACGGTTGGAAAATACGGAAGAAATTGATTTTTTTAAATCTCCATAAGAATAAAGCTGGGTGCTTTCAGACAACGTGCTGCGTTTATCATGGACAGTAACTTTAACTTTTCTCTGGAACCGTTAGTCATAGACAAATAATTAAAATACTATTTTGTTTAGTGTTTTAAGCTGGTTTCAATGGTGCCAGTTAAGTTATACTTTACTTTTATTATTTTCGCTGAAAATTTAAAATTTAGATTTTTTACATTTAAAAGCCCATAACTTTCGAACCATCATTTTCAAAGACCTTCGGGTTATCAAATTATTTAGTACTCTGTGCACTATAAACTGTCAAATTTTAATCAAAACCGTTAGAGCCGTTTTAGAGAAATTCGAATTTTTCACGGTTTTAAGGGTTTTATGGGTAAACTAACCTTAAAAATAAAAAAATAAAAATAAATTTTAAAAACACGTAGAGATTTGGATAATATATACATATGCCAAATTTTATCTAAATCGGACCAAAGGGTTAGGCTGTGGCTCTGTACACATCCACACACACACACACACACACACACACACACACGTACACAAACACAGACAGACACACGGACGGACAGACATCACGTCGAAACCCAATTTTTTTGGATTCAGGGGACCTCAAATGGATACATCCACTCTAAACTCAAATTAGAAAATTTTGACGAAAACAATACTTTTTTCATATACTATGTATAAAGGGAGAAGGTAAAATGTTATCGTCTTCCTTCAAAGAGAGAGCAGTTAGCCACTAGTGATATTTCTTTAATATAGCCACCAATTAATCGGAGTATGACTTTTTTGTTTATTTACTTTAGGCAATAAAAATATAGTGCCTATTTTACTTTACTTATAAATCACTTCCGCTGTTTTTGACAAAAATCCACAACAATGCGACACAACAATACAACAATACTTGGTATGTATTGTATCTTCAGAAAAGTAGTTGAATTTACATTCCATTACGAGGCGATTCTCCTTGCTGCAATATTGATCCCATCCCTGCTTCACATTCACAGATTTACACAGGTACACAGAAAGGTGTATTGGGAATGAGTGATTCCCTCAACAATCTTTGTGTGGAACTACAACGTTGTCTATCAATAGCTCTTCTACTCTACACTTACATGTACAAATCTAAGAAGGTCGTTCTATTTTAGCCTATTCAACACAAAAATTATTAGTTTTTTTCTGAACATAATAACTACTGACCAGTGACCACCTAAATACTAAAAATATAATTTTTGTAAATACATTATACAGAAGCAATTGACAAGTCGGTCTTTCAAGATTAATAAATATACTTTGTAAAGCTAGTAAATCAAGAATGTTGTTAGTTAGAACGCATTGTTTTTTACGTTTATTTGAATATATATTGTTACTATAGAACTCTTGTATGTGTACCTGTACACCTAAAGTTAATTCAAATTTAATATCGTCAAAAATAAATCCGATAAATTTAAATTAAAACTAATCGTTGTTCATATACACAAACTACAACACTAAAATAGTATAATTCATATATTTTAAATATAACTCTCATATAAGGTAGTCAGGAGCACTCATGATTGCTTTGAAGTCCATGGACTTCTTATTACTGTTTGCTAAGCTAATTATAGTGTTATTTAGATTTTTACTACATACATTTTCCTTCACGATTTAAAGTAAAAAATGTTTAACAATTTTTGCGATCTGAAATTTCAAAAATTCCCTCCTCAGGCGAGCTGGTGGGAGAGTAAGTCCGCTTTCCGCACCAATCTACATCCGCATCTTGAGTGCAAATGCTACTGTTCTTGTCCTCGAGCCTAGGTTAACGCTGGAGGTGAGGGACATGAGGAATTGTGGAGGTAAATAATGCCATCAAATCTGTCCTTAGTGACAAGAAACACCTTTTTCTCGAAGTCCAACTCCCTTGGGCATTTGAATATCCTCGAGGGATGGCTTTTGTAGTGATTCTACAGGTAATTATAGAAATCATATGTTCTTCAATTTTCTTTTTGTTTTTGTTTATGCACTTGCCCTTTGCAACGTTCACTATAGTTTTTGTTTGCCAATTTAAACAACCTTTTCTATGTTTTACTTTTATGATTAAATTATTTTATTCTCCAAATAATTTGATATGTAACCTTAATTACCAATAAAGTGGTGAATTTATCAACGTGATCATACAATTTTTTTTTAGTTTTCCGTCAAAAACACGTAGAGATTTGGATAATATATACATATGCCAAATTTTATCTAAATCGGACCAAAGGGTTAGGCTTGATTAACCTGTGTTCATTCCATTTTAGTAACACGTCAACCATAGCCTCAAGTACCGAAAAACTGCACTGAATAACTGTGAAGATACCACCTTTCTGGTCGGCGGATCCTGAACTATGGTTTGCACAGATTGAAACTCAGTTTAGATTTGTGGGTGTTACTGCTGAAAATACTAAGTTCTCCCATGTTTGTGGCAATTTTGAGCCCAAGTATGGCGCTGAAGTGAGGGATATTCTCACGAACGTCGGGAAGTATGAAAACTGAAGGCAGGGTTCATCTCCAGACCAGAAAATCAGACGTCTACTGAGTCAAGAAGAGATGGGAGACCAGACACCTACACTTTTTCTAAGACATTCCGTACTCTCTGATCCTCTTTTGAAGTCTCTCTGGCTAACCCATTTGCCTCCTGCAGTTCAGGCTATTTTGCCAATGCATAAATCAGCCTCACTAGTAGTTCCATTTCTGACTCACTAGCAGAAATGGAAGATTCAGTGATGGAAGTCAACCTTATCTGTGTCTCAGAAGCTGCTTAACCTATCAACATGATGGAATAAATGATGTTACAGACGATGGCCATGGTTACATCCAAAATAGGAGAAATGGTGTAATTATTTCAAAATGATATAATATATCAAGATATTATCTTGGCTATTAAGGAAGATTTGCGGGATCATCACTTCCACTGCCCAGGCTTATCAATCAACCATCGTTGTTTGCCGAGTTCCCACCTTCGTCATCGTAGCTCCAATTTCCACCACTCAGAAAATCAAACCAATCGTAGTGATGTCTGTCTGCTGGTACCACGTGCGCTTCGGTGATCCAGTGACCAAATGCACCTGTCTGGTGCATGCAGCTTCAAAACCAAGAGCTCTGGAAACGGTCTTGGGGGTTTCTGATGGCAGAAAGCGACTCCGCCCCCATCCCCACTGATAAGGTAACCAAAATACAGTTTCTTTTGGTTACAGGAGCAGACGTCCAGACTATCCTTAATCCTTACTTTAAAAAAATGCACAAAACAGATCATACTCTTATTTTGCTGCAAATAATTCTGCAACTTATGGATTTCTGAGTTTGTAATTGGGTTTTGGTTTACAATAAATCTTCGTGTATCACTTTGTGATAGCTGATATTTCAAAGACCATAATCGGAGCTGATTTTCTTCATGATTATGATATGTTGGTTGACGTTTGGCGATAATGTTTACTTGATCTGGTAACATCACTCATCTCCTTAAGCCACCAACCTAACCGCAATTTTGTGATTAGTGTTGAAGTTATCGCTAATACAGAAGAAACAGTCTATTCTTGACTTTTTTTGGAAATATCCCGAGCTCATCAGTCCTGCAGATAAGCAGAGAATGAGTCTTGTTAAGCGTAACACAAAACATTACATCCTAACCTCCCCCGGACCGCCAGTCTTTAGAAAGACACGCCGTTTAGCTCCAGATAAACTGAAAATTGCCAGGAAGGAACTCGAAATAGTGGTCCAGCTTGGAATAGCGCGATCCTCTCCAATCAGTTGGTCGTCTCATCTCCGCATGGTACCCAGGAGGGTGAAAGTGGAGACTATGTAGAGTCTACAGAACCTTAAATGTCAGAACCATACCTGGCCGTTATCTCATTCCTCATTGTACATGAGGAGTATATATATATATATATACATAAATATGTATATATATACATATTTATGTATATAAATAAATAAATAAATATATATATATATATATGTATATATTTATTTATTCATTTATTTATTTATGTGTGGATAGGCCAGAACCTGCCTATATTGTACTGCCAGTAAAATATAATATAGTACAATATAATTTCAGTTAAAAGTATAAAGTAAAGTATAAGGTATATAGGCAGGTTCGACGATGGTAAAATCACTTCCTGCACAAAACTTAACCAAAATCAAACAACTCCTAACATTCATCTGCAATCAGCATTGAGGACGTCTCTGGACGTCAAATCCGTCCGGAAAAAATCCGGTCTGATTCTTAAAAAATCAACTGATGTTTAAAAAATCATACGTTCTTCAATATTTATTTTCTTTTTTATGTAGTTGTCCTTAGCAACATTCACTATAGTTTTGGTTTGCCCTTTTAAAACAACCTTTTTCTATGTTTTCCTTTTTTGATTAAACCATTTTACTCCTTAAAGAATATAGTGATTTGTTATCATAATTACCTATAGCTATCCTTACGATGGGTGCGAGGGAATCTCGGTGAAGTGAAACTCTTGACCGAAGGCCACATCAAAATCCGTTGGGTCAGCTGTCGTGTAAGCGAAAAGCTCATGGACCTGCAGGTGTCCAAATATCTGGACTTTGGCCATGTAGCTAATCACTGCATTGGTTCTGAGAGGAGCAGCATTTGCTACATGTGCGGTAGCCAGGATCAGAGGGGAAGTACATGCATAGTGACGTAGTCTTGTATCATGTGCATTGAAGCCGAAGGGCGAGCAGGCAAGATATAAGCAGGGCGTATAAACAAGCACTTCTCAGATCAGACTCAGATCTAAGAAAATATGATAAGGAACACGCAGAGAAGCAGAACAGTAAGCAATGTTCTGTACCATTTTGCTGCTGAGCGAGGATCTGGTATACTGTTACTCAGTGAGTAGTATCAGAACCGTTGATATCCACAGTTGCTCTCAGATCTCAGATTTGTCTGGCACTGCAAGGAAGTTGTTGATCTGGAAGTTTTTTGATGACCCCTTACCTCTCTGCTTTATTAGTTCCCTTGGTCTCTATTAGCTGTTATTAGCTATTATTATTTGTGTATTCAGTTGTTGGTATCATAAATCTTCCAAACAAATCACGTTATTTGGTTGTTAAACTTAGTACATACGTTTATTACATACATTACATTACATAAGACATATGAAGATATGTGCGTGACTCTAATTGTTCTACTAATTGACTTTAAGTTAATTAAAAAGTAATTTAAAATCAATTATAGTGGTTACTGTGGATATCGGTGATATTTTCTCACTCTAAGTTAAAACTACCTTCCCATACGTTATTAGAAGGAGAAAGTCTTGATTTCATCAGTTTTCATTTGATTTTTTTTCCTTAACACAGATAGTGGTTTGTGAAGTGTGTCCCTGTAAATACCATTTAGGTAACTAAAGTTTATAATCCAACCATTAATTTAGCTAAACATTCCACAGCTGTAAAATTTTCAAAATCAGTCGATACCTGTAAAAATAAGCTTTTCCGAGAAACAACTAACTGTTAATTTTACTGCTATACAACGCGTATTTTTCTAGGTAACTTTAGAAATACCGCATTTAAACATGTTCATACTGTATAATGTATCATTTATAATGTTATATAATGTAATGTAATGTATTGTGTAATGTAATGTATAATGTTATGCATAGTATCATAATGAAATAAATTTAACAGATGAATACATAGGTACTGAATTCATGATTTTGTTACCTGGCTACTGCTACCTCAGCTGACCAATGTAGGATTGCAGCCCGCTACATATAAATCATTGACTCAGAATGATCATTGCTGCAATCAGATTGTTATATGCTTTGTTATGCTAAATCCTCCTGGGATTTCACTAATGGTATATTGGTAATTATTGCCATATATAGTTGCTTCTTTTAAATATATATATTATATATTTATCGAATCAATTTTTATTTTGCTAAGCGACACAAAAGTAACAGTACAAATCCACAAACCATTTTAAGTATTCATTCATTCATTTGATGTATCAAAATGATTAAATATTAATTTTTATAAGGTCCTCAACATTAAAGACGTCTATAATAATAGTCCGTAAAACGTATTCCATAGTAAATGTTGATATTAAAAATGCGTGGTTTTAATATAAAGTACAAAACATCATAAAAACACAATAATGACATGATAAATGTAACAAATTTTACTGTATAAAAACCAGTAATTAGTCACTTTAAATATGAATATCGAAAAAAGTTATATTTCTCATTCATACTTTGCTAAAAATACCTACCTGGGTCGCCATTTCGAGTATACTGACGAAACAGTCTATTCCCAACTTTTTTTGAAATATTCCAAGTTCATCAGACTTACAGGTAAGCCGAGCAAGTTAAGCATGACTCAGATCATCACATTCTGAGTAAGTAAGTAAATAATATACAGTACAAGTTTGAACGCCTGTTCCTTTCCAGGATATCACCCTTCCTGGACGGATAGATAAGGTCGGAACAGTTTGGATTTCATCGGGGACACTCTACCGCGCAACAGCTAGTACGGGTGATTACGAAGCTGGTCGACAACCATAATAGTAACTTGTGCTCACTTTCAGTGCTAATGGATGTTAGCAAGGAATTCAAAAGTGTCTGGCATAAGGGGCTTCTCCTCAAGCTTGGCGAATCCCCACTCCCCGCAGCAGCAATGCATCTCCTCAAGCCTTTCTTAGGGGGTCACCAGTTCCAGATATGTGACGAGGCGCAATCAACGAAACGTAGAGGCTGAGGTACCCCAGGGCAGTGTCCTGGGTTCGGTCCTTTACCTTGTTTATACTAATGACATGCCGACTGTTCCAGGAGTAACGTTGTCGCTTTACGCTGATGACGCACTGCTGCCCTACATAAGCTCTCGCAGTCGCCCACGCCATGAAGATGCAGCAGACACAGATGGACGCCCTGTCACCATAGCTCCGCCAGTGGAACATAAAAGTCAACGCGGATAAAAGTAATGCCATCCGTTTTAGGAAGAGGTGAAAAATGCGGAGAGCAGTTCTACCTCGGAAACTGACAAATACAGCTATACGGAGTGGGAATACCGTGGACGTCTGTGAAATACTTGGGTGTCCCCTGGACTCACGCCTGTGTTTTAAACATCAAGTTGACAGGAAATTCGCTGAGGCAACGGCAATCCTGGGGCTGATGTGGCCACTTCTTGCAGTGAGGAGCCAAATCCCGGTCACGACGAGGGTCGCCATGTTCCTTCTATTTTTACGCTCTTGTGTCATATGTGCTTCAGAAGCGTGGTGGATTATGGCCAGCATGGCAAACAGGAAACGTGTACAGGTCATCCAGACGAAATCACTGAAACGAATCACACAAGATTCGTAGTTCGTCATGAACTCCGTAATTATTATTTATTAGTTGGGAGTCCCAACTCTTGATCTACTCGTATTTAACAGAACAAAGGCCCATGGGCTATTTCAAAAAGCAGCCTAGTAATAACGCCTTAAATTAATCAGGGAGCTTTGCAGACGGCATGACGTCACAGAGGTCTGGAGGCCCAGGCCCATAGCAATCATGGACGATCCACCGTAGGTGAACAGCAAGACCTGCCCTGACAAAGCCTGACACAGCAATGCGTTGACACTCTTTAATTTAAGTTTATGTTTAATATATTTTTGATTAACATCTGTTATTTTACATGATCTGGCCCTATTAAAATTTGATTGTTCTAGCCACTCCGAGAGGTAATCTAGCAGCTGGAGCTGCAGAGCTAATGATATGATTCGCCCAAACGAAGCCCGTATGTAGGTTGCGCATACACGTCTGGACGTATGGGGAAGGTGGGTTTAGTTTGGGTATACACCGCTTAACAGTGGAATCATCACATAACCCTCGCAGGAGCGGGGTACTCATAAAGAGTTACTACCTACAAAAAAACGAGCAAAAATTAAAGGTTTACTGGGATTGCAGTGAAGCTCATCAGCGGTGAAAAACAACTGCAGGGAGGCGCTCACCAGCCTCGCTGAGAAACATCTGGAGATGGTACTCACTGATTATCATTAATAAATATAAAAACAATTTAATTAATATATTAGAATGGAAAAATATAAGCTCATTTGTTCCTAGCTAATACATAAGGCTTATGAGGGAAATATAACAACAGTAACATAAACTGCTTGTAAATGTAACAAAAATCCTTCAAACGCATAAAACAAACTAAATACTATATGAAAATACTGTTTTACCAAAAATTTTCTTGCTTACGATTAACCAAATGTTACCACAAAACAGTAACAATACGAGAGGTGTTGTAGTTCAGAATAGGTGATATGTTATACATATAGAGCACTGACGTGTGTATTCGTCAAAATGATAACAAAATCCCGCGACCACCACGCCACGTCCCAAGCGATTATCGGATTACTGTTGATGAGTTTGATGGATTTCGAGGTTTCCGGTCTATAAAATATATTGATATTACTTAGTTTGTGAATAATTCTACCAGAGATAAATCCATTTCTTAAATTTAATAAATCACTTGCCATAACCGTTCTGTTGTAATGGTTTACCCGAAACTAAATAATGTATCCCTTGAAATTTTCATTTATAACTGTTCAAATTTCCTTTCTGTCACGTTGTTCTAAGCTAAGTTTGTGTGGGGAATGGTAACGTCTTGGGTATTTCTTATTTCCGTATTTTATGTTTTTGAGAAATGTCACTATTGTTTCTTAGTACTCTACCCACAAAATAATTTATTGAAGATGTATTTTTACAAAAAGTTTTTTATAGGTACATGGAATTTGCAATCAATTTCAGATACTGAATGTATACTAAAGATATAATCGTCCAGTTATGACGAAGAATGTTAACCATTAAGTACAGAAGTACTATATATTGATGATAACGTAACTACTTATGGAACATTCAATATGTTCAAGTTTTGAACAGTTAAAAATCGACAAAAAACATTCCTTCTTGTTGAATGTTTCTTGTTCCTTTCTTCTTGTTCTTCCTTCCTCGTTGTTGACAAGAAATACCCTTCTTGAGTGCTAGGAGAGAGGAATCCCCTTACCTTACCATGTCCTTAATGTATAGGTAAGAAGGAGGCCCTTTGCTCTGCTAGGCTCTCGGTATTAGTCTGCAAGCCCTAGCCTAGCTTCTAGCCCTGCAAGCCCTAGCCTAGCTTCTAGCCCTGCAAGCCCTAGCCTAGCTTCTAGCCCTGCAAGCCCTAGCCTAGCTTCTAGCCCTGCAAGCCCTAGCCTAGCTTCTAGCCCTGCAAGCCCTAGCCTAGCTTCTAGCCCTGCAAGCCCTAGCCTAGCTTCTAGCCCTGCAAGCCCTAGACTAGCTTCTAGTGATCTAGCCTAGCTTCTAGCCATGCAAGCCCTAGCCTAGATTCTAGCCATGCATCTAGCCCTGCAAGCCCTAGCCTAGCTTCTAGCCCTGCAAGCCCTAGCCTAGCCTAGCCCTAGCCTAGCTTCTAGCCCTGCAAGCCCTAGCTAGCCTAGCAAGCCCTAGCCTAGCTTCTAGCCCTGCAAGCCCTAGCCTAGCTTCTAGCCCTGCAAGCCCTAGCTAGCAGCGCCCTAGCCTAGCTTCTAGCCATGCAAGCCCTAGCCTAGCTTCTAGCCCTGCAAGCCCTAGCCTAGCTTCTAGCCATGCAAGCCCTAGCCTAGCTTCTAGCCATGCAAGCCCTAGCCTAGCTTCTAGCCATGCAAGCCCTAGCCTAGCTTCTAGCCATGCAAGCCCTAGCCTAGCTTCTAGCCATGCAAGCCCTAGCCTAGCTTCTAGCCATGCAAGCCCTAGCCTAGCTTCTAGCCCTGCAAGCCCTAGCCTAGCTTCTAGCCCTGCAAGCCCTAGCCTAGCTTCTAGCCCTGCAAGCCCTAGCCTAGCTTCTAGCCATGCAAGCCCTAGCCTAGCTTCTAGCCATGCAAGCCCTAGCCTAGCTTCTAGCCCTGCAAGCCCTAGCCTAGCTTCTAGCCATGCAAGCCCTAGCCTAGCTTCTAGCCCTGCAAGCCCTAGCCTAGCTTCTAGCCCTGCAAGCCCTAGCCTAGCTTCTAGCCCTGCAAGCCCTAGCCTAGCTTCTAGCCATGCAAGCCCTAGCCTAGCTTCTAGCCATCCATCCCTAGCCTAGCTTCTAGCCCTGCAAGCCCTAGCCTAGCTTCTAGCCCTGCAAGCCCTAGCCTAGCTTCTAGCCCTGCAAGCCCTAGCCTAGCTTCTAGCCCTGCAAGCCCTAGCCTAGCTTCTAGCCCTGCAAGCCCTAGCCTAGCTTCTAGCCCTGCAAGCCCTAGCCCTGCAAGCCCTAGCCTAGATCTAGCCTTGCAAGCCCTAGCCCAGCTTCTAGCCATGCAAGCCCTAGCCTAACTTCTAGCCATGCAAGCCCTAGCCTAGCTTCTAGCCATGCAAGCCCTAGCCTAGCTTCTAGCCCTGCAAGCCCTAGCCTAGCTTCTAGCCATGCAAGCCCTAGCCTAGCTTCTAGCCATGCAAGCCCTAGCCTAGCTTCTAGCCCTGCAAGCCCTAGCCTAGCTTCTAGCCCTGCAAGCCCTAGCCTAGCTTCTAGCCCTGCAAGCCCTAGCCTAGCTTCTAGCCCTGCAAGCCCTAGCCTAGCTTCTAGCCCTGCAAGCCCTAGCCTAGCTTCTAGCCCTGCAAGCCCTAGCCTAGCTTCTAGCCCTGCAAGCCCTAGCCTAGCTTCTAGCCCTGCAAGCCCTAGCCTAGCTTCTAGCCCTGCAAGCCCTAGCCTAGCTTCTAGCCCTGCAAGCCCTAGCCTAGCTTCTAGCCCTGCAAGCCCTAGCCTAGCTTCTAGCCCTGCAAGCCCTAGCCTAGCTTCTAGCCCTGCAAGCCCTAGCCTAGCTTCTAGCCCTGCAAGCCCTAGCCTAGCTTCTAGCCCTGCAAGCCCTAGCCTAGCTTCTAGCCATGCAAGCCCTAGCCTAGCTTCTAGCCCTGCAAGCCCTTGAACCTGTGATACTCTTGCTGGGGACAACTATTCTGTCTACAATGGTGAAAACACCCTTTAATGGATCTCGGAATCATATCATTATTTTTATTATTAGTTTTTATGGTAATAAATTACTACAAAAATGTTACTTTGTATTGATAAGTTATTACATGGTTATTGTTTGTAGGTTTAACTACTAAACAATTTTACGAGTATAATGTATAGTTTTTAAGGTTTAATTGTAACGTTAGTTTAGATGTGATGGATAAAGGCAAAAAAATAAGAGTGGTGCCAGAAAAGGTTGATACGATCTAAACTATTAATTATTTTAAACCTCAGTTAATAATTGTCAATTATTTAGAAGGTTACTATATCTAAGATTTATATATATTATTTTATATCATCTGAAAGCAGGAAGTTGGAAGGGTTAGCTCAGAGAAGTTGTCAAAGGAAAGTTTGCTCAGTCCGCAGACTGGGGGATATTGACATGGTCGGTCCTTGTCTACATTCCCTGGACTACACAAGCCGAAGATATTTCCAAAGCTAGGGACTTATGTGTTTACGTGTATCATACTCTTATTGAAAGACATTTACTTATTATTTAAAGTTCTATTGCATAAATTAATATCTATTTATTTGTCAAAAGTATAAAATAAACTAAAGTAGTCGTATGCCGGGGAGCGCACTGGTCTAGGGGTAGAGCGCGGGGGGCTTTGGTGCCCAAGGTCCCGGGTTCAAATCCCGCCAATCACCAATGGCTTTTCGCTATGTGATAATGCCGAAACCCACTCAGGGGTGCGCAAAAAGCCGCTACAGCTGAAGTGCCTTGGGAGCAATCCGCCCCTTCCAACAGTAAAAAAAGAACAAATGTAGTCGTATATTTGTGTAAATAAATACCCTTCTCAAGGTAACAGATTTGGTTGTATATATATACCAATTTTTAAGTCACTATTTTATTTACGTAGTCGTATTAGTATTGCAGTTACAATATATATTTAGATGGCTAGTGTTGGAGCCCATTTGTATGGAGGACGGGCTGCGCTGCAGACCCAGCCGGCCGCGGCCCGTCCTCGGTCGATAGCGATTTAGCTATATAAATCACGCGCTTACAGTAAACGCTGCTGCAACCGCGCTCGAATATCCTTTATTGAATGAGTAATCCGGCAATATTTTATCGCTTAGTTTAGGCACTGGACAAGTTTATTCCTAATAGTCTTAGAAGTTAATAATGTTATTAAATGGTCTTTCCCTCTTTTAAAAGTGTCAACCTGTATTTAAATTTCTACAGTAGTATTTACATACATTATCCTTATAATCACTCAGATGTCACAGAAATCAAGAATTACATATGTATGTTTTAAAATTACTATAGTGGTTTAACATATGATAGTAATCCCAAAGTAGGCCTACTCTTTCGTAGCGACCAGTTTCTAAAACTTCGTGGTCTCACTATCAAGCTCCAAGGTTGGAAGTGGTTTACTCGTCATTGTGATTGTCAAAGTATCACAACACAGATATGAACTGTCATATACATACAATTTTAATATTTATTATTATAGTCTGGAAGTGAATTCCCAAAAATGTAGGGAGTTCGTTGTTCCAATGGGTATGTTTCAACCTGCAAGACTGTTTTGACACTCGCGATTGAAAATGCCCAGTGGTCTTATACTGGATGGCCCATACAAAGCTGACACTTTTAAACGGATTATTCTCAAGTGTTTTAAACGTCATTGTTGCAGCATTTTACTCGTTAGGCAAAGAATTTCAGTGTTTAAAAAATAGTGAGTTAATGATTACTATGCAACGATTGTTTCATAACAACTGTCATGTCATGGCGCTGTATCTTGATATCGGATATCTTCTATCTTGATATCTGTATCTGATATCGGGTTAAAACCTAATGATTTAAGGTCCTTTTTACCACAGACCTATTATATAATTTTTTCCTAATAATGTTCCTAAATTACTATTTTATTCAGTAACTTCTATTTGTATTTGAGTTTTGTAAGTAAACATGCCAAAACATGTCAACATGTCAAAAAGTACAAAAACTATTTTTGTGTGTTTTTACAATGTGTATTATATAACAATAAACTAATTTTAAAAAAGGTCACCAAGAAAAAAATACATTCACTGGTTTGTTCAAGTTTTTAGATTGTATTATACTTTTACTTTTATAAATTAAAAAAATCACCCCCGTCGCAGCAGACCTGCGTACTCAGCGAATTTCCAAATCAATAATATAATAATAATAATAATAATAATAATAATAATAATAATAATAATATATGGCAAGTTTTATAAAAATCTGTCCATAAACATGGGAATTATTTGCCTATTATCCATAAGATTAACATGGCAAAGAGTGTGCAGGTTTGCTGCTATGAGGAACACTGAAATTAGGCATTTCTACCATAAATAATTTTTATCTTAACATTTATACCAACTTTCATCAACATCTGTCCATAAATAAAGGAGTTTGCCTATTCCCTTTATGATTATTATGGGAAAAGAATATGCAGGTTTGCTGCCATGATAAACACATAAACTATGATTTTTGAGCATAAATGGATAGATCTCAACCACGTGAAGCTAAATATCAAGTTTTATCCAAAAATATTCATTTATATGGGAAATATTAATTTTTCCCTATCCTCCATAAGATTAACATTGGAGCCCCACAATACAACGTACTGTGTTTAGATTTTTTAATATCTCGGTAACCGTTTGAGATAGAGAAAAACTTTAAGGAACTTAATTGTGTAGTTTTTTAAGCTGATTCTAATGGTGAAATATAAAATTAGAAATTTTTAAAAACTACATGTGAAAAACGCAAAAAAAACATTTTGGGGTACAAACCCCCCCCCCAAACTACCCGTTCCCATTGACCGATATGTCTGGTTAACGAACTCGTCCGAGCATTTGTAGGAATACACGTCTCTACAAAATTTTGTCTCGATTGGACCATTTTTACGAGAGTTATCGTGCTAACAGACACATACATATATACATATATACATATATACATATATACATATATACATATATACATATATACATATATACATATATACATATATACATATATACATATATACATATATACATATATACATATATATATATATATAAAAATTTTAACAACTATTGTTTTTGGACTCTGGGCACCTAAAGAAGAAAAAATAACATGG
The DNA here is from genome assembly GCA_023375725.1 of Nephotettix cincticeps. Taxonomy (NCBI): domain Eukaryota; kingdom Metazoa; phylum Arthropoda; class Insecta; order Hemiptera; family Cicadellidae; genus Nephotettix; species Nephotettix cincticeps. The sequence continues at coordinate 68,869,170 of CM041786.1, forward strand.
TCCCGGGCTTAAGTCTCACCATGAGACCTACGGTAATAGCTTCTTCCCTATGGGAAATTCGCTAAAACATATAGTAGGAAATACATAGTATTTTATATTTGATGATACCCTAGCAAACAAGGAGCAAAAGTATATGGATCAATATTATGCCAAGTGGGTGAGTTGGAGTATAATGGAATGTAAATTCAAGTACTCTGTTGAAGACAGATCTGGCGTAGTTTATACCATTTCGATAAAAAACCATGAGGAAAATATTTAAATAAAATATAGCAATAATAAAACACTTAATAATAGCTTATTATTTTAATGATAAATTATTTTACACGCATAATTATACATAGCATTGGTAATAGAATTTGAAATTTATATAATGCCCCTTTTTTATAAAACCTTTTATGAACATAGTTTTTGATTCATTGTTGTATGGTGGGGGACCTAATAATAGTACACGGTAGGAAACCCATCTTGAAGTACCTGTGTGTAACACTGGACTCAGGTCTCCGTTTTAAATAGCATTTGAACAGTATCCGTTATCATAGGTATCATGTACCATAACTCTTTTAAAAAGGCCCTCCACAATTCCATTATATAAATTTGTTTAAATTAGTATTTTAAATAATAATAAAAAATAGTAATTCAACAATTTTAAATTGAATTGAAGTTTTTAGAGATTTTAATAATTATCTTTTTATATTTCTGGAAATTAATGTTTAGACATTACATTTTATATATATATATATATATATATATATATATATATATATATATGTGTTTATATATATACATATATATATATATACATATATACATATATATAATGTATTTTTAAATCCCAAAAATGTAAACAAATATAACTACTTCAAGTTCAAGTTTACATAATAATTAAACGGAAATTCACAAAACTTTTCATTTTAAAATTTTATTAATCCTATCAAATCAGTCATATCAATATCAATATCAATATCAATATCAATATATATATATATATATATATATATATATATATATATATATATACACATATTTACTAAACAGCTATGTAGGTTAGCTGTTCATCTTACAGGCTAAATTAAATTTGTTATGTGAATCTTGTCGGGAATTATAGAAATTTTCGTCCGAAAGGTTTGAATCTTTGTTTGATATTATTTTGAGTTAATAGGGGCTTACGAGTTATTCCTCAAATTCGTATCACAAAACTTTTAACAACGAAATTGCAATATTTAAATTTCAACCCTCTCCCTCCAACAGCATTTTATTCAATAAGGACATTGTTAAAATTGCAAAATGTAACGCGAAGGTGTAGATATTGTACAAGTTTACTGGTACCATAATTTCCTTATTAACCAGAACATAGTTTCGGTTTATCCGGAGTGTACACGTACAGCAAGCACTACAACGCAAGGCAACTAATAGGATATATCAGACGTTGTGGCTCCCAGGGGGGCTGTTTCCAATAACTTGCAGTTCAATGTTTCCACTAGGGAATATGCGATCTAAACTGCAGAGTGGTGTATTGTTGCGTATAAGGGTTGTGTTATAAGTAGTGTATTTACGAACATTTTCAAATTCAGGGGTTTATGTTAGTTGGCATTTCAAAGGCCAACAATAACTTATAACCTATATATACAAATCAAGGTGAGACCCCCGTAACAGAAGATTTGTGTACCATATCCATTCCATCCAATTTTGAATTATCTTAAATGATACAACGTAAGATTCATTTAAGGTTAAGAGACAAAGAAAATGTTATTAAAGTCTCTTTATCTAATACTATAATACGAGCAAGGTGTATATATATGTATACATATATTTGCACACGGTTCTCGAAAACAGCTCTAACGATAATTTCTGAGTAGAAAATAAGTTCTAGATAGGTCTAATGTCCAGAAAAAATCGTGGTTTTTTGTAATATTAAGTTTAAAATCTAAACAATTAGCATTACGGTTATGGATTACGTATTACGCATTATGCATTACGCTTATATTAAAATGTAAACAATACAAATCAAAACATTTGTTTATAACCGTTTGACAGGTGATGATTGAAGATGTTGGTGAACAATGTGTGAATAGGGGTTTTGCATAAATATTTATTTTATGTATTAATGAAAAATTATCAAATAACTAAACAATTTGTAAAAAATAAAGCGTAACATAACTGTGCGAAGTAAAAGCAAAGAAAGGTATTTCCAAAATATTTCGTGTGTTTATAGAAAACGTATTCATTATATTGATTGTAGCCACTGTAACAAACCAATTAACTGGTTTAAATTAAATTCCTCTTTTGCTTTTCAATCCTCATTCCTTTACTAACAAAATCAGTTGATCACAGGCTAATAATAACTGTATGGATAATTAAATACAGTACAAGATCAGCTAAAACCTTTGAGGTTGGTCAAAACTCTTAAACGACGGCGCGAATTGGTCGACGCCACAGTGGCTAGCGCTCAGGTCTCTGATTTCGGAGGATGTGAGATCGATCCCCACTCGTGAACAAAATTTTTGTTCAGTGTTTATGCTATATTAATTAAGGTGTATGAAATATGCTTTATCTTAACCACATAAATGTTTTCATTGAGCAATAAATTCGTTTTAATTTTGCTAATTAACCTGTATAATACATATCTTATTCTATCCGAGCAAAGCTCAGTCACCAGGTACTAACTAAGAAATCACATAGAAGAGGATATCTATAAATAAAGTATACAGGTACGTATATGAGTATAAATATAAGAGTATATAATTATAAACTATGTGTTTTCATTACCCACGGTTAAACTTGATTACAGTTTTCCTGTTTGTTGCTTAGCAACCGAACGCTATGGAAATAGAATGGAAGCGATGAAGCGGGGAATAACGTGCAACGTATGACATGAAATGACGCTGTACAATTGGTTATCAACAATATTATATTAAAATAAATATCTTAAAGGAAAAATAACCAGATATTTTTTTAATTTTTATTCAAGAGAAATAATCTATGAGCAATGTGCTTTATGGTATAATTTTTTGTAGCTATTTGAAAATTGTTTATATACTTTTCGTTAACGTATTAAAGTAGATTACATAACATATCGGTAACATATGATAGCTTATCATTGGTATAATTATCATTTATTTATAAATTAAAAGAAACCTTTACACGTCTAATATGGGTATTCGAACTAATAAATACAATAAATTAAGTAATCAATTTACTTATAAATCAATTTAATGTTGACAAATTTTCACGTTAATAAGGCTTAAATTCAGCCAATATTAACATAAAAAACATAACTTGTGAAAAGGTTTTACAGGTAAGTTGAGAATAAGCTCATTATTTTTGACATAAATAAACCAATAAATAATTATAATAATAAATTCACAACCGTCGTGAATTTAATATTTAATGCTCTCACGCGAGGGACGAGGCAATGTAATAATTTCATATTCAGAAAGTAGTTGAAGCGGATTTCTCTGCTACATAAAAAAACTATCTGTAAACACAATGGCTCACATTGTGTTAACAATCATATGATATTAAACTCCTTATTCTAAAAATAAACTCAGTTATCGTACAGTAAAAACATGCATCTACGTAGGTGATTGAACAAAAAAACTTGACGCCGGGGGAATTTAATTTAAGGACTAATACATTAATTAAAACTCGGTTAAGATTGAACGAATGGTCATTTAATTGTAGATGTATATTTAGAGCGTTTTAATTACATAAGAACAAACATGAGCCCAACTGAATGCACAGTAGAGATTTCCTAGGCACGTAGATAGTTATTTAATTTCACGATGATATTTTGTCGGTTGATAATTTTCCTTTACGTATTGGGGAAATATGTTTGAATATAGTTGGAATACAAAAACCAATGGTTCAGTTGTGAAGGGTAAATAACGTTTTGTATCCTATGATTACTTAAGTGTTCTCATTTCAGCAACCATACATTCATAACTCTAAGCTTACTATAGCTCTACGGCCTGTCCATTCTCGTGACACGTTTAAGAGATACATTAACTATTCTACATTAAAATAGCCAAAAATGGCAGAGTTGTCTTTTTGCCAGTATACGGCAGCCGCCGCGGCACGAGGATATTACCCCATTATCGATTGGAGCTCCGCAGCTAGCATCCCAGTCCCGGGCTCGGCCCCGCCCTGCAGACGCCGCACCGCTACATCGCTACACTGCTACACCGCTACACCGTTACACAAAATACATCACTACATCACTACATCGCTACACCGCTACACAAATACATCGCTACATCGCTACAATACTACACTTCTACACCGCTACACCACTACACAAAATACATCACTGCATCGCTACATCACTACACCGCTACGAAAAATACATCGCTACATCACTACATCGTTACAACACTACACTGCTACAATACTAGACCGCTACACAAAATACATCACTACATCACTACAATACTACACTGATACACCGCTGCACCACTACACAAAATACATCCCTACATCACTGCATCACTACATCGCTACACCGCAACACAAAATACATCACTACATCGTTACAACACTACACTGCTACAATACAAGACCGCTACACAATATACATCACTACATCACTGCATCATTACAACACTACACTGCTACAATACTAGACTGCTACATCGCTACACTGCTACACCGCTACACCGGTACACAAAATACATCACTATATCACTGCATCATTACAGCACTACACTGCTACAATACTAGACTGCTACATCGCTACACTGCTACACCACTACACCGGTACACAAAATACATCGCTATATCACTACATCATTACACCATGACACTACTACACCACTACATCTTTACACTGCAACACCACTACACTGATACATTGCCACACCGCTATATCATAACATTCACAACATTTCTATACAACTAGCTACACTGCTCTACACCCTTGATCGTCATAGCACTACACTGCTTCTCTGCTGTACCCTACATCGCTATAGCCTACCTAGCCTACCTATACCTAATTGATAAAAAAAGAACATTTTTTGTCTCTGCGTAAATTTTACTTCAGTTACATAGTTTCAGGGGGAGTGTTTCCAGCAGAAGACTCTGACTGACTATCTGGCGTACACTATAGTTGACGATCGGTAGCGAACGTGTAAAGACCTAAAAACTGTTACCAAATAACATAAAATAATAATATTATAGACTCCAAATCTTGGACCTCAATGGTTTTTATACTCATCTATAACACAATAAACGCTTAGTTAAAGTAATTGAACAAATACAATAATTTACAAAATATTGAAGTAGATAAAATGTTTACTATTAAGGTCAAGTTTTAAAAATAACCAGTTGGTGGAAGGAATGAGTGATGAGAGTGTTGGCACGCGGCGCACGTATGGCCAATAATGCTAATATGCTAACTAATGATCTGCAATAACGGTAATGGCGCATCCTCCCATTCTAACTGGGCTTTGAATTTGTACCGCCTCTTACTCCGCTTCATCGCACCAGTACATTTACAAACATCACGAGTTGTTAACGAGTATGTTTTAAAAACTGATAGCATTTCTTTGAAATATTTTTAGTTAATTTTAACTATGTTAATTAGCAGTACACTTTCAGAAAATTAATCTATGATCAAAACTTGGGGGAGGGCTATAAATAATTTTTTTGTTACGTAATATGAAAAAAAACTGAAAAATATATTAAAAGTTCATCAACGCTCATTGGCAAAAAGTTACGTTTACTTAATTCCTTGAGTATACGAAATATTCATTTATATCTTTCTTTTTAGCGAATGTCCCATAGGGAAGAACCTATTACCATAAACCTCATGACAATACTTAGCCCGGGAACATGTTATTTGTTTGTATTTATTGTATTATTTTTGCATTTTTTTGAATTTTTTTATTTGCCCAGAGGCATAGTCGTAAAAATATTCGTAAAAATTATATTTATATATATATGAGTGTTTGTGAACACGATAACTCCAGTCAAAATGATCCACGTGTATTCCTACATTTTCTCGGACGAGTTCGTAAACCAGACATTGGTCAATTGGAACGGGTAGTTTGAGGGGGGGGTTGTACTTAAAAATTGAGGGGTTTTTCGTGTTTCGTTTATAATTTAAAATTTTTAACGATTTTAAATTTTATCTTTGACCATTAGAATCAGCTTAAAAACTACACGATTTAGTTCCTTAAATTTTTTCTCTATTTCCAAAGGTTACTGAGATATTAAAAAATCTAAACACAGTACGTTGTATTTTGGGACTCCAATGTTAATCTTATGGAGGATAAAGAAAAATTAATGTTTTCTTTTATTACCAATAGTTTGCGATGAAACTTTGTATTTAGCTTCATGTTGTTGGGATCCATACGTTTATGCTAAAAAATCATAGTTTATGAGTTCCTCACAAAAGCAAACCTGCATACTTTTTCCCATGTTAATCTTTTGGAGAATAGGCAAAATCCTTTATTTATGTCTAGATAATGATAAAACTTAGTATATGGCCGGAATAAAAATGGTTCACGGTAAAAATGCCTACTTTTAGTGTTTCTCAAAGCAGCAACCCTGCATACTTTCTCCCAAGTGGAGAATAGGCAAATACTCTAATTTATCAACTGGTATAGATTGTCCAATTTTGTCACATACTTACGTATTAATATTGCCATATTATTGATTTGGAAATTTTCTGAGTACGCAGGTCTGCTGCAACGGGGGTATTAATACTCACTAACTGTTGTACTCCCACTATTTCTAAATATGTAATAAACCAGGTGCCCAGACTAAAGTGATCCAAAAACTAACTTTTTATTTTATTCTTAGATTTTTCCTTAAACCTAACGAAATTAAACCAAATCAGGTGCTAGAGAACTTTAAATGCACTGTTACTACGAGAAACAAGTAGTCGAAATTTTCTGTGGAACAATATAGAATAATTAAACGTCATTGTCCCTGTATAGTGTACAAGGAAAATAAATTTTAAAAATCCTCTAGCACCTGACCTGATTGGTTAGGTTTAAGAAAAAATTCAAGTATAAAACGGCTTTTCTATAAAAAATAATAATAAAATACAGATGTATTACAAGAAAAAACAAAGTTGTTGAGGAAAAATATATTCATAATTATGCTCATTACGACGTTATGGAGGTTATAGCTTTAGGCTATACATCGAATTGCGGAATAAAGTGACCTCAGACTTGGGTGTTGTCTATTGAGTAGCTCACTGTTTCTCCAAACTTCAAGTAAAGGGAGTAAAGATCATAACATTTAGAATGAAGAATTTACAAAATCTGCTAAATTAATTTCGATTTATTTAATATTACGATAATTTTTCATTCTAATTATAATATAAAAGTTCAATACTCTACCCCAGTTGCTGGAGACCTGCGTACTCAACGAATTCCCAAATCAATAATATGAAAGTACAGTAGTAACATTATAATTGCATATACCAAGTTTGATCAATATCTGTCGATAAATATGAGAATTTGCCAAATCTCCGTAAGATTAATACGGGAAAGAGTATGCAGGTATCACTGAAAATAGGCATTTTTGTCGTAGTCTAATCAATTTTTATTTTGACTATATACCAAGTTTCATCAACACACACACACACATGTTATATATATATATATATATATATATACATATATAATAATATATATATATATATATATATATATGTGTGTGTGTGTGTGTGTGTGTGTGTGTGTATACAATTTTTAGTCTTTATTGTTTTATGCTTCTGACCACCTCAAAACGAAAAAAATACAGTAACTTGATAACGAAATTAATTCTTGCCATGAGAAAAACTGCTAAATTCACTTAAACATGGACTATTAGTTTTCTAAAATCAATTTAACACAAAGAAAAAATGTTATTTCATTTTTTTAGGATTACACTAATTAGGTTTCTAATGAAATCTTACAATTGCAAACTCAAAAGATTATCAATATAATAGCATAATTATTTTCATTATCCCTCCATATCAGTGTCTAAGCAATGGTAGCAGTATCAATAACCTATGAATGTATGTGACTGCTGCACGAAAGATACGTGTCAAATGCAATCAATATACATACGTGCTACGGTCAGCACTTGACAGGACTGCAACACTTCACTGTCTACCAATGTAGCACGGCAAGAAAGACGCGTGTCAAATGCAATCAATATACATACATGCTACGGTCAGCACTTGACAGGACTGCAACACTTCATTGACTACCAATGTAGCACGGCAAGAAAGACGCGTGTCAAATGCAATCAATATACATACATGCTACGGTCAGCACTTGACAGGACTGCAACACTTCACTGACTACCAATGTAGCACTGCAAGAAAGACACGTGTCAACTTGCAATCAATATACATACGTGCTACGGTGAGCACCTGACAGGACTGCAAAACTTCACTGACTACCAATGTAGCACTGCAAGAAAGACGCGTGTCAACTTGCAATCAATATACATACGTGCTACGGTGAGCACCTGACAGGACTGCAAAACTTCACTGACTACCAATGTAGACCTGCAAGAAAGACGCGTGTCAACTTGCAATCAATATACATATTGTTTTATTGACCGCAATACTTCAGTGTCTGCCGATATGAGACTAAGACATGGACCAGTGTTATAGTAATAACCGCAATATTTCACTGAACACAAATATAGGTTTGTAACATTAACAAGAGGAAAAAGCAATGACCGTTCAATATGCGTACACCAGTCACCACTAGACTGTGCCGTAGTCATGACCGTAATACTTCACTGACTACCGATGTAATCCTATGATAGAGACGAGTAGCAGTATCAAAATTCGTTCAATATACGTACACCAGCCACCACTAGACTGTGCCACAGTCATGACCGCAATACTTCACTGACTACAGACGTAATCCTATGATAAAGACGAACAGTATCAAAATCTGATCAATATAAGTCCCACAGTCACCACTAGACTGTGCCGTAGTCATGACCGTAATAATTCACCGATGTGATGGGGACGAGTAGCAGTATCAATATAAGTACCACAGTCACCACTACACTGTTCCGTAAATAAGACCGCAGTTCTTCACTGATTACCGATGTGATGGGGACGAGTAGCAGTATCAATATAATTGCCACAGTCACCACTACACTGTTCCGTAAATAAGACCGCAGTTCTTCACTGATTACCGATGTGATGGGGACGAGTAGCAGTATCAATATAATTGCCACAGTCACCACTACACTGTTCCGTAAATAAGACCGCAGTTCTTCATTGATTACCGATGTGATGGGGACGAGTAGCAGTATCAATATAATTGCCACAGTCACCACTACACTGTTCCGTAAATAAGACCGCAGTTCTTCAATGAGTACCGATGTGATGGGGACGAGTAGCAGTATCAATATAAGTGCCACAGTCACCACTACACTGTTCCGTAAATAAGACCGCAGTTCTTCACTGATTACCGATGTGATGGGGACGAGTAGCAGTATCAATATAATTGCCACAGTCACCACTACACTGTTCCGTAAATAAGACCGCAGTTCTTCACTGATTACCGATGTGATGGGGACGAGTAGCAGTATCAATATAATTGCCACAGTCACCACTACACTGTTCCGTAAATAAGACCGCAGTTCTTCACTGATTACCGATGTGATAGGGACGAGTAGCAGTATTAAAATCTGATCAATATAAGTGCCACAGTCACCACTAGACTGTGCCGTAAATAATCTGCAGTACTGATTCGAGTAACCAATATAAGCACAGTCACCACTACACCTTCCGTAAATAAGACCGCAGTTCTTTTACGATTGGTGTTGTTAATATAAAATTTGGCACTCTGCGCAAAAGTACATCATTTTTAATAGGCCATTTTGTTGAATAATATACTTAAAATATGTTTTGCCCATGACAGCAGTGTGACTTGGGGAGTCTGAGATGAATGTACATTTCTTGATGTAAAACGAATGAGAGTTAATATTCGGCCATTTATTTGTAGTGTTATTCTTGCATATTTTACTGCAATATTCTTTGCAGTGCATTTAAAAACCCGTGTAGTAAAAACCTGAGAACTTACATAACAAAATGTGGTGTAACCATGTTTTGTTATGTAACTATATTTTTCCTACAAGTTTCATATTTTATTTAGCCTTAATCAGGGCCTAATGAAAAAAATCAATAAAATTTTAATTATTATTATTTTTAAAGTGAAATATTTACTTTTTATTGTTTGTCTATTGCTATTGTTTGTATTTGTCTTTTTTCTATTGCACACATCGTCTGTAAAATGTCTTCGACGATAAACTAGCCAACAGATAAAATTTAACAACAATTTGTGTCAGTCAGTTAACGTGTCATTTGGAATGTTCATGAGTGGTTCAATATTGTTGGTCGTGCTTCAACGACGGATCAGTGATTCGATGATTTAATTCATGTTTGATTCGAATTCATTAAAACTCAAAACTATAAGCTACTATGATACTTTTACTACTACTATACTCATATAATCTTTAGATTTCCTTATTAAATAAACTAATAACGTAAATTTAGTTTTAGTACCCTTTAACTTTCATTCAGTAACATTCAACCACAATTAGGAATCTACTTTTGAACCACATACTATCTTATAAAGAATTTGTTGATAAAATATCTAGGTTTACGTTTAGTTTAATTTCCATTTTCATTCTGTTTTCCACCAAGATTGTAGTTTTAAAATACTCCCTCTGTAGTTAAAGGTCCCGGCAGGTTTGGCCAGCGCATTGTGTAACAAAGGTGTTATCGCAAGGAGACTATGTTTCCGTAATTGTACTTAGAGTTGTGCTCTAAAACATGTCTCCCTTGTGTATAGCCTCACAGGGAAACTGAGATTATACAGGTGGTCTAGATGTGTTTGAACTCTACATAAACCACCGTTATAATTTGGACACAGAATAAATTTTCTCGTTGTTGTGGTCTACCCCTGAACTGGAAAGACAAATTATTGTGATTTATGTTTTCATTTTTTGCCCCAATTCAAATTTGTTTATATACTACAATGATGCGTTCAACGCTGCTTGTACCATGTATGTAGACGCCATGGATAATATCACAGTTTCACACATGTATATTAAATTGGTCTCTTCATCACTGCCTCCGTGCACTCAGTACATTCGCACTACCTGGTCTCTTCATCACTGCCTCCGTGCACTCAGTTCATTCGCACTACCGATTCCTGAAATGACTCGTTATAATTACTTATGTTATAATAAAGGCATGTTTTATATTGAATTATGTACTTGTACGGGTTTAAATACTACATACTCATTGTTGTAGTTTAACACAGATATTGTTTTCAAAATTATGATTTCACTAAGTATATAACATTTCACACGTGTTGGTTTGACAAAAATAGTGCCATAGGTTGGTCGCAGGGGAGTTAGTTTAGAGCCGATTTCCGGTAAAAGAGTGAGTCGACTACTTGGTATTATTTTTGCCGGGTTAACAATAAGAGTGTTTTGAAATTGTTATAGGGTGTATAGGTGGATAATACCACGTTCGTTGATTTGGATACTTGGTGACACATTCATGCCTGGTTGACAATAAAATGGTTCTAAGATGGCCACAGGGTGGCTAAGCAAGGAACAATCTAGTAAACGAATGATGATTACCATCATCATTTACGTCGGCCATAGTTGGAGTCATGACGGTTTGACAGTAAGAGTGTCGTGGGATGATGGTGGAAGATGGTTAGGTGGGGGTAAATATCGTAAAAATACGTCTACAGTGTGATGTGTGATACGTCAGTTTATAATCAAGATCACTGGAAGTTTTTAAACTGCAAAATATTGATATAAATTCCAATAGTTTAAATTTCTCATGTTTCACATTACTTAACATTTACGAAATTACAGTTTTATGAAATTATAATAAAATTCCCTCATGATTTTGTTGCTTGTGGAAAAAGATAAGAAATATATGGCTTTAGTGCTTTTAATATGAACGCCAGGAAGTTATAATTAATAGGAGAAAAATAGAAAAGCTATGAAATAGTAACAGTAATATGAGATGGATCACAGACATCAAGGATGACACAAATACACTAATGATTCGGCAATCTAAAAGTGTGGAAGAGGCGCATACTTGGAGACATATCAGGAACGCGGCAATCGCTACACCACATGCTACATTCGATGCTCCATGTTAAAATACCATATCTTGAAAAGTACTTGTTGGTGGAACTCGCTAATCATGTAATAAGATATCAGAGGCACTCAATAACCCGGGGTATGTAATGCCGTCCAAACGCGGAGTCCAATACTCCTGTTCCCTGTCTCGATACCCACCAATCATCGCTTGAGCTTTGGCCTGTAGTAAAACTGGTGGCCAGTGAAGCTAATGTATACAGTAGAACTAAAAATATTATAGGCCTACCCATACTAGAATACCGTACCGAAGTAATTGCTTAAACTCGCTTAGGTCAAGAATAAATAGTAAACATTATATGCTTGAGTTGAATAATTAACAAAATTTAGTGATCACTTTTAAAAAATATCTAGAAATGTAAATTGAAATATTAAACTCACAGAAGGTTGAACATGTATTATATGCAATATATGGATGAATTATCATAGTCATAAATAATTTATTTTTATTTATGTCGACACCTATGGCCTATTTTGTCATTGTTTAAAATCATATGTCCTATATATTGAATCACGATGTAGCCTGTATCTATTAAATTCACTGATTATACTAATGTCAACAATAAAGGATATCATTTGTATTTATAATAATTACTAAATCAAAACTATTGGTTATAGAGTCAATAATCAAGGCTTCAAAAACTATTATGTGTACGATATACATTTACAGGGTGATTCACGTAAGGTGTCCAATATTGATTCCAGAAAAATCGTTGGTCCTACAACGATGAATTAAAACTATTTCCAACTAAACCAACCCCAAGGAATAACGTAAAAATATTTTTTCTTTAAATAAAGAGTGTACCAGAAAATGATGGTCACTAGTACGAATCTTGGAAGTATCAAATACAATCATTTGTCATGTCATGCTCATAATAAAGCTCTTACTAACACAAATATTTAGACACAATCAGATTTTGAATATCTCCATTCCTTTCGAAATGGCGGCCCTTTTAATGAAAAATTAATTTTTTAACCCTGTATCCTTTTTAAAAATGCACATTACTCTACTCTGATTAAACAATTGCATTCCTTTTTGAGATTCTGTAATGTAATATGCAGTGTTACATTACAGAATAATATCTCGAAAGAAATTAGTGTTTGAAAATATGTACATAGCCAAGAGTCAAAAACTTCAAAAATCATCATGTCAACAGCATATCATTTTAAAGGTAATGCAAATCCTAAGAACTTTAAAATTCAAACCTTATCCATTTCTATTTTAGTGTTCATATGTACATATTTTCAAAAACCAATGTTTTGGATAATGTTTGTTTTCGACATAGAAATGTAGTGTTGCATATCAGAATAAATCTTAGCTCATAAGGAATGCAATTTTTCAATCAGAACAGAGTAATATGCATTTTTAAGAAAAATACTGGGTCTTTTAAAATTAGGATTTTTCACTAAAAGGGCTTTTAAACGAATCGAGGTATTCAAAATTTGATTGCACCAACATGTTTTGTATGAGCTAAGTTTTAATATGATGCAAAATATAATATATATTTGGTATTTCCGAGATTCGAACTAGTGTCCCTCATTTTCTGGAACACACTGTGTTTAAAAAATGTATATTTTTAAGTTATTCCTTGGGTTTTGTTTAGTGGGAAATAATTTTATTTTATCATTGTAGGACCAACGGTTTGTAATGGAATCAATATTGGACACCTTACGTGAATCACCATGTATATCAAACTCATACTCAACTCTAGCTGTTTCAGACAATTACAAACTGCATGATAGCATAATATAAGGTTTTTATTGTAGGAATCGTTATTGAAAATAAAATATGATCACACAAAGTGTTCACCAGTGATAGTCGCTAAAATTAAACTAAAAACTGTTTGTAACTAAAATGCTGTAGTAACAGCGTGACAGAAGAAGATGCTTAGCCCCTTTACCAAATTTGTCCACGTCCGTTTCAATATCAGTAAGTTGCATGTCATTTTATATAAGATGGTTGTCAAAAAAATACTTTGTTGCTTCGATATGTATCCTGCACCTCAAATTGTAACGGAGGGAGCTGATTCTTTCCAAAAACAAAATCAAAAATCTTTCCTGACAAATATTACGTAGTTCAAGATAAAAAGAGATGGGAAAGTGAGAATTCTATTGTTAACAAAAAGTGGTTTACAAGAAAACGTGCGATGCTTTAAAAAAATTATTCCAATCGTTCTCTTCTGTAACTTGTCATACATTTGTTTTGGCCTACCTTAATATATGCATAACTGTGGTTAAATACAGTTAAAGTTAGTGCTTTATAATATTCTGATCTCAACACACAGTCTTAAATTAGGTTGTAACTAGTATTTAAAATGCATTTTTTGCCTTCAATCGATGTTTCCGATTTATTCAAGTTGATTATGCCGTTTGGGTTTCACATGCAATATAAAGTAACTTTCGAAATGAGTATTGTCAAACGGATATGATAACTCAAAACTACTCGGACTCTGTGTTTTGTGCTTTTTCGTTCTAACTAAGATTTGTTTCTAGGTATTAAAATAAAAACTATGTTATAGAGTACTATTAGCCTCATATAATACCTAGAAAACAACTTTCACAGTCGCATTTAATTTATAAAACACAGTATCGATTCTTTCTATAATATCCTTGTATTATTTCACGAATTCAAAATATAAGAGTTTCTAACCGAAAAAACCGGGTGAAAGATTTTCACCCGTTTCAACCTAATTCAATTATAAAATATAACTGTAAAATGATAAAGTACACGACGCAAATTAAGAATTGTTCTAAGCAGTTTTAAATTCAAACCAAAATTTCGGTTGTGTTATTGTATTTTCTAAAATGTTTATAGAACCTACCACATGTAAATATGTGGAATAACTCCAAACAATCTATAAATGCAGCACTCTCGTAATTGTACACGAAAATTTACTTGGGATATTGTTATAAACATATTTCAATAAATATGACCGAAATTAGTAGTCCAAAATATTTATTTATTACAAATGTATTAAATATGTATATAAAATATGTGTATTTACAACTCTTCTAAGCGTTTCAGGAACTATGTAATTATGTAATTTTTCTTTTAATATAATTTAATATAATTCGTTATTTAACATTTGAACCTGTTATGGTTGGACCTGTGATGGTGTGATGGTACGGACGGAAAGGGTATCGAATACCTGGGGTATCCAATTCCGTTTCTCGGGTATCGAATATCGCGGGTATCCATTTCCATATTTTGAGGAGTATTGAAGGCCGGAAGTTTCCAATTCAGTCCATCCAGTTCCGTGGGTACCCAATTCAATCGTCTCGTCACATCACTACTTTACAAATAAAAAAAAAACAGAGACTGTGACGAAGCTTCAAGGTCAAGACTAAGGAGGAAATATTGGCAAAAATATTTCCAATAAAAATAAAAAATGGTAAAAATGAAATAACCAAATTCATGAGGGTGACAAAAATGGTCCAATGTTTGTCTTAAAAGCCCAATAATAATTATGTGAGTTCAGCTACAATTTAATATGGTAATTTTTATCATTTGTTCAGAAATACTGCGTTTAAAAGTACGAGTAGCTATTAAGCTTTGCCTGTGTTTTTTAAACGTTTATTTTAGTAATTTGATTTTGGAAACATTGGATTTTGCTCCTGAAAACAAAAAGTAACAAAGCTATATCTCAAAAATGTTTAATCAATGATCGGATTTCCGCTTCCACGCGTATGATGGATGAGGGATGTTTAACGAGTTTTAAGTGGTAAAACATCGTTGCAAAACATCAGTACATTTTGCAAGCATTTAGAGAGATCGTGTTGTACTGCATTTTATATACATAATTTGCTACTATATTTATGTTTTTAGCGAATTTTCCATAGGGAAGAAGCTATTACCGTAGGTCTCATGGTGAGACTTAAGCCCGGGACCATGTTATTTTTTCTTCTTTAGGTGCCCAGAGTCCAAAAACAATAGTCGTTAAAATTTATATATATATATATATATATATATATATATATGTATGTATGTATATATGTATATATGTATATATGTGTCTGTGAACACGATAACTCTCGTAAAAATGGTCCAATCAAGACCAAATTTGGTAGAGAGGTGTATTCCTACAAGTGCTCGGACGAGTTCGTAAACCAGACATATCGGTCATTGGGAACGGGTAGTTTGGGGGGGTTTTGTACCCCCCCAAACTTTTTGTTTTTTGCGTTTTTCACATGTAATTTTTAAAAATTTCAAATTTAATATTTCACCATTAGAATCAGCTTAAAAAACTACACAATTAAGTTCCTTAAAGTTTTTCTCTATCTACAACGGTTACCGAGATATTAATAAATCTAAACACAGTACGTTGTAATGTGGGACTCCAATGTTATTCTTATGGAGGATAGGGAAAAATTAATATTTCCCATATTAATGAATATTTTTGTATAAAACTTGATATTTAGCTTCATGTGGTTGAGATCTATCCATTTATGCTTAAAAATCATAGTTTATGTGTTTATCATGGCAGCAAACCTGCATACTCTTTTCCCATAATAATCATATAGGGAATAGGCAAACTCCTTTATTTATGGACAGATGTTGATGAAAGTTGGTATAAATGTTAAGATAAAAATTATTTATGGTAGAAATGCCTAATTTTAGTGTTCCTCACAGCAGCAAACCTGCACACTCTTTGCCATGTTAATCTTATGGAGAATAGGCAAATAATTCTCATGTTTATGGACAGATTTTTTTTAACTTGTCATATATTATTTTTATATTATTGATTTGGAAATTCGCTGACTACGCAGGTCTGCTGCGACGGGGGTATTTTTCTACATCATTATTTTTAATAAATCTATTCACACCTACCTATCTTTAGTGAGAAGTAAACACTTTTAGGATCCAGTTATTTGGATATTTTTAACAATTTAGAAAATATTTTCTACTATTTACTTTTAATAGCTTCAATTAGGAATAGCTTTAAGTAAAAAATGCAGGTATACGACAATTGTTATTTTGTTATTGTAAGAAATTAAAACATGACAAAATTAAATTCGTTAACAAATATTGTACATTAATGAATTTTCACTGAAATTTCACATCTTAGAGATACGCAGGGTGTGTGAAAACTATTCCGAAATAAAATCTGGATTAATTTATTAATGGCTCTGTTTTGAGTATCATTATTATAAATAATTTCAGTTAACACCCGATTTTGATGTGTAGAGAAAAGCCCTTCGGTCGTTAAGTGTAAATTTAATGTAAACTTGGGGATCTCCTAAATGAAGTAAACTCGAAAAGAGTGCTGGAAAGAGATCCTTTGAAGCTTTTAACGGTTCCTTTTTGAGAGTGAATATTTTATTTCCCCTGTCCTTTTTTGTAATAAGCACTCATTTATGTACATAAAGAGTGTTAAATCACTTTTCATTGAAGAATTTACATTAAACAGAGATACAATAATTCTTTTAATACTATACGTATAATAATACAAGACAAATACTACTTTAACATTATGGTAAAAGAGTTACTAAGGGATACATGAAACCTTTTATATTAGTAACATTTGTTATCGTTGTAGGCCTATATTTAATGTTGCCATATAGGTCTATGATAATGGTGGACTAAAGTATATATTATGTTTCTTTTAAAATATTAGTTAGAATCTTTGTTTATTAGTGCTATTTAAACTCAAAGATTATGGCGCTTGCAAACTAAAGAATGCATGATACTTTTCTTAATAATATTAATATAGTGTAATTCTTATTGGAATTTCCATAAGGGTATCTTAACCTCGAGATTATAGGTACTGGCAAACTGAAGATTAGATAATAATTTTTCTATTAATGTAAGCTAGCATCATTGATCATTAAAGCGTTATCACAAAGGTCTGAATTCTTATTAAGATAAAAATTAGACAGTCATGATAAAATTAGAAAAAAATTATCAGTTCCTTAAAAAAATATCGTTTAACTTTAAACTCACCTCATCGATCAAATGTGTCAAAGCGTTGGTCCTGAAATTGCATAGATTCAGCCTTCGTTCGTCACGTGTATGCATGCAGTACGGGAAAATTGTTTATCACACTGGGCCTTCGCAGTAAAATTCCATAAATAAAATAGTTTTTTTTACTCTGAACGTGATATATACACATCTGAATAAACTCGATTCGTTTAAATGATTCAATGTAAAATAGTATATTTCGTGTTTAAAAAATTTGATAATGAGTTATAAGACACAATATGTAATATAAATGTCTATTATACAATTATATTGACCTAAGAAATCAATCAAATCCTTATTTTGATGACGATAAACATTAAATATTTTACAATAGTCAAAATTAATTAGGTTATGTAAAATAACATGACAATACACACACACATGCACGCACGCACTCACACACGTACACACGCACACACACGCGCGCGCCACACACACACACACACACACACACACACACACACACACACACACACACACACACACACACAGTAACAGTTTTTTCCATATATTTCTTACATAATAAAAAGGTTTAAATAACACAAAATCACTAGAAAAGATAACCACAGAATCCAATAAACTGAATTGACGTGAGGTAATAAAAACAAAATGGTTAATATCTTCGTAACAGATAAGTTTTAAGTCTTCTCTTAGAAGAAGCACTCGATACTGATTTTTTTCTCGTTTTCTAGTCTATTGACCAACCTAATTTTTTGAACATGAAACGACTTCCCATAAATAACTGTTCTATGAACAGGGAACTGTAACAATATATTACTAAATCTGATATTTATTGAATGTACTTGTCTCATTAAGGAATATTATTCATTCAAATAGTCGGGTTTCTTATCTGAAATAATATATACATAAGGCTCAGAATATTGAGAGAGAGAATTGACAAGTCCACTCTTCCACAAGGACTGGTCCAAAAATTACACTATTTTTATAAAAACACTAAATATTTTAGCTATACAGAAGTACAATACAGTGACAATTATAATAAAACATAACAAGTTGGAAGTTTAACAACTAGATAAACGACAAAATTACACGTACGTATGAGTAATGCTAACATAAATTAGGACTTGATCACTGGAGAAGAGTAATAGCTCCACCTCTTTCGAAAAGCTGTATACACTACCAAGGTTTATTTCAAGTATTACGACTTATGAATGTAAAATAAAAAATTTGTTGTAGACAATTGTTTTGTGTATAGGACACTGTATAATGCCTTTACCAAATCTGATTTCTCTTAAATTGGTGTACAGTACGCATCCTGTTAAATATTTCACACATATATTCAGATTCTCCTTCTATTAGGACTATATATTGTTTATAATATATTGTGTTTAGAACATTCATTTTCCTCTTTCCCTTATCTTCAGCCATTCCAGTTTTATATGAAACATATTTAACATTAACAACATCACAGTTGGAGTTGTATAGTTGGAGATCATTAATATGAACACACTTCTACTGTAAATAATACATTCATTTAATCTATTTGCATACAATGAAAACAAGATAAGACAATCCATTTGAGACTCTTAAGAAAATAATTTTCCAATCAAAAAAAATTCCACTAATAGTACTGATTTGGTTGTTTCCTGTTACTTGTTACTAATATGTCTCAAACCATTTAACCACTAAAGTTATAGGATTCCAAAATAGATAATAACAAACTATGGTTTACACAGTCAAACGCTCTTGTATAATCTAGTAATATTAACAATGTATGATACCTTTTATGCATAGCTGATCTTATATCATCAGTTATTTTGAATTAAGGCAGTCTTAGCACTAATAATAGTACCTGTTTACAAACAGATTAATGCGTTCTCTAATGACAGTAATATTTTGTATAAGTACCGATCAGAATATAGAGAATATCAATTTTCTATATCCTGATTCCTATATCCTACATCCAGGATATAGGAAGTATAAATTTCCTATATTTTGATCGGTACTTATAAAAATATTACTGCCATTAGACATCTCACGAATCTGTTTATAAACTGGTTTATCTAACATCTTTCCTAGTAGTACATATTAAATGTTGATTCATCCGTAATGCTTGCTTTCAAGGGTAGTACCAGAGATTCCTTCCACTGAATTGGCTATTTACAACCAATAATAAAATCTACAAAACATGACACAACGCTTATTTTATTTAATTAAATGTCAACTTAAATATCTTTAATTGAATACAATCACTTCCCACAGGGTTTGATGAAATACCTGATAACACTTAAATATATCGTCATACGTAAGTGTACTAAAATAAAATGGCGAATTTTGATCACAAATATTTTTCCATATATTTCTATAGTGATTTAAAAATGCATGTCTATACTATTATTAACACCACAAAAATGTTTATTTATACAATTTACCTCAACGAAAAAGATTCATCAATACAATATCAGTCCTTTGATATGCTACAAAAATATATTCTGTATCAGAGTTTGTAAAATCATTTACTTACTTTAAAGTGTTGTAGGGAAAAACAGTGGTTACAGTTGATATCCCTGAACTATTCTTAAAAATAATAATAAATAAAGCTATACTTAGGTCTAAGTGCCTGATCAAACGCGTTCTCGTACAATATCCATGGACTGGCGACCGGTCACGGATCGCGTCACGATCACTGGTATAAAGGCGGTTAAGATTGGAGTAACTACATAACTATATAACTTACATAGCTATGTTAACCTCCGTTATCGTACAATCAGAACGCGTTCTCGTACAATATCCATGGACTGGCGACCGGTCACGGATCGCGTTACTATCACTGGTATAAAGGCGGTTAAGATTGGAGTAACTACATAACTATATAACTTACATAGCTATGTTAACCTCCGTTATCGCACAATCAGAACGCGTTCCCACGCTTATGTCGTTACAAGCTTTCGAAAATAATTTTTATCAGTAATCATTTTTTTCTTGAATCTATTTAACGATTTATAGATAAAGCAGTGAGCTCATAGGTCTCTTTTTCGTATATGGGGTTGAAATAATTATATTAATGTGGTTTTACCAAAAATGAACTACATGATTATATGTAAATATTATTTCGTTTCTTGAAGTATGATTTTTATAGCTATATTTACAGGGGTTTGAATTTCAAACACAGGTTTTCGTCTAAATCAAACCAATTATACACACATTTATAAACGTATTAATTATGGTATTTTATTTCGAATCTACCGATCAAATTAGCGGTAGATTTTGCTACATTTTTTTATTTAGTAGTAGGTTTTTTAAAAATTTACAAAACGAGTCTTACGAAACATAATTTTGAAATATCGATCGATTCATCTTGTACGTAAAAATGTTTAAGGATATAAAAAGGTTAGACTGGATATGGGGAAAAATTTAATTTCAATAATATTACACAGAAAAGAATATCCAAATTACATGAGTACGTGTATAATAAGCTGTTGTTGTTTGTTTTTAATGTGGAAGTGATAATAATTTATAATTTAATCATAACATTATATATATATATATATATTATTTTGTAAATGAATTATTATTTTGTAAATGAATACCATAGTACCCTTGCATTATTTCATTTTATTTGACACAACATGTTTCAAGGATTATCCCATTTTCAAGTGTGTACAAAAATGTAACCTCTAAATATAATTACATAATAAATTTAATTTTTGGTTTAAGAAACATGTATTGATTTTTTCATGCAGTACCACACTGCATGAAAAAATATGTAAAAGATAAGAAAAGATATGTAATGTGTATAAAAATTATACAGATAAAAATTATACAGAGCCTGTATCTCAAGGGTAATGATCACTATACGGGGGTTGGGATGGGATATTCCGGAGGGTTGTAGGGGAGGGAAGGGACGGGATAATTGATGTTTATTGGATTCAGGTTCGTTCTCTGAGGAACACTTTAGAAAACAATCTGGATTTAGAGAATTCGTACGTCGGCAAAAGCTCTAATGGGAATTACTGATTTTAAGGGAGATTCAGTTTTAAAGTTGTCTAAATATGAGATAATCAAAGGAATGCTTACCTATAAACGTATTAAGTATTTCATATTTATTATTATGAGACAATTTGACTGTCTAAAACTGAAGAATGGAATTAAATATACGTTTATATTTGTGATATTTTAATTGTAGTAAAAGCATTTCTAATAGGATAAGTTTTTATTAGGATAAACCTTTTTTAACGATTCATACGTTGTTATTGGCATGACTGAGCAGGCTTTTACCGTGGAAATAGGTAAAAATATCTATCATGTGCGAGTACCCCATAATCGTTATTTGCTTAAAGTTTTTGGACTAGGCAGATTATTTTAATGGAAACTAAACTAGCTGTTAAAAGATATTATATATGTATTCAATATAATATTCTTTGCCTGTTGGTTTCAAAATGTATCACCAATATGCACTGAAATCTCGTTTTCTGAAAAGAAATTACTTAACAGGTTTTTCCTGAGGTGTCTTCATTAATGAAGACCTGCCTTAATTAGAAAAAATTGAATATATGAACTGGATAACAATTGAAACATTACCTTTGGAGAAGGAAATTTAAGCAGGTAATATAATTGTCATAGGTAATAAACAACTCATTAAGCAGCCATGAACACTTTATTAACATTTTTGTGACTAAAAGAGGAACAATTAATTATTTTTAACTCTCGTCAGATATGCACTTTTGCCAATACATTTCACATCACTTAGTGAGCATTTCGTATTGAAAAGCTAACTTCAATCACATTTATATAGCTAAGTGATCTTAGAAATTTGACGAGCTATTTATGAGGTCTAAAATTATCTCCTGTAGTAATCACTGGCAGTAAGCCCGTCCTTTGTACGGTTTGTAGGATTTAGTTTAAAGAAGGAAGATTATCATGCCAAAATGGAAACCTGAAATCCTAAACAAATCAGTACAATGAAAATAAATCAATACCCAGATTTATTATATAGCATCACATTACAATAAATAGATTAGAACATTTATACCATCAATATAATTAGTCATCCTTTAAAATAACATTTTAATATAGCATGATTTCAAAATGGGTTTAAAATCAATGTTCAATATAAACTAACTGATATTGATTTGACAGCTGTTTTTTTCTTTTTATTAAATCCATACACTACAAAGACAGCTGATTATTACCAGTAGGTGGTTTATTGACGGTTGAAAGCAAAATGGGGCATCTGCTAGCCTAACGGTTAGCGTCTTGAACTTCGGTGTAAGGGGTGACGGGTTCGATCCCCGGGATGGTCACAAAATTTAGATGGAAATTCAATAAGAAAAATAGTGTACTTCGAGACTATATAGCTGACGTTTAGCCTGCCACTGGCAAAACAGAAAAAAAACAAAAAAATAAATAAGCAAGATGAGACTAAAATCACGAAAAATGTGGGGTTATAAATGTTCGAGATTAACTTTTTAGGGCTGGAGGACAATTTTAAGCTTTTGAAAACCATCTCTGGAAAGTAGATATTGTATAAATTAAGTTTCATTCTTATCAGTTCTCCCGTATTTTCGGAGAAGACAGCATAAATGCCTCCTGGAGCGTCACAGACAAACAGATACAAATTGATATAATACTTGTTTCGGCTTCTCTAACGCATGAAACGTAAAAATAACTAAAAAAATAAATAGCTCTGAGTAATGCACTGAAAAAACTTTAATTTTATATATATATTAACAAACCCACTTGTAAATTATTTTGATTATATTACTATTTTGATTATTTTTTAATTAAATCAATTTCATGACTGTTTAACCAGTATAATTTATTCTAGAATTTTATTTCAGATACAATTTATTAATTCTAACAAAATGATAAATAATATTATGTCTGCTTCGGTTTTAAAAGCTTTTAAGAATTTACTGATTATGAACACTAAGGTCCTCTACTTTAACATAAATTTAACATATACCTTTAAGGACTAAAAGAGACCTAGTTTTGTAAATCTCGTTTCCCTAAAACGACCCTTCGGGAGCGATTGAGAGCTTAATAAACATCAATCTCCCCTCCCTCTCCTGCCAATGATTATCGGAAATCATTGAAGCTCCTGAATTCAAGCTTTTCTCTTGTTAAAATATAGGAGGCACGTCGCTTAAGCATTCATTTCATGGTCCATTTGTTTTAAAACACCGATGTACTTTATACGTATTTGCCATTGTAAACCTTTGTCGTAAGGTGTTGTAACTGAAAGTGATCAGTACACATTGATATGCCCTGCCACACGAAGATAACTAAATAAATACTTGTACGTAGATTAAACATCGTACTACGTAGATTAAACATACTTTATTATTGCAGTAGAATACATTTATCATACAATATGTGGCAAAGATAAGTATATATATTATATGTATATACGTCATAGTAGTTCGGTCGTAAGAATAAAATAAATTTAACACTTCAAATGAAAAGGAAATAAAAACATAAACATGTAAAAATATTCATAACATATAAAAATATAAAAAGAATACCCCGCCAGGAAACGAAGTTTTTTCTTTTTCTTTTCTTTTATCAGTGGGGAGCCGAGAAATCCTACTCCATGTAAAAACCAGAAAAAGTCAACACTAGACAATGCTAGGATAATAATTAAAAAAAAACTTAAGTGAGCCATTGGAGAGTTGTTTAGGTTGTGAGTATCCACTACCATAATAACAGTGATTATTAACAAAACTATAGTTTAAAAGTTTGTGAAGATTTTTTCCAAATTATATTATCAATTTGTGTAACCTATTTCCATTGTGATTCATTTGGGTAAATCGAGTATGTTGTAGTATCTTCGTACACAAATAATAAAATAAATTGTTGGTCAAATCTGTTTATTGATTCAAAATCCCCACCATTAATTTTGTCCAATAACACTATCTTTAATAAGTTTTATCTCCTTATAACAGTATTATCATTGAAGTACGGTACATCAAACTACGTTGTATAGCCTAATATGAGTTTTTGTGAGCTATGGCACGGACTCTCTTGAGAACAGCCTGCTGGCTGTTGTGCCGCTCCAATGCCTCAACTAATGTGTCAACCTCAGCAACCAGAACCTCGGGAAGCTCAAGGAGTGGGTTAACAAGGTTAGGAAATCTAGTTAGTTCAACAGAAACTCCTTAAGGTTTTAAGATTTCGTGAAAAGCTATCTCTTCGCCTCTCGGCATAGTCGGCTTACAGTGTCAACCTTAAGGTTATTGACTAAGCAAATACTTACAGATGTAGAACAGGTAGGTGTTTTTAAAACTGTCCATGCCAAGTTTAAAAAGATTCTTATAGCCTAATGCCTCTGTAAAATTTGAAAACAATTAAGGTTTTAATTGGTCTTCCAGTTTTTTATATCCAAAGATGTGAAGATTAATTCCCTTTAACCAATTCAATTTAATTTAATATACAGCAAAAATCTGTTTTGTCCATTTATTTATACTAACTTTATTTTTTCCAAAACAAACAATTAATTTATAAATGAGTAACATAAGCGTATCAGCAGGAGTATCTATACAATTAACTTAACCACTGCCAGTAAAAGGTAGAAGATTTTACAGCAGGCTTACCCCGTTGTTGCTTCACCCCGCGGTGGTTATGATCAGCATAACTGCTGATGGCCGGTTTGCATTTTCGCCTACCATTTCTCCAGTAATTAGGATAATTAGAAGGAAAGAGGTGCTCTAATTAATACTACCTTAATAGAAATACGACTGTTATGCTCAAATTCGCGTAATTTTTATATTTGTATTTTAACTTTTCTTGATTTATTAGGTTTTTTAAACTCAAACGTTTTTAAAATAAAAAATATTTTTAAATTATATGTCATTTTAAGGAAATCTTTGATAAATCTCAAACATGATCATTATTTAAAGATTAATAATTAGCACTGTTTCCTGTTTACTTTGATGTCGATCTATTTTATCTTAAAAACCTCTGATTACCGGTACGCTATAATGACAGTCATAACGAATATTTATGAATATGGATTTAACAAAATTAAAACTCCTATATATGCCTAAGTTTTAGGAAGAGAACATTTTAAAATATGAGAACCCAAGAACTATGAAACTTTCCAAGTTCATACTTGGACAGTATGAAGTTGTAGTATTGTGTAGTGTAGTAGTGTGTAGTGTAGTGGTATGTAGTATTGAATCAATTCAAGATGAAAACGTGTGTCCTTTTACTTTGTCGTTGAGATATCTCAGCATGGTGTTGAAGACGCTCTTTTAACTCTTTTAAACCCAAACATGGGTTTAAA
The DNA here is from genome assembly GCA_023375725.1 of Nephotettix cincticeps. NCBI lineage: Eukaryota > Metazoa > Arthropoda > Insecta > Hemiptera > Cicadellidae > Nephotettix > Nephotettix cincticeps. The sequence goes on from CM041786.1 coordinate 68,895,521, forward strand.
CCAAAAGTTTTAAAGACTTTGATAATAATTTACCGTTTTAATATATAATTATATAGTGTGACATTTCATGTCTAAAGCAATATTGTTGCAATACTTCATTTGGGAACGATTGGCTACGCCCCGATTATTTTTGCAAAGTCTAAACAGAATGTAAGAATAAGAGTGAAATTGAGCCATGAAAGACGGATAGCTTTAAGCTTGACAATATAAAGAAAGTGAAGGGGTGGAGTTAATGTTAAATATTTAAACACTCTTTCACCACCTGTACCACCTGTGTGTTATGGTTTCAAAATGTTTAACACATTTTCAGATTATTTTAACGTCTAGAGTCATATAATGTATAAGCTGTGGCATACATTAGCTAGGTAAAATCGAGATAATATGTTTATTGAGCTATATAATTATTCATTGTATTCCTCTTTTTTATTTAATTATTAGGATAAAAACTAGATTAAACATATTTTAATACACAAATACAATCCAGAAAAATAATTCACTTTAAGATTTTGAGTAATATTAATATTGCAAAGGTGGAAACCTTTTTATATATTATTAAGTTTTTTTGTATCAACAATAACGCAATGACGTAAAATAAATTTCACCAAGACCGTTACTATACAATTATATAACTACTATATAAACTACTGCTACTACTACTATGAAAAATTATAACTTAATACATTGCATATGGAACTGACGTAGACAATGAATCAATACCATTATTACCGAAAAAATCGCAAATATTTCTGCCGAAATATACTAAATTTCGGTTCTTGAAACTGTTGTTTTGTAAGCAACATCTGGGCAGAAAATCAGTTAGGACTAATAAGAAAACACTCTAGTGAAAGAGTTCTAAGGACCAGGGAAGTGCCCGGCCACAAGTGCCGTGAATATTTTAAACGAGCTCTCGCCGACCCAGCTAAATAGTATTAATGTCCTTACAAACCTTCTACGGTTTTAACATCATATCTCGTCCTAGCTTGATAATAATAAATAACACCTCAATGTTAATTCTGTTTAGATAAAATGTTTGTAAGAAGTCATTGCAGTTAAATATTTTAGAGGCTAACGTTTACAATTATTCATCTGACATTGAAAACTGTTCTTAAAATAAAATAAACACATGAATTTTCATAGGATCAATAAATAATTTTTTAACGATTAAGTACACTTCATAGTTACTTATACCTACCCCCAAATTATTAACCTTTTGCAACGAAATATTTCATGTAAAATAACATTTTGCTCTGCATCGCACAAAAATGTCAACCCCATAGTCTGAATAAAAAAAAAATGTAAACAAAAACAAAAGTTGACGAGATATGTGTACCACGTCATAATGATGTATGTTATTGGTTTGGTATGTCAAACATATTGCTAACCAAATTTTATTGAGAATGTTGGTCAGATTCGTTATTGAAATTATGTCTATAACGAATTTTAATTATTATAAGTTTCAGAAATTCCTTGCATACTTTGAAAATAAATAATACATTAGTTAATTTGTGTTCAAATAATGAGATTTTTAATAGAGATATCATATTCAAATACATGTTTACTACATTTTACTAATAAAAATAGTGTATTGCAACCCCTGAAATTATAGTTTAAAATTAAACTTATTATGATATAAAGAATAGGTTATTTGTGTATGTGAGTTTGCACGTCTGCTGTGGAAACTAAGCGCTAAAAATACTCAGCCGACCGGTTTGAAATGTTACGAAAAGGTAGATATTACACTCAGGCAACTCATAGGCATATCCGTTTCCTTAAAATCCCCTCGGGCTATGTCCCATGGATGTCCTAGGTTTCAATTTTTACATTTTTACAGGATGTCAACATAAGATTGCTTGAATGTCAACAGCTGTGAACACAACCTTTTGCAGTTCGAGAAGAAGAAGAAGTTCACTTTTAAAGATGAACTGCTGGAATTCAATTAGCACTGCCGAAAATCGTAGATATTAAGTTTTCTCTTGATGCCTGTCTTTATTACGTTATTACTTATTCTTTCGCAATATTTCATTACAAGTGTTACTTTGTCAAATGTAAAACACTCGTGTTTATGCATTATTAGATGTTTAGTACATGTACATGTTTTGTATTAAATAGAATTAGTAAATATCTATTACTTAGTAAATATATATTCTTTAAATGTAAATAGCACCTCTCAGTCTGCTTTACCTGTGCAAAGAACGGGTACTTATAATGGAATAAATAAAATGCATTTTATTTACAGCGTTTCTCTGACACATTATCAGGTTTTCAGACCAACTATAGTCAATAGTACAAAAATAAAATAAAGAAACAATAATGCATTAAACACGTAAAATACAGGATACATAAAATATATACAATTTATCTATAAAAATATGTCTTTAAACTATTTTTGAAGGAGACCATACTCAGCTCTTTTAAGCTATCAGGGAGCTCATTGTACAACTGTGACGAAAGTATGGAAAACTACTTAGTCCAAACTCATGCTTTACCCTAGGAAAGTGAAGCCTCCCACGACGGCGAGTCCTACGCTCGGCAACCTCGTCGCGGGAGGAGAGTCTCTCGCGAAGGTAGTCGGGCTCGCGAGATATCAGAACTCTGTGAGTCAAGCAGCAAGTCAAAATCCTGCAGACAGTTTCCATAGGTGACAGCTTGGCCGCTTCTCGGTAGAGCGTTATATAGTTGGATCTTGTCAAGCAGAAAAAAACGCACAGCGGAGTTTTGAGGCTTTTGGATCCGACCCAAATGCTCCCTAGGAAGGCTGTTTCCATAAGCAGAAAACTAGTAATTGAATACTGAAAGAATCAGTGACTGCTCTAGCTGCACTTGATCGGCCTCTGGCAGCAAACCTCTGAACCTATACAGACCTCATAGTCTTCCCAGAGGTTGTCGGGTGGCATGTGTAACATGATCTGTGAAGATCAATCATGACGTCAAGAGTATTGACTTGGTCACATACTGTTAGACTCTACACTTACTGTACACTTATTGGAATTGAGCTTGAGGCCGTCATCAATAGACCATTCTAAAATGTTCTGCAGATCAGTATTGATTTGACTGAATGCCTCTCTCATAAGCTCATGCTCATATGCCAACACTAGCTGGGAGTCTTCAGTAAACTGTTTCAGGTAAGGCGGTGATCCAACTCTCCTTAACTCGCCTCATGCCTTGATTGATCCCGTTCATACTAGAGCAATACAAAGTATTTGTTTGGGCACGCCTGGCTACTGGGAATGTTTAAAAAAGCATAACTGTTTCAGGTAAGGCGGTGATCCAACTCTCCTTAACTCGCCTCATGCCTTGATTGATCCCGTTCATACTAGAGCAATACAAAGTATTTGTTTGGGCACGCCTGGCTACTGGGAATGTTTAAAAAAGCATAACTGTTTCAGGTAAGGCGGTGATCCAACTCTCCTTACCTCACCTTATGCCTTGATTGATCCCGTTCATACTAGAGCAATACAAAGTATTTGTTTGGGCACGCCTGGCTACTGGGAATGTTTAAAAAAAGCATAACTGTTTCAGGTAAGGTGGTGATCCAACTCTCCTTAACTCACCTTATGCCTTGATTGATCCAGTTCATACTAGAGCAATACAAAGTATTTGTTTGGGCACGCCTGGCTACTGGGAATGTTTAAAAAAGCATAACTGTTTCAGGTAAGGCGGTGATCCAACTCTCCTTACCTCACCTTATGCCTTGATTGATCCCGTTCATACTAGAGCAATACAAAGTATTTGTTTGGGCACGCCTGGCTACTGGGAATGTTTAAAAAAAGCATAACTGTTTCAGGTAAGGCGGTGATCCAACTCTCCTTACCTCACCTTATGCCTTGATTGATCCCGTTCATACTAGAGCAATACAAAGTATTTGTTTGGGCACGCCTGGCTACTGGGAATGTTTAAAAAAGCATAACTGTTTCAGGTAAGGCGGTGATCCAACTCTCCTTACCTCTCCTTATGCCTTGATTGATCCCGTTCATACTAGAGCAATACAAAGTATTTGTTTGGGCACGCCTGGCTACTGGGAATGTTTAAAAAAAGCATAACTGTTTCAGGTAAGGCGGTGATCCAACTCTCCTTACCTCACCTTATGCCTTGATTGATCCCGTTCATACTAGAGCAATACAAAGTATTTGTTTGGGCACGCCTGGCTACTGGGAATGTTTAAAAAAAGCATAACTGTTTCAGGTAAGGCGGTGATCCAACTCTCCTTACCTCACCTTATGCCTTGATTGATCCCGTTCATACTAGAGCAATACAAAGTATTTGTTTGGGCACGCCTGGCTACTGGGAATGTTTAAAAAAAGCATAACTGTTTCAGGTAAGGCGGTGATCCAACTCTCCTTACCTCACCTTATGCCTTGATTGATCCCGTTCATACTAGAGCAATACAAAGTATTTGTTTGGGCACGCCTGGCTACTGGGAATGTTTAAAAAAGCATAACTGTTTCAGGTAAGGCGGTGATCCAACTCTCCTTAACTCGCCTCATGCCTTTATAGATCGTGTTTATACTAGAGTGATTCTAGACATTCTAGAGTGATTCTAGCGGCTACTGGGGATGTTTAAAGATGCATTACCGAAAGTCTGTGTTTCACTTCTCCTTACCTTGCGTCTTATTGCTCGTGAACGTTCATGCTAGGGCAACACTAGGGGCTTGCTAAGTGGGAATGCTTTAAAAGGCATTACCGTTTTGGGCAAGGTGGAACCCCACTTTCTTTAACTCACGTCATGCAGTTTTTGAACGAATACTAGAGTGAGAATGTGGATTTACGGTGGCATGGCTGCTGGGTGTTGAAACATGTCGAACTATGCAACATCCTACATTGCACGTGTCCTGTCATTTCGTACATAAATTTACTATAATACTTATGAGACTTCGTATTGAATAGGTACAGCTGCCGAGAGATTTAAGAGATGCATCACCGTAACGGGCAAGTCAATGTTCCCATCTCCAATTACTTCACGGCATGCCGTAACTTGACAGCGTGCACTAACGCAACATACTAACGCAATACTTGATATTTACCGGGGGTGTGACTACTTGATAGATTTGAAGATGCATCCACGAGTCGAACTAAGCAATGTTTTACGTTCCACGTCTCCTTAACCCGTGTCGTGTCGTACTTGAACTTACTATAGCGTTACTTTGTATTAAACTGAGGGCGGTTGCTGGTAGTGTTTAAATATGGATTCTCGCATTCTCACGTCTTCTTACCTGGTATAAAGTCTACCTAAAATCATGCAATAATCTTTATATTTGATTTTCATCTTTAACATAAAGTAAATAATATAATTTAAAATGTTATGTGTTATATCTTCTAATTTAAATGGCTATTTTCAAATTATCTAGATATAATATAGGTTCAATCTCTATTAAATTTTTTATTCTATTTAAATTTTAAAACAGTGATAATTTTATGATAGTAATACTGTTCTGTTAGATATGGTTTATATTATGATGCAGACAATTAAATGAAAATTCATATTTTATAGACAAATTGCATCCTCAGCCATTTCTATTCTTCGTCACGAGTGCTAATGAAAAGTTTAGAATGGTGTTTAGAGTGTTATGTGGCTATGGGATCAAATATAAAGAATTATACAACTGGATATATTAACAAATGGATGCATATGTTGCGGTCATTACCATCACCATTACATTATTATATAGCCATGACTGGTTGGACGTGAGTGAAGCATAAAATAATTAAGCTATACATTTTCTTACTATCTATCCAATTTTATGGCATAAATAGTCTTATTTTTCTTATTACCATATACATAAATATTGTTATTCGATCACTTTCTCGTATAATATCCTAACCTAACCAAAATGAGAGCTTCGTCTCTCCAGAGTTACCAGCACCGGTTTACGCCATGAATCGACGTTGTTGAGTAAACACGAAGAGCCTGCGGCACTGCAGTGGATTGAAGTAGTGTAAAGGACCTTTGATGTGACGGCGACTTTTTGCCTAGCCAATGAATATTTAACGTTTCAACCATCCTTTTACACCTCTTTCTGACAGGACTACTAAGTATCCCAATTCCCATGATTTACATATGTATATCATGGGTATTATATATTAAAATACCTGTATAGGCGTATATTAATACCTATATGCATGTATATAATACATGCGTAGCTCTATATATTTAAGGATTCGTTTGTATTAAAATATATAGATAAATGAACCCATACATAGCCTATAAATTATCTATGAAATTTAACATAATCACTGATTGTAAACTTATATTTACCTTTTTATTAAACACTAATATTGACAGTCAGAATCAGAATCAACTATATTTATAATCATTAAGCGTACAAATGTTGGTAAAATTTTGTTTAAAATCAGATTCAATAAAACAAGTCACCGTGGAAATCATCAATTTTGAATAAAGGTCATTCCTGGGGACAATCTTTTAGCACCTGATCTAAGCATGTTTACTTTTTTTGTGTATTTGTGGCAGTGAGTTGTGAAGTACTACCACCACTACCCTGCAGCTATTCAGGTGGTTTCGGCAATCCATAATTCTGATGGACTTGATATGGAATGTTACGATTCTTTTCAGATCAGGTTTCGGTGTTCCGTCTCATTCAGCCAGACTATATAGTAATTAGGATTTATACAGAGGAATATAGGCCATGTTAGCTGTTTCTGCATTGCTGACTTAGTTTCAGATCTTTATTTATATTTTAAATACTTATATCACACTATATTTTTATTATAACACTGTAAATTTTAAAAACTTTATTTAAACCAGATCATAAAACTTATATTTTTAGGTTTTAACATGGATATGGTTCTGCTCTAAGGGGTATTGGAAATTCGTCAGACCAACATTTGGAACGGAAATTTCAGGAAAAAACAGGAAAATTTGTGACGTCATGACTATAAGGACAACTATTTAAGGAAACTAAAAACATTCCCTTTAGACATATCCATGATCTAAGCTATTCACCAAAAGGAAGTAAATACATTGAGTTTTTACTCTGAATATCTGTGTATGGGGTTCAAGTAAGGTTTCTGTCTATAGTCATATCTGAAAACTTAAAAGGTATTTCCATTTCCACCTCTGGGATGAGTTGAGCTTTCGACTCTTTTCTTCCAAATGCTATCTGAATCGATGCTATCTGTTTGGGTTTGCAACCGCGTCGTCCCCTTTGCAATAATGGTATGTATACTACCATTAGTGTATACTTACGAGTTTGACTCGTTGCGCCGAGCGCAGACCGAACGCCAAGTCACAAGACGGACGGTAGATTCGCAGTATTTCTCCTCATAATTCCATATTTTTCCAACAAAACCATCTGTTGGGAAAAGTTTGAATTCTTACCACATCCTCCAGAAATTATTAATACATAATAAAACATCATTATTTTTTAATTTTGCCAACATATAAACATTAGGTTTTTATTCATAAAACATAATATCCAAAATCTGTACCGAGAAATATTCTATTTAAACAGTAAATAGATTTTATGTAGTACTATTTCATGCTAGCTTTTTTTGGCTCACTAAACGGTTTAAATAAAAATATCTGCTGTTTACACCATACAAGTTAGAGCAACATATGTTGGAATAAAAAACAACACAAAACAAAATAATTATACATCTATAAGATTAACATTGGAACTTTGAATGCTTATAAGGTAGAGATTGATGAGAAAATTTTCTCAAAAACTACTATACTGTCATATTTTAGGCCTTAAGAAACAGTATATAGTATTTCAGCCTTCTAAGTAATCGGGAAGGGAATAAAATGTAGGATTCGGCTGGTTATAAACGATTTTCCAATAAAAATACAACCCTACAACCAATTGTAGTAAAGTTTCAGAAACAATCGTTAAATTTATAAATTTAATTTTAAAATGATCGGGAATTTTCTTCTTGAGGGTAAGTTACACGTTGTTTTCGCAAGTTAGTATACATTATAATACTTGAAATGTGATAATACATGTGGGGTTGGCTAAATTCGTGTAAAGAGGCACGTAATTTATAAATATGAGTGTTGGTCCTAGTACAGAACCTTGAAGCACGCCTCTTTGAACTAGGAGGGCTACGTAACAGGTCTCGTTATAAAATTTACCAAAAAAGACAATTTTTTAACATATAATTACCACAACGTACCCACATTCCCATATCCAAATAAACTTATATCACAAATATATATATATATATATATATATATATGTATATATATATATATATTTATATTTATATATATTTATTTATATTTATATTTATATATATATATATATAATTATTCTAATGGTTTGATAGAATAAATGAAAAATAAAAATGAAAAGTTATGCAAATTTTCGTGTAATAAATAAATAAACGTTTTCAAGCATTTGAGAAAATAGAAATGAGAGAACAATAAACAATAATAAATAGTGACTAAATATTATAACAGGTGATTCACAGTTTTAACATGTCTTGACAGTAAATTTAAAAAATGAAACATGTGATTTGGTACATTTTAAAACATATAGTAAATATAGATGTTTATACATCTGCTGGTTCTAAATAAAGTTATTTTTGGTGTAATAAGGTATTTTTGAAATCGAAAAGTTTGTGTTTATCTTATTAATAGTAGTTTTATTTTATTGCCTGTAAATGTTGAAACACACATCTTTAATAACAATTTATTATTATAGTGTATTGCTATGAGGATTTCCTAAACTATTAGCGCTACAAGTAGCCAAAGTGTGATATTTATTAAAAAAGTACCAAGAGTAAAGTCTTTTAACTTTATGAAAAATCAAAATCCATATTAAATATAGGGGTTTCCATAAGAAATTTATAGGATTAAATTTTGAATGTGATATTTTGAAAAACTAAATTATAATTTTAATCGCCTCAATAGCTTTATCTACATCTTATAGTTTCCACTATCCCAATTGTGGCCTCCTTAAGTTGATCACGTGAATTTCTGAAACTTTCAGCACCCCTAGTTGCTAAACGGTCAAGCTTATCAAAATAAGACCAAGTGTAAAAAAGGTCTTAAAATTCCATGTTATATCCAAATCCATAATAAAAACAGGGGTTCCCATTAATGATTTCGAAGTTGACCGCTATTTTGGAAAATGGCGGCCATATTTTTTAAAACTAAATTTATATTTTTTATCGCTTTAATAAATTAAGGACTGTTCCCCATTTAATGTTTTCTCTAAATCTTACAGTTTCCGATATCCCAATGGTGGCCTCCTTGAGTATATATATATATATATAACATCATATCACACTAATTATAAAATTGATTTGTTGGGTATAATCTTTAAAAATAATCCCCACATCTGTAGACGTCAGTATCTCTTCCCAGGTAATGTGTTAAATTGAAAAGGAGTGCTTTAGTAAGGTTCTCAGCGCGAAGAAGGCTTCTCAGTTTCCATGAATATTTTACTTATCTCTGTTTTTCTTGCTTCAAATGTGTCTCTGAAATATAACACACAATATTCAAAGACAAACATTTTGTGAAATTTTTAAATAAATTTAAACTGAAACGCATCCTTCAAAGTGATTAATTATATTTTTAACGACGTATATATATAAAATATGCATATTATACTAAAGTTTTGGGAGAACGAGCTTTGCTCGGATGGTAATAAATATGTATTTGATAAAAAATTAGGTAAATTAAAACATACCTATATCGTATTCAATACAAACACAGTTTAAATAGTTTAAATTAAAATGTTATAGAACACATAAATTTATTTACGACAAAAACATTTGTAAAACATAAACTAAACTAAAGTGAAACATTTATTAAGTTTTGAGTAAAGTTACTCAATAACAAATTGAACTTGGTTTAAAAAATCATAAATCCTTGAATGGAACAAAATGGGCTGGACAGTGTCTGTTTTTGAGTAAGGATTATCTTAGGTGTATTTGAATGACTTACTGGAGTAAGGGCTGAATAAGATATACTTAATTCGTATTACTCAATAAAAACTATATTTATATACTTAGTAATAAATAAAAATGTAAATATTTTAGTGTAAATACAACGTTTTACTAAAACGTTTACTCAACTCAACGTTTACTCTTAAATCAGCCTTGAAGAATGCTAGTCAAATATATCAATTATCCATTAAAATAACTTAACGTAAAAATGTATTAAAGAAAAAAAGGGCCTCCAAGGTGGCTGTTTTACCACTAAGGTGTTGTTCGAAGACTCTACATTACAGTACCTTTCCACGTGGTGGAAAAAGCTACAAACTGAATGCAGTTCACTAAAGTTAAAAAATAATAATTGAGTATCAGTTACTAGACACAATTTGTATGCTTGAAACTCGAATTTTTAGTAAAATGTAAATTATTATTGTTTCTTCGATATTAATATCGTATGGTTTAAATAAATAGCTTTTCGCTATGTTTTATTTACTGTTAAAGAAAATTGTTTATACTTACCAATACAGTACTTCCGCTGAAGCCGCTTTCGTTATCCCTTTATATATTTTATCATAGTAAATTAATTTAACCTTTTGAGGCCCATTTAGTTGTACCCGGAGAAGCTATTCAGGTCCAATTTAATATGCAATTAAAATTAAAGCTTTTGAAGTTGCTACATTTTATGGCTTTATATTGAATTAGATGTATTGGTGCTGGACATTTTATGTACTAATGATATATCCCATGATATATTTGTGGATTGTATAACTATGGAAACAAATATATAATTTACAGACTTATATATAATAATAAAAGTTGTAAAATATCGGGGTTTTTATGGAATTTTTCGTTTATATCAGTCATTTTTTGCTTTTTATTGCTAATAATCTATGTCAAAACTTGTTAGACTCACCTGTGGGAAAATTCTAAAATAAAAATATCAGAAAAATACATATAACACTTGTTATGATAAAAAATAAAGTAATAAAAAATATGAAAAAAATGACTCATAGATTACATCAATTACACCATAGTTGATTGTTTCAGATAGTTAGGCCTACAGTGTGACTTATATAAAAAAATTTGTCTCTTTGGATTAGCTGATATATACTGAGTCAATGCCATGTGTTTAGGTTCAATTTTAGTAGAAAAAATTGTTATAAATTATTATTACAGGTCATAAAATCAAAATGTTCGATAGAGCGAACTAGAAAAAATTAATTTTCAATTTCACTATAAATAAAAACGCTATTTACAAAACACTAAACATACAGTATGGGATTAGGCCTATTTTTTACATCTTGTCCTTTTTAGTATGGTGCCTATCAAAACACCCATTGAGATGGAGACCAGGCTTTTTTTGGCAAGTATCACAGAAGAAGGAGGTCTACATAGCCCTTTAATTTTAATAACCCATGTTATGCATACATACCACACATTAAAACGTTAAGCACAAATTATAACCCTAGAATTACCTTTGGTGTTTATTGTTGGGCTTGACCTTCATTACGTAAAATATGCTCAAAAATAATTATCTAGGTCTTGTGTTTCTAACCAAATGGTTGTTTGTAAGCACACCAGCCCACAACTCAAAGATATGAGGCCTTACTATACAAGTGGATTCCCTGCAAGCTGTAGTCCTATTGTCCGGGAAAGATTATTCAAAAAAATTTTAAACTGATTTTGCTGAGAATAAAAAAATCATTAAAATTAAATAAATTGTATTGCTGAAATTTATTTTAAAAAATATTTTCGATATTCAATTGTACAGGCATTAAAAAAAATGATAGTTAAATATGTTCCTGATTATTTGTTCATCACTGACTATGACAATGTTCTATTAATGCCTTCCTGAATTTCAACCTTTTAACTGTTTGAAAAACCTACTGTTTGTAGTTGTGTGTAATGTGGACAGTCAAAAATTATAAATCAAACTATCTAAATATATTTGCTTGACCGGATGCAGTGGCTCAAGGGTAGCATGGGGGACTGCTGACGTTAAGGTTTCGCGTTCGATCCTTGGCTAGGGCATGTTGTTTTTATTACACGTTTAAGGAAAATTAGCAAACAACTTGACTCCTTATTGAGGACGACGTCAGCCGGAACTGCGCCACTACATCAATATACCACCACTACTGTATCACTCCTTATAATCTACTTCGCATTCTTCAGTACTGTCACTATACAGTATACACACTACCAGTTATTCATAGTCACGTAGTGTATTGACGACTACAACTGCCGGAACTGCGCCACTACATCAATATACCACCACTACTGCATCACTCCTTATAATCTTCTTCACATACTTCAGTACTTCCACTATACAGTATACACACTACCAGTCATACATAGTCACGTAGTGTATTGACGACTACAACTGCCGGAACTGCGCCACTACATCAATATACCACCACTACTGCATCACTCCTTATAATTTACTTTTCATACTTTACTACTGCCACTATACAGTATACACACTACCATTTATACATAGTCACGTAGTGTATTGACGACTACAACTGCCGGAACTGCGCCACGACATCAATATACCACTACTACTGCATCACTCCTTATAATCTACTTCACATACTTTACTACTACCTCTACACAGTATACACACTACCAGTTATTCATAGTCACGTAGTGTATTGACAACTACAGCTGTCGGAACTGCACCATGACATCAATATACCACCACTACTGCATTACTCCTTATAATCTACTTCACATACTTTACTACTACCTCTACACAGTATACACACTACCAGTTATTCATAGTCACGTAGTGTATTGACGACTACAACTGCCGGAACTGCGCCACTACATCAATATACCACCACTACTGCATCACTCCTTATACTCTACTTCACATACTTCAGTACTGTCACTATACAGTATACACACTACCAGTCATACAAAGTCACGTAGTGTATTGACGACTACAACTGTCGGAACTGCGCCACTACATCAAAATACCCCCACTACTGCATCACTCCTTATACTCTACTTCACATACTTCAGTACTTCCACTATACAGTATACACACTACCAGTCATACATAGTCACGTAGTGTATTGACGACTACAACTGTTGGAACTGCGCCACTACATCAATATACCACCACTACTGCATCATTCCTTATACTCTTCTTAACATACTTCAGTACTCCCACTATACAGTATACACACTAACCGTCATACATAGTCACGTAGTGTATTGACGACTTCAACTGTCGGACTGCGCCACTACTACCACCACTACTGCAAACTCCTTATAATTTGCTTCGCATATTTTACTACTTCTCCTAAACAGAATACACACTACCAGTTATACATAGCCACGTAGTATAACTTTAAGGGGTGATGCCGTAGTTGTGCTATTTTGATGTAGTGGCGCAGTTCCGGCAATTTTCGACGTATCTTCTCTACGTGGCTATGCGTAACTGAAAGTATGTATACCGGATAGTGGCAGTAGTGAAATATGTGAAGTAGAGTATAAGGACTGATGCAGTAGTGGTGGCATATTGATGTAGTGTCGCAGTTCCGGCAGACTCCGTCGTCACTACTCTACGTGACTCGGGTCCCATAATCCGTTAGGGTCTCCACTGCTGCCTTTGACCAATCACCATTTTCATGTTTTTCTCAATTAGATTATATCGATTTCACAAAATTCTTGCCATGTTATTGATTAAAGGCGATGTGTAAGAAAAACTTTAAAATAATTAACTGAATCAGTTGCCTTTATATATGCAGAGTTAAGGAAATCTATACGATACCAATACCATTCCAGATTTAATATGCATGTAATTCCAAAAAAAAATAAACAAACATATTTGGGTTATTTTGTAAATAAAGTAAATCTTTTCCATCTAGCCTGTGTTATTTATTTATTTATTATTGTATCATTATTTTTATTTATCATTTATCATTATAATTTATTATTATAACTTATTTTGCCTTAGGATTAATCAATCGTGTTTTTTATTTATATTGTGTTTTGAAACTAAGAAGCATGTGTGAAAAAAGCAGTAAGATACTGTATATGATTTAATATTGAGCTTAAAGTTATGAGAAAGAGAAATAGTTTTATTCAGCTCAATAGCTAATAATAGAAAATGACTATATTATGTATTAATAATAGTTTTATTTATTAACGCTAAAGTTATACGCTCCTATAAATATATTATATAAATTAGATTTATGACGAATAATAATTATAATAATGTTAATTACAAACAATGACAAATCGGCGAAAAACTAAAGGTTTGTTAAAGGTTTGATGAAATCTATGTGTAATTTGGAATGCTCTTATTAAAAAACATTAACAACACTTACTGTTTGAGCTTCGTTTGGTAACTGAAATGAACCTTTTATTTAAATTATTAAAATATCATGTATCATTTTGTGGAATGTGTTTGACGTGTTGCTCATAAACTGGCTAAACAGGGGACTATCATATAATAACCTCTAATCAAGTTCAATATACGAATAATGGTGATGTTAGAGCACTTAGACGTAAAACCTAAAATAACATAGCATCAAAATATTATTGTATAACATTATTTCATATAATATGTTAACATATTTCTAAAACATGTTTCATTATTTATTTTTCATTTTTCACTCCTAATTAATTGTTCTGCCACTTTCACTATACGTTGCTTCTTTAACAATAAATTTTTCATTTTTAATTTTACACTATTTAAATCTTTGAAAGATCGTAATTGTGAGATTTTAGTTTCAAGTAGAGATCAGTATAAAAATATTTACTTCCCTTAGAAAATAGCTTCGATCATGCATATGTCCAAAGAGAATGTTTTGAGTTTCTCTAAAGAGCAGCGCTTATAACCATATGACGTCACTTCAGTTTTAAATTTTGGTCTGACAGATTGCCAATACCTCCCCCCACAGAGCTAAGACATATCCATGTCAATAGTATTGTAATGAATAGCGTTAAACGTGGTATATGCTTGGATGTTTAAATGTCTGTCAGCGAATTAAATCTTACTCTCTCAATATCGATTCTTCTATTAAAGTAAATTTTCTTTATGAAATTGTTGGATTCCAAGACTATAAGCTCTTCTACCCAGGACCAGGTCAGTTGATAAAAATATGGCACCAATAAATATCATATTATATCATAGTACCAGAAATTAATAATTTAAGTGTTGACTGTAATCCTGTACAATATTCGTAGGAAATAAATTGTACGATACATGAGAAAATGTATTGAATTTATGCCATTAAATGTTAAACTTAAAATGGTAATCTTAAATCCTTGAATAAAATCTGTTTATTAATTAAATTATTTAAATACTGAATACATTCAGTCAAATTTAACTAAGTTTTTTCAATATTTTTCAACATTAAAGTTTTAATACTTTTTTAACATGTAAGTGATATACATTTCGCTCAATAACCATGCATATAACATAGTACCGTATTCACGTTATAGCTGAGAGCGTATAACCTTTGATAGTTGGTAGATGTTGATAGTCGTGGCCCGGGTTGATATTTAGGCGGCCGAGACCTCCCATCGATTGTTGAATATCAGCGGCCCATTCACGGCCTGACCCAGTTAGCTGGGCTCAAGCCCTCAGCTTACTCTCGTTCAAGCAGACATTTTCATATTTTACATACTATAATTATATTGTTTGGACAAAGGCAAGGCAGTTATAGTACGAAATTTGTTAACATAAAGACGTAAACACATAAGGACATTAGGTAATTGGTCACACACATTTATTTTAAACAAACTTTTTAACTACAACAACTCATTAAAAGATAAACGAGTTTATTTCATTGATATTTTTAAGAGAGGCCAAACATTCAACTCATACGGAAATATTTTTGTTAAAAGTTCGTTTTTCCAAAATGTTGTTTTTAATAAATATACAAATAAACTATGTTGTTCATAAAGATCTGTATAAAGTAATAAAATAGCCTAATACATGTCGTGATCCATGGTTGTTACATATGTAAAACTATTTCATGAATACATAAATAATTTATATTTCTTACATATTAAAAATAAACTTAAAGCTTCAGATAACGATTCAGGGTTAACCAAATCATCTCAGACCTAGACAAGGGGGGGGGGAAATCACTTCAATGGATACTAACTGTTTGTGGTAATACAACCACAATTTGATATTTCCGCATTCAAATATGCTCAGAATTTCACTGGTTAAATGAATTTTAATACAATTTGTCCAAACCCTATTTAAAAGATGATTCTACATACTTTCCTGAGGAAAGTAGGTTAGGTCTAGGGGATATTTTCAGTTCCTCTAAATTGCTTGCCTTATAACTAAATGACGTCAATGTTTTATATTTTGGTCTGAACGTTGACCCTTAACATAGTGAGAACACGTCGAAAAACACACTACGAGGGGGTGCCCAAAAGTAACCAGAATTACGCTGCCGTAGTATGTCTGCCGCTACGTGTGCATAGCACAGCTCATCCGAATTCAGTGCCATCACCGTGGGTGAACGTGTTTATCTGCAATGAGATTTTTAGTGAACACTGTTTCGTCATTCCGTCGTTTTTTTCGTTTTGGCGGACGTAAATGAACAACGAACAGCTCAAGTGTTGCAGATACCCCTGTTATGTTGAAAACTGCTTATAAGGGTGAATGTTAAGGTGAAACTCAGGTATTCGAGTAGTTTTCACGTTTTAAAAATTGCAAAATATCAATGGTTAGCAAACCCCGTGAAGGATGACCATCGACTGCCAAAAATGACGAAAATTTTGAGAAGATTCTTGAGCTCGTGCATGGAGACCGACGGTGGACCATTGACGAGTTACCCGAGAGATATCTAGAGTTAGTTGGAGCTCTGTCCAGTGTTTTTGATTAAAGATTGGAAATGAGAAGCATGTCGAGTGGAATCTTTTCGAGAAATGAAAGAAAACCTGCAAATTTATCTATATCTTTTCTAAGATTATTACTGGTGAGGAATCGTGGTCTTATGGTTATGACCCTGGAACCAAACAATAGTCCAGCCAATGGAAAAGGTCATCGTCCCATCGGTAAAAAAAAATCGTCAGTTTTGGCAGTTGACGGACGTGGTATCTGCAGCACCCTTCCCTAACAAGAAACCAAACTTCAGAGCTGCGCGTTGTTCATTTACGTCCACCAAAAAGAAAAAACGATGGAATGACGAAACAGTGTTCACTAAAAAACTCACTGCAGATGAACACACCGTGGGTGAAGGCGACGGCACTGAACTCGGATGAGCTGCGCCATACACACGTAGCGGCAGACATAAGTACTACACAGGCCACGCCTACGGTAGCGTAATTTCGGTTACTTTTGGGTACCCCCTCGTTTATAATGAATAAAATGACTATGATTTGCATGAGTTCGAGATGTACGTTTCTAACCAGTTCGGTAAAACTTCAGTTCAGCACTTTTCGCGTTTACTTGCCACAACAAACATACAGTAACCACCTCTTCTACATAGTATTATAGATTTTATTTTTATTCTACGCGTCGTGCGTGTTTCATCGTGTAGCTACGGTTACACGATGAAACACGCACGACGGTATTGACGGTTCGGTCGGTTCAGAGCCAACCGACCATTAACAATTTACTCTGAACTACTATTAGTGTGTTCCCTACTATTTAACAGTGGGGAACACACTAATAGTTCAGATTTTACAGAGGATTAAACTGCTGGACCAAAACTAATACCGGTAGGCCCTACTATCGAAAATGTTCGATTGTAATTTTACTCCTGATGCCTGTCTTTGTTTCATTATTCCTTATCCTTTCTCAATATTGCTTTAGAGGTAATCTTTGTCATGTTTGATGCACTCGTATTTGTTTCATGTTTCAGACCGTGTTTAGTATAAAATACTATTGTAAATACCTATTTTATGTGAATTGTATTTTACCTCGATTCAAATTTTGTTTCTTAATCAAATTTTCATGTTTTATAATATTTATTGCATGCCAAAAAGTAGGTAATCTCTCTCAAAAAGGATAGATACTTTAGCTAGTTACATTATTATTTGGTAAAAAGTGTTGAATTAGGCAAAGTTTTTTTTTACTTTCCACTTTTTATATGAGTTTATAAACGCTTTGTTTCATTCAAATTAATTACAACAACAATAACATTTACAAAAATATAACAAAAAGGTTAATACGTGAAAATATAACGTATTTGATTATTAAGAGCTAGATGTTATATCCTGGAAGATTAGGAGGCTAAGAAAAGTCAATACTTACATATTGATTTTCAATAATGGTAATACTATCTCTAAACAAAGTTTTGTTATTCTTAAAAATGAACTTATTAGGCTTTAATGACTAAAGTATTCCGAGTGGTCACAAAAATATTACGGTTATCGAATATTGATGACCGAATACTTAAATCGTATGTGGAACCAACAAAATAATAATTGTTCTCTTTAGGAGTAACTTTTCAAATACAATAAACTCATTATAAATTTACAATGTGCTAAACGTACTACACGCCACTATAATTAACATCGTATCCCTTAAACTTCTAGAGGATAATGTGTAGTCCCATAGTGCTTCCACCTGAACCCTCTTGAGCTACATAACCTTTATCCCTAGTAAAAGGTTGAGCGGAGTCATCCATGTCCCATGATGCTCTCTTCCGAGCCCTGTTGAGCACCGCAACCTTTATCCCTAGATGTATTCAAATCAGTTGATAACAAAGACGATGATATTCAATTGATAATCTGTAATTGATTATATAACCTACAAAATATTGAGGTTTGACTATAAAAGGCACTAAAAAACATTCCCTATCACAAATTTAATAATAGCACTTGCGTTTAAACAACAATAAATACAAATATTCAACATAGTAGCATACACATTTGGTTTACACTTTTAGAATCATTAGAACTAAACTAGGTAACAGACCCCACTTAGTGCTTTTTTAAAGATACTTAATTTCCACTAAAAAAAATATTTTCGACACAGTGGATAGTATTCAGTATTTAAATAATAAATAAAAGGAGAAGTATTCCTTTTAGTTTAATATTTCCTATTCATCGATAAGGTTATTTTCAATATAGTTATGTTTACTTAACAGTTGTATCTTCTCATAAAATTAATTATAATATGAATATTATGACAAAATGTATCAAATCAATTCAAAACTATAGTCGTTAAAATAATAGGTCTACTTTTCAATACAAAAACATTCCTTAAATCATATTATATTTTATTTATTTTAATTAAATTTTATCCGTCGTATTTAAAGTCAACGGCTTAAACATAGTTAATTAGAGTTGACCTTTCCATCTAGAAATCTGAGTTTGTAGCACAAAAAAGCGCAGATTTTCATTGATATAGGAAACAATGTATTTTCTAAAAGAAAGATATTAAGTAGTCCATAAATCGTGTAGACTGGGCACTGCCGCCCTCTCAGTGTCGGTGTCCGCTCACAGATAGCAGCACCGCTCGACTGGCGCTGACGTGAGCAGCTTACACGCAGAAGACTTCACAACCACTCACTGTAATCGGATATGTAACAACACGATACTGGAATCAAGTGCGCGATTCAAGTCAACCAACTTAAAGATCTGGAATTTAAAATAAGAAGACACTATAGCTACACTATAGCCGTCTTTCGAAGTGTAAAAACTTCATCACATGTTTCTCTGTCACGGTTTCCGAAAAAAATCATTCCTCCATTAACAAATTACAAAACCCATGAGTGAGGAGTAAATTTTGGATTTTGTTTATTCCTGTAAAAATTATAGCTGCTTAAAACAGTCATTTTTAAATTACTAATATAGGTTTATGAATAATGCAAACAATTTAGAGTAACTGTACTTATAAGATTTCTTGATGTACAACAAAAGCTTGAATTTTGCCTGGAATAGATGTATTCCATTCTAGAGTAGAGCAAAAGTCCGCCCTTAAAATGTATCAATATTCATACGCCTATAGCTTTGATAGCTTTTTTAGCCTACAGTATATCCAAGGAAGGGCGCACACCCAGCAGGTGGTCCTATTATTCTAATCTATATTCTATCATACCTAATGCAACCGGATTACAATAAACTACTGTTATTGCCATCCTAAAACTAAACTCTTTTATTAATTTTTCTCCTAAGCAATTCATTGGGTATGATTCAAATGCTTCAATAAAATGTGTAAACGTATTAATACATCGGTACAAAGCTATAAAACCCATTAAACACACTGTTGATCGCTATGAACAACTCATATATTTCTAATACATGTAGCAAGCCTACCTTATTATAGTAATTAATATTTAAATTACCATTATCATTAGGTTAATTCAGTAAGTTAAACCAAGCTCTTTTAAAACACAAAAAAGTAAAAAGTGCCTATTTAATTGTATTTTAACTAACAACCATTGCAATACGGATGGTTTTTAACGTTTATATGGGTTCCAGATAATATAAATGTCAATAGATTCCCAATTTATTAATTAGGAATCTATTGGTTAATAACAAAATAAGAAGGATAACGAAACATAAAATAGTATTATACATTGTATTATATTCCTTTGGCTTTACCAAATCAACATTATTTTCTAGTCGTTTTACAACTTTAATACTCTACGTATGGGAGTTTTCACTCACTATTTTTCCGTTATTAAAGCCGGTTCGCATTACTCATTGCATAATGCATGACAACATTTCTAGATTATCCACTTCGTATTACTCTATTAGATTAATGCTACTAAGCTACTAATTATCAAGAAATATATTTTACCATCTCTATTTTATGGTAGAATAAGTCTATTAATTCTGACCTTTGAGAAAACGTAAAGAAAAGGATTTTAAAAAACTATAAAAAATAAAATGAAATGCAATGAAATAGTACGTGTCCTTTCTTGTCCCCTGCGTATTGCCTTAGTCATCCAGGGCTTGTGTTGACAGAAGGACACGCCAACTCTGTTATCCCTCAAAATGAGATTATTGACTTCCAGACAAATCAATCCGCGCTCGGTCCTCGGTTTGGCTACAGAACGTGTTTTAGCTCACAATAGTAACATATTAATGGAAACCCCTGCATATTTGTTTTGGATATGTTATTCTTCAAAACCATAAAAGTATGGATTTATTGATAAAAGAAATTTGGTTATATAACAAAAACTCACTATTCTGGTACAATTGTTTAGTTATAAGTATTATATATATATATATAAATAGAGAGTGAAAGAGAGAGAGTGAACAAATAAAAGAGTAATACATTGAGAGATTACAAGAGTTTATTTACATATTATATATATAATATGTAAACCGACTCTTTAACTCAAAACTTATTACTTTTCTTCTAGCTTTAAATACATTATAGCCAAAAAAAGTTTTTTTTTAGGAATATTAAACGACACTGTTTTATTCATTTTTTAAAATCCTAAATTAGTATTCTGACTTGTTAGTCATTTCCATGTTTGTTATGTGTAGAGTCAGTGCGCATTCTATAGCTAATCTGCATCCGACTCACAGTTGCCAGCTTGGATTGCAAGGGTACGCTACTGACTGTCACATTGCGTCCAGACCACAACATATGCAATGCAACCTACTTGTGTCAAATCAAGTCACCACCATAGAGTCAGTGCGCATTCTATAGCTAATCTGCATCCGACTCACAGTTGCCAGCTTGGATTGCAAGGGTACGCTACTGACTGTCACATTGCGTCCAGACCACAACATATGCAATGCAACCTACTTGTGTCAAATCAAGTCACCACCATAGAGTCAGTGCGCATTCTATAGCTAATCTGCATCCGACTCACAGTTGCCAGCTTGGATTGCAAGGGTACGCTACTGACTGTCACATTGCGTCCAGACCACAACATATGCAATGCAACCTACTTGTGTCAAATCAAGTCACCACCATAGAGTCAGTGCGCATTCTATAGCTAATCTGCATCCGACTCACAGTTGCCAGCTTGGATTGCAAGGGTACGCTACTGACTGTCACATTGCGTCCAGACCACAACATATGCAATGCAACCTACTTGTGTCAAATCAAGTCACCACCATAGAGTCAGTGCGCATTCTATAGCTAATCTGCATCCGACTCACAGTTGCCAGCTTGGATTGCAAGGGTACGCTACTGACTGTCACATTGCGTCCAGACCACAACATATGCAATGCAACCTACTTGTGTCAAATCAAGTCACCACCATAGAGTCAGTGCGCATTCTATAGCTAATCTGCATCCGACTCACAGTTGCCAGCTTGGATTGCAAGGGTACGCTACTGACTGTCACATTGCGTCCAGACCACAACATATGCAATGCAACCTACTTGTGTCAAATCAAGTCACCACCATAGAGTCAGTGCGCATTCTATAGCTAATCTACATCCGACTCACAGTTGCCAGCTTGGATTGCAAGGGCACGTTACTGACTGTCACATTGCGTCCAGACCACAACATATGCAATGCAACCTACTTGTGTCAAATCAAGTCACCACCATAGAGTCAGTGCGCATTCTATAGCTAATCTGCATCCGAGTCACAGTTGCCAGCTTGGATTGCAAGGGTACGCTACTGACCACAACATATGCAATGCAACCTACTTGTGTCAAATCAAGTCATTCTGTAATAAGTAGATTTAAGCTAATTATCTTTGCTTTCATTTTGTAGGGTTAAACATTTGTATGATTTGTGATTATTCTATTTAAATTGGGAAAATAGCACAAACTGCTTAATTTAATTTAATGTACCGTAATCTCGAGCATGTAATAAATGAGTTTAGGCAAGAAAGAGAACCTATACAGGATACTGCATGCCATTGGCTGAGCTGTGGTCACGTGATGCTCCGATCACCTTAAACTATATTCAGATTTGTTAACACTGTATCATCATGTTTTATAGTTTATTAGTATATAAATATATAATATAATATGTTATATATTAATAATTATAATATATAAATGCTAAATTAAACGTAAATTAATTAAATTATTAAGACTTTTATGGGCTCTAATAAAGTATGTTACAACCTCCGTCACGAAACTATTATTTTCAGTTTTACTTTACTTCAACAATGAAGGCAAAGGAGGTAAGCTGGACAATTTGATTAGCCTTCTTAATTTATAATGTAAAACAATAAACGAGTTATAAATAATAAAGCAATAAACAATAAAGCTACTGATTTAAGATTAAAATCAGAGTAGATCCTTGCATTTGAGGGTAGTACCAAAATAGGAAATTGTGTCTTGAGTAAAGTAGTTGGGTTAAAAATATACAAATCGCAAAGGATTGCCGTGTTTTGGCATCAATTTACCAGCAATAGATCCATTTGCAATCAAAATAGGTACTATTTTATCCCTAGATTTTATGTTTTAATCTATTTAAAATTAAATCAAATTTGACATGTAAACACATTTCTTATATACTATTAGAAGTAGAAGCATACGCTCAGGTATCAGGGTAAAAACTGTAATGCACTGATTATAATTTGGTTTATAATACCAAGATATAATACAACTACTAAGTTCAATGTGTGATTACTGTAGCTTTTTCTTTTAATATATCGCTTAAAACAATAACATACAAGATTGTACCTACCAAATATACCATACTATTGGTACCATACTATATACTATATACAACAACATACTATATAACATATATATTGCGCATAACCTACGTTTTTTGGATGTTACTAGAAGTTATAAGTTTTCATTAGATAAATTAAGTCATACGATTGTTTGTATTCATTGACTGAAAGACGCTAATGTAAGTGTAGGTGGTTCCAAGAATCTGAAACATAAGTATTTAATAAAATTAATAGAAAATTAAATTAATAATACAACAATTTCTACAGTTTGACTTCAAACTTTCTGTTCACCTTGGAAAACTCGAATACCTCCCTTCAGCTACTAAATTACTGAACTAACATATAATTTCAACCATGTCAAATTACTAGCCTCTTTGCGTGAAAGTTTAGTTATAGTCAATGCTTCTTCTCTTGAACTTTTGTTTTGTCTGTTTTCAAACCTAGGTAATCCATTTTTTGCAATGTAGTATATATGTTTGCAGAAATAATCATTCCACATTTATGTAAATTTGCATGCATAACCTATTGTAGTGTATACCATTGAAAGTAAATGAATAAATGATTACTATTTTACTTATAATACGTAATGTTTCTGCTTGAATTATAAGTGAACTAGCAAAATTAAAACACTTTTATTACGTAATGTAAACACAGTTTATATAGCTTAAATAAAACAGATATAATACTAACAATCGTAATATATTAAATATATTATTTCTTTATATTTTTTAATTGTTGATTTTTCATAATATTTACTTTTCGGTAGTGAGTTATGAAATAAATAGTTTGCATGTTACAAGTGTTTGTACTTATTAGTGACGACGATAAAAAAATTTTTATTTTCAATTAATTAACTTTACTACTTTATTATTTTAATTGTTTATATTTTTTCCAAGTTCCTTATGAAAATGTTATAAAACTTTGATTCAATAGAAGATTTAAAGAAAGCGCGGGCTGTTATAGAAGGTCAGATTACAAGAGCTGACAGACTGTTAGATTATATATCTAGTATACCTACAGAAGTTTTACAAAAACTAATGGATGTATCGGAAGAAAACTGGTAAAGATTTGAAGCCATTCAACTTAAAATTAAATTAAAATCAAAGGATATTGATGAAGAGGTTAGGTATAGAGTTGATATGGAAGAACGATATTACAAAGTAAAAGATCAGTTACGAATGAGAAAAACAAAAATAGAGCTAGAGAAAGATGTTTAACCAGGTAGTATGACCGTCCTATGACGGTATTATCTATGTATTCAGATGTATCGTTCTGTTACTTCAGCTATATTCTTCGCCCCTTTCCAAGACGATGGGATATTCAAGAACTTCATCAGGCGTTTGCAAATCTTTATGCATTAACATGGACATGGTCTGCAGACTAAAGACAAGATTTACACACTTCTCCATGCCTTGTCTCCGACTTTACATCAGAAATTGTACGATTTGTGTGCGCCTGTGGACCCATTTGATAAAACCTACTCAGATCTAGTTCAGTTACTTTGTCGATACTACTACACGTTGTCGATCCTCAACCGAGTACATGGGCACTGCAACATAGATTCATATCAAGGGTTCAGCGGCCATCAGAGACGGTGAAAATATATATTCTGCTGAGCTTCAAAAATTAACAACAGATTGTGATTTTCATGTGTGAGTTGTGGGAACACTGTAGCTAGTACACTTTTACGCATGCAGTTCATCAGAGGAATTAAAGATGCTGATGTTAGAATTAGGATACTACAAGAGAAAACAATTAAATCATTTCATAACGTTGTTAAATTGGCTACAGCAATGGAACTAGCCAAATATGAAAGTTCCCTGGTCAAAACAAATATTGAATTTGCAAATAGTACCATTCACAAGATTGCAAACAAAAAATTGAACAATTCACCAAACAAAACTCAACCTTCACCTTTTCATTGGTTGAGAGGAAGATGCTTCTACTGTGTATCACGGGACCATAGAGCCAATAACTGTTAGTTAAGTTTGCTTCTGAAACATTTCACAAATACAAAAAACAGGGTCACATTGCTAGTGTGCAAGAAAAGGGAACAAAGGTTTACCAGACGGAAGAGGATGTGAACCATGGTTGTCAAGAAGAAACTGAATGCTAGAAATAATGATAAAATGATTTTTGATGCTAGAGGGATATTCTGTCCAAATGGAGCTGGATACTGGTTTAGCCATTAGTAAGCCACCATACAGTATGTTCAAGAAACCTATTGCAAACGGAAATCTTTCTAATACACAGCTACAGCTAAAAACCTATACGGGTGCAGTATTTAAGGCTAAATGTGTTGTTTTTGTTCAATATTCATACAAAAAGCAAAGTTTTACGGTTAAACTATAGTTGTGGACAATCACTTGGATCCTATTTTCGGTCTAGACTGGTTACGAGAAGTGCAGTCAGACTGGAAGGAGGTAAAAACACTAAAAACAACCAAACAAGAGACAAGAAAACATTGTTTGGATGAACTGATTTAGAAATACAAGGATGTTTTTGAGCCAGGTGTTGGCCAAATACCTAATCAACTTGGCCACTTACAGTTAATACAAAAAGCTCGTCCAATGTTGATTAAAGCAAGGCCAGTCCCTTTTTCCTTGAAGCAAAAGGTAGAAATGAAACTTAAACGCTTATAACCAGCAGGAATAATAACAAAGACAGAACATTCGGAATGGGGAACGCCAATAGTACCAGTAATAAAACCCAACGGTGAAGTTCGAATATGTTCCAATTATAAGTTACGGCAAACAGAAAAATTCAAGATGAGCACTATCCAATACCAAAAATCGAAGATATTTACGCAAATATGAGTGGTGGAAAAATATTTTGTACTCTGGACTTAAAGAATGCCTATGACATATGACTATAAAGTCAAATGGTTGTTAATTATTATTACATTGTTATTTTTGTAAACAAACTGACTTGTAGTCCATAAAATGGATTGTGGGAGCTAAATATTTATTTGGTTTTGAGCGGCATACTTTAGAGAAGTGGCCAAGGAAACCACAGTTAAAGCACTTCTTTTGGTAAGCAGGACAAGCTCGAGGGCCATGGCGATATCCGCAGCGACTGCAAGCGAAGGTGTTATGCTCTTGTTTTTTGCTTAATGTTTTTTCCTCTTACTTCTCACCTAAAGTTTATTTTCCTTTAACTGCATAAACGTTGCAGCATTTCTTTTCAGACATTTTAGATACCTGAAATTCTACTTCTTCAAAAGTCTTACAGATGTTTATTGTCTTTTTAAGCGTCAAATTTTCTTCATGAAATAGTTTTTGACGAGTGTTGTCATGATTGATTCCGCAAACCAGCCTGTCTTGTAATAAGCTATCTTTCATTGTTCTATACGAGCACTTACTCGCTTGGTTAGACGCTTACCCGCAGGAGCAAGTAAAGTGAACTGAAGTAAAGCTAGAAATGGAGTTAAAGACGAAGATAGAAGAAAGTCACGAAGAGTTAATCTCCCAAAAGACTTATAAGTGAAGAAGGGAGATGACATATGACTATAAAGTCATATGGTTGTTAATTATTACTATATTGTTGTTTTTGTAAACAAACCGACTTGTAGTTCATAAAATGGATTGTGTGATCTAAATATTTATTTTATTTTAAAACATGAAGCAGCTTACCTTAATTTAGCTTTATCTTCTGATTTATGAATTCCTTAATTTGAATTCCTTACAAATGGATGAGGCCAGTGCTGACATTCAAACTTTAAGCACTAACCAAAGGTCAATTCCAAGTTAATTGCGTCAGGTTCGGGGTTAAAGTAGCTCCAAGAATTATGCAAAGAATCATAGACAAGGTGTTATCAGGTATAGAAGGCACTCAATGCTTCTTTGATGACATAGTCATTCAACGAACATCAGAAGAATAGTTTATCAACCACTTGGAAATGGTTCTTCAAAGAATAAAAATTAACAGATTGAGGTTAAATAGACATAAATGGTTAAAGTTTTTCACTACAAAACTGAGTACCGAGATCACACTATAGATGCTACCGGAATTCATAAATCAGAAGATAAAGCTAAGGCTATCAGACAAGAAGAAAATCCCAAAATGTCAGTGAATTGCTCACCTTTTTAGGTCTTGTCAATTATTATAACAGATTTATTGAAAACCTGGCTCTTACGATTCTCAATCCCATACGTAAACTATTGCAAAAGGGGGAGAAGTACAAGTGGACTTATCAGTGCGCAAAAAGCTTCCAGAACATCAAGGAGATCATTACAAATGAAATTATCCTTAGTCATTTTGACCCAAACTTACCTTTAGTATTGGCGACTGATGCATCACCAATGGGACTTAGTGCCGTACCGTCACATAGATTTTCAGTTAGAAGTGAAAAGCCTTCACTTCAATAACACTGACGTAGCCGAAAGAAAAATATAGCCAAATTGATAAGGAGGCTACTGGAATTTACTGGGGACTAAAAAAGTTCTTCCAATACTGCTATGGACGTAAATTTATTCTAGTAACGGATCACAAGCCGTTAGTCACAATAGTCAATCCTGATAAAAACCTACCTTCCATGTCAGCTACTCGACTTTTCAACTATTCACACTTCCTATCAGGTTTTGATTACCAAATAGAGTTTAGGCGAACAAACGATCATGGAAATGCAGACTTCCTTTCAAGGTTTCCTGTCGAAAAACTGTCAAATTCCAGCAGGGACTAGACTGATATTTTCTATTGAAACAAATTGGAACGATCAACTTAAACCATAGCCTAATTGCTCAAGAAACTATAAGGATGGAAATATTCAACGGTTGCTAATGGCTTTGGAAACTGGAAAATTCCTTAGGTTATCATGATGGTGAGCCAGGTCTACAATGATGGTTGTATCATGAAAGGTTGGAGGGTTTACATTCTCAGCTGTTTACAAAGACATGTCCTTCAAGAACTACATTTTTCACATCTGGGAATGGTTAAAACCAAAGCCTTAGCACGAAGGTTGTGCTACTGGAAGGGGTCGGACAAAAACATAGAAGATTTCTAAATACAGGCAGTGCAGATAAAAACAAAATTTACCAAAGAAGAAAATCAACCATCCTTGGGAACCAGCAAGCGAACCTTGGGACCAGGACCATATTGATTTTGCCGGCTCCACCAACGGAAATTACTTCTTTTTGGTGGTGGACGCATTCAGAAAATGGGTGGATGTCGTACGTACAAAGACTGTTACATGTTCTTGGACAATCAAAGAGCTGCTTAAAATATTTACCACCTTTGGACTACCAAGTGTTATAGTCTCAGATAATGGTCGTCAATTTACCTCTTATGAATTCAGTAGGCCTACCTTTTTAAAAAAAAATGTGGAACCACACACAAAACGACGGCTCCCTATCATCCTTCATGTAACGGCCAGGTCGAATGCTTTGTACAAACAATAAAACACTTATCATCTGTATGTCAGAAGAACCTGATACACTACAAGAAAAGCTTCACCAACTGCGAAAACTCGTCAAGCTCCTAATTCAACTGGGAACAGCTCTTACTTCCTGATGTTCGTGACGTGGACCAAATGCTGCGCACAACAGTTTAGGAGGAGACTGCTATTACATAGTTGACTGTTTCAGATGTTATCATATACGTTATTTGTTTATATTTTACAATTGTTGATTTTTCATAATATTTACCTTTCAGTAGTGAGTTATGAAAAAATAGTTTGCATTTTACAAGTGCTTGTATTTATTACTTCATAAGCTTAATGTTAATTTTTTAGGTTTTAAACTTAATTTTCGAGATCCTTTGTTTAGCTGCTAGCCGCTATTTTGTATTTTATACAAAAAACGTCATATGGATACAGTAACTATTTAACTATTTAAGATGCAGTAACCAAACTTTGCCCAAATATTTATTGACCAAAGAGGAAAATAGTCTTAAAGTATCATTTAGTTTGCTAATATATTTTCAAAATGGCGGTGGGTAAAAATCTTTTAATTTATATAACAAAAACCATTAACCATGAACCATTAACTTCATAATATTTTGAAAAGATATAAAAAATATTGCAATTTCGATTTCAAACCAAACGGTTTTTTAGTGAAAAAAATTCGTCCACGGAAAACCGAGAAAATGCAGGTTTAATGTTACATTACAGGGCCCAGGGCTAAACGAAGGATTTTTGACAAATGGTTATGGGTAATTTTTTTTATTTTGATGAGTACTATCACCCATCGAAGTTTGTCCCCGACTTCATATCTTGCTCGTATTATAGTATTTGATAAGCTTTCTTGGGTTGATCGATTTCCGTGTTTTTAATAAGTAACCGAGCTACACTCGTTATCACACTTACACTCGTCTGGGTCTCCAGACCGAGAGGGTAGAAGCCGCCGATGGTCACCTTGAGCGGCTTGGTTGCTACAGTCTGCATTATGAGCAGCCCTTCTTTGAAATGTTGATGCTTGTCAGTCCAAGAGCAATCGTAAACTTTTTGGCGAAGCTTCTTCGACTAAGTAAAGGAAAATGTTATTAGTTATGAGACGCAAAACCCTGATTCAACGAAAATACAAGGAGCGGCAGATAAATCTAGCGGATTTCATTCATTCGATACCATGTAGTATGCAACTCAGAACACCAACCGGTCGGTTCACATAATGCATGTGCCAGACGCGTGCATCTGGTTGGTGTAGGTTGGTGCGCATGCACCAATGATTGCAGTAAAGCTAAATTGTCTCTTGTTTTTGAAGGGTTGTTGTCATCGTTATAATTAGTGATATAATATTACTTTGTGCGGATGTTTATCAGTAGTGACCGTTAAACATTTCTAAGTAAGCAGTTTAAGTGACACTTAATCGGGTATGATTTATAATCATAATGACTGGGACTGTGGCGACGTCCTGTAATCCAGCTACTTGGAGGTCACGAATTGTGGATAGTTGTGAGAGATGGTTGGTGGATGTAGTGTTCTCTTGTAAGGATTAACGTCCGCACTATTAAATACTACGTTTGATCAACCTGCAAAACCAGGTGAAGTATCTTGGGATCATTCTGGATCGGACGCTTTGCTGGGAATCTCACTTACAACGGGTTATTAACCGGGGTAAGTGGTCTCTGTTTGCATGCAGGCGTATGGTCGGCGCAGCATGGGGACTGAAACCGGAGCTAATGTATTGGCTCTATGTTTCAGTAGTTAGACCAACTATGACGTATGCGTCTTTGGTTTGGTGGACCAAGATGGACTCAGGTGTTGCTGTGAAAAGGCTGGCAGCCGTTCAGCGGCTGGCATGTCTCATGATCACAGGGGCGATCAGCAGCGCTCCTGGGGCCACTTTTGACTGTTTGCTTGATCTTTTGCCAATAGACATTCACATCAGGATGACTGCCAGAATGGGTGCATACCGCCTCTGTGGAGAGGGCCTCTGGAATAGGCCAGGTGAATTACGTGGTCATACCAGAATTTCAAGGATAGTTCGGAGCAACATTTTAGGTATGCCCTCTGATTATCTTCCGAGAACCTTTTCTTTTGGCAGGTCTTTCCGAGTTCTTTTTCCGCAACGGGACGAATGGAAGGATGGAGCCTGCCCACTACCACCCTGTGATCAGGAGTGGTACACTGATGGGTCCAAGAGCAGTCGGGGCACAGGAGCAGGCATCTACGGGGTGCAGGACAACGTACGGTCAGGTATTTCCATGGGGACCTTCCCCACTGTTTTCCAGGCCGAGATCACTGCCATTATGGAATGTGCCAGAGACATCTTGATGCTGGGTCATGAGGGCCTTTCTATCAATATTTTCTCTGACAGTCAGGCGGCCCTTAAAGCTTTGGACTCGGTAGAGTTCAACTCTAGGGTTGTGTGGGACTGTTTTAGGCTTGTGTCCTGTGTAGGTAGACACAATGAAGTCACCCTTTGTTGGGTTCCAGGGCACTCAGGGGTGGATGGTAACGAAGTGGCAGACGGGCTGGCCAATAGGGCTGCATCATCCCCCCTTTGTGGTCCTCAACCCTTCTGTGGTGTTTCCCGCGCTGCGGTTTTTCAGACTATCAATTCCTGGGCCAGGGATTGTCATAAGAAAAGATAGGCTGAACTTTCCCTGCATAGAGTTAGTAAGCTCAATCTTTGTTCTCCCTCTCGTCAAGTTGCAAAGAGGTTCCTGAAACTTGGCAGGAAGGATGCCAAACTTGTCACAGGTATCGTCACTGGTCACGGTAATCTGAGGAAGCACCAACTGCGTATGGGGGTCTTCAACGGCGACCCCCTGTGTAGGAAATGTTATCTGCAGGAGGAAACTGCAGATCATCTACTCTTTGATTGCGCGGAGCTGGCAGAGGTAAGGTCCTCCACTCTGGGCAACTTGGTAAGGGGTAGTTTTCTGCCTCCTGACGAGCTCGTTGACAGGATGCTGCAGTTTTACAGATCTCTTCATCTAGAAGATTCCTGATTCTCCAGGAAAGAGAATTTTAGGGGTGCGCAAAAAGCTGCAACGGCTGAAGCGCCTTGGGAAATCCGCCCCTTCGAATGATGATGATGATGATACTACGTTAATCCACAAAGACCATCCTCATAGACCAATTCCTAATTCAGAGGCAGTGGTTCGGATTCCACGTTAAACTGTAGGTCCATTAGTTGCCACAGGCTGTTGGGCTATTCACACAGTCCTGTCCTGTCTAACACACAGTCCTGTCTAAGGAACATGTCAGCCTTAGTCAGTAACAAGACTACAAGATCGCGCCACAATCATCCTACATTCATTCCTCATTCATACTTGGCTTAAAATACCTACCTGGGTAGGTCGCCATTTCAGTTAAAAGTATCAATATTGCATGCCCTGGAGATGTTGTTTTAAGGACTGCACCAGTATGATTAAAACTGACGGAGCGAAAACAAATTCATTGATCTGAAAATTATACACAATCACACTGGCCCTTAGTAAAACTACGAGTTTATCCCGTCCAACGTCCCGCCACACTGTCGGGACTGGTGACTAGCATGCCCTTCACGTCCAGCGCCCAACACCCACACGTCAACACTGCACCGGCACCGGGCAACACCGTCATCGCACCCGACACTCCGAGCTTATCCAACTCGCTCGCTAAAATGTCTGGGGACCCGGCGGTAGAAGACTTATTGCGGGAAAATGCCTCTGTGAATAATCAATTAATAGAGTTATAGAGAAAATTAAAAATTATGGTAGACCACTCTACCGATTCAGACCTTCGGCTGTTACACTACACAAACGAAGTTTTTGTGGTATCATGTATGGACAGCCATGATCTTACCACCAAAACCTCTGGAGGACTATAAAATAATGAGATTGAGGTATTTAGCGTAGGAACACAAACAGAGGAGAGTTTAATTGAACAGCCACCTGGAGCGGACTTAGCGTGGAAAATGAGAAAATATATCAGTTGGAACTAGAACTACAACTCCCCAGGAATCCTTGTAGGCTACACGTTGCAACATATATGCGGATGAAACTAGAAACATGATAGAGGTATAAAAATTCTATAGGAAGAAAGTAGACTTTGAAAAGTAGTGTTTGTATTAAAAAGTGGAAAATAATTACAAAAATTATGCCACGATACCAACATCAAACAAATTTCCACCATTCGAACATGATGTATAGGACTTAAATAAAAGGCCTATAACCAAACCGATGCCGCCTTTAAATAACAACGTAAATTGTAACAAGGAATACCAAAGGAGTGTAAAACATTCCTTTAAAGCGCCTCTTAAGTCTACAACGTTTGTCCCTGATATTCCACGAAAAAAACGGAAGCAAAACTATTGGGAAACTAAAACTACATTTGCTAACGTGCAAATTATTGGCGACTCGTCATATTTCTAGGCTAGTTAAAAAAACTAGTTCCTCAAAATAAAGCTATTGATGTTTGTAAACCAGTTGCAGGTTTACTAAATATTGTCACCAAGAACGACTCTACACCCCTACCCAACAGCTGCTTGGTCCTTATTGCAGGAACGAATGACGTTGCCAGGGGAACGCAGCATAATTTATTCCCACCTAGACCGCATCATTACGGAGTCATCATCAGCTTCAAGTGTACAAGTTGCAAATCTACCCTTCAGACATGATCTAGGCCCGAATGATGATGTTAATGTGGAGATACAGCAGGTTAATAGTTACATTTTCGAAGTATGTGAGCGCCAAAAAAACGTTGCACTGCTGGACTTCAACTTGATACACAGGTTCTTCACCCGCCACGGACTCCATTTGACATTGAGTGGTAAGCGAGTGCTCACCCAGCGAATAGAAAGAGAACTTGGATCACAGTCGGAGACTTCGGAGGTGACGTCCAAGCAGCCTACAGCATCTCAAGCCAACAACACCATCCCAACGAGAGCTTCAGACGGCATCGTCCCAGTCCGCACCACCTCCAGGACGGTAACCCAACTATGGAATGAACTTGTAAATGACGACCTGCTTGTCGTCTCTCGAAGTGTAGCATCCTCAACTGGCGGTTCAGTAAATGTAAACAAGCGTTTTTAGGAACCGTCCCAGATGTCATATTTCAGAAGTAAAATTATTACATAAAAAAACTTGATCGATATTCTAATAATTCCGAAACAAAATTTAAAATCTTTCACCAAAACGCCCAAATTGCTTTTAACAAATCAGATGAACTAGAAATCCTTTGTGAGGAACTGAGTCCCGACATTTTAGCAGTTTTGGAATTCGGGTATAACAAAGAACCATTGAGTTGAGCCAACTGGTGAATTACGAGCTAGCAAATTGCTACACGCGTCAAAACTTCTCTGGAGGGGGGGAGTTGCAATCCACGTTAAACAGAAACTATAAAAGTCAATTATTCAAAAATAAATCTCGTTGAACAAAGACTTTGAAACTACAGCGATCAAAACATGTAGGCTACATCCTTTTCTGAAATTGTTGTTGTGGGAATTTAACGCTCACCAAGTGGTGACACCAACTCATTTTTTTCAGCTAGAAAGACTTCTTGGTAAAATATCGGTTTCAAAATTTGTTTTACTTGGTGATTTGAACATTGATATTCTTGACAAAATAGGTTAGGAATCAAAACGTTTTTCTGACATGCTCAGGTCCTTTGTCTTGTCTTGGCTGATTGACTCTCCCACCCGAGTAACACAAACCTCGAAAACTGCGATTGATAATATCGTCACAAATATTCAAAACACCACCACGTCATCATCACACGGTTATTACGCCATTCTGATCATTATGCCAGAGAGCTTTTGATCCATGGTTGCCTTTCGGAAAAAACGCACGATTCCTTTAATTCAAAGAGTTTTACGTCCAGAAAATACCAAGCAAATGTTTAATAATTATAATGACAGATTTTTTTCTATCTGTACTTGAATTGTCCCTCCTCAGTATTTAAATTAAATAGAAAATTAAAAAGAAACACCTGGGTTACAAGCGGAATTTTGACTTTCATAGAAAAATTCATATTTTATTCTCAAATAGCTGAAAATTTTCACAACGAAGAATTTAAATCTTTTTTATAACATATGAACAAACCTACAGAAAAGACATAAAAAATGCAAAGGCATATGACATCTCAAATAAATAATTAAAATCCAAGAACATTTATAAAACTGCATGGCAAATGAAAATAGTAAAAGTTCACAGCCAAATTAAAAACAAATCTACTTAGAGAAAGATGGAAATATTGCAACAGATCCAGTTTTAGTTGCTGAAGAATCTAATACTTTTTTCTCCTCAGCTGCTCTATGGGGTTAGCCCCGGTGTTAGAGGAGGAAGTCGCCCGTGTTATTCTAAATCTGGCTCCTAAAAAGACTCTTGACCTAAATAGAGCCTTAATGTGGCTGATAAACAATGCTTGCCAAAAATTCTTAAACCCCTGACAGATATTGTAAATTTGTCTTTTCAAACAGGATCATTTGCTGATAGCTTAAAAAATCTAAGATCATTCCGATCTACAAGAAAAATGATCAACAATCGGCTGACAGCTACAGACCCATTTCTATTCTCCCAGCGTTGAGCAAAGTTTTTGAATATGTCAAGAGAATGTCAAAATCTTTTGACAAGTACAATTTTCTCTCACTTGACCAGTTTGGTTTCCGAAAAGGAAAGTCAACTGTCGACGCTGTGGTTGGTCTTGTAGAAAAGATCGTCGAGGGCCTATAAAATCACCATAACACTCTAGCCGTTTTCTTAGATCTATCGAAGGCCTTCGACTGTGTAGACCACAACATTGTTACAGAGGGTGGAATGTCACGGAATCCACCGTTTACTGCTTAACTGGATCAAATCATTTCTTGCAGGAAGTTCCCAAGTGGTCCAAATTTCAAATATAGTTTCCAATAGCCAATCTTTGAGATACGGGGTCGCAGTGATCAATTCTCAGCCCCTTGCTTTTTCTTCCTTTCGTCCATGACGTCAGATCAGCGATTAAAAAACACCTCGTCCAATACGCTGATGATACTACTCTTTATCTTCACGAAAATACTTTTGAATCTCTTGAAGTAAACACTTTTTTAAACTTGAACAGATGCAGTTTTTCGGCATTTTTGCTATTTAAACCTCAAAAACCAATGCCTCAAAAACGTCTTTTATCGATTTCCGTCATCGAGAATCAAACACACAACCCTACCCCACAATAATGGTGGACGAGACAGAGGTAAATAAAGTAAGCAGCACCAAATATTTGGGCATTTACGTTGACAGAGGTCTAACCTGAGAAGACCACATTGACAACGTTTGTAAGCGCGTGTCATCTGGCATTTACGTGCTTAGGTACCTTTCCAGGTTCTGCCCTCGTCATGTACTTCTGACGGCTTACTACGGTCTCATTTATCCCCATCTCAACTACGGCATAGTTGTGTGTGGTGGCTGTGCAAATCAAATATAATTCGGCTGATCATACTTCAGAAAAAAAGCCACTCGAATAATGGCAAATTTCAATAGCAGAGTCGAGCAACGAGGGCCTTAAGCAGTTTAGTTTGCTGACCTTGCCCTGCCTGTATATTATGGAGACTTATTTTTTTAACAAAGTACGATCTGACAAGAGGACACTTGTCAGAGGAGGATGTGACATCCACCCGTATAACACTAGAGGCAGGGAAAACTACCGATCAGGGAGACACCGGACGGTAGTGCATGAACGATTGCCTTCACAGGCAGATGTTCACTTTGTAAACGATTTGCCGCGCAATTTTGACAAGGCTGGAAATCCAAACTTGCTCAAAACAAAGCCGAAGAGCCTTCTGGTGTCCGAAGATTTTTACTCGAGGGTGAGTACTTGAACCACAGATGGGACTAGATCTGGGGCATCGTTAGGCTATAAAATGCAGCTCCCCTGTATACAGTTACAGTATTATTGGAATTGCTGGGACGGATTTTTCCATTGTTTTTATTGTCCTCTAACTGTTCCCATGATTTTCTCTTTGTAAATGTTTCTTGTAAATTGACGCATTCTATGCAATGTTACATTGTCAAACAGTATAAGGAATATATTATTATTATTATCTAGCGCCAGTCACGCGTTCTCACTTCTAGGTTCTCAGTGTGTAATTTCTCATTTAACAGGGGTTGGTGTTTCGTGAGGCGTGCGTCTGGCACAAAATATGCTAGTACTGTACTAGATGAGCCTGTGTGTAAACAGCTAAAAAATGATATCAAACATTTCAGTTATTACCGATTAAAAACCGTTAGATATTTTAGCCGCTCCCTGAATTTTATCTAGGCAAGAAATAACAGATTATCAGGCGATTCAAGAAATGCAAGCTACATACAAAGCATGTTATTAATCAACAAACGAGTTTAATCTTAAAGGAGCAATCTGAAAGGGGGATTCGCAACTGGAAAATACTTCCTAACGTGTAGTTCTCCTGTTACTTTTCAGTCAGAGTCATTACCAAAATTGGTGTATTGGTTCCATTGATGAATATGATGACCTCTTAAAAAACAGCTTATTTGTCTTTAAATACGTTTTAAGTGGTCTCATGTAGCAGTTGAAATTAATATCGCGACATGAAAATAAAAAAGAAAATTATAACTGTTTAGGCTAAAACTAAGTTATAGTAGGATATCAAGAGAATCGGAAAAAATTGCTCCTAACATATCGAGATATACTGTTAGTCTTTAAAATAAATATTTCAAAAAAAAAATGCACAATCGATTATAAAGTGAGGCCATGCTTCAACCATATTCCACATCTTATGTATGTCTAGATATATAATGAAGGGATAGTGCTGTATGAAATCAGAAGTTAACATTGACCTCTGCATTCTTATAATGTAATAAAAGACACTGACGAGGAGTAAGTGGCTCAGTATATAGCGTAAAGCATAAAGATAAATTGGATCACTTTTGTATTTTAAAATATATATTTTAACCATCCGAACCATAGTGATTAAAGGATAGCATATATGCGTAAAAATACAATTACTTTATTTATACTTCAAAAGTTAGGGTTAATTTTACAGATATGTGGAAACATCTATTCAAATATATGGTTCCATTAACAATCCTTACAATACCTCATCAAATAATATCTGTCCTAGGTAGTTGAAAAATGTAATTATTCCAAGTATAGTGAAGACTTCAAAGACTCGGTTTGTATATTCAGGTTTCAGGAAGTCCATTGTCTGTAAGTAAATATTTAAATGAAAACTGTGGCTGGGACTCTATAAATATTATAAGGAACCATGCATAGTTTATTTAAATTATTCAATAAAAACAGTCAACATTACAAAAAACAGGTATTGGTTCATTAGTTATTTTCAGTAATTCCCCAAAGAGAAATTAAAACGACTAGTGAACCCAATTTAGATAACAAGTAAAGAATTTTCATATTTCATCTTATAAGTAAGATCTGACAGTACAATTAATTTACGGTTTACCAAAACACCCCCGTCGCAGAAGACCTGCGTACTCGGTATTATCATTGATATGGCAATAATAATACAATTATGTCACAAGATTGACCAATCAATACCTGTTGATAAATTAGAGTATTTTCCTATTCTCCGTAACATTAACACGAGAAAGAGTATGCAGGTTTGCTGCTTTGAGGAACACTAAGAATAGGCATTTTACCATAAACCATTTTTATTCTGACCATATACCAAGTTTTATCATTATCTGGATATAAATAGAGGAGTTTGCCTATTCTCCATAAGATTAACATGGGAAAGAGTGCAGGTTTACTGCTGCGAGGAACAATTAATAAACTATGATTTTTAGCATAACGTATGGATCCCAACCACATGAAGCTAAATGAAATTGTTTCGGATGAAACTTTGTTTCATCAAATATATTGTTTCTTAATATCTTTGTCAAAATATCTTTGTCTTCAAATATCTTTGTTTCAATAATAGAAACTATTATTCTTATAGGAAACTGTTATTCTTATTATTATTCTATTTATTACTATTATAAAGTTAATAAGGGAAATAATAATTTTTCCTTATCCTCTATAAGATTAGCATTGGAGCCCCTAAATACAACGTACTGTGTTTAGATTTGTTATATCTCGGTAACCGTTGAAGATAGAGCAATACTTAAAGGAACTAAATTGTGTAGTTTTTTAAACTGATTATAATGGCGGAGATGAAATTTAAAATTTTTAAAAATTACATTAGAAAAAATACCATTTTTGGGGTAAAAACCACCCCCTCCTTAAACTACCTGTTTCGAATGGCCGATATGTCTAGATTATGAACTCGTCCAAGAAAATGTAAGAATACACGTTTCTACTAAATTTTGTCACGATCGGACCATTTTTACGAGAGTTATCGTGCTCACACATACACAAACACACACACACACAAACACACACACACACACACACGCACACACACAGCCATTTACGCACGCGCGCACACTCGCACACACACATACATACACACACACACACACACACACACACACACACACACACACACACACACACATATATATATATATATATATATATATATACAACAATTTTAATGACTATTGTTTTTGGTCTCTGGGCACCTAAAGACAAAAAAATAGCATAAGGCTTAAGTCTTGCCATTGCACCTACGGTAATACTTTTTTCCCTATGGGAAATAAAAACGCTAAAACATGAAATAAAAAAATTATTAAATAATGACATAATGATTTTTATATGTTTGGAATTTTTTTGTCATGTTTTCCAGTAGTTATATAAACTTTGAACAAAAAACCAATTTATATACTGTTGAGTCCACTTCAAAGAAAAAACATATTGCCGCGCTCTGTGGCACCCTAAATAAAAAAAAACACATTCACAAAAGTGTAATACCTTGCATAAATATTCTTCAAAATATCCTTAAAATTTAGGTCTTGAAGTTTTTAGTTCTTAGTCCAGTATTAAAATGTATATACAGTAATTATGTATTAATTAATGTATACAGTAAAAATGTATATACACCATTTTTCAAATTTCAATTTTAATTGGAAATTAATATTTTATATTTATTTGAATATAATCAAATTGAAACATTATCTCAGAAGAAGGAGCTGTTGATAGATTTGGATGTAGTTTTAATTCATTTAAAAAATAATTACAGTTGTTTTAACAAGAATACATTAACAATCAACAGCACTGTGGTAAAAAGAATAGTAAAAATAATCAAAAAAGATCATATAGTTTACTTACCAAACTAATTTTGGGAACAGCCAATGCCAGAGTCACCACTCCAATATGTACAAAGAATAGGACGGAATGGAGGAAGGTCTTCTCTGTGAGTTTCACATTGCTATATTAAGCAGTTAAACAGAATTAAAATAATAAAACTGAACTAAACTTAAAATTTACAATTCTATACACGTCCCACACACACAAATCTCACAATTAAAAGATTACATACACGACACCACACAAGACACAAAAATCATACTCATGTCACGAGAATACATACGATGAAACATTGGCTTTCACATTTAAGCAAGAATTTTAACCAACTAAACAATCACAACAAGCGCCAGAATGATCATCATTAATGCTACTATCGACACAAATACACTCCTCGTACCACCACTGTGCATTCGCACAAAGTATACCAAAATATGGTGACATAGACACCATAATATACACAACGATCCCATGTAGTATAAGTACAATTCGTCGTTCAATACTCATCGCACCATGCCGATCACATGTGTCAACAACTCAGGGGATTATTATCAAAGAGTGATGTTATTATATGGTCCTATAAGCAGCGTACAGATAAGAAGTAACAAGATTTGCCACGTTCCCGTAATGATTGTGTACATTTAAATTATTATTCAATTTAAAGATCTGTTCAGCTAATAGTAAACAAGTCATGTCTTTACACCACATTAAATAAAATATCGCCATAGTAACTTTATGCATGATAAAATTGAGCTAAAAGATTCATGGTATCTATCGGATAGTGAGGGTGATGGGGAATCAGTATACATCATACTACTAACGTTCTATGCTGTACACTGTAACCTATTTTCAATTATGTTCTCCCCTAAAATCCTCTTCCAGACACACGAGTGCATAAATATGTCTATCCACTATACGGGTTTAGGAGTCTATTAGGAATTATTAGAGTAACATACAGAAAGAATTGTTTTATGTGAAAAGATTTCGTTCTGCTTTATTTTAGTTTTATGTATATCCTTTCTGGTAATTTAATGTTTTCGTAAATTGTGAATGAGTGATATGTCTGTTTTTGATGTTAAATAAAGTGGTTTGTGAATGTGTGTGTATGTGGATGTATTGGTTTTTTAGATGAAATTTGGGATATGACATAGTAAATATCTCCTTTTTTCATTTTTTTGAATTTTTTATTAAAAATTTTAATTTAATGATAATTTATCAAACTCTTACAAATTAAATATCAAAAGTTAGGCTCTAAATAATTTGAAATTAAAAATCATTATATGGAAAATACAAGAAAAATCAAATATGTAGACTTCACTAAAATATACTAAATCATAATATAATTCTTCATAATATATACGATATAGTGTCTAACTATGTAAATTACTGTTTTGCAATTAAATCTACGACTACGGTTCAGAGAAAAGAAATTTACTCTAGAAAGTGTGTTTATCTGTTATTGAATGGAGATGCTCAGTAATTTCTTCCTTACTTTCCAACCGTTTTCATGATACTTTTATGAGTAACTACAAATCAGCATCATTATGAAACTTATGCTGGTTTCCCCTACAACATGGTTTCTATTATAATTTAGAATTATTTTTATAGAACACTTCTTTTTATAATATATTACAGATTGGTCTTTTGACTTAAGGGAGAAAGTATGTGTCAGTCCACTGGTACCGTTTATTTTAACCTACTATCTTTTTTGTATGCAGTTTTTGTGGTTTATTTTTCTTTCTTATTTGTACAGTAGGTTAAGATTACTCTTTGTAAAAACTGTACAGTATATGTATATTTTTTTGCGAAAAATAAAAGATTTTTGATTTAATTTGATTTGATATATTTTTTTAAACGCTTAACAGCACCAATAAAACTTCTAACCATGCTACTTGTAAATGTTCCTTTCATACTTACTCAATGATTTGCAAATGTTGAGAAACAATTTTTCTGAAAAATAATGCAACTTCTTTTTTTAGTTTTCTATTCCTCATATATATTTCTATTCTTCTCCGGATGATTCGAAGTCTTAGTTCTGAACTATTTGTAAAGTTAGTTTGTGATGAATCGTTATCATATAGTGTAGAATCATTTCCAGCTTCAGAGCTGAATCCATCAGTTGCATCCAAACCAGCACAGATAAGACGTATGTTCCACTTGATTCTGATTATACTACATAACATAACCAAGTACCACAAGATGAAACTTGGGATACTGAGGACAACGCATGTGATATTAAAAGCTGTTAAGTATAAATTATTGTAGTTCGTGTTCCAGATCCAACCGACAACCACCCGTGTACATGCAACTTGAGTGTCTTGTGTGGTGATAAGGTGCACGGTAAGAGAGGCCAAGTACCATGATAAGGCACCAACGATGTAGATGCAACTCACTAAGAACCAGTGTAGGTTAATCTCCCTATTGTACCTCGTTAATATCTTAGAATAAGTTGTATTGTCAACTACTCCTGTGAAAGGTTTGGTTATATTTCCAACCAGTTTAATAACTTTTGTCTTATTTGTGAATAAGAAAATATCGTGGGTAAATATTGTTAAGAAAAACAAGAAATCGTGCAATTTGGTCATAGAGTCTTCGTAGCTTGTACTTTCAGTCAGGCAATACGCTGTGGAAGATAAGAAGAATGCCTTTGTTAAAAGTCTGAAGAAAAAGAGTAAATTATAAAACTGTTTTGTTTGCAGGTCAAGAAAACTGAACATTTTAAATAATAGAGGGAAGTGTCTTAAGACGGTTGGCTGTTCCATGGTTGTTTGAATAGTCTGAAACAAAAGATAATGAGTAGTTGTAGAGTAGAGTAGAAGTATCCATAACAGGATATGTAATATGGTAAAGTAAGGTTTTGAAAAATTAATTTATAAATTTAGAATTCTAAATGATCCACCTTAATTCCTGATGAAATAATCCAATCTTTTTGACAATTGATTATCAATGTAGACGCCGAACATTGAAGTCATAAACATGACTCTTCATGATAAAAAACGCTATAAAGGTTAAAAACTATAAATGGTAATATTGATGATCACTCTAAAATTGTTATAAATCTATTTTTTAATGCAGTACAACTTGTAATACAAGGCATACATTATTGTAAGTCACTGACAAAGGTGAATACTAGTGAATACCATTACACCAGCCAGACACCAGATATATAGGAAAGATAAAAGATTATCTTCAGATTTGAAAAGAATAGGCTACTATCGGTGATTTTGAAAACCATATAATCAGCAATTTATTCATAGTCTTAGGTATTATCCAAATTATTTTTAGTCATTAAACACTCAACAATTAAGTCTATAAACCAAACTTAGTAGTATTTAAGAATAATATATCCAACACTATTATAACAATTTATTCCATATAAAAATATCATATACGGCAGTATAATGGTAGTATTTATTTATGACAGTATGTATGGTGATATTTATATTGATATTAGTAACATTTATGTTATATTATTTATAGTCATAAAACAAATTGTTTGTAAATAATGGCAATAGTTATTTTTGCCATTTTTATAAGTACCTGGTGACCGAGCTTTGCTCGGATAGAATAAGACATGTATTTTACAAGTTAGTTAGCAAAATTAAAACAAATTTACTGCTCAATGAAAACATTTATGTGGTTTAAATAA
This sequence comes from Nephotettix cincticeps, assembly GCA_023375725.1. NCBI lineage: Eukaryota > Metazoa > Arthropoda > Insecta > Hemiptera > Cicadellidae > Nephotettix > Nephotettix cincticeps. Next base: position 68,939,148 of record CM041786.1, read on the forward strand.
AACCGTTTTAATACCCCTTTATTAATATGGCATAAATACTGAACAAATATATAGCCCTCGGGTGGGGATCGATCACGCGACCTTGCATACGTGAGATCTAAGCGCTTGCTACGGCGTCAGCCGATTTCGCGTCGTCGTTTAAGAGTTTTTGGCCAACCTCAATTAATTGTTTTAGCTAACCTTATACTGAATTTAAATGTCCATACTGTTTGTTATTATTATCCTGTGATCAACTGATTTTGTTAGAAACGGAATGAGGATTGCAAAGCAAAAGATAAACTTAATTTACACCAATTATTTGGTTTGTTACAGTAGCTTCAAGCAATACAACGAATACGTTTTCTATCAAAACACGGAAGATTTTGGAAATACTCTTTCCTGCTTTTATTTCGCACAGTTATGTTACCCTAAAGTTTTTACAAATTGTTTAGTAACCTGATAATTTTACAATTATTACATACATAAAATAAATATTTATGAAAAACCTCTATTCACACATTGTTCTTTGCCGTCTTCAATCAAGAACTGTCAAACCTTTATAAACAGCTGTTTTGGTTGGCATTGTTTACATTTGATTCTCCACAAGCGTAATGTTAAATTTTTAGATTTTAAACTTAATATTACAGTAAAACACGAATTTTCCTGGACATTAGACCTATCTAGAACTTATTTTCTACTCGGAAATGAGTTATTTCCAAAATTTAAAGAAATTCCTCGGTGCCGTTTTCGAGATCCGTGTGCAAATATATATATATATATACAAACCTTGCTCGTATTATAGTATTGGATGATGAAACCATCAATATTTCGGAATAATTAATTTTATGGTTACGTTGTAAAAACAGTAATAATTAAAAATAATGGATTAAAATGTTAAGTTAATGCAATTTTTTCAATAATATAGTTGTTTCAATTGTTAAATAAGTAAATAAAACATTATTACTTACATATTTTAAATTTTTGTCATTCCACCGTAGCATGGAATTGGTATATTTATGTATTTAATGATTCGTGAGATCATTTTACTGAGTGTCTTCGTTAAAATGCTATACTTATTTTAATAGATATTTACTAATTAAAGTAATCCTTTTGTAAAAGCATGATTTAATATCTTAACCTTTAAAACAATGACAATTCCAATTTACGTATAAACCACAGAAAGATACACAAAAAACCAAATAGAGGCCTACCTGAAGGACCCTGGCTGTACAGTGGCGTACAAGTAAAGTAAACCAAATAGAGGCCTACCTGAAGGACCCTGGCTGTACAGTGGCGTACAAGTAAAGTAAACCAAATAGAGGCCTACCTGAAGGACCCTGGCTGTACAGTGGCGTACAAGTAAAGTAAACCAAATAGAGGCCTACCTGAAGGACCCTGGCTGTACAGTGGCGTACAAGTAAAGTAAACCAAATAGAGGCCTACCTGAAGGACCCTGGCTGTACAGTGGCGTACAAGTAAAGTAAACCAAATAGAGGCCTACCTGAAGGACCCTGGCTGTACAGTGGCGTACAAGTAAAGTAAAGTGAGTTTTTTGTCACGAAGACAGGTAAATAATTAAATAAGAAAGTTTCTAAAAACACATCATTAATAACGTGCCAGAAAATGGACATAGTAAACTTGAGAACACGATACATTTTCACAAGATCAATTCCTAAAACAGAAAAGAAGTTAGCCTAAAAACTTTCATATTCTTTGTTTGAAATTCATATCGGTGATGGTAATGTTTAGTTTGTTTTAAACGTCTGCAATAAATATCTTAATAATTTTAATATTGCCGCAAAATAATTTAATATAATTGTTACTTTTCATGTTTAACAACAATAGAAAACAAATTAAATAAACAGTATATTTACTATTCTATTTATAATAAGCTCCACTGGTTTTAAGATATATTTTGGAGCCAAATAGTACAATGAAATTCCGTAGTAAAACATACTTTGCACAAGGGTGAAGTATATTAATCTTTTTGTAGTTGTTGTAAAATGATAGCTAATTTTTCTAGCTTTAAATAACACTAGTCTCAGCCTATTTACAACATTTGTATTTTCATACAAATAGTTTACCATGATATTTAAATCACTTTGCATTAGTCTGAAAGCTGTATCCAGATTTTCTGTACAATATACAAGATATTGTTATCTGCATTCTGTAAAATTTGACTATTAAGTTTCAGATAGGCAAAATCATTGAAATGTACATTAAACAAGGTAGGAGATATAATGCATCCTTGAACCAAGCCACAAGTTTGTCTAAATTCACTACTAGTTATATGCCCTATCAATGTACAAACCTTTCTATTTTCAAAATAATTTAGAAAAATCTAAGTAGTTTTCGACCTACTCCTACCCTTTGCAATGTATCTAACAAATATGCATAGGATACCAAATCAAAGGCTTTTGTTAAGTCTGTTGCAACTGCAAGTACAAATTTGTTATCATTCAATGAAGTAGTAATTTTGTTATTTAGGACTTCAAGAAGATCTACAGTTGATTTTTTGCATTAAAGCCATTGCTTTTCACTAATCACGTTATTGACAGTTAAATATCTGCTTAGCTGACAGTTTTCCGTTGTTGCGTCTGAGAAGTGTAATACGTATTTAACATTACTTTGAACGTGAAACGTGTAAACTGTGGTTTGTTTTATGTTTAAAAGATCAGTTTTAGCACATTTCAAGATTTCTTAATAAAGTAAGAATACCATTGAAAAACACGTTAGTACACTATACTATACACTCAGTGGCGTAGTGCTAAAAAAAGCTGTGCCGGAGCGGTCCTTCCCAGGAAGGCCATTACTCTTGGGTGGTGGGGGTAATAGGTAGTCAAACTCTGCAAGTTCCTGCGTCATTGCGTGGTCAAACGCGTGGAATTGTGTACAATGTTTATCTATTTAAAGAAGAATTACATAAACCGAAGTTTAATTTTGCTAAAGCGACTAGTGATGCTCTTGGGGTATCCGTTGTATTCATGCAAAGTATTGCAGTCGAAGGCAAACGGGCCCCTTTTTAGTAAGGGTTCGCCTTCTTTTTTAACCCAAACTGGCGAGTGCAGGTCAAGGAAGAAGAAAATATTTGTAGATGAGTTTACCCACCACAAAATACGGAGGAAAATCCTCAAATTTTATTTTGTAAAAAACACCGCAACTTCATCGAAATTAAAGGCTGTTTTTTAGGAAGAGGGTGTGTTGAAATAAATATGTTAGACGGAGATTAAAATGAATAGGATTTAAATGGTTTGAGTCTGAAATTCAAATAATCTCAACAGTTCTTAATCAGCCTCAAGTTTGTTGTAAAAATAAATATATTTTTGAATTAAAAAAACTAGATACTATAAAAATATATATGGTCTTCAAGTAAGCAATAGTGTCTGATTCTGGTGTTACGATGTTGTTAGGTTAAGGATAATGTAAAACGCCTAAAATTGCCTCGATATTGCGTGTTGATAATGAAATGATTCGAGCGACTCGCTTACCTACCACGCTCTATAAATAGGCAAAGTACAAAAGTATAAAAATCTGAGTTTCGGCTACACGAGCTGTGCCGGAGCGCCGCTCCGGCTCTAAAAGCTGTGCCGGAGCGGCGCTCCGGACCGCTCCGGCTCCACTACACCACTGTATACACTTAAGTTATGTTGAAAAAATGAACAAATACTAATAAAAATAATTAGTATTTAAGTAAGAGAAAACCTTGGTTGCTTTTTTACACTACTTTTCGCAGTCCAGGAAGAAGAATAAAGATCATTCTAACAGATAAACTACTGGATTATTATTGCTGAAAATAGTAATTTTTTTATTTTACTCTATTACACTATTTCTTATCCTTTCCCTATTTTCTTAACAAGTTGTACTTTGTGATGCTGTAGACACTCATGTTTATAAATTTTTGAGATCGTGTTTAGTATGAAATACTACTAGTAAATATTATACCTCTTTTATTGTGAACAGCATTTTACCTCAAATAATGCATTTTTTCTTAATCAAATTTTCATGTTTCATGTTACATGCCGAAGTGATAAACTAACCTCTCTAAAACCTTTTTCACCCTTGCGAAGGACGGGTATTTTGTATTCAATAAATGGTGAATGGAAGTCAAACTGGTAGTAAATACTAGACGATTCTGTTTATTTTGTGTACAGTATAACCATTAAGATACACTGGGTGTTTTCATGGGTGTGGGTGTGAATGTGTTGGAACGTGTGAATATGGACGTTTGTGTTCGTGATGTGAGAGTGTTGAGTGCTTCAAGGTCGTGTGCATTGTGTGAAATTGCAATGACATTTTTCCTTCACTTTTAACGGTCTCTCAATGTGTGAAATCATAACCCCCCTTCAAAATACATGCATAAGAAACTAACTTTTTTGTTATGGCTATTGTTCCCTTCTTTAAATCTCTTAGCTATGTTTTTCTCTTTGTCTATTTCCTTGAAAATTGTTGCACAGCTTGTCTGTGCTGCCACTCTTTTCCACAGACTTTAGAAACTTTTTTTTCTTAAGTTTTAGGTTTTTAGACATTTTTTTCTTAAGTTTAATAATCATACAATTAATAATCATAGATGTTTGTATATGATATACTGTGAAATAATAAGTAAATATAACTATATTGTTCTATCTTACATTCAATATACCCACAATTAGTATTTAAAATATATTTTCAAACTCATGAATTGAAAATGACATTTTCTTAAATAGCCTATAATACATCCTGTGAACGTCACAGACTACAAAAAACCTTAAATTCATACGGTTTACTTAAAGAAAATTGGTTCCAAGGATTATCCGGGTGACAAAATGTTGCTCGTAAAGTGAGATTTAAGAAATCCCTGAGGACAGTTCTGATTTGACAACGGGGCCCAGGATCCGTCTGACACTTTACCTAATTGAATCTGTTCAGCTAGTGGTGTTGCAGTAGTTTAGGACTTTGCCCAATTGATCTCAATAGCATTTAAATTTATTATTATGCATTAACCATTAATCTGTATAATTTTTTCAACTATACTATCTATTTCCACCGTGTATTCTTTGAGAAAGGTAGGTCCATTGATGCAGCAGTACATAAGAAATAATAAATAAAGTGCTATTTTGTATCGATAGTTTAGTTTATCGTTAGCATATCCAAGGTGCTTAGGTCCCTTGGATTGTGTTTTGATAATATATTAGTCTTTGAATGTATAGTAAGTAAATTTAAATAATTTAGGTATTACCTACTTCCAATAATGCCAGATGGCATTCTATATTGCAATAAACTAAATAGATGTATATCAACTAGAAATAAGTAACTGCCCTGTGATTGTTAAACTGAGCTTTATCAAGATAATAATTAATTATTAAGATTATCAGTATACAGCTGTGATTACAGAGATCACTAAAGTTTAAGTTTAATACAGTATGCTACGTTGTCTGGAGGAACACAATATTTTATAGGGCTTGTAAAAAATTATACACATCGTTTTCTATCGATGATTGTTTCAATAAGACTTGATATTACCTTCGGGTCACAAAACATAATTAAATATCCATATAATGTAGACGTTGCTTCTGGGAAAGATGGTTGAAATTAAGTTACTCTATGTAGGTTAATTTTAAAAAGTAAAGTTTGTGATTTTTCTATTTTCATCTTGACATAACTACTTATTATATTATACTAGCAGTGTTAGATTGGGTACGTAATTACAGTCTCATGTAAAACACTGGTTTTTCAAAAAAATGCGATTCTCTGCTGGGTCTCAAATTTCAATGTCATTACTTAAGGATTCATTCGTTTACTTTATACTCATTACGTGAGGTTTCTGTCCGTTAACACAGCTATGGTTTTGAGAGTAGTTTATCTGCATTGTTTTTACTTTAGCACTTCACGATGGGACAGCTGAGCCGCCACTGGAATGTATGCTGTAGGGAAGCCGTGTATTATAACGCATATATATATATAATTGTTCATTGCTTTTAATATATAGCACTTCATGTCATGATACCTAAGCCACCGCTAGAATGTATGGTGTGGGGAAGCCGGGTATTTTTTAATTAAATTAGATATTCTTTCTATTCACAAATTCTCTGGCAGATCATTAGTTACCTTTAAATGGGCCCATATATCGCTTCAAAATTTTTTATATATTTACCCAAAATAGGGCTAAGCAAATATAGAAATACTTAAAAATAATGTTTACGTTTAGATTAAGCAACGAATTTATAAACCTCACGTGATGTACAAAGTAGGTTTAAGTCAGGGATTCCAGCCAATATGTCGGGATGTCTGCAATTGAGTTTTAAAGGACAACAAAGTTTCAATCCCTTTAGTCCTAACGTTCAACCTTCTCTGAAATAACACATCAACTCTACTTTCCATTGATTTTTACATTATTTTATAAACTTACAAACATGTATTAATTCGACCGCTAAAACTTCCAGAAAGACCAAACCAAATGATTAATTTTCAAAATACTGCGAGTAAATCTGTGAAGTAAAGATAAAATATCCCGGTCACAAATTTGAGGATGATGAAAATATACGGACCATTCTGTGTAATGGATTTTGCAACCATGTACCATTTTGATCAACAAATGTAACAAGTGTTTTACTTGATTAAAATGACCAATTAAAAAATACGAACTAACATTTCCGACAAATTTTTATTTTCTATATTTATTTTAAATGATGCAAACTCTTTTATCAAAGTTTTAAGAAAACTTAGACAGCTTAGACGGTGAAATAATTAATAATAATAAACGGTATCAGTGGACTGACACATACTTTCTCCCTTAATTAAGTCAATTTCAACAACAATCGTTAGTAAAAATATCGTAGTCTTTTAAGTTTATCTAAATACAGTACCATTGAATAATGTTTCTTAAACATATGTAGGAAAAAGAGAAAACTAAATATTTTTTATCATTTAATTCTAAAAACACGTATACCAAAAAAGTGGATTGTAACCTAATGTGTGAAACGGAAGTGCGTGTTAATGGAATTAATATCTCATTAAACTGTCTCGTTGTTAACATTTGCCCGATTACCAGGTCCTTTTTGGACCCCCCCATGGCAGAAACGCTGTTTCTGCCATTGGTGGGGTGTGATTCTTGAAGGGAATGGCGATGTTACGTTTAAAAAGAAATTGTGAATATGCAATGTAGATTGATCAGAGGCTTCAGAGTGGAGGAATTGAGAGAAGTGCGTGGTTAATACAGGAATGTGTTAATGATAGGGAAATACTGAGTGGATTGTGATTAAGGATTTCTTTTTTAATGGAGAACTTTTATATGGAAATGGACTGTATAATGGAACTGGAGGAACGACAACAAGCCGCCTGTGTTAGAGAATCAAATAATATGTACCAGATTCCTGAAAGCGCTAATAAGGCCGTTGAAACTGCAGTTGAAGAATTGATGAAAAGTGGCTGGCTTCGACCGATTCATAGAGAGTTGGATAATGTCACCCCTTTGAAGGTGGTTGTACGGAAAAATAAAGACACAGTTTGGCCTGTGATTGACTGTAGAGAACTAATTAATTTTTTTCAAGTGAGACTGCAGGAAGTGAGGTCTGAAATGAAAAGCTGAGTCACAGCTGAATCACAACTGATATCACAACTGAACCACAACTGATATCACAGCTGAATAAATTACAACCACAACATAACATAAAATTTCAGAAAATAATAACAAGAGAAAGTGAAATTTTTCTCATTTATTATTTTACAAGTAGCCGTTAGAACTTCATGGGGGATACCCCCTCACCGTCCGTAATACCAAGATTTTTAGACTAATTTTGTTAGGTGATGTGACCTTATGTTGAATACCAAGTTTCATGGAAAACGGTTAGGAAATAAGGTAGAAATTTATTTTTTAATATTCTCCATACACTACCATTAGGGCTCTCAGACAATGTACTTGCTTTTTTATAGATATACATTACTATTTATTGTTTTTACATATATATATATATATATATATATATATATATATATATATATATTAATTCGTATCGCATGTTTAATAAGAAAATTAATATTATCATTGCTCTGAAATTGGTTTGATTGGTATCCTGGTCATCCTCATCTGCCAAGCGAGTCAAAACACTATCTCAGTGAAAAAGACTTGACAGTACCTTTATGCTTCAACTTTTGGAGGAGGTGTTTGTTTACTTTAAACTGGCATACATCCTGTGAAAAGTAAGTAATAAGTTCTCAAAACCCCAGTTATGACATATATTAGCAATATTTTTTACAAATTAAAATAATGTCTCAAAATAAGTTTTGGGTGATAGTAGCAGGTAAAAATGCATAGAAGGTAGCATTTTTACTACCTAAAGGTTTTACTAAATATGTGACCTATTCGTCTCTTTTATCAAAACAAAATAAACAGCTGTCAAATTTAAGTCTATATTAGTTTCCTTTAATTAGCTATTGAACTTAAACTATTTTAAAATTACTTATATTCTATATAAAATGTAATTATGATGTAAAGAGATGTTTAATAACCATGCCCTAAAATTTTTATAATATATAGAATTATTACCAAACAATTTATCTGAGTATTAGTTATTTTTATAAATTTGTAAATTTTATAAATTTTTTATTAATTTGGTTTTCGGGTAAATATCTAGTCATAATAATAAGCATGTCTTAATCGTAACATTGAATAATACAATCCGTACTAAGGACGGACCAACCCTTTTAAATAAATAAACAAACTGTATTAAATAAAACTATTTATATAAATACAAATTAGTATACTATCATAGAAGAGTAGTAGTAGTAAGAATCGTAACATTTTCCAATAAAATCACAGTAATAGAGGGATTTATGTAGAGAAGCGAAGTAATGAGGGAGGGGGAGCTGACATGACAACGTAATTATTCTACGTCCCGGGTAAATCTACCTAACCTCCGTGACAAGTTGTTCCATGTTGCCTCATCCACACTTTTGGACGTTCCCAAACATTTGTCGTTTCAACAACAATTACTCTGTAATATCTACATGGTTTCTTTGGATATGTTTTAAGCCATTCTATTACATTTTTTAGGTAAATATTTTATATTTTAAAATAATATTATACTGATGTTTGTTAATATGTTCAGCTCTTGTCAATTTCAATGGTTCATCGGGTTTTAATTAGGTGTTTTTACTTATACATAGTACATGGAGAAAGTATTGTTTTCGTCAAAATTTCCGAATTTGAGTTAAGAGTGGATGTATCCATTTTGTGGTTCCCTGAATCAAAAAAGTGGGTTTCGACGTGATGTCTGTCCGTCCGTGTGCCTGTCTTTGTGTGTGTGTGTGTGTGTGTGTGTGTGTGTGTGTGTGTCTGGATGTGTGTATATGTGTGTCTGGATGTGTACAGAGCCACAGCCTACCCCGCTCGTCCGATTTAGATTAAATTTGGCATGTATGCATATATTCACCGTATCTCAAGGTTTTTTATTTTTTTTTATTTTTAATTTTTAAGGGTAGTTCACCCCTAAAAACGTGAAAAATCCAAATTTCTCAAAAATGGGTCTAACGATTTATATAGTTGATAGTGCACAGAGTGCTAAGTAATACGACACCACCTGCATGTCTGTAAAAATTATGGTTCAAAAGTTATTTGCTTTTAAATGTCACAAAATCAGTTTTTAAAATTTTTAGCGATAACAATAAAGGTACCGGTAAAGAATTTGACTTCCACCATTGAACCCATTGAAACTAGCTTAAAAAGCTAAACAAATCAGTATTTTTAAATGTTTTTCTACGACTAACAGGTCCAGAGAAAAGTTAATTTTAGTGTCCATGATAAACACAGTACCTTGTCTGAGAGTTTCCAAGGCTATTCTTATGGATAATATTAAAATATCAATTTCTTCCTTATTTTTCAACATGTTTTTCATGAAACTTGATGATATGTCAGTTACTCTTTTACTTCATTATTTAATATTTAACAAATCATATGGTTATTTTGCATTGTCATTATGTGTTTGTTTACAATTTGTAAATTAGTTGATTAAATGGTTAATTACAAGAATTTATTTAATTATTTAAGTATTAAACAGTGGCGACGAAGGAGAAAAATATCAATACAATGTTAACTCTGAGTGACTACAAAAAGCTTAGAGGTACAATTAAAGTACAATTCACTAAACTTTCAAATAAAATCATCAAACATGAGATTGATCAAGATCAGATTGAAGATAGATTACAACATTTAGAGACAAATTGGACCAAGTTTCTTTCAATACAGGAGAACATTGAACTACTAACAGATGAAAATGACATTGAAGAAGAAATAAATTACAGACTAGAAGTTGAAGATAGTTACATGAAACTAAAAACTTTGATGAGAAAATTAAGACCAACTGTATTGACTTCAAACGAAAACGAAGATTCTAGTATTATGTTTACAGGTAATACCACTGATAACCAATATGCGACAGCACACATTTCTTTTGTGCCATTCAATGAAGAGGAGACCTTTGATAATTTCACTAAAAGACTTGAAGTTTTTATGACTTTAAAAAATGTATCTGGAGAATCTACAAAAACTTTAACATTATTGAACGCCCTACCACCATCTCTACATCAGAAGTTATATAACATTTGTGCGCCTGAAAATCCACTCAAGAAAAGCTACGATGAACTTGTCTTATTGTTACGTCAGTACCTAGATCCACAGCCTAGTGTATGGGCTAGGCAACACAACTTCATTACAAGAGAACAAAGAGCTGGTGAGACTATCTCCGATTTTTCAATTGAACTAAAGAAACTTGTCACCCCTTGTGAATTCTTCTGCTCCTGTGGTAAGTCTACAGTAGATACAATGCTAAGATTACAATTTTTGAGAGGATTACGGGACTGTGAAATAAGAACAAAATTGTTAAGAACTGAACCGACCAAAACTTTTCAACAAGTTTCAGCCATGGCTATGACAATGGAACTTTCTAAATTTGAAAACATGATGATGTCTTCAACTAATCATGAGGCTCAAGTAAATAAAATTAGTTTTCCTAAGAAAAAAAGTAATTATGTTAATAATAATAAAAATAAAATGAACAACTCCATTACACATGACAGTGTGCCAGTTACATTTCAATCACTAAAGGGTAGATGTTACAGATGCGGGAATGACAAACACAAAGCTAATGTCTGCAGGTTTGTTGATGAATTTTGTAGAAAATGTGGGAAAGTTGGTCACATATCAACAGTCTGCCTTAGCCCACAAATTTATAAGAAAAATGTTGGTGTCCACCAAGCAGAGGCTTTCATCGAAGAACAACAACAATATGAAATAAATTTGATAACTCCAAAAACCGGTGATAAATTCAATGTGAAGGTAAGCATTGAAGGTAAAGAACTTACAATGGAACTGGACACAGGTGCTGCATTAAGTACTTTATCTTACAGTGATTATTTGAAACTTCAACTGGACAAACCTTTACATAAAACTAGAGTTGAACTACGTACATATACGGGAGAACTTGTCAAAACTATGGGGTTTGTGTTTGTACATGGACAATACAAAAACCAAGATTTCCTTGGTAAACTGTACATTATCAAGCAAGATGTTGACCCCATATTTGGACGCGAATGGATAAGAGAAGTCAAACTTGACTGGGCAGACATGAAAAGCTTAAACATTACTAACAATTCCAAAGATGTAGACAAACTAATGGAAAAATATCACAAGGTGTTCGAACCTACCATTGGCATGATTCCTGGAGTAGAAGCTCACATCCAATTAGTAGAGAATGCACAGCCTATTTTCATAAAATCTCGTCAAGTGCCCTTCGCCCTTAGGACAAAAGTAGAGGAGGAACTGAATAGATTGGAACAGTTAGACATTATAACAAAAGTTGACCAAAGTGACTGGGGCACACCAATAGTACCAGTTGTCAAACCCAATGGAAATGTTAGAATATGTGCCGATTTTAAAGCAACTTTAAACAAACAAATAAAAGACTTGAAGTACCCAATTCCAAGAATTGAAGATATCTTTGCCAAAATGAACGGGGGTAGATACTTCTGCACATTGGACATTAGTAACGCGTATCTGCACATGGCTATGGACAAAGAAAGCGCACTTCTACTACACATCAAGTGTCGAGTACCCCCCCCCCCCCCCCCCCCCCCCCCCCCCCCCCCCCCCCCCCCCCCCCCCCCCCCCCCCCCCCCCCAGTACAAGGTAAATCGCCTTATGTTTGGGATTAAGATTGCTCCTACTTTGTGGCAAAGGTTTATGGACCAAATTCTTTTGGGAATCGATGGCGTTCAATGTTTTTTTGACGACATCATCATTCAAGGATCTACTCATGTTGAAACTTTACAAAGATTAGAAACTGTATTAGATGTAATTAGTAAAAATAACCTTAAACTAAATAAAGAAAAGTGCAAATTTTTCAAACATCCATAAATTACCTTGGCCACACAATAGATCAAAACGGGTTACACAAGAACAAAGACAAAGTGGATGCAATTCTAAAATGCAAACAACCATCAAATGTGTCGGAGCTGCGTACATTTCTTGGCTTAGCTAATTACTATCAAAAGTTTATTCCAAACTTAAACACAATTTTGAATCCACTTCACAATCTTTTGAAAACTGAAAGTAAGTTTATTTGGACTAAAGATTGCGACATCAGCTTTGAGAAAGTAAAAACTGAGATTGCCAGTGACCGAGTACTTGCTCATTTCAACCCAAACCTAACCGTCGTATTGGCTACAGACGCTTCTCCTGTAGGAATAGGAGGAGTTTTATCTCACCGTTATAAGGATGGCTCAGAGCGACCGATCTCATTTGCTTCTCGATCTTTAACAGCTAGTGAAAAAAAGTATAGTCAAATTGACAAGGAAGCTTTGGCCATTTACTGGGGATTAAAGAAATTCTATCAATACTGCTATGGGAGAAAATTTGTTCTTATTACAGATCACAAGCCTCTTGTTTCAATATTTGACCCTCACAGGACCTTACCTACTATGACTGCCACACGTATATTTAACTATGCCCACTTCCTGTCCGGTTTCGACTATACGATAGAGTATAGAAACACTCGTGCACATGCCAATGCCGACTACATGTCTCGATTTCCAACTGAAAATTTACCAACAAATCTTATTGATGAACATGAACTTTTTCTTATTAATCAAATTGAGACAATGCCAGTTACTCATAAAACCATCGCTAAAGAAACAGCAAAAGACAAACACTTGGAACAGATTTTGAAAGCTCTCACAGAAGGAAAAGATTTAGAACTTATTGGCCTAAACAACAATGAGTATTCACTGCAAAATGGGTGTGTGTTCCGAGGCTCAAGAGTTGTGATACCTGAAACATTGCAAGGACAAGTTTTAAAAGAGTTACATGTGGGCCATTTAGGAATTGTGAAGATGAAAGGACTTGCTAGAAGCTATTGCTACTGGAGAAATATTGACAACCACATTGAAGATCTTGCTAAATCTTGCCGTTCATGCTGTTTGAAGCAAAATCTACCTGCCAAAGTTGAAGTACACCCTTGGATAAAACCGTCAGAGCCCTGGCAACGTATCCATATTGACTTTGCCGGTCCAATCAAAGGCCAGTTTTTCTTTGTAATAGTTGACGCCTACACCAAATGGGTTGAAATAATACCAACTAAAACGACAAATTCGAACTGGTGCATTCAAAAACTTAGACAACTATTTGCTACCTTTGGTTATCCATTGACATTAGTCTCAGACAACGGTCCCAACTTTACTTCTACACTATTTAACCAATATTTACAAGTCTGCGGCATAACTCACAAACTTACAGCTCCGTACCACCCTGCAAGTAACGGTCAGGCGGAGCGATTCGTCCAAACATTGAAGAAACAACTCCTGGCAATGGAAAATGATGGTGGGGATTTATCCTTTAAAATTCAACAACTTCTGATGACTTGGAGAAATGCACCTAATCCTACCGGTCAATCTGCTTATGAGTTAATGTTTGGCAGAAGCATACGAACACGTCTCAATTTGATGACTCCTCCAAACCAAGAACTTAAAGAAGATAATCAAACAGATATTAAAGTAAAGCGCCAGTTGCAAAAAGGAGACAGAGTGCAAGTCAGAAGCTTCTTAAATCGTGGAGAGAAGTGGACATTTGGACAAGTAGTAAAGAAACATGGACTCCTGCTATATACAGTTAAAATGGATGATGGACACACTTGCAAAAGGCACATCAACCATATCAGACCTTGCAAACTTAAGAGGGAGGATTGATATGTCAGTTACTCTTTTACTTCATTATTTAATATTTAACAAATCATATGGTTATTTTGCATTGTCATTATGTGTTTGTTTACAATTTGTAAATTAGTTGATTAAATGGTTAATTACAAGAATTTATTTAATTATTTAAGTATTAAACACTTGGTATGAAGCGTAAGGTCAAATTACCCAACAAAACCAACTCAAAAAAGCATGGTATAACGTGGGCGTATTCTCTCCCATCAAACTCTAACAATTAATTTAACTTTGTTTCTCTTGTTGTTATTTTCAGAAATTGGATGATTATTTTTGAAACAATAAATTTTTAAACGGTACTTAGATAAACTTTAAAGAACATGATAGTTCAATTACAGATTGTCGTTTTTAAATTTACCTAAGGGGAAAAATATGTGTCAGTCCACTGGTACCGTTTATTTTAATGTGCTTGTACCTGAAAAAAACACTATAAATATTCAGAAAGATTAGTAATGAAACTATTAACACTAATATTACTATTGATTTTAAATATCCAGAGAGAAATTTTGAATTAAATTTTTTTATTTACTAAAAAGAATAAATAAACGCAGACTACATATTTTTAACTATAAAACCAAACCATTAAAACTATAATTTTGTATACCCCTGTTTCAGTCTCAAATTAAAACGTTGCATGTTGGTATTCACTGGAAGGTAGTTTTATCAGCATGAATGATAACAAGCAATCACGTGACCTAGAGTCCACCAATAGCGTGAGAGCTTCTCCTAACTGCATGTAACTGGTGTAGATTCGTTTTCCAGAGTAATCAGCTGAATAAAATGTAACATAACTTTGTTAGAAATGAAACATGATTTAAAAAACGGTCCGTGGTGCCAGCCACAACAAAAATTATTTCCAGTCCATGACGTGTTTCTATTAACATTTTTGTATATTGTTGTGTTCAGCCTGCACACTTGGAATGGGTATCTAATTGAGAGACTTAGCTCTCCAACTGTCATTCGCCGGATTCCGGCAATTTCGCCCACCCCCTAGACCGCCATTCGCCGGAATCCAGCGATAAAACCGGTAAGACCTTATCTTCTCGTAGCTGCTCACAGTATATCGAAAATGTACTTTTATATTTACTATTGTCAAGAGGAGATTATAATCTATGTCCTTGTAGTATTTGCAATTTTTATACTCTATGCATTACATCGTATGATTACATTTAGTTACGGGTGTTTGTTGCGCCGAGTTTGCCAAGCTGTATGCTTCTGCTTTGTGTTAGAGTCGTGGTATTGGGTTAGTGTTTTCTTGTGTATTTGGCGTGAATTACCTATAATAACATATGAATTATTCAGAACACCTTTCTTCTTGTATTTACTGTTATAAATGAATAAATAGATATATATATATAGGCCAATTGCCATTCTTTACAATTTATTTCGCGTTAATATCGTTAATATATATATATATATATATATATATATATATATATATATATGTGTGTGTGTGTGTGTGTGTGTGTGTGTGTGTGTGTGTGTGTGTGTGTGTGTGTGAGTGAGTGAGTGTCTGTGAACAGGATATCCCTCGTAAAATGGTCTGATCGAGACCAAATTTAGTAGATGTGTCTTTTCCAACATTTACTCGGACGATTTTTACTTTCTCCCCTTATACATAGTATATGGAGAAAGTATTGTTTTCGTCAAAATTTTCGAATTTGAGTTGAGGGTGGATATATCCGTTTTGGGGTCCCCTGAATCCAAAAAAGTGGGTTTTGACGTGATGTCTGTCCGTCCGTGTGTGTGTGTGTGTGTGTGTGTGTGTGTGTGTGTGTGTGTGTCTGGATGTGTACAGTGCCACAGCCTACCCCGTTGGTCCGATTTAGATGAAATTTGGCATGTATATATATAGTCACCGTATCTCCAGGCTTTTTTTCATTTTTTTGAATTTTTGATTTTTAAGGGTAGTTCACCCCTAAAAACCCTTAAAAAACGTGAAAAATCCAATTTTCTCAAAAACGGCTCTAACGATTTTGATTAAAATTTGACAGGTTATAGTGTACAGAGTACTAAATAATTTGACACCACCCGCATATCTGTAAAAATGACGGTTCAAAAGTTATGGGCTTTTAAATGTCAAAAAAATCAAGTTTTTATATTTTCAGCGAAAACAATAAAAGTAAAGTATAACTTGACTGGTACCATTGAAACCAGCTTAAAAAACTAAACAAATTAGTATTTTGAATTATTTGTCTACGACAAACGGTTCCAGAGAAAAGTTAAATTTACTGTCTACGATAAACGCTGTACGTTGTCTGAAAGCGCCCAATGTTATTCTTATGGAGTTCCAAAGTAATGTTTGTTATAATGTTATTTTAGCTACGAATTATCTAACAGTCACGTGGCGTCTCCGGTTCGGGTTTTGATTGTGTCAGTACGGTCTACCTGGTACTACATTACACGAAGCACAAGACCTACCCTAACCTAGATTGATGGGAATTGTAAAGGTTGTACAATCCGCCACCCTCTGAAATTGTAATAAATTGGTAGCAAGTGTTTTATAACTGACAAAATCTCGGTTACTGCGTCCCTTAGACTCAGCCTTGGAAAATGGTTACTATATCATACTTGAGTCCTGATTAATTTTTGATTCGATTTCGGAGACGTCAAATTATCTGTTAATGTTTTAATATTTTTAGGATACTAAACGGAAACACCAAACTATATTCTAGACGCTCTCAAAAGAGGGCAACATTTAATATTTTAGACTACACCGTCATATTTGCTGTAGTAAAACTTTAAAACTATTTTAAGCCAATTACTCGTACAAAGTAAATGGAAAATAATACTAACTTTAATCAATTAAAAATCAAGGAACTCAGTATAAAATCCGATTCGCTGTACCTCTAATGCTCTATGAGGTTATAACAAATTTATGTTGGTTATATTGGGGCTTGCTCGCCTTTTATGGCTTATACAAACTTTTTATTGTTCTAGTGTAATTCTTCCTTTTTATGAGTTCTGTATTTGCTTTTTAATTCTCAAATATAAATTCAACAAATTATAATCACAACCTAGCCAATTTTTGTTTTTCCACCAATTTTTGTTTACCTTCTGCTAGTCACATTTATACCCGTACGACATAACCAGTAACCTACAACTGTATACGACAGAAGGGGTGATAATCAACTATGATCACCTTAGCCCGGAGAAGAGTCGGACGGAGAGAAAATCTTTGCTGAACCCGTTCCTTACATTGATTAATGTATCGTCTCTTGTTTCTGTTTAAGTTTAGTAAAAAATCTCCTACATTACAAACAATTAAATATTTTTCCACTTATAAATTAATTTTTATAATGATTTGGCCAGCGTTCGCAATTCAATAACAACAACCGTAAAACGAATAGTCAAAGAAATATTACTATAACAAAAAAGTAACTAAGGTGTTTATGAATTTATATTCGTACACTAACTTTAAAACATGTCTACGATTATATATATATATATATATATATATATATATATATATATATATATATATATATAATTTTATTGAGCTAATTTACAATCGAGTTCCACATAGAACCAGTTTTATATTGAACCTCCTATTTTTTTATAAACGACTTCAAAATTAAATATGAGTTTGAAGTGATTAAAACGAAACCCCTGAAACTAACAGCTCTTAAAGCAAAAATAAATATACTTCGTAAATAATGAATACGATATAATAAATAAGGTGTAGGCTAAACTGTTCGTGTGTTAGCCTGTAAGATACGATTTAAGTATTTAAACATATCCATGAGATGAAAAATTGTCACTGTTTTCCCCGTCTGTAGTGATCGTGAGCAACCGGCAGCAGTCAGTGGAGAAGGGGGTGGGGAATACCAGTCGGACAGTGAACTTACGGCTGTCAGGTGGAGTGCAGGGAGGTGCCTTAACTGAGAACCTCCTCTTAGTATAGTGTAGTCCGGTGAATGAAAGGGGGGGGGCGCCACCTTGTTGTGGGATGTAGCAATTGCAGGCTCCAACAAGGAATAGTCTTCCTGCTCCCAGAGTCAACTCTACATAAGGCTCCTCTACTACCACACTCCTAACACTCCATATTAAACCAGGCCTTTCTTACAAATAAAACCAAATTCTATCACATAGCTCTATATTTGCAATCACCAATACCAAAACTAAAAACAATAAACATCAAAATCATAACATTCAAAATAAATCAGCTGTTTCAATTAACAGATGAATACAGCAAAAATGTACAGACAAGAGGTAAATATATAACAACTCCTCCCTTCTTAATGTCTTTATCTTCACGTTTTTTTTTTGTTTAGTTACGAATATGGTCCTCGTAACTGGTCATGAAGCTCAGCGTTAACAGCTTCATCGGCTTAAGCAAGATAGTCCACCGCCGAGCGTGACTGACCTGTCGCAAGGGCAAAAGTCCGTTGCTGGCGAGTAGCCAGGATTTCCTTACTCCTGCAAGGTTAGGATAGGCAAATTCGGAGCGCTCCTGCAACCCTCGTGGCTGTTGGGCACCATGCCGGCGCGCGTTCCGGCATTAAGATGTCAACTCATGAACATGTAGGTTGATCAGGCCTACACGTCCTGCCCCGAATGCACAAGAATTTGGCGCATGTCACAAACACCCTCCTGCCTGCAGAAAATTTCCTAAATTTTCTTTCACTGGTGATACTTTTTCATGTCCGCTACGTGCCAGTTTCCTATGACTTTGCCCTCCATATTGGCCAGTTCATAAACCAATGGTGAAATTACCTTCGCTACGACAAACGGTCCAACATACCGTGGGGCTAACTTCGCAGAGAAAAACTTGGCCGCATCCGACTGTGGATAGTTTTTCTTCAGTACCACATCGCCAACTTGGTAGGTTACTGGTCTTCTACGCAGGTTGTAACGACGAGCGTTCTGTCCATGGGCGTCTTTTAGCCTGTTTGCCACATCCTGATATATGTTCTTCAGCTCCTTTAGTTTTTCGCCGAACTCATTGGAGTCACCTGTAAACGGTATTTTTGAGCCATCCTGTAGAACCTCAAATCCTGCCCCGGCAGAAGCGAGTTCACGCCCGAAGTTTAGGAAGGCTGGCGAGTACTGTGTAGTCTCATGGAACGCTGTCCGTAAGGCAAATCCTATCTTTGGTAAGTATTGGTCCCACTTTCTATGGTTATCCTTCACATAGGCTCGTAACATGGTAATAACGTCTCGATTAACCCTTTCCGCTGGATTCGCCTGGGGATGACGACTTGCATTTAAAAGGACCTTGATCTTATACTGTCTAGCCAAGTTAGTTACTGATCCACCAATAAATTCAGATCCGTTATCACATATTATGTATCTCGGCACTCCATAAACCATGAATATATCATTCTCTAGATGTTGGGCTACTAACTGGGCGGTCGCTGCTCTGAGCGGGTGGATAACGGAGTACTTTGTAAAGGTATCGGTAACTACCAATATATACTTGAAGCCTTTCATAGATCTTGGCAGGGGTCCTATTAAGTCCGTCGCAATCATTTGCCAAGGGGCATCAACACCACGACGACATCCCATTACTCCAGCTGGAAGTTGTTGGTCATACTTGATGCGCTGACAAACACTACATCGGGACACGTAGCTGGCCGTATCCTTCCGCATCTTAGGCCAATAGTAAAGTTGTTGTAGACGTTTGTAGGTCTTCAGCACACCTAGGTGACCCGCAGTGGCCTCATCGTGGCACTCCACCAAAGCTTCTTTTCGCAGATCCTTCGGGACGACCAGCCTCCAGTTATCTTCTTGCAGTGAAGGTTCGAGATTGGTCACGTTCTTCCAGAGCTTACCGTCTTCCGTTCGCCATTGGGTGTAAGACTCCGGGTCTTTATCCACTTTCAGTAGCATCCCTTTATACCAATTGTCCTTGACATCTTTGGGGAACTCTATGGAATCACACTGTAGAGCGTTCTCAGATGGGGGTTCCGGTGGAGTAGTCCGAGACAAACAATCTGGTACCACATTCTCTAGGCCCTTTCTGTGCACTAAGTTAAAATCATACGGTTGCAGTCGTAGTGCCCAGCGGGCTAATCGTCCAGTTGGATCCTTCAGTCTATTTAACCAGAGAAGGCTGTAATGGTCGGTAACAACAGTAAATCTGGTACCTTCTACATACGGCCTGAATTTTTCGACGGCCCAGATAACGGCCAGACACTCACGTTCCGTGGCAGAATATTTTTGTTCTTGTCGAGTTAACGTGCGGCTCGCATAAGCTACAACACCCTCTCCCTGCTCATACTCTTGACTCAACACAGCTGCAATTCCAACTCCGGACGCATCACATGATATAGTGAAGTTCTTAGTGTAATCAGGACAAGCCAGTATTGGTGCAGTAATCAAGCAGGATTTTATGTCTTGAAAAGCTCGTTCTGCCTCTTCGGTCCATACAAATTTCGATTTTCTTCTAAGAAGATAAGTCAAAGGCTCCATTCTTGAGGCAAAATTGGATATAAAGCGGCGGTACCATGACGCCATGCCGGTAAATTGCCTAACTTCCCTCTGATTTCGGGGTACAGGTATGTCCACAATCGCCTTGACCTTTTCAGGGTCTACTCTTAGGCCATCAACACTTATAACGTATCCTAGGTATTTCAACTCCGGCCTGCAGAACTTACATTTCTCCCGATTTAAGGTTAACTTAGCTTTCCTAATCCTCTTAAAAATCTCGGTAAGAACTTCCAAATGTTTCTGAAAGCTGGAGGTCACTACGATGATGTCATCCAGATATACGAAGACAGAAGGTTCAAGATCTGGTCCCAATACTGTATCCACTAGGCGTTGCCAAGTTGCAGGGGCTCCGCATAGGCCAAAAGGCATCGTTATGAACTGAAATAATCCTCGTCCGGGTATAGCAAATGCCGTTTTCTCCTTACTGGACTCTTCCAATTCAATTTGCCAGTAGGCACTTTTAATATCCAGACTTGAGAGATATCTGGCGTCTCTCAGACGATCAAGAATCATGGTGACTTGAGGCATCGGGTAAGCATCCTTGCGGCTAACAGCGTTTACCGCTCTAAAATCAACAACAAATCTCTTGCTGCCATCAGGTTTATCTAAGAGCATGATTGGGGAGGACCAAGCACTCTGTGACGGTTCCACAACTCCTATCTCCAGCATACGGTCTAACTCCTCATTAATTAGCTTTTGTCGAGCCGGTGAAACAGCGTAGTACCGCTGCTTGATTGGTAAACTATCACCAGTGTCTATGACATGTTTGACCTTATCAGTCCTTCCTAATGATTTGGGCTCATCCTTGAAATGGCCTTCGATTAACTCTTGAAGTCTTCGTCTCTCATCCGGGGCCAAATTGTCTTCTGAGGTAATTCCTCCAACAGAACTACAGAATAACTGGGTCTTCTTAGGAGCAAAATCCCACTTACGGTTACGCATATCAGCCACAAACTGCATAAGCTCCCAAAAGTCTATACCCAATATGAGGGTCTGTTGTAAGGAGGGAACAACACAAACAGATAGTTCCTCAGTCCTTCCTTGTAAGGTAATAGGCAGTAGAACGAATCCTTTAATTTCATGTCTCTTCGAATCCGCGGTTTCAACGTAGAGTCCAGAGGAAGGCTGAAGGCTTGCAGGAAAGTGTTGCAGAATCCAAAGTCCTTTCTCTCCTAGGAAGGTCTGAGACGCACCTGAATCCAGGAGTGCTGTAATTTCCCGGCCAAATACTCTGACTTTCAGGTAGGGTCTTGGATCCTTTTCATGACTATGTAAGATGTAATTGATGGTTGGAGTTTCCTTTTGATCTAGGGAGTCAGGAGGATCTACTTGGCTCCAAACTCCCTGCTTAGCCCGTTTTTTGGATGGCAGGTACTGCACTCTCGCTTCATGACGTTGTCCTTGCCACAGCCATAGCAAAACTTCTTTTTAGGTTTACGACAAAATCGAAAACGATGTCCCTCGTCTCCACAATTCCAGCACACTATCTTTTGAAGCTCTCGCAGGGGCTTGGCTTGAATGTCAGCGACTCTTCCTTGGAGGTATCCTCGGCGACGATGTGACTCTTGATAGGCGAGGTCGGGTTCAAGTGCAGTCTCATTTCTAGGTTGAGGTCTTGGTCTGATCATACTCAGTCGGCCAGCTTCAGCACGACGTCCCATCGATCGAAGTTGCTCAAGGGATTCAATTTTACTAAGAGCTAATCGGTCTTGTAACTGGGGATGCAGGTTGTGATAGATTTGGGCTAAGCGAGTTGTCTCCGGGATGGAAGTGGCAAGTCTGTTATATAGCCCTTCCATGGCAGCTATATAAAGGTCTAAGGGTTCGTTTTCTCCCTGTACTCTATTAAATATTTCCTGGTTGAGTCTTAGATCATAGTCGGCTGGTTGAAAGACTTCACGCAGTTCCTTGGTTAACTGGTGCCAAGACCTAATTCTGTGGGCGGCAGCCCGGTACCAAACAAGTGCAGGACCCGCAAAGAGATCCACCGCAGATTCATACAACTCTTGATGAGTTATTCCACGAGCTCGACGCAGTTCCTCGACTCTCTCCAAGAAGGAAGCAATACTAGGCCCAGCATTGTCAAATTTAAGTCCCCATTTAAACACGGGCACCGGCCGTGGACGGAAGCAATCTTTCCTTTCCTCCAAAGAATCCCTATTCATCCTCTTAGCCTCCGTGATAACTTGCTGACTCTCTACTTCTTGAATGTTAAGGTCTTCTTTTCGCCACAACTCTTCCATCTTTCTTCGCTCTTCTTGTAATCTTCCTTCTTCTTGACGCCACTTCTCTTCTTGTCTTCTTCGTTCATTCATTTTCTTTTGTTTTTGCAGCCTTCCTTCTTCTTGTGCTTGCAAAGCTTCCTCATCGTCCGCTAAATTACTTTTCGGCAGTTCAAAATTGCTGGTTGTATAGTTTGGAAAAGTGTGTTGTTGCTGCGACGTCTCCTTCAATTGCAGATCCGATGGAAGATGCTCCTCTTCGGTATCACGATTCGATGATAGCTTGGCATCCTTAAAAGAATCCAATAACTCCTGGCACTTACTTAAAAGTTCTCCTTTAGTCTTCTCCAAGTCTCTATCAGTTGAAGCTCCCACTGGAATCCGGTCCACACGAAGATACAGATGCCAAAGACGGGCAACAATACGGTGGTATTCATTATCATTGTGATCTCCTTCATAGTCACTCACCAGCGCAGAAAGATCTTCATATTTTCCTTCACACTCCTCTATCTCAATATCTGCATCCAATGCATTGACAATAGCCTCATCAACCGTGGTATTTGCTGCAAAACATGACGACAGTCGCTTTCTCAGGTCTCCAGCAGTACCCTCAGTGGAAAGATTCCTAATCTTAAGTTCATAAGCAACTTCCGTTTTACGAAGATGATATGCCGACATGTTGATATACGATATCAAATTCAATAATGAGACAGAAAAACTTATATATAGCACACAGAATATTCAAAATTGTAAAAAAACAATATTGATACTAATAAGCACATTTGTTAAACCAAGTGATTTAATATTACTGGACACAGGATATAATTCTATACGAAATCTTCAAATTTTACATGTAGGACAATGTTATCACCCAGGCAGCACAAGAATTAATCACAACAAAGATTTAAATTTTCTTACAATGACGATACGCTTTTAGTACATCGTCACACAAGGAGCACAGTATTCAACCAGATCAACTCCAATAAATTGAACGATTGTCTGACACAAATATAATAAGTTCAGCTTTATTCCGAAACTTGTCTAATAAACCAGGCCCCATTTATATAGGGCCCCACGTTGGGCGCCATTTGCCACTGTTTTCCCCGTCTGTAGTGATCGTGAGCAACCGGCAGCAGTCAGTGGAGAAGGGGGTGGGGAATACCAGTCGGACAGTGAACTTACGGCTGTCAGGTGGAGTGCAGGGAGGTGCCTTAACTGAGAACCTCCTCTTAGTATAGTGTAGTCCGGTGAATGAAAGGGGGGGCGCCACCTTGTTGTGGGATGTAGCAATTGCAGGCTCCAACAAGGAATAGTCTTCCTGCTCCCAGAGTCAACTCTACATAAGGCTCCTCTACTACCACACTCCTAACACTCCATATTAAACCAGGCCTTTCTTACAAATAAAACCAAATTCTATCACATAGCTCTATATTTGCAATCACCAATACCAAAACTAAAAACAATAAACATCAAAATCATAACATTCAAAATAAATCAGCTGTTTCAATTAACAGATGAATACAGCAAAAATGTACAGACAAGAGGTAAATATATAACAACTCCTCCCTTCTTAATGTCTTTATCTTCACGTTTTTTTTTTGTTTAGTTACGAATATGGTCCTCGTAACTGGTCATGAAGCTCAGCGTTAACAGCTTCATCGGCTTAAGCAAGATAGTCCACCGCCGAGCGTGACTGACCTGTCGCAAGGGCAAAAGTCCGTTGCTGGCGAGTAGCCAGGATTTCCTTACTCCTGCAAGGTTAGGATAGGCAAATTCGGAGCGCTCCTGCAACCCTCGTGGCTGTTGGGCACCATGCCGGCGCGCGTTCCGGCATTAAGATGTCAACTCATGAACATGTAGGTTGATCAGGCCTACACGTCCTGCCCCGAATGCACAAGAATTTGGCGCATGTCACAAAATCCGTCAAAAGAACAATCTAGTAAACAAATTGTACAATATAACATCTATTAAAAATAACTCCATTGTAACAAAGTCAAAATCTTTGTTTTCTAACATCTACACATCTAAAAAAATCCAAAATGTTGTATTTCCATTTAAAAAATAATAAACTTTAGTATAAATTTGTATTAAAAGTGCCTTAATTGCATGTAATATAGAATGATATATTGATCAATTGTAAACAAAACTTTGCTTGAAACAAGAAATATTGAAATGATTTCTAAAGTAAACTTATGTTCTTCGTATGTGGCCTTCCATTTTTTTCTTGAATGTTTTGTGTTCCATAAAAGTAAGGTTAAAAAAAATTACTCTCCCATTACACATACCAAACCATTCAAAAACTGTAAAAACTAGATAAGATGTTCACACGATGAGACGATTAATGTAAGATGAATGATCAATAATTATTGCAAATATCTTGGTTAGGTTAAAAAGTCGGAATGTGTTGTATGGTAATAGCCTTTCATAAAACCAAAAATAGATTGATATAACCATAGTTAGTTGTCGTTCTGAAAATGCAAAACGATCTTTCATCAAAACTTACACCCCCGTAATTACACTTCCGTACCGTATAGGAAGTGTAATAAATATATCTGTTAGGAAAGATTAAAATAAAAGAAAACTAAATAATGTTCCGTGATTAAGGATTGATTGAAGATATAAAAAATATGAAGACATATATAAAATGTGTCCATGTAGAATACAAATACAATAAAGGTTTATACATTTTTTTGGTATAAGCAAAGAGAAGAAAATTAGCTTGTAGATTATGTTTCAAAAAACTTGAATTATAAAAAAATACCGCCGTCACAACAGGCCTGCATACTAAGCGAATTTAAAAATCAATAATGTAATAATAATATTATTTTTCAAGTTTTATAAATATCTACCGATAAATATATGAGTTAGTTATTTGCCTATTCTCAATAAGATTATCTCCATAGACATGGCAAAGAGTATGCAGGTTTTACGCTGTGACAAATACTGAAAGTAGGCATAATTTATAGCGTATAAAGTTTTTATTTTTATATATAACAACTTTCATCAACATAAATAAAGGAATTTACCTATTGCCTATATGATTAACATGGGAAAAGAGTATGCTGGTTAGCTGCCATGATAAATACATGAACTATGTTTTTTAAGCATAAATGGATGAACCTCAACCACATGAAGCAAAATATCAAATTTCATCTAAATATATTGATTGACAAATGAAATATTAATTTTTCCTTATCTTCCAGAAGATTAACATAGGAGCCCCACAATACAAGGTACTGTGTTTAGATTTTTAATATCTCGGCACCGTTCGAGATAGAGAAAAACTTTAATGAACTTAACTGTAATTTTTAAGCTAATTCCAATAGTGAAATATAAAATTAGGAATTTTTTAAATTACACGTGAAAACAGCAAAAAATCCCATTTTGGGGTACAAAACTCTCCCAAACTACTCGTTCCCGTTCACCGATATGTCTGGTTTACGAACTCATCTGAGCATTTGTAGGAATACACGTCTCTACCAAATTTGGTCTCAATCGGACCTTTTTTCGAGAGTTATCGTCTTCACAGAAACACACACACACACACACACACACACACACACACACACACACACACACACACACACACACACACACACACACACACACACACGCACACACACACACACACACACACACACACACACACACACACACACACACACACACACACACACACACACACACACACACACACACACACACACACACACACACACACACACACACACACACACACGCACACACACACACACACACACACACACACACACACACACACACACACACACACACACACACACACACACACACACACATAGAGATATATATAAATATTAACAACTATGCCATGTGACCTACCGTAATAACTTCTTCCCTTTAGGAAATTTGCTAAAAGGTCTGGAAATCAAAAACAATAGCTTAACGAGTTTAAAGTCTTCATACATGAGCTAGTAAATATTGAATACAAGTACAAATTTCATAAGCTCGTAAAAGCTATCAAACTAGTAATAAACTAGTAAACAAACTAGTAATAGTAGTAACTAGTAGTAAAGTAGTCGTAATTTTTAACATTATTTTGCTTGGATTTTGTTGTTGTTCTAGCTGTGATTAATATGAAACGTTTTTGAACCAAATGATACATTTTAAACTATTTTTATTCATAAAATTAATTATTTTCCCACACAGTACTCAATAAATTGGTTGCAATAATTGATCATTATCTCAAAAATAAAGCAAAAACCGTCATAAAATCAAGGTAATAACAAGGATACGTAGCCTATAGAAACGGCGTTATTGCTGCCGAACTGTAGCCTGTTCACTGGCACTCGGAGCTATAAAACATTATATCTCCATGTTTCTTGACATAAATGGAACTACTAGGCGACTGTACTACTCTCTCTTTGACTTTTATTGCTACCATAAATAAAACATTAACTGTCACAGACCTTCAATAAGACTTTAAATGCTATATTTATCCTTTCATAGTACGCTAATACTAATAACCCCGTCACAGCAGACCTGTGTACCTAGCAAATTTGCAAATCAATAATATGACAATAATAGTACAAATATGTGACAAGATTGATCAATCAATACCTGTTGATAAATTAGAGTATTTGCCTATTCTCCATAACATTAACTTAAGAAATACTATGCATGTTTGCTGTATTGAGGAATAGTAGAATTAGGCATTTTTACTATAACTTTTTTTATCTGACCATATATCTGGACATAAAAAAGGAGTTTGTCTATTCTTCATAAGATTAACATGGGAAAGAGTATTCAGGTTTGCCTCTGTGAGGAACACAAAAACTATGATTATTTAGCATAAACGTATGGATCCCAACCACAAGAAGTTAAATACAAAGTTTAATCCAAAACTATTAATTAGTAAGGGTAGTAGTAATCCAATACTTTAATACAAGCAAGGTTTGTTTATATATATATAAATATATATATATATATTTTTATGAATGTCCACTATTAGGGCTACTATTATTATCATTTTGTAAATGAATACAATATATATAGTGTGAAATAAAATGAAATGATGCAAGGATACTATGGTATTCATTTACAAAAAAAAAAAAAATATATATATATATAAATTTTAACGACTATTGTTTTTGGACTCTGGACACCTAAAGACGAAAAAATAACATGGTCCCAGGCTTAAGTCTTACCATGAGACCTACGGTAATAGCTTCTTCCCTATGGGAAATTCGCTAAAAGAATCGTTGATCTTAAGTTTGATCATAAGACATTCAAGAAAGTTAGACACATCACTAAATGTGTGCTTATATAGGTATAGCTCAGACTATACCTATATGACACTCTTAAATTACCTCCAAGCTGAATTATTCAAGTGCATTTTTAAAATTCTATTTCAGAGAATAATTGCATGTCGTATCAACATCATACGATGGGATAAATGGATTGGGTGTCATAACATAAACGAACATGCAACAGAAATAATAGTGCTTTGTGGAGCTTAAGTAGGGTTTTTTATAATTTCTAAGTTAAATCAGTTACATCACTTTCACTTAGTGTAGTTAAGGGTTTGTCGTTGCACTTAATCAAATTTGATTAAAATTAGACCAACATAGTAGAATTATTAGGGATGAGAAATTTCTATAAGCTACTTCAAGAAATTGCCATATAGGTCCATTAAAATCATCGAACTCATCCTTTACTGGTACCCTTTGAGGGTATTTGTAACTGAATTAAAATGTACCCTGAAAGGGACTATATAAGTAAAGAAGTACTATATGTATATTGTAGATACACCGACATATTTAATCTTAGGAGTTACTTAATTTAGTTTTAGCGTAATTGTTTCGCAGCCCTTCACCTCCCATTTGGCAAACGTTACTACACCTAAAACTTTAAAGAAGGGCTTAAAAACATGTCAGGGTTAGAGAACGAGATTATGGAGCATTAGCGGGAACTTGGGCAAGCGCGGAGAAAGGTCTCGAGACAATTTGACGGATGGGTAAGAGGCCAATTGAATCAAGTGGTGAAGAAAGGACCTGAGCCCTCCAGTGGGTGGTGGGGGAAGGGTGCCCTTGGCCCAACCGTGTCAAGGCTTGCAGTTTCGGAAGTGGCAATGCGTCAGTGGTTACCTCACGTCGCGAGGCCGGGTTAGCGCAACGCCTCCTTCCCCTAAACACACCTGCCACACGACTACCCTTCACAGCGACAAGCTGAATAACTGTATACTGTATATAGGGTGTTATAGACGTGGCAATGTGTCAGTGGTTTTTCACGTCGCGAGCTCGGGTTAGCGCAACGCCTTCTTCCCCTACACACACCTGCCACACGACTACCCTTCACAGCGACAAGCTGAATAACTGTATACTGTATATAAGGTGTTATAGACGTGGCAATGCGTCAGTGGTTACCTCACGTCGCGAGGCCGGGTTAGCGCAACGCCTCCTTCCCCTACACACACCTGCCACACGACTACCCTTCACAGCGACAAGCTGAATAACTGTATACTGTATATAGGGTGTTATAGACGTGGCAATGCGTCAGTGGTTACCTCACGTCGCGAGGCCGAGTTAGCGCAACGCCTCCTTCCCCTACACACACTTGCCACACGACTACCCTTCACAGCGACAAGCTGAATAACTGTATACTGTATATAGGGTGTTATAGACGTGGCAATTCGTCAGTGGTTACCTCACGTCGCGAGGCCGGGTTAGCACAACGCCTCCTTCCCCTACACACACACCTGCCACACGACTACCCTTCACAGCGACAAGCTGAATAACTGTATACTGTATATAGGGTGTTATAGACGTGGCAATTCGTCAGTGGTTACCTCACGTCGCGAGGCCGGGTTAGCACAACGCCTCCTTCCCCTACACACACACCTGCCACACGACTACCCTTCACAGCGACAAGCTGAATAACTGTATACTGTATATAGCGTGTTATATACGTGGCAATGTGTCAGTGGTTACCTCACGTCGCGAGCTCGGGTTAGCGCAACGCCTCCTTCCCCTACACACACCTGCCACACGACTACCCTTCACAGCTGAATAACTGTATACTGTATATAATAATAATAATAATAATAATAATAATAATAATAATAATATATTTTATTGTGTCGACAATGATTACATTGCATAACAAACGTCAATGAATATTCAGTAACAAAACAGTTATAAAAACAAAGTAGTTATAAAAACAAAAACAAACTTCAGCCACTCACACATTCAAACATACCACACTGGCCCATTCACTCTCACATTCGTACAGGACAAAGTTGCCGGAGTATGTATAATTTAATTTTAATTCCAGCGGCTCCTCATAAACTCATCGACCGAGTAAAACTCTCCCGACATCAAAAACTGTTTCAAACGAATTTTGAATTGATTTTTGGTTGCTGACGCTTTAATCTGATTAGGGAGCTGGTTGATTATCTTTAGGCCTACTTGAGCTGGGAGATGTTCAAAAACTGTTGTTCTGTGTTGTTGAACACGGTAATTATTTCTACCTCTGGTTTCATATCTGTGAACATCTCTGCCGCAGATCATGTCTTGCGATTGGCAATACATTGACACCTCCAGCATGTAAAGAGAGGGTAATGTGAGTAAGCCAAGCTCCCTGAATGAATTTTGGCACGACTCTCTAAAATTCAATTTTGCCATGATCCTGACTGCTTTTTTCTGCAGCCGGAATACTCTTTCAAACTTGTACTTAGCACAGCCACCCCATAACCTAATTCCATAGGTCAGATGTGGATAAATCAGGCCAAAATAGGCCATTCTAAGTACTTCTTGAGAACAGAATTGAGAAAGATGGCGCAGAGCATAAATGCCCCTTGAAACTTTCAAGCAAATATGATCAATTTGTTTGTCCCAGGTCAATCCCTCATCGAGGTACATTCCCAAGAACTTAGTGGAATCAGTATACTCTAAGAGACATCATCCATCATGACGGCTGGCTGATTTTCTAAATTTTGCTGTCGAAGGGAAAAGTTAAGAAATGTGGTTTTTGAATGGTTTGTTTCAAGATTTATTTCCGAAAAGTATTGAATGATGGAGTTAAGTTCAATAAATGACTTAACTTCCAATTCTTCTATATTTTTCCTTTAAAACAGAGAGTCGTATCGTCAGCATACTGAATCACACTTCCATTTTGGACAGATTCATTTATATTGTTTACATAGATCAAAAATAGAACCGGTCCCAGAATTGATCCCTGCGGGACACCTTGGGACATTTTAATTTTGTCTGATATTTTGTTTCTTACTAATACCTGCTGATGTCTATTGCACAGGTAGGACGTAAGCCACTTGTGAGGCAAGCCACGAACGCCACATGCCTGCAATTGGTGCAACAATGTCTCATGGTGCACACAATCAAAGGCCTTTGAGAGGTCGAGAAATATGCTGAGCACATGTTCTCGCCTCTCTATACCATCGACAACGGTTTCAACAAGTTTGGTCACAGCATCAATGGTTGATCTGTGTTCTCTGAATCCAAACTGTCCCTGACACAAGACATCAAATCGTTCTAGGAACATCATCAGTCTGTTAAAGAAAAGCTTTTCAAAAATTTTACTCAGAACTGGGAGAATTGAGATTGGCCAGTAATTACTAGTTGAAGTGGGGTCATCCTTTTTAAAAATTGAAATGACCTTCGCCGTCTTCAAAAGGTCTGGAAAAACCCCACGTTCAAAAGAGAGATTTATTAATTTTGTTAGTGGAGTCAAGAGAGTCTTGTAGCATCTCTTGAGCAACCACATAGACATACCATTGATGTCACACGATTTTTTGGCACTCAGTCTTTGAACGGTCTGAGCCACCTCCAACTCTTCGGCCGGGGATAGCACCATGGAAAAAACTGGACTTTTAACTGAGTTAGTTGTCTTTATGTTTTGTATTTTTGAAGAGGCTACCGAGGAGAAGAAAGTATTAAATGAAGCAGCAACCTCTTGAGGATCTTCGATCCGTTTTCCATCTATATTGAGTTTAATATCTGAATAATTTTGAACTGAATGTTGCTTTGTTGACTGATAGATAATTTTCCAAGCAGTTTTTGAAAAGTTGTTTGATGATTGTAATGTTTTGTTAACGTCCATGGCCTTTGCGGCCTTTATTACCTTCCGGTATATTCTATTATAGTTTCTGTAAAAAGTTTTGAATTTAACATCATGAGTTCTTATAAAAATGCTGTTGTAAAATTTAAGCTTTTCACGGGAAACCAAAATTCCCGTAGTTATCCATGAGTCCCTTGGAGATTTAGGATTTTCTTTACTGACTCTAAAAGGACACGTTAAATCTAGATGGAACGTTACACAATCGTTGAAAGTTTTAAACATATGATTGACACACCCATCATCATGTATGAATTGCCACGTTTCTTTTTCCAAGCTCCTAACAAGAAGCCGGATATTGCTGGGCTGAACAGCCCGTTTTAATTTTGAGGTTGTTTGTGGCTTCTCTGGTGTCAATTCCTTAATTAGCACTTCCTGAGCAAAGTGGTCAGAGATGGCCCCATCTACAACTGAGACTACCGCGTGAGGTATGTTAGTAATAACGTTGTCGATGGCTGTTTGAGATGTAGAGGTCACTCGGGTTGGTGAGTTCACGGACCAAGTTAAGCCAAATGTTGTTAGGGTATCGCGTAGCCGCTGGGTTAGGAGGTCGGCGTGGTCTAAAACATTGATATTTAAGTCACCAGTGATAATAAACATAAATTTTTTGGACTGAAGAAAATTTAAAAGTTGATCAAGTTTAAGAAAAAAATTGTCTGCACAGCCATTGGGCGAACGGTATAACCCTACAATGCAGGTTTTCGCCATATTTTCACGATGAATTGTTATGCCTTGTGCTTCAAAATCTAAATCTGAGTTATAACCTATTGAGAATGGTTAAAATTTCAAAGAATGTTTTGCAAAAATTGCCACGCCTGATCCTTTAAATTCTGTTCGTTGGTATGAATTAGCCAATTGGTAGTTATTTATTTTAAAAAGATTGATGGACTCATTTTTGAAACAGTGTTCAGTTACAACAAATACGTCAGGCCTAAGCTCTTCACACATTAGAGCAAGTTCATCTACTTTATTTGTGGCCGACTGAGCATTTTGGTGAACTACAGAAAACGTTTTTGAAAAAAGTTTTGGAATTTCGATTGCAGTTTTTGATTTTTTTTCTGACTCCGGCATAATTGTCAATGAGTAGTTTTGATTGGCATTTCTAAAAAATAATTATTAATGAACAAATTGTCATGATTGTCTTTGTGATATCTCGTAGGCGAAATACTTTTCACAGCGTCAGCGAAGGAGTCCCGATGCAGAGTTACAATGGGATCCGAGGTCTTGATTTCCGGTGTCCTGAGGAGTGTATCTGCAGGGGCCAGTGGAGTGGTAGTGGTGGTCTCTAGGGGCGGAGTAGGCAAAGAAAAAGGCAAGCTGTCGGATTTTCGTGTAGAGCATGCTGGGTTGTTCCGAGGCATTGTGGTACCGTTTAATCTTTGCAGTGTACGGTAAACCATGACAGCCAGTCGTCGTTTTCCAATCATCCTCAGATGCATACCATGTGTGGTAAAATATTGCCTTGGGATTTCGTTGATGTTAATAACATGAACTCCTTTACGATATCTTTTACCCAGTTCTAAAATGAAGTTGTTAGCTAGCATGGTCTGCTTGTTAACTGAGTGATCGTATGGGAGGTCATGTCTATGAGGTATAGTGGAGACTTAGACATTGCAGTTCTCAAGCGGGGTGTTGATGCGGGGCTCAAGGAGTTCATATACATTTCCCTCTTGACCATCGGCGATATCATTCGCACCTGCGATGATTACAGCACAGCTTCCCACTGGTGGATTGGTGTTGGATGTCACAGACTTAAGCTTGGCTCCTGGAACCTGGAATATAAGGTGTTATAGACGTGACAATGCGTCAGTGGTTACCTCACGTCGCGAGGCCGGGTTAGCGCAACGCCTCCTTCCCCTACAAACACCTGCCACACGACTACCCTTCACAGCGACAAACTGAATAACTGTATACTGTATATAGGGTGTTATAGACGTGACAATGCGTCAGTGGTTCTCACGTCGCGAGGCCGGGTTAGCGCAACGCCTCCTTCCCCTACACACACTTGCCACACGACTACCCTTCACAGCGACAAGCTGAATAATTGTATACTGTATATAGGGTGTTATAGACGTGGCAATGTGTCAGTGGTTACCTCACGTCGCGAGGCCGGGTTAGCGCAACGCCTCCTTCCCCTACACACACACCTGCCACACGACTACCCTTCACAGCGACAAGCTGAATAACTGTATACTGTATATAGGGTGTTATATACGTGGCAATGTGTCAGTGGTTACCTCACGTCGCGAGCTCGGGTTAGCGCAACGCCTCCTTCCCCTACACACACCTGCCACACGACTACCCTTCACAGCGACAAGCTGAATAACTGTATACTGTATATAGCGTGTATATACGTGGAAATGCGTCAGTGGTTACCTCACGTCGCGAGGCCGGGTTAGCGCAACGCCTCCTTCCCCTACACACACCTGCCACACGACTACCCTTCACAGCTGAATAACTGTATACTGTATATAATAATAATAATAATAATAATAATAATAATAATAATAATAATAATAATAATAATAATATATTTTATTGTGTCGACAATGATTACATTGCATAACAAACGTCAATGAATATTCAGTAACAAAACAGTTATAAAAACAAAGTAGTTATAAAAACAAAAACAAACTTCAGCCACTCACACATTCAAACATACCACACTGGCCCATTCACTCTCACATTCGTACAGGACAAAGTTGCCGGAGTATGTATAATTTAATTTTAATTCCAGCGGCTCCTCATAAACTCATCGACCGAGTAAAACTCTCCCGACATCAAAAACTGTTTCAAACGAATTTTGAATTGATTTTTGGTTGCTGACGCTTTAATCTGATTAGGGAGCTGGTTGATTATCTTTAGGCCTACTTGAGCTGGGAGATGTTCAAAAACTGTTGTTCTGTGTTGTTGAACACGGTAATTATTTCTACCTCTGGTTTCATATCTGTGAACATCTCTGCCGCAGATCATGTCTTGCGATTGGCAATACATTGACACCTCCAGCATGTAAAGAGAGGGTAATGTGAGTAAGCCAAGCTCCCTGAATGAATTTTGGCACGACTCTCTAAAATTCAATTTTGCCATGATCCTGACTGCTTTTTTCTGCAGCCGGAATACTCTTTCAAACTTGTACTTAGCACAGCCACCCCATAACCTAATTCCATAGGTCAGATGTGGATAAATCAGGCCAAAATAGGCCATTCTAAGTACTTCTTGAGAACAGAATTGAGAAAGATGGCGCAGAGCATAAATGCCCCTTGAAACTTTCAAGCAAATATGATCAATTTGTTTGTCCCAGGTCAATCCCTCATCGAGGTACATTCCCAAGAACTTAGTGGAATCAGTATACTCTAAGAGAACATCATCCATCATGACGGCTGGCTGATTTTCTAAATTTTGCTGTCGAAGGGAAAAGTTAAGAAATGTGGTTTTTGAATGGTTTGTTTCAAGATTTATTTCCGAAAAGTATTGAATGATGGAGTTAAGTTCAATAAATGACTTAACTTCCAATTCTTCTATATTTTTCCTTTAAAACAGAGAGTCGTATCGTCAGCATACTGAATCACACTTCCATTTTGGACAGATTCATTTATATTGTTTACATAGATCAAAAATAGAACCGGTCCCAGAATTGATCCCTGCGGGACACCTTGGGACATTTTAATTTTGTCTGATATTTTGTTTCTTACTAATACCTGCTGATGTCTATTGCACAGGTAGGACGTAAGCCACTTGTGAGGCAAGCCACGAACGCCACATGCCTGCAATTGGTGCAACAATGTCTCATGGTGCACACAATCAAAGGCCTTTGAGAGGTCGAGAAATATGCTGAGCACATGTTCTCGCCTCTCTATACCATCGACAAACGGTTTCAACAAGTTTGGTCACAGCATCAATGGTTGATCTGTGTTCTCTGAATCCAAACTGTCCCTGACACAAGACATCAAATCGTTCTAGGAACATCATCAGTCTGTTAAAGAAAAGCTTTTCAAAAATTTTACTCAGAACTGGGAGAATTGAGATTGGCCAGTAATTACTAGTTGAAGTGGGGTCATCCTTTTTAAAAATTGAAATGACCTTCGCCGTCTTCAAAAGGTCTGGAAAAACCCCACGTTCAAAAGAGAGATTTATTAATTTTGTTAGTGGAGTCAAGAGAGTCTTGTAGCATCTCTTGAGCAACCACATAGACATACCATTGATGTCACACGATTTTTTGGCACTCAGTCTTTGAACGGTCTGAGCCACCTCCAACTCTTCGGCCGGGGATAGCACCATGGAAAAAACTGGACTTTTAACTGAGTTAGTTGTCTTTATGTTTTGTATTTTTGAAGAGGCTACCGAGGAGAAGAAAGTATTAAATGAAGCAGCAACCTCTTGAGGATCTTCGATCCGTTTTCCATCTATATTGAGTTTAATATCTGAATAATTTTGAACTGAATGTTGCTTTGTTGACTGATAGATAATTTTCCAAGCAGTTTTTGAAAAGTTGTTTGATGATTGTAATGTTTTGTTAACGTCCATGGCCTTTGCGGCCTTTATTACCTTCCGGTATATTCTATTATAGTTTCTGTAAAAAGTTTTGAATTTAACATCATGAGTTCTTATAAAAATGCTGTTGTAAAATTTAAGCTTTTCACGGGAAACCAAAATTCCCGTAGTTATCCATGAGTCCCTTGGAGATTTAGGATTTTCTTTACTGACTCTAAAAGGACACGTTAAATCTAGATGGAACGTTACACAATCGTTGAAAGTTTTAAACATATGATTGACACACCCATCATCATGTATGAATTGCCACGTTTCTTTTTCCAAGCTCCTAACAAGAAGCCGGATATTGCTGGGCTGAACAGCCCGTTTTAATTTTGAGGTTGTTTGTGGCTTCTCTGGTGTCAATTCCTTAATTAGCACTTCCTGAGCAAAGTGGTCAGAGATGGCCCCATCTACAACTGAGACTACCGCGTGAGGTATGTTAGTAATAACGTTGTCGATGGCTGTTTGAGATGTAGAGGTCACTCGGGTTGGTGAGTTCACGGACCAAGTTAAGCCAAATGTTGTTAGGGTATCGCGTAGCCGCTGGGTTAGGAGGTCGGCGTGGTCTAAAACATTGATATTTAAGTCACCAGTGATAATAAACATAAATTTTTTGGACTGAAGAAAATTTAAAAGTTGATCAAGTTTAAGAAAAAAATTGTCTGCACAGCCATTGGGCGAACGGTATAACCCTACAATGCAGGTTTTCGCCATATTTTCACGATGAATTGTTATGCCTTGTGCTTCAAAATCTAAATCTGAGTTATAACCTATTGAGAATGGTTAAAATTTCAAAGAATGTTTTGCAAAAATTGCCACGCCTGATCCTTTAAATTCTGTTCGTTGGTATGAATTAGCCAATTGGTAGTTATTTATTTTAAAAAGATTGATGGACTCATTTTTGAAACAGTGTTCAGTTACAACAAATACGTCAGGCCTAAGCTCTTCACACATTAGAGCAAGTTCATCTACTTTATTTGTGGCCGACTGAGCATTTTGGTGAACTACAGAAAACGTTTTTGAAAAAAGTTTTGGAATTTCGATTGCAGTTTTTGATTTTTTTTCTGACTCCGGCATAATTGTCAATGAGTAGTTTTGATTGGCATTTCTAAAAAATAATTATTAATGAACAAATTGTCATGATTGTCTTTGTGATATCTCGTAGGCGAAATACTTTTCACAGCGTCAGCGAAGGAGTCCCGATGCAGAGTTACAATGGGATCCGAGGTCTTGATTTCCGGTGTCCTGAGGAGTGTATCTGCAGGGGCCAGTGGAGTGGTAGTGGTGGTCTCTAGGGGCGGAGTAGGCAAAGAAAAAGGCAAGCTGTCGGATTTTCGTGTAGAGCATGCTGGGTTGTTCCGAGGCATTGTGGTACCGTTTAATCTTTGCAGTGTACGGTAAACCATGACAGCCAGTCGTCGTTTTCCAATCATCCTCAGATGCATACCATGTGTGGTAAAATATTGCCTTGGGATTTCGTTGATGTTAATAACATGAACTCCTTTACGATATCTTTTACCCAGTTCTAAAATGAAGTTGTTAGCTAGCATGGTCTGCTTGTTAACTGAGTGATCGTATGGGAGGTCATGTCTATGAGGTATAGTGGAGACTTAGACATTGCAGTTCTCAAGCGGGGTGTTGATGCGGGGCTCAAGGAGTTCATATACATTTCCCTCTTGACCATCGGCGATATCATTCGCACCTGCGATGATTACAGCACAGCTTCCCACTGGTGGATTGGTGTTGGATGTCACAGACTTAAGCTTGGCTCCTGGAACCTGGAATATAAGGTGTTATAGACGTGACAATGCGTCAGTGGTTACCTCACGTCGCGAGGCCGGGTTAGCGCAACGCCTCCTTCCCCTACAAACACCTGCCACACGACTACCCTTCACAGCGACAAACTGAATAACTGTATACTGTATATAGGGTGTTATAGACGTGACAATGCGTCAGTGGTTCTCACGTCGCGAGGCCGGGTTAGCGCAACGCCTCCTTCCCCTACACACACTTGCCACACGACTACCCTTCACAGCGACAAGCTGAATAATTGTATACTGTATATAGGGTGTTATAGACGTGGCAATGTGTCAGTGGTTACCTCACGTGGCGAGGCCGGGTTAGCGCAACGCCTCCTTCCCCTACACACACTTGCCACACGACTACCCTTCACAGCGACAAGCTGAATAACTGTATACTGTATATAGGGTGTTATATACGTGGCAATGCGTCAGTGGTTACCTCACGTCGCGAGGCCGGGTAAGCGCAACGCCTCCTTCCCCTACACACACCTGCCACACGACTACCCTTCACAGCGACAAGCTGAATAACTGTATACTGTATATAGGGTGTTATATACGTGGCAATGCGTCAGTGGTCACCTCACGTTGCGAGGCCGGGTAAGCGCAACGCCTCCTTCCCCTACACACACCTGCCACACGACCACCCTTCACAGCGACAAGCTGAATAACTGTATACTGTATATATGGTGTTATAGACATAGCAATGCGTCAGTGGTTACCTTACGTCGCGAGACCGGGTTAGCGCAACGCCTCCTTCCCCTACACACACCTGCCACACGACTACCCTTCACAGCGCCCATAGCTGAATAACTGTATTCTGTATATAGGGTGTTATAGACGTGGCAATGTGTCAGTGGTTACCTCACGTTGCGAGGCCGGGATAGCGCAACGCCTCCTTCCTCTACACACACCTGCTACACGACTACCCTTCCCAGCGACAAGCTGAATAACTGTATACTGTATATAGGGTGTTATATACGTGGCAATGCGTCAGTGGTTACCTCACGTCGCGAGGCCGGGTTAGCGCAACGCCTCCTTCCCCTACACACACTTGCCACACGACTACCCTTCTCAGCGCCCATAGCTGAATACCTGTATACTGTATATAGGGTGTTATAGACGTGGCAATGCGTCAGTGGTTACCTCACGTGGCGAGGCCGGGTTAGCGCAACGCCTCCTAATATATATAACAATAAAATTACAACGATAAAAACATACTAATAACACTGAGGAAAATAAATAAAAATGATAAAAGCTAAAAAATACAGTTATGCAGGTCTTAATAATTCTATAATCTTATTTCTGAAAGTTTTGCCTGTATAACCTATAGGTTCGTAGGGGAGGTCATTGTACAACTTCGGGCCGAAATAAGAGAAACTTCCCATCTCAGATCTAATTTTTGGGAAATGAAGGAGCCTTAGCAGAGTTTTGGAGCTTTTGAATCCTGCTCATGTCTTCTCCAGAAATACCGTTTCCATAGGCTGGTAAACAGTATGTAAAGACCGACAGGACAAGTGGCTGCATAAGGTACAACTTAGCAGACTCTGGGAGAAAACTTTTAAACCTGTACAGTCACCTCATACTACCCAATGCTCGCTGAGAAGCGTGTGTGATATGGTCCAAAAAGGTAAGGTTACTATTAAGCACTAAACCCAGAGTGTTAACCTTATCACACACATCCAACCTCTCACCCCCGAGCTTAACATCCAATCCAATAACTCTAATGTCATTGAGGCACTGTACTAGGGCTTGTTGCGCAGAGTGCATCACATTACACTTGTCTATGTTAAGTTTCAGCCCATTGACCAACATAGGACCTTTTCAAGGTCCAAGGAACATGTCAGCCTTAGTCAGTAACAAGACTACAAGATCGCGCCACAATCATCCTACATTCATTCCTCATTCATACTTGGCTTAAAATACCTACCTGGGTAGGTCGCCATTTCAGTTGAAAGTATAAAGTAAAGTATAAAGTATAAAGTACAAGTAAATTACTGTATTTGAATTGCCTGGTCAATGCTGTAACGCTCATATGACAAGTGCAACTGTGAGTCATCAGCATACAAATGAACTATTCAATGTTGTACACAGCTTTCATTTCAGCTATATATGAATTAAATAAAAACAGCCCAAGGCAGCTTCCTTGAGGAATGCGTTGACATTTAACAAGCGGGTTGAAGTCTCAACCCCTAACTGTGTCACCTGCAGCCTGGTCGAAGTAGGACCATATCCATTTGAGACAATTATTGTTGAAACCATAGTATAGTTTGTAAAACACAAACACAAACACAACAAACACAAACACGAAAACACAAACACAAATACAAACACAAACACAAACACCTAATAAAATACCTAATAATAAATTAAAATACCTACCTTGTACTATGGTTGCCATTTCAATAAAATTTAACTAAATAATGGGCTAAATAATCTCTATAATTTAGAATTTTGAAATAACTTCTAACAGTAAGATGAGTTTCAAAGACAAGGAAAACAAACACAAACACAACAAACACAAACACAACAAACACAACCACAAACACACAATAACAACAAACACAAACACAACAAACATAAACACAACAAACACAAACACAACAAACACAAACACAACAAACACAAACACAACAAACACAAACACAACAAACACAAACACAACAAACACAAACACAACAAACACAAACACAACAAACACAAACACAACAAACACAAACACAACAAACACAAACACAACAAACACAAACACAACAAACACCAAAACAACAAACACAAACACAACAAACATCAAAACAACAAACACCAAAACAACAAACACAAACACAACAAACATAAACACAACAAACATAACCACAACAAACACAAACACAACAAACATAAACACAACAAACACAAACACAACAAACACAAACACAACAAACATAAACACAACAAACATAAACACAACAAACATAAACACAACAAACACAAACACAACAAACATAAACAAAACAAACATAAACACAACAAACACAAACACAACAAACACAAACACAACAAACACAAACACAACAAACATAACCACAACAAACACAAACACAAC
Organism: Nephotettix cincticeps; assembly: GCA_023375725.1. Classification (NCBI taxonomy): domain Eukaryota; kingdom Metazoa; phylum Arthropoda; class Insecta; order Hemiptera; family Cicadellidae; genus Nephotettix; species Nephotettix cincticeps. The sequence goes on from CM041786.1 coordinate 68,980,544, forward strand.
AAACATAAACACAACAAACACAAACACAACAAACATAAACACAACAAACACAAACACAACAAACATTAATACAACAAACACAAACACAACAAACATTAATACAACAAACACAAACACAACAAACATTAATACAACAAACACAAACACAACAAACACAAACACAACAAACACAAACACAACAAACACAAACACAACAAACATAAACACAACAAACACAAACACAACAAACATAAACAAAACAAACATAAATACAACAAACACAACAAACACAAACACAACAAACATAAACACAACAAACACAAACACAACAAACACAAACACAACAAACACAATACAATACAATACAATACAATACAACAATTATGTTTGTTGTGTTTGTGTTTGTTGTGTTTGTGGTTGTTGTGTTTGTGTTTGTTGTGTTTGTGTTTGTTTAGTAATTTTGTTTGTTGTGTTTGTGTTTGTTGTGTTATGTTTGTTGTGATTGTGTTTGTTTGTGTTTAT